>JAPQWV010000012.1:20000000-21200000 GCA_027422505.1 Craterostigma plantagineum
TATATATATATATATATTAACATTAGATTTCAATATGATTCAAGATTATATACATCTCGATATGAGATGGAATTTGGACATATTTAGGATTTAACACATAATATATATGAAGATGTCGAGATCAATCATGGATAAGCTCTTCGAGATTTATTTCAAATTCTAACTCATTGTCTCGAGATTTCAAATTCAAATCATATCTACAAACTCATAAGGTTTCGATATCTACCAGTCTTAATGATATGTTCATTCTAGGCATGCTTTTGGACGAAAACCCTAAAATCCTTAGTTGATGTAAGAATAATAATCTTCCTAAAATTATTATAAACCCTAAATTCATATGAAGCACTAAGTACATCAGAGTCTAATTTATCGTCTTTAAATAAAACTATACATGTACTATGTTAATATAGCAATTTAAGCATGAAATCAAAATAGATTATACCTTCTCAGTTTATTGACGAGTTCTACTTCAATCCTTGCTCGACTTGCTCTCTTTCTCTCTAAAGCATCTTACACTAGCTTCTTTCTAATGAATTAAGATAAGTATGTTATCCTTTTGTTATACCTTTGCGTGTTATTTTAGCTAAGTGACGTGATTGCCTACTTTACACTTATCAATTATCTTCAAACCTTATATTTTATTCCTCTTTTTGTTGAATCATCGAATTATAAAATACGATTATATAGACTTCTTCGATCTTAAGTAACTAGTG
Organism: Craterostigma plantagineum; assembly: GCA_027422505.1. Taxonomy (NCBI): domain Eukaryota; kingdom Viridiplantae; phylum Streptophyta; class Magnoliopsida; order Lamiales; family Linderniaceae; genus Craterostigma; species Craterostigma plantagineum. The sequence goes on from JAPQWV010000012.1 coordinate 20,000,714, forward strand.
TTCATTCATAATAATTGGGCTTTAACTACGAATCTTAATAGTGCCCAATTGTTCTAATCATATTTTTGTTAGTTCTTAGTAATTAAAATCAGATATTTCGCTTTCCTATTTTTAGCTATTTTTCCTAAGTTCCAACACTATAATTGTTCTAAATCTTGGTTTTTGAAAACCTCTCCATACCCAAGTTAGTGTACCTATTTTAATGTTAACATCGTTTACCCTATGACTAAGGGTTCGGATCTTACAAAACCCTAAGTTCAAAATTTTCCAGGTTATCATGTCATATACTAGAAATCCTAAAATCAATAACCCATCTAAATTCAATTAATTCATCTACTTGGTTAGTAACCCTAATAGCATTTAATTTGAAATCATATAAACACATAAAATCGTAAAACACGTTTCTTGCAGTCACGCAAATCATATAATATGTATGCATATTTATTGGCCGGTTTACTTACGGGACTCGGGTATTACATCCTCCCCCCCTTAAAAGGAATTTCGCCCCCGAAATCAGGCGGGGAGAAACATCTCAGGGTAGTGGTTTCTCATGTCATCCTCCCGCTCCCACGTAGCTTCTTCCGTGGACTGATTTTGCCATAACACCTTGACTAACGGAATTTCTTTATTCCGTAATCGTTTCATATCGTACATAAGGCTTCCCACTGGCTTCTCCTTGTAGCTCAAATCTGGCTTGAGTTGTTGATGAAGATTGTCCGTGTTTAACACATGGCTTGAGTCGGCGACGTATTTTCGTAACGTCGATATGTGAAAGACATCATGTACTTGAGCTAGCGAATTCGGTAGTTCCAGTTGATAGGCAACTTCGCCAACTTTTCTGAGGATTCGAAACGGTCCTATATAACGCGGACTTAGCTTACCTTTCTTTCCAAACCGTCTCACGCCTTTCATTGGGGACACTTTCAAAAATACATAGTCATCTATTTGGAACTCCAGTGGTCTACGCTTTTGATCTGCGTAGCTTTTCTGTCTACTCTGGGCCGTTTTCATCCGTTCTCGTACCTTTGATATTGCTTCCGTCATTTCTTGTACTAGATCAGGGCCTAATATCGCCCGTTCTCCAACTTCATCCCAATGGATTGGAGATCTGCATTTGCGTCCATATAACGCTTCATAAGGAGCCATTCCAGTCGTCGCGTGATAGCTATTATTGTAAGAGAATTCGATTAATGGAAGATATCGGCTCCAATTCCCTTTAAAATCGAGTACGCACGCCCTTAACATATCTTCCAATGTCTGGATTGTTCGTTCTGACTGTCCGTCAGTTTGGGGATGATAGGCAGTACTGAAAGAAAGCTTGGTTCCCAGTGCCTTCTGCAAACTCATCCAGAACTTAGACAGGAATCTTGAATCGCGGTCGGAAATGATCGAAATTGGAACTCCGTGGAGTCGAACTATCTCTTGCACATACAATTCTGCGTATCGTTCCAAGGAGAATGTCGAATTGATCGGCAAAAAGTGGGCAGATTTGGTCAATCGATCAACGATTACCCAAATGGCGTCGTGGCCTTTCACTGTTTTCGGCAAGCCGACGACGAAGTCCATTGTGATGTGATCCCATTTCCACTCAGGTACTGGCAAGGATTGTAACGTCCCTGCCGGTCGTTGGTGTTCTGCTTTTATCTGTTGGCATGTTAAACACTGACTCACGAACGTTGCAATTTCTCTCTTCATTCCTGGCCACCAATAATTATTTCGTAAGTCCCTATACATCTTAGTCGCTCCGGGGTGTATGGAATAGACCGTAGTATGTGCTTCCGTCAGAATAATCTTGCGAAGCTCCGCGTTATTGGGCACGTATAAGCGATTCTTGTAATATAAGCTTCCATCTTCTCGTACTTCAAAATCAGAGGGCACTTCTTCTTTTTGCACGCCTTTAATCTTCAAATAGAATTCATCCTTTTCTTGTGCGTTCCTGATCTGCTCTATTAATGTAGGTTGGAGGGTTAGTGCCGCAAATTTTACTTCAACTTCGCCTAATTGTACTATTTCCACGCCGAGTTGTTGTAACTCGGCGCTCACAGATTTTCGGCTTAATGCATCGGCGACCACATTTGCTTTGCCTGGATGATAATTGATTACGCAATCATAATCTTTAACAAGCTCCAGCCACCGTCGCTGCCTCATATTTAACTCCTTCTGGGTGAAGAAGTATTTCAGACTCTTGTGGTCTGTGAAAATTTCGCATCGTTCACCGTATAGATAGTGCCTCCAGATCTTCAAAGCAAAGACTACTGCGGCGAGCTCCAAATCATGAGTCGGATAATTCTTTTCATATTCTTTTAACTGTCGGGAAGCATACGCAACCACGTTTCCATTTTGCATTAACACACATCCTAGACCGTTTTTCGATGCATCACTGTATACTGAAAATCCTCCGGTCCCTGTGGGTATTGTCAGAACTGGGGCCGAGGTGAGTCGTCTCTTTAATTCCTGAAAACTCTGTTCGCACGCGTCGCTCCAGTGAAATGGGGCATTCTTCTTCGTCAACTTTGTTAATGTTGAGGCGATCTTCGAGAAGTCTTTAATAAATTTTCTGTAATACCCCGCTAGGCCAAGAAAACGACGTATTTCAGTGACATTGGTTGGTTGGGGCCAATTATTTATAGCCTCGATCTTGCTTGGGTCCACGGAAATTCCTGCTCCCGAGATGACGTGTCCCAAGAATGCAACTTGATTCAGCCAGAACTCGCATTTCTTGAATTTAGCGTATAACTCTTTCTCTCGTAGTATCTCAAGAACAATCTTCAAGTGTTGTTCATGTTCCTCCTTTGTCTTAGAATAGATAAGGATGTCATCGATAAATACGATGACAAACTTGTCCAGAAATGGCTTGAACACGCGATTCATTAGGTCCATGAACGCCGCTGGCGCATTAGTCAGCCCGAAAGGCATGACTAAGAACTCATAGTGCCCATATCGGGTACTGAAAGCCGTCTTCGGGATATCTTCCTCCCGAATCTTCAACTGGTGGTATCCCGACCTTAGATCTATTTTCGAAAATACCGTCGCGCCTTGTAATTGATCAAATAGATCATCAATTCTGGGTAGAGGGTACTTGTTCTTGATTGTGATCTTGTTCAACTCCCTGTAATCGATGCAGAGTCGCATCGATCCATCTTTCTTCTTAATGAATAGAACCGGCGCTCCCCAGGGAGAAAAGCTTGGCTGAATAAATCCTTTCTGCAATAATTCATCCAGCTGGTCCTTTAGTTCTTTCAACTCTGTTGGAGCTAACCGGTAAGGAGCCTTCGAAATTGGTGCAGCTCCAGGTATTAGATCGATCGTGAATTGGATTTCACGATCAGGAGGGAGTCCTGGTAATTCTTCTGGAAAAACGTCGGGAAATTCTCGTACTACTGGAATTTCTTCTAATTTCAGAGATTGACTCTCTTCAGATGTCACGGCGAAGACAAAATAGGCTTCGCATCCTGCCTTGATTAAGCGTCTTGCCTTCAATGCTGAAATCTTCGGAATACTTTTGCCTTTAGCCGTTCCAGTAAAGACGAACGGTTCACTTTTCTCTAAGCCGAACGTGACTGTCTTGTGGTTACAATCGATCACAGCCCCATATTTAGACAGCCAGTCCATTCCTAAGATTACTTCATAATCGTTCATCGGAATGATTATGAGGTCTACAGGTAGTTCTCTATCACTAACTAATACTGGGCAATCTCGTAAGATTAGGCTAGTTCGGGTCGAAGCCCCATGTGGAATAGTTACGTTATACTCGCAATCAGATTGCTGAGGTGTAACCCCGAGTCTCGCCACGTATTTAGATGATGCAAATGAATGCGAGGCTCCTGAATCTATTAATATGCATGTCGGGGTATGGTGTATAGATAAGGTACCTGCTACTACTGACGGGTCGGTCTCTGCTTCCTCGGACGTCATGGTATATACACGAGCTGGTACACTTGGTGGCCTCACGTGGCTTGCAGCTTGACTTCCAGAAGTGTTCTCTGGGCATTGTTTCGCATAATGCCCTGGCCTTCCGCATCTGAAGCAATTATTAGTCTGTGGAGGACAGGTACCGAAATGTCGTCTCCCACACCTTGGACAATTTGGGACTGGTGCGGGAAACCTCGGTGGCATCTGACTTGGTTGTTGAGGTGGTCCAGGTCTATTCTGGAAATTGGGCTTTGCGCCCTTCACGAAAAACCGTCTCTTCTGGTTTCCTCCACTCCACTGCGTCCCTTGAACAAATTTTCTCTTTGCCTCTTGTGCACGAATGATTCTGGTTTCGGCCTGTTCAGCAACTAATGCCCTCTCCGCAACTTGAGCATATGTGGCTCCCTGAAGCCCGGCCATATTTACGTCACGATACAATTCTGGCTTCAGGCCTTCCAAAAAACGTTCGACCTTCAGGGCATCAGTGCTAACCATGTGAATGGCAAACCTCGACAACTGTTCGAATTTTCGGATGTACTCCGCCACTGTCATCGGCCCCTGGCGAAGATTAATAAACTCATTCATTCTCTGGGCTCGCACTGGAGCAGTAAAGTACTTGCTCCTAAAGAGTTCTTTGAAACGATCCCAGCTCATCGTGATCGGGTCCTCTATTGCCAGGATGGTGTCCCACCAATGGCCTGCACTTCCCCGCAGTAGAAATGCAGCACATAACACTTTCTCTTCCTCAAGGATGCGGCTGTATTGAAACATGCTTTCAAGGGTTCGAAGCCAATCTTCCGCTGACGTAGGGTCAATTGCGTCTTCGAATGTAGGCGGATTGAGTTTGCGAAACCTTTCCCCAACAATCTCGATTCTTTCTGCCTGGGAAGGTCCGCTGGTTTGCTGCCCCTCAGTGTTTCGTTGTTGGATTAATTCTTGGATTTGGGCAGATTGCTGACGCACTAACTCCGTAAGTTGGAGAATAGCAGTGTCACGATTATCGGTCGGTGTTTCGGGTTCTTTACCCCTATCGGAGCTCCCACTACCTTCACTTCTTGTTCTACCCATCGTAAATATTCCTACCCTGGTGTCCCTAAGGCCAATAAATTACGCAACACAAACAAAAATAACAGGAACAAAAACTTACTAGCAAGGCTGCTTCCACGCTTTTGAGTGTGTGTACATAGACAGTCTACAGAACCTGCAACCGAAGCTCTGATACCACCCTGTGGCGCCCCGCCATCTACTAACCTTTCTAACATTATCTTACGTGACTAAATACAATATAAAGTAAACAATACGCGAAAATGCGTATTAAATTTTTCCTTTTATATAAAGGAATTCATTATGTACATGCTCAAAATATCGCTCCAACCCTATATACAAGGGAGGTGTATTAGTGCAAAGCAAAAGAAACCCTAACGCCCGGCCACACAGGTCGCATCCATGTACACACCACCCCCAAAAGTCGCTGGAAGCTTCAAAAGGTAAGCCTTGCCATCAAAAGCGATCACATACCGTGGTTGCGTGCGCCTACAACACATAAAGTAAGGGGTGAGCTATAAAGCTCAGTAAGTAGGAATATGCAATGTCGTGAACGTGAAAACCCCGCAAAGGCATCCGCGCCAATGCATCCCACACCTCGTAAATCAAACTCAATCTCATATCTCTCAGGGCCCTCGGCTAACTTGCTATGCACCATAAAGAGCTCTAATCCAACATGGATAAATGTGGCAGCGACCTACGCTGGGTAGCCTACGCTAGGTTTCCCTAGGTCGCACCCTCCCAGGTCGTCCCCTCTGCCGTGCGGTAGCCCACGCTGGTAGCCTACGCTGGTTAGCCTACGCTAGGGTCTCCCCCTAGGTCGCTCCTTCCCAGGTCGCACCCTCCAGGTCGCATCCCTCCGCTATCAGGGCATCAGCCCAAATAAAATAAACAGGGCAGAAGCCCAAATAAATATATAATATAATCGACGACGCACCACGCCGTCATGGTGCCATAGAAGTAGCCCTGACTCAACTGTGAGTCGACATCAAATGCCTATATCGGCAAATATCCTTCGCCCTCGGGCGATAAATACTGTGCACGCTCATCTCACATTAACCCTGAATGTCTCGTGCATGCACATGGATATGCAACGTGAATTAATATCGTAAGCACTTACCATGTAGAAGCATGTCAATTAATTCACGTAATAGTATAAACACCCAAGCACATAGTCACGTAGTTTAAGCATATACAAATAAATTATGTGTTGTAGTTGATATTCCCACTTACCTGGTATCCTTAGCTTATTTAATCTTATCGTACTGTATGTCGCTAACCTTCGAACCTTAAATATTGAAACATATAAAATTAGGGTTTGTTAGTCTAATTTTAATTTCACGAAATTGGCTTAATTGAAAACCCTAGTTTTGACTTATAAATCTCGGTATGTACATAAATCTCGATAACACTTGAATATAAATCTCGAGCTTGGATTAGGTGTAAATCTCGATATCAATCATCAATTATCTAAATAAGTCTCGACAGCCTTCTTATAGGATTTCGATGTGTGTGTGACAAGTGAATCTCGATATACATTAGGGTTTCGATATTTATACTATACAAAGGTTTCGACTTTGGTGTGAAATAAGATGTCGATATTACTTTCATTACTCTAATAGGATTTCGACATATTACACATATTTCGATACAAAGATTTCGATATAACATATACCAAATAGACATCGACATTTACAGTAAAATGTCGACATATTCTATACAACTTTCGATATCTTTACTGAAGACTACATATTATCTCCATATATATATATATATATATATATATTAACATTAGATTTCAATATGATTCAAGATTATATACATCTCGATATGAGATGGAATTTGGACATATTTAGGATTTAACACATAATATATATGAAGATGTCGAGATCAATCATGGATAAGCTCTTCGAGATTTATTTCAAATTCTAACTCATTGTCTCGAGATTTCAAATTCAAATCATATCTACAAACTCATAAGGTTTCGATATCTACCAGTCTTAATGATATGTTCATTCTAGGCATGCTTTTGGACGAAAACCCTAAAATCCTTAGTTGATGTAAGAATAATAATCTTCCTAAAATTATTATAAACCCTAAATTCATATGAAGCACTAAGTACATCAGAGTCTAATTTATCGTCTTTAAATAAAACTATACATGTACTATGTTAATATAGCAATTTAAGCATGAAATCAAAATAGATTATACCTTCTCAGTTTATTGACGAGTTCTACTTCAATCCTTGCTCGACTTGCTCTCTTTCTCTCTAAAGCATCTTACACTAGCTTCTTTCTAATGAATTAAGATAAGTATGTTATCCTTTTGTTATACCTTTGCGTGTTATTTTAGCTAAGTGACGTGATTGCCTACTTTACACTTATCAATTATCTTCAAACCTTATATTTTATTCCTCTTTTTGTTGAATCATCGAATTATAAAATACGATTATATAGACTTCTTCGATCTTAAGTAACTAGTGTTCATTCATAATAATTGGGCTTTAACTACGAATCTTAATAGTGCCCAATTGTTCTAATCATATTTTTGTTAGTTCTTAGTAATTAAAATCAGATATTTCGCTTTCCTATTTTTAGCTATTTTTCCTAAGTTCCAACACTATAATTGTTCTAAATCTTGGTTTTTGAAAACCTCTCCATACCCAAGTTAGTGTACCTATTTTAATGTTAACATCGTTTACCCTATGACTAAGGGTTCGGATCTTACAAAACCCTAAGTTCAAAATTTTCCAGGTTATCATGTCATATACTAGAAATCCTAAAATCAATAACCCATCTAAATTCAATTAATTCATCTACTTGGTTAGTAACCCTAATAGCATTTAATTTGAAATCATATAAACACATAAAATCGTAAAACACGTTTCTTGCAGTCACGCATATGTATGCATATTTATTGGCCGGTTTACTTACGGGACTCGGGTATTACACGAGCCGCTACCCCGAACGGTTCGCAAACATCCGTGTGGATCAAATTGAAAAGTTATGCGGCTCTCGCAAAAGTCCCTGTGAAGGGCGACTTGGTCATCTTTCCAAGGATACAAGATTCACAAGTCGTATGGGGATCAGACCCAAGCGGCTTTATAATGCCGGTTTTCTCCAACTCGAGAATCTTCTGTTCTCCAGCGTGACCGACTCGAAGATGCCACAACAGTCTCGAGTTCGACTCCAATTTTCGTTTGTTGGTGATTGTATTTATAGTTTTTGTTTTATCTTCGACATTTAGATAATATAATCCATTGAATAAACTTGCACTTCCGACGCAATTACTTCCAAAATAAATATTGCATATATTATTACTAAAACGGAATTCATAACCGTTTCCGCTCAAAACGGGAATAGAAACAATATTCTTAAGCCCATTGGGCAAAACTAAACAATCGGAAAGCAGTAAACTATGTCTAGTAGATAAAACGAGAGTTCTTGGTCCAATATGGGTCGTCGGTACACTATGTCCGCTTCCTACATTGATCATGATCTCTCGATCCGCCAGCTTCCTACTTCGTTCCAAACCCTGGTTCGAAACACATATGTGAGCATTAGCTCCCAAGTGTAAGATCCACGAAGCGGAATATACTGTCATGGAACAATTAGTTTCTAAAACGTAAAGTTCTTTACCTGAGGCGGCTAGCTTTGGGAAATCGCGCTTCCAATGTCCAAGCTCATTGCATTGATTGTCCGTCGGCTTCGTGCCTTTGAACACGTTCTTCTTGGCCTTGCCTTTCGAAATTCGTCCTTTGGGCTTAGTAGGCTTGTCCGACTTTTCCTTTCTACTCGACCCTCGAGTCTTAACGCGACAAGAACAACTTCCTTTCCTTTCACCTTCTTCATCTGAGTTTGCGCCGCCGACAACTGGTTCATCAACCCAGTCAACGCCATCTCGGCCTTGTTCACATTAAAGTTTATAATGAACAAATTGAAGGAAGGTGGGAGCGACTGAAGTATCAGATCATTCTGGGGCTCATTATCCATGATAAAGTCCAGTGCCTCGAGTCCAATCGATCATCTTGAGTACATGCTCTCCGACGTTGCAATGAAATAGTTGCTCCGTGAGGGAATATCGAGCACTCCTGGAATGTTCGCCAAAAAGCTCTTTCAAATGAAGCAAAATGGCGCCCACTTCCATTTCCTAGTGAGTGCGTTGCAACTCATTGCTCATGGAAAGAAGTATATAGGCTTTGACCTTTGGCTCGTCAATCTGCCACTTTGCATATGCAGCCCGATCTTCGTCACTCGCATCAGCCCTTGGGACTTGCGATATGGGGGAATCGAGGACATAAGTTAACGACCCCATACCTAGGACTATCCCCAGGTTACGGAGCCGATCCACGTAGTTTGGTCCAACCAAACAATTTCTCTCAAGCAGCATAGTAATAATGTTCGTCATCGCAGCAAATAGTAAGAAACGTAAAGCTGCAGAAAATAAAGATCTAATTAGGTTTATCTTATCATTCATCAAGCGCAAACAAGGACTTCTTGTTTCGCTTGACTCCCACTATTTTTCTCGAAAACACTATCCTCCCGAGAAGAGTTTCGGAAAACTCGTTGAAAGTTTCATAGTGGAGTTGATGTCCCCGACTCAACTAGATTCGCCTCAGCCTTTAACGCAATATTTGGCTCATTTAATCTTATCGGAGTCACGTCAAACGTGAACTTATCCAATAAGAGTTTCAACTATCATTGTCTCAGTCATTGACCCTCACGGCTAACCCTGCTTATTGGGTATAACTGCCTAAGTGTGACCTATCAACTTATGCTCAAATCGCACAGAATGTACCGCCCCTTGCTGCCATACGCTTTGTGAGGGGTGGACTGGTATGACGAGCGGCATTCAAGACGCACCCGAGACGCTATTATTGGGGCGGGATATACGACGCCAACTTACTCGGAACAAATCGCAAAACTCCCCAATGCTAGACATCTCGAGCATGATAGAAGACAGAAATCCAACTCCTTTACCCACTTAGTATTTATCAAACGGGAGAATAAACCATCTCTCATAAGAGCACATTGAACATGCATATCACTTCAAAAACCAACACGCACATAGGTAGTAAATTAACCCTAGGAATATAAACTACAAGACAACACAAGCGGGTTATTTCAAGTGTATCCCTATTACATGCGTATTCAAAAAACTCGGGACGTCGCACGGGTCTTGAAGTCGTCAAACGTCCTTCGTAACTCGAACGGCCTCAAAGTCACCGAACGTCCACCACCTTGTCACCTCCGAGCGGTTGTCAACCATCAAATGGGCCCTCGTATTCGTAGTTAAGCTAATCTAATAAAACGGTAAATTACAACACGTGGGATAAGTCCCCGAACAACCCGTATAAAACAAATACAACCCGGGGGGACTTAACCCTTAACAAATGACCCGGAAATCAAATTCCAAAACCCGCAAGTGCGCCTTAAATCACATTCATAACGAGCACATTGATAATTATGTGATTTTAAAAAGAAACGAAAATTGGGCCTTAAACGGGCCAAGCCCATTAAAAGGCCCGTTAAGGCTTTGAGCGTGAAGCCCTAATTCAGCTGCCGCGACTCAAATTGCTCAGCCGACAAAACACTCCGGAGAGCCTCGACGGAGCATGCCACCGGCGTGGAGCCCCGACCGAAGCCAGAACCGCCGGCGGCGGCGGCGACGTGTCGTGCTCAACGTGCGATTTCAGCCCGCGCAGAATTTTGCCGCGGATGATCTGTTGCTGTCGCTGCCGCTCGGCGCGGCAGCACCACGTTGGAACGATGCCGGAGCAACCGTGGCCGGTGTTGGACCTAGAGCTCACGGCAGATCGGGCCTGCTCGAGCAGCCCGATGATACGAGCACGCAGCCGCGCGCAATGCGCAGCCGCGGCCGGATTGCGCCGCCGCCCATGGCTGCCCGCGTTCCGGTCTTGCCGGTGGCTGCCTCTTCGGCTACGCCGCACGAGGTGGTGGCCGTGGGATGGCAAACGACGCATCAATAAGTCCCATGCCGGTCAAACCGTGTTGGCTTTCGATCGTCTCCCACGTGCCTCGTTTCAATTTAAACACGTTATGATTCTTATCACGAGCGCCCGCTCTGATACCACTGTTGGGTTACCCGGTGTCTCTCGGAGATGCCACGTCCTCGGGTACGGTGCAGAACAAAAATTTTCCGTGTTTACCGATTGCCCTCGTTGCTCGGATCAGAATAGTAACACATAGACATGTAATAGGGCGGGTCAAACCCGTTGATTAAATAACACATAAACTTGCTATTATTAGAAAACTAACTTAAATAACAAGTCAAACTAAGTATATTTAACTATGGTACAAAATTCGAAACTTAATCCTAGATTAATTTCAAAATTTAAATAAATAATATTCCAAATATTTTATTCAATATTTATTTATATCAAATATGCAAATTCCGAAATACCCTCAAAGGCATATTTCGAAATTAGCTTAAGGTGAAATCCAATTTTATCCTCAAGCCCATTAAGCACTTGGCCAAGCTCAAGTCTTAAAGTTAGTTTCATAAGAAGTCCAACTTCGATCCAATAAACGGCCGGAGGCCCATTAAGGTGTGGCCCAACGGCCCAAGGTCCGTTAATGCCCAAAACACTTTCTCTCCTTATCAGTACACGTTGACGATCCTTTTTAAGCCCGACTGTCTAGGTTCGACTCAATGGGCAAGGGAGGAATCCAAGAGTCCGGTAGTTACCTAGTCAATCCCGCAGTACCGGACCGTAACCCGTTTCGAGTGCGAATTTCGACCCAGTCTTTATTCCAGAACCTCACTATAGATAACAATGCTACATATAAACCCTTCAGCTATGTCCCAATAAGTGAGAGTCATGGTCTATATCAAACTCACTAAACTCGTGTATGATAAAACGGAGACGAGGCAAATTACCAAACTACCCTCCATGTCTAACATAAGTTAAGTCAATACCTTGGCCAAGGATTTCGTAATTTTCCGTCGCCGTCCTCATAGGACACTTATCTCGATTACTCGCGAGACTGTAAATCCGTACTCGACGGTCTAAGCCCGGCAATCACAAATCGTCATCAAGACCGCATCTGGCTCGCTAACCCATGCAACAGCAAATCGGGTCGAGGGGAACCAGTGACAGTCGAGACTTCAAAGTCAACTCCGTCAAAGCCCCTTTCGGTCTAAGGTTCACGTAGATTACTATAGTGTTTCCGTCGGTCATTGACACTCCTTGAGTAATAAACCATGTTCGACCGTACGACCATGAGTCAGTGTCCATGAAACGATTCAATCCCTTGATTCGATTCGTATCACAAGTCATGACCTCCGCTTCCCAGCGGGATATCGACACACGATAGGTCATCGACAAATTAGCCGTGATCGGTTATCCAGCACCCAACTGGAGCCTCAGGCTTACGGACTTTTAGTGTACGAGGTTAAGAGTCCACTGGTGCCTTCCTCTCTCGTACCCATCGAGAACAGTGACTCAACTCGACACATTTGGACTTGTTCATTTATTGCTTTACCGGATACTATGTAAAGAACTCTTGTATCCAATAAACGAACAATGCCTTTCATTAAACACGCGAAAATATCTTATTACACAAAAGGTCGAATGATAAATAATCTAATGCCCTATACAATCTAATCATCGAATAGCATTCGAGGGCATATTCCTAACACATGCTACACGCACGAGTTGGATAGCACGCATCGCAATATTTCGCGCAATGAAATTGCGAGAATATTAATCGAAACGGTGAAGAACGACCTCAGTATTTATCCAAAAAAGTGCAACAGCTCGTAAATGATACTTTTGGTACGACATCTCATACATTGAAGCATTGCATGGACTCAAAAGGGCAAAAGAAATTATTTATGGTACCTGAGAAACTTCAATCCAAAAGCTTCTTATATTCATGAAAGCGTTGCAACGTTACAGCCCCGGAACGGACTGAATTATGGAGAACTGTCGGAGCATGCGATCGGGATAGTGCCACTCAACGATGTTATAGGATATGAGTGGACATGATGAACGACAGCACGCTGGTCGACATTCGACTCTTAATGCCATAATCTCTGATGCATGATCATCGGCATAGCCCAAACGAACCGCTCCGTCGACATGCTATCGAGCGACTCGAATAGCACGCAAGCTCGAGTGCGTCGATAATCTTTGTTTGAGTTTCGATTTGGGAACTAGTTTTATTCCAGTTTGGTAATCCTTCAGTTTTCTGATTCGGGAATTTTTTTTATATGCGGGCGGGCTTTACCCGCCAGGCTCGTGCCCACTGGCGGGGCGGGGTAGGCCTGCATTTCCAACGCCCGCCAGATGGCAGGCTTGCCTGCCCCGCCCCGCCAGAATGCGGGTATTGGCGGGCTACGGGCCGGCCCACCCTGCCGGCCCGTTTTGACATCTCTAACTGATCCTGCATCTTACTGGGGATCACACCACTGACCGAAGTACCATCGACGGAGAGTCCCCACAGAACACCGACGTTCTCTAGTGTAATGGTTGTCTCACCCACAGGCAAGTGGAACGTGTGCGTCTTCTTCCTCCGCCTCTCTACAAGAGCCGTAATCAAGTATGGATCTAACTTCTGAGATTCACAACTGTAGACGCCATAAAACGACATCGTATCTAACTTCTCCAAAATACGACCCTGCAACCGCACCGGTCATGAATGCTTACCAAACACAACATTTTCAAAACCCCAAACGGTCAAAGGAGTGTCTAGGGCACCATCAGAATTGGATAGTACTTCGTTACAATGATGACTATCCTGGAATATTAATAGTGATCTGTCGATCAAACCGTAATATTCATTAGTATCCATCCTAAATTAGCGTCTACAAGTCAATATCGACACAAATAAAACCAAACACGATATCAACACATAAATTAAATCACGTATCGAAAAATGAATCAAAGTTAGAAACTCTAATTTCAAAATTAGGTTTTGAAATCGGGGAAAAATCCTAAATCGAATCAAAATCCAAAATTGACGTATTATATCAATCCAATAAGCAACCCACGATATACATAGCTCATATTATACTAAAAATGCAAACTAGTCACGAATTCGACAAAATTTAGAGAAACTACGCAAATCAAAAGTTTAACTAATTACGTATCAATACGAAAGAAAATGACGCAGAAAGGCCGAGAGTCACCGTCGTCGTGGAGCTTTGCCGTCGCGGGGTGGGAGAAAGAAGAAGTGAGGGAAGTAAGTTGGAAGGAGAAGAGGCGCACGGGTTTATTAAACCCATCGTCGCTGTTAATGGACGCGGCGTCGCATCCATTAGACGTGGACGTGACAGACGGTCTGTTGGGCCAATCTTTGGGCCCAACATTTTTTTAAAAAAAGGCCTGTTAGGATTGTGGACCGGGTGTTAGAGGGGGGGTGAATAACACCGGTTACCATTTTTCACTCTTTAGTGGGTTTCGCGTCTGGTTAGAGAGTGAAACCGATTTTCAATCTTCAATCAAAGCCAAGTGTGGAATACTATAGGCTTTGATTGCGAACTATATGTGGCGGTTTGTGTATGTGGGTGATTTGGTCCGATTTGGGCGTATGGAGGTGGTTGAGGCATTTTGGCGAACACTTTGAGTATCGGTATTTGGAGTGTGTGTGGTTTCAGTTTGAAGGAGTAGAGACACGTGATTTGTTATGGAAGTTCGGAGTTTAAATACTCCTACGTCTCCCCCATCCCCGCAAGAAAGGCTATACTAGAAGATTTGGATTTTACCACCCCCATTATACAATTTCCTTAGCTAGACTCACACAGTACAACCCCTGGCTATATTAGCTAACTAAACTTCTAGACACCACTAGACAACTTTTTACAGTCCGTCTCTTCAAGAGCTTTTTACAGTCCCTTGAGAACTTACGGCACCCCGCAAGGTCAACCGTAATGAATGTAGGCCGCAACCTCACAATCGGCTTGGTCGTTTTCGTCTCTAAGCAAGACAGCATCATCTTTCTTGTATCGGTGCGAATACTACATATACTTGTTTAGTCTATGTGCTAATACCCTCACACAACTAATCTACTTAAACTCATCTCTCTAATGTGTGTGTGAGGTGTGTGGGTTTGAACGTTGCAGCTCTCTCTTTTGTAACTCACACACGTGGAAGAACTCCCTTGATTTTATGCTCTTAACTCTGGTTCTTCTCTCTTGGATCTCTCTTTGAATGTGTGCTTGTTTGCTCTATGATCCTTAAATTGTTTCTGCCCTGCTCCTTTGTAGTTGTTGGCTTCCCCACCTTGCTATAACCGTTAGACTCAATTATATAGCCGTTGGGAGCTTTTGTTGACTTAGTCAATACTGTCAGAGTTAACTGGTTGTACTTGCTGCTGTAGTAGAAGGCTTGTACACCAGTCAATAGTTGACCAGTCAATCCAGTCATTGACTGGACCAGCTGAGACCAGACCGGTCCCGACGAGATCGGACAGTCCAATCCAGTCGTCTAATACCGGTCAGTTAGTCTGAGACCGGATCAGTCCAGTACTGATTGAGACCGGAACCGAGACCAGGTTGACCGCGTTGACCGACAGTTGATCAGTCCGATTTTTCGCACTGAGCTCATATTTGATATCAGTTTTTCGAACCGAGCTCATCCACACGCTCAGTAAATTTGTTAGTAATACAATTATTAAGTTTTGTGTTCATCAGACCAGATTGCTTAGATATTTAAATCCAACAATCTCCCCCTTCTGATTAACACAAAACTTTAACAAATAAGCATAAAACTAACATATTTCTCCCCATTTCTGTGATAATCAAAAGTTCATTTCCCTATTTGACCAAAACCTTGCCATCTCGAATATTTAGCTAAATACAAAAATTTAGACTTAGTCGAATATAATGGAATAGGTTTATCATATGATCTCACAAAAGGGCACATTAATGCTAGCATGTTTCTCCCCCTTTCAAAAACAAATGATGCTCCCCCTAAATCCAACAATGATCTAGAGGCATATTCTTAGTCAATAGAATAGGACCACTATATGAGTCTAGCGTGTCAAACCATTGTAATCCTCTCCAAGTATAGTTTTCAGTAAAATTGTCGGACTGGAATTTGGGTGTCAAAGTAAAGAGTTACTCCAGTTCTCGTGAAGCTACGACGATCGGGCCGAGTCTGATTGATGAACCGGCTGCTTTTATCCAAAGTGAACCGGATAGAAAATCCTACACCTTTGCGATCTCTTACGAGTCTAGTTTGTAAAAACTTTTACAGACCGGAATTTCGACATCTCAGCACAAAGTTATTCCATTTCTCGCGAAGCTGCTACATTTGACGACACGCGACAACAGGCTGAAATTCACTGAATAAACTGAATTTCTCAAGGCCGAACTAGACTGTGAAAATTATACCCTTGCAACCGTCTATAAGTCTAGTTTTCTGCTGAATTTTTGGTTCAGCATTTGGACATCTGAGCGCAAATTTATTCAGTTTTTCCAAAGTTGTTGCAGGCTGTCTGAAAATTTCAGCACTTGTTTGAACATCATCGTCAGCCTTGACCTTCCAGTTTCTTCATCTTAAGCTCATCTAATACACACTTCTTGACTTCCGGTCTTGGAGCTAACTCTTTGGGCTTGACTGTTTGATTACAATATCAGGTGCAAGTCTCAGACGGTGTGAAAATTTTGCCTCGTCCTCAACCTTCGGTCTGGGACTCCTATCGTAGGTGGTCAAGAGCAGCAGTCCAGTTGGTCTCACTGCTGATGTTCGGTCTTGCCTCAAGGTGATGACCGGATTGTTTCTTTCACCGAGTTAATCGGTACATTACAAACATATTCTGGTCTTTTAGAGACTTTTGGTTAGGTCTGTAGAAGGAGAGTCAATTCGATCTTCAGCTAATTTTGTTGTTCCGAAAGAACTGATTTTCTTTCAGCACGATTCTCATAACATCGAGTTAGCTTTCTTGGAGATGAGGGTCAACGTTTGACTGGATTTGACCTGTTCATCAATTTTCCCATTTGACCTGGTATAACCAGTTTTTATCGTTCTGATACTTCAGGGAGCAAAGAAACATCCTTTTTGGTATTCTTCTAAATGAATCTGTTATCCTTCGTAAGTAACACCATTATTCATCTGCCTCAGCTTCAAGTTCGGTTGGTGTTGTTCAGCGCTCTATCCTTGATTGTTACCCATGGTTAACCTTTTCTGTAACCTTCTCAACCCTCAATCATATCGAAATTAATTCGGTCTCGACTCTCGAGTAGAGTTTTGATCTTGAGAAGGTTTGGTCAGTGCCTGGAGTTGATACTGAAGATAATGTTTCGACAGACATTGGCGAAACTATATGAAGCATTTGACCATAATATCATTGACCGCTTAGTAATTGCAGCATGTTGCTTGTGCCAGAGACATCCTTTCGTGCTCCAAGTCTCTTTCTCTCTCTTACCACTTTGTGCTTTGAATGACTACCAACCGATTGGATTCTATTCCTTCGGCCTTCAATAATCCAGTCTCTTTGTGCCGATTTGTCCAGTAAAGAATTAACCCGGTCAGTATTGGGTTTTTCCTGCTCAAGTCTGAAGCAGCCCGGTTGAAAAAAATGTTGAAGACTGAAGCTGATGAGCTGAGATGACCCAAGCTTGATAAGGTCGAAACTGTGAATTCTCTCACCTCCAGCAAACATAGAGAAGTGAGCTAGAGAGACGAATAAACCGACTGTTTTTTGTTTGTTAACTGTGGATGTCACTCTCATGGCAAAGCTGATCGGTCAGATGTCCCCTATTAATAATCAACCATGAACCGATTTGTCCCGACCTTATAGCACCTACTGACCATGATTCCCTTCTTTTTTAAGTAGATGATTTCTTCTCTCAGCCCCTTATGACAAAGTTTTCCATCAGCTTTCACAGTTGACTCCACAGTAGCGTCTGAACCATAGCCTTTGTTTCGAGAAATGAATATCTGGTTCGTAGGCCCCCGACTGTTGTGATTTTATAGAGAGAACAGATTTCTGATTTTCGGACTTCTTCAATTATTTCATCATAAGTCAGTTCAGACATGCTGAAATTTGTCTGCTGAGTTCTTACATTGGTGGGTGCTTAGCTCGGCAGTGAGTCGGTTTTGAATTTGAGCGTCAGTCTTGGGGCAGCACACAAGGTCGAACTTCATCGAGAATGCTTTTATATGGGCTGAATTAGGCATCAAAATTTATATTGTGTTTGTCTGCGAGTCTATTTTCCAAAGAACTTGACGCAAAGGAATTTGGATGTCTGAGCACATAGTTATACGACTTCTTCAAAGTTGCCGCAATCTGCCGGTTTCAAATATTGCCTCAAAATCTGTTCTGACAGTCTTCAGTCAGACGAGCATAACTCCCTCCGTACGTAATATTTTTGAGTGCCATAAATTTTCCTGGAAACTAGACTTCTTGAGCTTTCCAGTGATGTAAACCACATCTCCAAATCCCAACCAAAAAAGCAGTTTATTGCTTGAAGTTACCTGTTCGCCATGAACCTCTCCGTTGCCCACATTTGAATCTCCATTTCAGCTTCATGGGAAATCTTCGCCATGTTTCACCATTAGTTCTTGATTGGAAAAAATCCACTCTGATACCACTTGTTAGGATCATGGACCGGGTGTTAGAGGGGGGTGAATAACACCGGTCACCATTTTTCGCTCTTTAGTGGGTTTCACGTCTGGTTAGAGAATGAAACCGGTTTCTAGAGCTGTCAAAACGGGCTTGGGCCCGCGGGCCGGCCCGCCCCGCCCCGCCAAATTGGCGGGGCGGGCTCTGAAATTTTAGGCCCGTCTGGAGGCGGGCCTGGGCGGGTAAGCCCGCGGCGGGTGCGGGCTTTGGCGGGGCGGGGCGGGCTACCCGCGGGCTTAGCCCGCCAGAATAATAAAAAAAATATAATGTTATTTATTTTGTAATAATACAAATATATAATAATAATAATAGGTATTTAATAACATAAATAGATTAATATTAAAAAGTATTAAATTAGATATATTTTCCTTCATTTTCTTATTTTTTTTTTCCAATTTTATATTATTTCTTCTATTTTTTATTATTATGTTTTTTACTTTTTCCTATTTTTTAATAATTTCTTTTTTATTTTATTTTTTTTAATAACTGGCGGGCTTAGCCCGCCAGGCCCGCTACCCGCCTGCAGGCGGGGCGGGCCTTCATTTTCCAGGCCCGCCAGCAGGCGGGCTTACCCGCCCCCGCCCCGCCAGTGGCGGGCTTTTGGCGGGTACGGGCCGGCCCGCCCCGCCGGCCCGTTTTGACAGTACTACCGGTTTCCAATCTTCAATCAAAGCCAAGTGCGGAATACAATAGGCTTTGATTGTGAACTATATGTGACGGTTTGTGTGTGTGGTGATTTGGTCCGATTTTGGAGTATGGAGGTGGTTGAAGCATTTTGTCGAACACCTTGAGTATGGGTATTTGGAGTTTGTGTGGTTTCAGTTTGTAGGAATAGAGACACGTGATTTGTTATGGAAGTGCGGAGTTTAAATACTCCTACGTCTCCCCCTTCCTCGCAAGAAAGGATATACTAGAAGATTCGTCTTTTACAACCCCCGTTGTACAACATCCTTAGCTAGACCACAGTACAACCTCCCGGCTATACTTAGCTTGAAGATATAAATGTGCCTAAGAGGGGGGGGGGGGGGTGAATTAGGCTTATAAAAATTTTGTGCTTCTTCTGACAAATGCTAAGTGTTGTGACTTAGATATGCCTACTTGTGTTTATGACGAGTATGCCTGATATATCCTAGTAACGTCGGATGTGCGTCGGGTCTGTCTCACAGCGATAAAGAAATAACTGAAAAGTAAATGCGAGACAGGATTTTTATAGAGGTTATATCCCCAACTGGGGTTTACTCCTCTCCTTGGGATTTGCTTCCCAAGAGTTTAACCAATCACTATAATGCATCGTAGCTTGATACAAAACTGATTGGTTAGCCCAATACACAACCGAAACAAGTCGAACACTAGCCACTACTAGGTTACCACATGCCGAGTTTCGCTCCTCGGAATCTCCTTGATCGCGACAGACACAGCTCGCTACCGAAGGGCCCCCGGACTTGTCCTTCCCTTCACGTGTGCGTAAACGTCGACCTTGCCTCCTTGGTATTGCTCACGTCCGAAGACAACACGTCCAAAGACAGAATGTATGGCGTGGGAGGATGGAATAACAGGATGAATCACTCGCTCAGTGATGGATACGCAAGTTAGAGCTCAGTAAGGCAGAAAGCTATCACAAGTGGAAGGCTCAGGAATCTCTCAGTAACTGTTTCTGCTCAAGACGCTTATATTCGTAGGTTCGCAAATTCTTAGTTGCTTCGAAAATCTGAAGTGTGGCTCATATATAACCCTCTTCAATCAACACTTCACATGGAAAATCATATCATACAATAATCACCAAATCAAGCATAGTTTCCATGCAATTTTCGAGTCAATCATACCATATAAATCATGCTTTTTAACAAATCATCACAACGGTCATATAGCACATTAAAGCATGATTATTTTCCATATAAGAGCTTATTTAAGCATGAATATATTCCACATAAAGACTCAATTTCGTTCTCATGCATATTTAATCACTTCGCATATATTTACCATATCAGAACTTTCCATAATTGATTCCCTGCTATCTGTTTCTGGTATAAGTCAATCAAGACTAACTTTCCAAACATAGCACATGAGATAGCATCACATAAGCACGTTTTCCATGTACAGCTCATAGTATTAGATCAATATATTTACCATGTTTAGCACACAAATCAGATCGGAGCATACTTAATTCGATTTATCATAGCATGGCAGAACTTTCCTTATTTCAGAGATCACACCCGTTATAGCACATACCATATAAGAGCACCTTATCCATAAGGTTAATCAAATCGAATCTTTCCTAATTATAATATTCTAATCAGCATAAGGAAAGATATCAATTCAATATATCGCATTTAATTCAGTGCAAAGCAAGCAAGGATCATACATATGATTTTCGTCCAGGAATAAACTAGTATCAACGGATATATCACTTTCCTGATATAAACAGCATATTTTCCATATATAGCTCAGCAGGATATCTCATGCATTATTTCCATATATAGCACAGAACGATATATCCTATCTCATGGAATGTTTATAACGTGTGATCACCTAGTTCCATCAAATCATCACAGAATCACACGCAATTCAAATATTCAACACTTAATCGATTTATAGCTCATAAACAATGCATGGTTGAATATTATCATGAACTTAGACATTTTATTTGTCCAAAATCGAATTGCTTATTTTATAGACCTAATGTCATTACAATTACATCGTTCATCAAAACTCTCTAACATATACGGACCAAAAAAGGTCAACATTCTCCCCCTTTTTGATGATGACATGTAATTGATGCAACACGGAAGCAAGTAAGCACTTCGATAATGCAAGTCCTAGCGCATATGTCTAAGTGTTCCATAATCACAAAGCAGAGCATATGATATTTTCTAATCGCATATGATACATATTAACTCCCCCTGCCTAAGTGCAGTTATCTATATGACATGCAAAGATATATCATGAATGAATTTGCTCCTGCTGTCTAAGTGCAGATATCTCATGTCATACTTAACGATATATTGTGGATGCAAAATTTTAAGTTACCCGTAAGTGTGCTCCCCCTGCCTAAGTGCGCAATTTCCAAACATGATTCAAGCAGCAGATAATCATCGCAGCAGGCACTTATCACTTATCAAGAAATCTCACAAACATTAATTAGCGCAGATAAGTATCAGAGCATCACTGTAACAGAGTATAAGATCACGCATCGCAGTATAAAGGCATCACAGATATATCAAAAGTGCAGCTATTCCATTCGTGAGTGCACATATTCCATATCACATATGCAGATATTCCATGTAAGGCGTTTAAGCACCAGAGCAAACATATTATTGATGTTCAGAAATTCTACCAAGCTACATCGGTTTGCTCCCCCTGTCTATATGATGTTATTCCAAATGTCCACAGCATAAATTCAAATTTCCACTTAGAGCATAGATAGAAATCATATAGGCAAAAGTCAGAATTCACATACCATTATGCTCCCTTTGCATAAAGATATATCAAAAGTGCAGCTATTTTTCATGCAAATTCAGTCAGCACACACAAGCACTAAGATATATCGTAGGCGCATAAAAGGAATATCGCACACAAATCATTTCGAATATCAAGGACATTTCTTAGACCCCTTATATCATTAGTTACTCAGATTTCTCCCCCTTCAGCATCAAAAAGGGATATACTAAGGCTTTAAGGCTGAAAACTTAGCGTAAAATAACTAAGAAGAATGAGAAGGAAGGAAGGAATAACTTATCAGAAAACGTTCTCAAGGCTGGAATCACATTAGATCTGGCAGATATAACAGACTTGTTCAGCTCCCTGTGATCTGATCAGAACTCTTAAAAGCTGGAGTATAACTTAGATGATTTTCAAGAAGAGAAACCGTGAAGTTCGAATTTTGAGGTAAGGAAGGAAGAAGTATCGAGTGATCTCATTTAAAAAATGGGCAATTATCCAAGAGATATAGTTTTCCAAAGATGAGATAGGATAGAAATAAGAAGATATGATTTTCAAACCGAATTTTGGATTTCAAAAGAGAGTGAAAACTGTCAATCAGTGCTCCAGGGATCTCAGAGTGAATGGACGGGATCTCATAAATAAGGAAAAGATTGATTAGGGCTGAATAAGAAGGATCCAAATTTCCTGAAATAACTTAGCGGCTGAAAAGAGAGCTACGAATATCTTCCTAATATAACTTAATCATATTTTAAGAATAGATCCAGAAAATCAGACATTCCTAAAATAATTTATCGGCTGAAAGAGAAATCTCAAGGTAGGATAATTACGAATTTCTTCCTAATATAATCACACTTTAAGATAAGATCTAAAGGATCCGAAATTCCTAAAATAACTGCGCGGCTGGAATGATATCTCTATGAAGTTCTTCCTAAAATGTCGCAGTCACATCCTAAGGTGAGATTTGGAGATTCAAGATTCCTAAAATAGCATTGGTGACTAAAAGAACAACCTTATGCTGGAATTCACTATGAATCTTTTCCTAAAATACTAAAGTGATACTTAATGATAAGGACAATAAGATCCGAAAATAGTCGACGGCCGAAAGAATGTCCTAGATTAAGATAACTACGAATTTCTACCTAAAATAGAATGATCTAGAGCAAATAGCATAGTTAGGCAGATTTACTAACCTTATTTAGCTCGATGATTCCCAATCGATCACGGATGTCGCAGAATCTTGCCTCAATTAGGGGTTTCGTGAAGATATCAGCAAGCTGATCATTTGTTCCTACGAATTCCACACTGATATTCCCCTTCTGAACATGGTCTCGTATGAAATGATGTTTAACCTCTATATGCTTAGTACGAGAATGATGCACGGGATTCTTAGTAATACTAATGGCACTAGTGCTATCACACAGAATAGGAATTTTGTCATAAAGTAACCCGAAATCACTAAGGATTTGTTTCATCCAAAGAACTTGTTGAGAACAATTTCCTAAGGCCATATATTCAGCTTCGGTTGTGGAGAGGGCGACAGCATTTTGCTTTCTACTAGACCAAGTTACCAAGGAATTCCCAAGTAATTGGCAAGTTCCACTGGTACTTTTCCTATCTTCCCTACAGCCGGCATAGTCGGCGTCAGAATATGCCATTAATGGGAAATCATCCGTATAGGAGTGCCACAGACCAAAATTGACAGTACCTTTGATATATCTAAGTATCCGCTTGACTGCGGTCAAGTGAGATTCCTTAGGGTCAGACTGATATCTCGAACACATACCAACAGCAAACATGATATCAGGGCGACTAGCAGTTAAGTAGAGAAGACTTCCGATCATACCTCGATATTGTGTTTGATCAACCGGTGTACCTGATTCATCAATGTCTATTTTGGTGGTCTGATGCATAGGGGTGGAAATTGCTTTGGAATCACTCATTCCGAATTTAGTCAGCAATTCCCTGCTGTATTTCGTCTGGGATACGAAGGTTCAATTGTCAAGCTGCTTTATTTGCAACCCGAGGAAGTAGTTCAGCTCACCCATTAAGCTCATCTCAAATTCCTTCTGCATAGACTTAGAAAATTCCTCGCAGAGAAGGATATTAGTACTTCCAAATATGATATCATCAACGTAAATTTGGACCAGTATCATGTGATCACCTTCATACTTAATAAACAACGTGTTATCAATAGTTCCAGTCGAAAATCCTATGTCAATCAGAAACTTACTTAGCCTTTCATACCATGCCCTAGGAGCCTGCTTCAAACCATATAATGCTTTATTTAATTTAAAAACATGATTTGGAAAATCTTCCCTAGCAAAACCCGGAGGTTGTTCTACATAGACTTCCTCATTTATAAAACCATTTAAAAAGCACTTTTTACGTCCATTTGAAAAAGTTTAAAACGTTTAAAGCATGCATATGCAAGTAAGACACGTATAGATTCTAATCTAGCTACCGGAGCAAAAGTTTCATCGAAATCAATACCTTCCTCCTGGGAATAACCTTTTGCAACTAACCTCGCTTTGTTTCTTGTGACATTACCGTGTTCGTCGAGTTTGTTGCGGAAGACCCATTTGGTTCCTATGATGGATTTATCGTCTGGTCTTTTTACGAGTGTCCACACTTCGCTCTTTTCGAACTGAGATAACTCATCTTCCATGGCAGAGACCCAAGATATATCTTCCAGAGCTTCATGGACTGTCTTTGGTTCCATCATTGAGAGCAGTACATCATGAGATTCCTCAGTATCTTGGTTTCGTGTAGTTGCTCGAGTTTTGATTCCAGATCTGATATTTCCTATTACTTGATCTGTTGGATGACTGGAAGCGTGTTTCCATTTTCTAGGTTGCAGCTTATCAGCTTCTGGTTCCAGTGTCTCAATATTTTCGTCTTTGGGAATATCTTCCTCACTGTCTTTAGTTTCCTGCAATTCTGCACACAGAAAATCTATACCTTCCTTATCAGTAGCATCTGCTTTAGGTATCTCATCGAAAGTAACATATATAGATTCCTGGACAGTCTGTTTCCTCTTATTATAAACACAATATGCCTTAGACTGAAGGTTGTAACCAAGGAATATCCCTTCATCTACCTTAGAGTCAAATTTTCCTCTCTTATCTCTATCATTCAAGATAAGACATTTACATCCAAACACACGAAAATAACCTATATTTGGAGTTCTACCATGCCAAATTTCATAAGATGTTTTCTTTAATATCGGCCTAAGGAACATACGATTTGACACATAACAGGCTGTGCTAACAGCTTCCGCCCAGAACTGTTTAGGAATATCATACTCATGTAACATAGATCTAGCCATTTCCTGTAGTAACCTGTTTTTACGTTCAACTACGCCATTCTGTTGGGGAGTTATAGGGGCAGAGAAGTTATGACTATATCCATACTGATCACAGAATGATGCAAACGACTTACTATCAAATTCCAGCCCGTTATCACTTCGTATCCTACATAAGTTCGTTTCTTTTTCATTTTCAAGTCTCTTTACTAGCGATGCAAAGTTATCTAATGCCTCATTCTTATGTGCAAGGAATATCACCCATGTATACCTGGAGTAATCATCAACGATGACAAAGGCATATCTTTTACCTCGCAGAGACATCGTCTGAACAGGACCAAAAAGGTCGAGATGTAGCAGTTCCAGAGGTCTGGTTGTGGATATCACATTCTTTGCTTTGAACGATGTCTTGGTCTGCTTGCCCATTTGGCATTCCTTGCATGTTTTGTCCTTGACGAACTTTATGTCGGGAATACCTCGTACCAGTGCATTACTCGTCAGGTGAGACAGTAGTTCCATATTGGCATGTCCTAAGCGTCTGTGCCATAACCAGGTGTTATCCTGTGTCACTGCTAAACACTTGACGTTCTGGTCAGTAATATCATCAAGAGTAATACAATAAATATTTCTATCCCTAGATGCACTAAACAATACTTTATTTTCATTTCTAACAACGCACTTATCGTTTTCAAACGTGACCGTATGACCTTTGTCACATAGTTGACTAATACTAATGAGATTATGTTCTAGATTCTTAACTAACCATACGTCATCTATAGTAGTATGTAAAGTGTTACCGACAGTTCCAACTCCTATAACCTTAGCTTTTGTGTTGTCGGCATAGGAGACATATCCTCCATCATACGCTTTCACCGACACAAACTTATTGATATCACCTGTCATATGGTAGGAACACCCACTGTCGAGGTACCACTTGTTCTTCTTACTGGATTTTCTTCTTTGTACCTGCATGAATCAGTTCTTTTCTGAGGTGCCCAATTTTGATTGGGTCCTAAACGGTTAGCAGCAAAATAATTCCTGTTAACACGTGGTATATCATGTATCACGGGCTGTGATCTCTCAGACACAGGCTGGCCAGAGTTAGAAACTTCAGGAACTTTCTTAGGTCTCCAGACATATCTAGATTTATCAGCTTTCTTCAAGAAACAAAGGTTAGCATAATGACCAAGACGACCACACGAAAAGCATTTAGGTTTCCTAACATTTTATGGAGGTGCAGCGTGTTCATGTGTCGTGGAATATCCTATTCCTGTTTTCCGATATGTGCAGGAATACTAAGTAACATATCAAGATTTTGTTGTCCTTCAAGAAGTCTAACATTAGTACGAGATTTTTCTTCTAAGAAATCCTTAAGAGCAGACATGTCTCTAGATATATTCTTTTGCTTCCTAAACTTCTCGCAATTACACAAGGCTTTCTCTTCCTTAAGAGTTTCTAGCTCGGCTCTTAGGCGCTCATTTTCTAGATCTGTTTGGTGCTTCTCTCTAGATACGTCATCTCGTTGCCTAATTAGACTCTTTACTTGTGAGTTGAGCGACTTAATCCTTCTTTCTGCGTTTTGGATTATTTCAAACATCTCTTCCTTTTCATCTACTTCAAGGACTGAGGAAGCGTTATGATGAGATTAATCTTGCCTAGCATATAATTCGTTTAGAATAATATTTTCTTAATGGTAGATGAATCTGATACCTGATCATCGTCATCGGCCATGTAGGCGAGATCTTCCTCCTCTTCACTTTCGGCCTCCTCCCAGTTAGTGACCATGGCTTTCTGCTTCTTTACCTTTTTGTCACCATTTTCCATCGGGCAGGTTGAGGCGAAGTGGCCTGGCTTGTTGCACTTGAAACATTTCTGCACATTGTTGCCGGATGACGATATTCCCTTGTTCCTAGGCTGGAACTTGGAGTTTCCCTTGAATTTTCTTCTTAGCCGAAATTTATCGAATTTCCTGGTTAGCATGGCGATCTGTTCCAGCAGGTCTTCCTCAGTTTCTTCTTCTTCGCCCTCAGAATCGTTGTCTTGTTCAGTGTTGAGGGCGATGTTTGGTTGATTTTGGACCGGTGGTTTTTCCTTGATGGAGATCTGAGTCATCTCGTAGGTGGTCAGAGATCCGATCAGTTCTGACACTGAAAGTTCGTCCAGGTCCTTTGCTTCGTAGATGGCAGTCACTTTGGGATTCCAATCTCTAGGAAGAGATCTCAGGATTTTTCGCACCTTCTCACCATCTTCTATTTTCTTTCCCAATGAGAACATTTGATTAATGATGTTCATGAATCTGGCATACATGTGGCTTATCGTCTCGTTGTCCTCCATCTTGAACAGCTCGTATTGGTGAGTCAAGAGGGCTATCGTTTCTTGCACAACTCGAGTGGTTCCTTCATGTGTGACTTGAAGCATGTCCCACATATTTTTGGCAGATTCGCATGAGCTCACACGATTGTACGCTTCTCTTGTGAGAGCGCAAGCTATCATGTTCTTTGCTTTGGCATTTAGGGAGATTCCTCGCTTGTCTGCTATATTGTAATCAGGACCTTTCTTTGGAGTTCCATCTTCGTTTTTGGGAATGTAAGGTCCTGTTGCGATGATATCCCATAGGTCGTAGTCTGTAGCGATCAGGAATTCCTTCATGCGATTTTTCCATATGGCGTAGTTTGTCCCGTCGAAGAGTGGTGGCCTGGAATGGGATTGTCCCTCTGCAAAAACATCAAAACTTGAAGAAGCCATTAGATCTTTAACTCAGGCTTGTTAGGCCCGTCGTTTGAGTAACCCGCTCTGATACCAAATGAAGATATAAATGTGCCTAAGAGGGGGGGGTGAATTAGGCTTATAAAAATTTTGTGCTTCTTCTGACAAATGCTAAGTGTTGTGACTTAGATATGCCTACTTGTGTTTATGACGAGTATGCCTGATATATCCTAGTAACGTCGGATGTGCGTCGGGTCTGTCTCACAGCGATAAAGAAATAACTGAAAAGTAAATGCGAGACAGGATTTTTATAGAGGTTATATCCCCAACTGGGGTTTACTCCTCTCCTTGGGATTTGCTTCCCAAGAGTTTAACCAATCACTATAATGCACCGTAGCTTGATACAAAACTGATTGGTTAGCCCAATACACAACCGAAATAAGTCGAACACTAGCCACTACTAGGTTACCACATGCCGAGTTTCGCTCCTCAGAATCTCCTTGATCGCGACAGACACAGCTCGCTACCGAAGGGCCCCCGGACTTGTCCTTCCCTTCACGTGTGCGTAAACGTCGACCTTGCCTCCTTGGTATTGCTCACGTCCGAAGACAACACGTCCAAAGACAGAATGTATGGCGTGGGAGGATGGAATAACAGGATGAATCACTCGCTCAGTGATGGATACGCAAGTTAGAGCTCAGTAAGGCAGAAAGCTATCACAAGTGGAAGGCTCAGGAATCTCTCAGTAACTGTTTCTGCTCAAGACGCTTATATTCGTAGGTTCGCAAATTCTTAGTTGCTTCGAAAATCTGAAGTGTGGCTCATATATAACCCTCTTCAATCAACACTTCACATGGAAAATCATATCATACAATAATCACCAAATCAAGCATAGTTTCCATGCAATTTTCGAGTCAATCATACCATATAAATCATGCTTTTTAACAAATCATCACAACGGTCATATAGCACATTAAAGCATGATTATTTTCCATATAAGAGCTTATTTAAGCATGAATATATTCCACATAAAGACTCAATTTCGTTCTCATGCATATTTAATCACTTCGCATATATTTACCATATCAGAACTTTCCATAATTGATTCCCTGCTATCTGTTTCTGGTATAAATCAATCAAGACTAACTTTCCAAACATAGCACATGAGATAGCATCACATAAGCACGTTTTCCATGTACAGCTCATAGTATTAGATCAATATATTTACCATGTTTAGCACACAAATCAGATCGGAGCATACTTAATTCGATTTATCATAGCATGGCAGAACTTTCCTTATTTCAGAGATCACACCCGTTATAGCACATACCATATAAGAGCACCTTATCCATAAGGTTAATCAAATCGAATCTTTCCTAATTATAATATTCTAATCAGCATAAGGAAAGATATCAATTCAATATATCGCATTTAATTCAGTGCAAAGCAAGCAAGGATCATACATATGATTTTCGTCCAGGAATAAACTAGTATCAACGGATATATCACTTTCCTGATATAAACAGCATATTTTCCATATATAGCTCAGCAGGATATCTCATGCATTATTTCCATATATAGCACAGAACGATATATCCTATCTCATGGAATGTCTATAACGTGCGATCACCTAGTTCCATCAAATCATCACAGAATCACACGCAATTCAAATATTCAACACTTAATCGATTTATAGCTCATAAACAATGCATGGTTGAATATTATCATGAACTTAGACATTTTATTTGTCCAAAATCGAATTGCTTATTTTATAGACCTAATGTCATTACAATTACATCGTTCATCAAAACTCTCTAACATATACGGACCAAAAAAGGTCAACATTCTCCCCCTTTTTGATGATGACATGTAATTGATGCAACACGGAAGCAAGTAAGCATATTCGATAATGCAAGTCCTAGCGCATATGTCTAAGTGTTCCATAATCACAAAGCAGAGCATATGATATTTTCTAATCGCATATGATACATATTAACTCCCCCTGCCTAAGTGCAGTTATCTATATGACATGCAAAGATATATCATGAATGAATTTGCTCCCGCTGTCTAAGTGCAGATATCTCATGTCATACTTAACGATATATTGTGGATGCAAAATTTTAAGTTACCCGTAAGTGTGCTCCCCCTGCCTAAGTGCGCAATTTCCAAACATGATTCAAGCAGCAGATAATCATCGCAGCAGGCACTTATCACTTATCAAGAAATCTCACAAACATTAATTAGCGCAGATAAGTATCAGAGCATCACTGTAACAGAGTATAAGATCACGCATCGCAGTATAAAGGCATCACAGATATATCAAAAGTGCAGCTATTCCATTCGTGAGTGCACATATTCCATATCACATATGCAGATATTCCATGTAAGGCGTTTAAGCACCAGAGCAAACATATTATTGATGTTCAGAAATTCTACCAAGCTACATCGGTTTGCTCCCCCTGTCTATATGATGTTATTCCAAATGTCCACAGCATAAATTCAAATTTCCACTTAGAGCATAGATAGAAATCATATAGGCAAAAGTCAGAATTCACATACCATTATGCTCCCTTTGCATAAAGATATATCAAAAGTGCAGCTATTTTTCATGCAAATTCAGTCAGCACACACAAGCACTAAGATATATCGTAGGCGCATAAAAGGAATATCGCACACAAATCATTTCGAATATCAAGGACATTTCTTAGACCCCTTATATCATTAGTTACTCAGATTTCTCCCCCTTCAGCATCAAAAAGGGATATACTAAGGCTTTAAGGCTGAAAACTTAGCGTAAAATAACTAAGAAGAATGAGAAGGAAGGAAGGAATAACTTATCAGAAAACGTTCTCAAGGCTGGAATCACATTAGATCTGGCAGATATAACAGACTTGTTCAGCTCCCTGTGATCTGATCAGAACTCTTAAAAGCTGGAGTATAACTTAGATGATTTTCAAGAAGAGAAACCGTGAAGTTCGAATTTTGAGGTAAGGAAGGAAGAAGTATCGAGTGATCTCATTTAAAAAATGGGCAATTATCCAAGAGATATAGTTTTCCAAGATGAGATAGGATAGAAATAAGAAGATATGATTTTCAAACCGAATTTTGGATTTCGAAAGAGAGTGAAAACTGTCAATCAGTGCTCCAGGGATCTCAGAGTGAATGGACGGGATCTCATAAATAAGGAAAAGATTGATTAGGGCTGAATAAGAAGGATCCAAATTTCCTGAAATAACTTAGCGGCTGAAAAGAGAGCTACGAATATCTTCCTAATATAACTTAATCATATTTTAAGAATAGATCCAGAAAATCAGACATTCCTAAAATAATTTATCGGCTGAAAGAGAAATCTCAAGGTAGGATAATTACGAATTTCTTCCTAATATAATCACACTTTAAGATAAGATCTAAAGGATCCGAAATTCCTAAAATAACTGCGCGGCTGGAATGATATCTCTATGAAGTTCTTCCTAAAATGTCGCAGTCACATCCTAAGGTGAGATTTGGAGATTCAAGATTCCTAAAATAGCATTGGTGACTAAAAGAACAACCTTATGCTGGAATTCACTATGAATCTTTTCCTAAAATACTAAAGTGATACTTAATGATAAGGACAATAAGATCCGAAAATAGTCGACGGCCGAAAGAATGTCCTAGATTAAGATAACTACGAATTTCTACCTAAAATAGAATGATCTAGAGCAAATAGCATAGTTAGGCAGATTTACTAACCTTATTTAGCTCGATGATTCCCAATCGATCACGGATGTCGCAGAATCTTGCCTCAATTAGGGGTTTCGTGAAGATATCAGCAAGCTGATCATTTGTTCCTACGAATTCCACACTGATATTCCCCTTCTGAACATGGTCTCGTATGAAATGATGTTTAACCTCTATATGCTTAGTACGAGAATGATGCACGGGATTCTTAGTAATACTAATGGCACTAGTGCTATCACACAGAATAGGAATTTTGTCATAAAGTAACCCGAAATCACTAAGGATTTGTTTCATCCAAAGAACTTGTTGACAACAATTTCCTAAGGCCATATATTCAGCTTCGGTTGTGGAGAGGGCGACAGCATTTTGCTTTCTACTAGACCAAGTTACCAAGGAATTCCCAAGTAATTGGCAAGTTCCACTGGTACTTTTCCTATCTTCCCTACAGCCGGCATAGTCGGCGTCAGAATATGCCATTAATGGGAAATCATCCGTATAGGAGTGCCACAGACCAAAATTGACAGTACCTTTGATATATCTAAGTATCCGCTTGACTGCGGTCAAGTGAGATTCCTTAGGGTCAGACTGATATCTCGAACACATACCAACAGCAAACATGATATCAGGGCGACTAGCAGTTAAGTAGAGAAGACTTCCGATCATACCTCGATATTGTGTTTGATCAACCGGTGTACCTGATTCATCAATGTCTATTTTGGTGGTCTGATGCATAGGGGTGGAAATTGCTTTGGAATCACTCATTCCGAATTTAGTCAGCAATTCCCTGCTGTATTTCGTCTGGGATACGAAGGTTCAATTGTCAAGCTGCTTTATTTGCAACCCGAGGAAGTAGTTCAGCTCACCCATTAAGCTCATCTCAAATTCCTTCTGCATAGACTTAGAAAATTCCTCGCAGAGAAGGATATTAGTACTTCCAAATATGATATCATCAACGTAAATTTGGACCAGTATCATGTGATCACCTTCATACTTAATAAACAACGTGTTATCAATAGTTCCAGTCGAAAATCCTATGTCAATCAGAAACTTACTTAGCCTTTCATACCATGCCCTAGGAGCCTGCTTCAAACCATATAATGCTTTATTTAATTTAAAAACATGATTTGGAAAATCTTCCTAGCAAAACCCGGAGGTTGTTCTACATAGACTTCCTCATTTATAAAACCATTTAAAAAGCACTTTTTACGTCCATTTGAAAAAGTTTAAAACGTTTAAAGCATGCATATGCAAGTAAGACACGTATAGATTCTAATCTAGCTACCGGAGCAAAAGTTTCATCGAAATCAATACCTTCCTCCTGGGAATAACCTTTTGCAACTAACCTCGCTTTGTTTCTTGTGACATTACCGTGTTCGTCGAGTTTGTTGCGGAAGACCCATTTGGTTCCTATGATGGATTTATCGTCTGGTCTTTTTACGAGTGTCCACACTTCGCTCTTTTCGAACTGAGATAACTCATCTTCCATGGCAGAGACCCAAGATATATCTTCCAGAGCTTCATGGACTGTCTTTGGTTCCATCATTGAGAGCAGTACATCATGAGATTCCTCAGTATCTTGGTTTCGTGTAGTTGCTCGAGTTTTGATTCCAGATCTGATATTTCCTATTACTTGATCTGTTGGATGACTGGAAGCGTGTTTCCATTTTCTAGGTTGCAGCTTATCAGCTTCTGGTTCCAGTGTCTCAATATTTCGTCTTTGGGAATATCTTCCTCACTGTCTTTAGTTTCCTGCAATTCTGCACACAGAAAATCTATACCTTCCTTATCAGTAGCATCTGCTTTAGGTATCTCATCGAAAGTAACATATATAGATTCCTGGACAGTCTGTTTCCTCTTATTATAAACACAATATGCCTTAGACTGAAGGTTGTAACCAAGGAATATCCCTTCATCTACCTTAGAGTCAAATTTTCCTCTCTTATCTCTATCATTCAAGATAAGACATTTACATCCAAACACACGAAAATAACCTATATTTGGAGTTCTACCATGCCAAATTTCATAAGATGTTTTCTTTAATATCGGCCTAAGGAACATACGATTTGACACATAACAGGCTGTGCTAACAGCTTCCGCCCAGAACTGTTTAGGAATATCATACTCATGTAACATAGATCTAGCCATTTCCTGTAGTAACCTGTTTTTACGTTCAACTACGCCATTCTGTTGGGGAGTTATAGGGGCAGAGAAGTTATGACTATATCCATACTGATCACAGAATGATGCAAACGACTTACTATCAAATTCCAGCCCGTTATCACTTCGTATCCTACATAAGTTCGTTTCTTTTTCATTTTCAAGTCTCTTTACTAGCGATGCAAAGTTATCTAATGCCTCATTCTTATGTGCAAGGAATATCACCCATGTATACCTGGAGTAATCATCAACGATGACAAAGGCATATCTTTTACCTCGCAGAGACATCGTCTGAACAGGACCAAAAAGGTCGAGATGTAGCAGTTCCAGAGGTCTGGTTGTGGATATCACATTCTTTGCTTTGAACGATGTCTTGGTCTGCTTGCCCATTTGGCATTCCTTGCATGTTTTGTCCTTGACGAACTTTATGTCGGGAATACCTCGTACCAGTGCATTACTCGTCAGGTGAGACAGTAGTTCCATATTGGCATGTCCTAAGCGTCTGTGCCATAACCAGGTGTTATCCTGTGTCACTGCTAAACACTTGACGTTCTGGTCAGTAATATCATCAAGAGTAATACAATAAATATTTCTATCCCTAGATGCACTAAACAATACTTTATTTTCATTTCTAACAACGCACTTATCGTTTTCAAACGTGACCGTATGACCTTTGTCACATAGTTGACTAATACTAATGAGATTATGTTCTAGATTCTTAACTAACCATACGTCATCTATAGTAGTATGTAAAGTGTTACCGACAGTTCCAACTCCTATAACCTTAGCTTTTGTGTTGTCGGCATAGGAGACATATCCTCCATCATACGCTTTCACCGACACAAACTTATTGATATCACCTGTCATATGGTAGGAACACCCACTGTCGAGGTACCACTTGTTCTTCTTACTGGATTTTCTTCTTTGTACCTGCATGAATCAGTTCTTTTCTGAGGTGCCCAATTTTGATTGGGTCCTAAACGGTTAGCAGCAAAATAATTCCTGTTAACACGTGGTATATCATGTATCACGGGCTGTGATCTCTCAGACACAGGCTGGCCAGAGTTAGAAACTTCAGGAACTTTCTTAGGTCTCCAGACATATCTAGATTTATCAGCTTTCTTCAAGAAACAAAGGTTAGCATAATGACCAAGACGACCACACGAAAAGCATTTAGGTTTCCTAACATTTTATGGAGGTGCAGCGTGTTCATGTGTCGTGGAATATCCTATTCCTGTTTTCCGATATGTGCAGGAATACTAAGTAACATATCAAGATTTTGTTGTCCTTCAAGAAGTCTAACATTAGTACGAGATTTTTCTTCTAAGAAATCCTTAAGAGCAGACATGTCTCTAGATATATTCTTTTGCTTCCTAAACTTCTCGCAATTACACAAGGCTTTCTCTTCCTTAAGAGTTTCTAGCTCGGCTCTTAGGCGCTCATTTTCTAGATCTGTTTGGTGCTTCTCTCTAGATACGTCATCTCGTTGCCTAATTAGACTCTTTACTTGTGAGTTGAGCGACTTAATCCTTCTTTCTGCGTTTTGGATTATTTCAAACATCTCTTCCTTTTCATCTACTTCAAGGACTGAGGAAGCGTTATGATGAGATTCATCTTGCCTAGCATATAATTCGTTTAGAATAATATTTTCTTAATGGTAGATGAATCTGATACCTGATCATCGTCATCGCCCATGTAGGCGAGATCTTCCTCCTCTTCACTTTCGGCCTCCTCCCAGTTAGTGACCATGGCTTTCTGCTTCTTTACCTTTTTGTCACCATTTTCCATCGGGCAGGTTGAGGCGAAGTGGCCTGGCTTGTTGCACTTGAAACATTTCTGCACATTGTTGCCGGATGACGATATTCCCTTGTTCCTAGGCTGGAACTTGGAGTTTCCCTTGAATTTTCTTCTTAGCCGAAATTTATCGAATTTCCTGGTTAGCATGGCGATCTGTTCCAGCAGGTCTTCCTCAGTTTCTTCTTCTTCGCCCTCAGAATCGTTGTCTTGTTCAGTGTTGAGGGCGATGTTTGGTTGATTTCGGACCGGTGGTTTTTCCTTGATGGAGATCTGAGTCATCTCGTAGGTGGTCAGAGATCCGATCAGTTCTGACACTGAAAGTTCGTCCAGGTCCTTTGCTTCGTAGATGGCAGTCACTTTGGGATTCCAATCTCTAGGAAGAGATCTCAGGATTTTTCGCACCTTCTCACCATCTTCTATTTTCTTTTCCAATGAGAACATTTGATTAATGATGTTCATGAATCTGGCATACATGTGGCTTATCGTCTCGTTGTCCTCCATCTTGAACAGCTCGTATTGGTGAGTCAAGAGGGCTATCGTTTCTTGCACAACTCGAGTGGTTCCTTCATGTGTGACTTGAAGCATGTCCCACATATTTTTGGCAGATTCGCATGAGCTCACACGATTGTACGCTTCTCTTGTGAGAGCGCAAGCTATCATGTTCTTTGCTTTGGCATTTAGGGAGATTCCTCGCTTGTCTGCTATATTGTAATCAGGACCTTTCTTTGGAGTTCCATCTTCGTTTTTGGGAATGTAAGGTCCTGTTGCGATGATATCCCATAGGTCGTAGTCTGTAGCGATCAGGAATTCCTTCATGCGATTTTTCCATATGGCGTAGTTTGTCCCGTCGAAGAGTGGTGGCCTGGAATGGGATTGTCCCTCTGCAAAAACATCAAAACTTGAAGAAGCCATTAGATCTTTAACTCAGGCTTGTTAGGCCCGTCGTTTGAGTAACCCGCTCTGATACCAAATGAAGATATAAATGTGCCTAAGAGGGGGGGTGAATTAGGCTTATAAAAATTTTGTGCTTCTTCTGACAAATGCTAAGTGTTGTGACTTAGATATGCCTACTTGTGTTTATGACGAGTATGCCTGATATATCCTAGTAACGTCGGATGTGCGTCGGGTCTGTCTCACAGCGATAAAGAAATAACTGAAAAGTAAATGCGAGACAGGATTTTTATAGAGGTTATATCCCCAACTGGGGTTTACTCCTCTCCTTGGGATTTGCTTCCCAAGAGTTTAACCAATCACTATAATGCACCGTAGCTTGATACAAAACTGATTGGTTAGCCCAATACACAACCGAAACAAGTCGAACACTAGCCACTACTAGGTTACCACATGCCGAGTTTCGCTCCTCGGAATCTCCTTGATCGCGACAGACACAGCTCGCTACCGAAGGGCCCCCGGACTTGTCCTTCCCTTCACGTGTGCGTAAACGTCGACCTTGCCTCCTTGGTATTGCTCACGTCCGAAGACAACACGTCCAAAGACAGAATGTATGGCGTGGGAGGATGGAATAACAGGATGAATCACTCGCTCAGTGATGGATACGCAAGTTAGAGCTCAGTAAGGCAGAAAGCTATCACAAGTGGAAGGCTCAGGAATCTCTCAGTAACTGTTTCTGCTCAAGACGCTTATATTCGTAGGTTCGCAAATTCTTAGTTGCTTCGAAAATCTGAAGTGTGGCTCATATATAACCCTCTTCAATCAACACTTCACATGGAAAATCATATCATACAATAATCACCAAATCAAGCATAGTTTCCATGCAATTTTCGAGTCAATCATACCATATAAATCATGCTTTTTAACAAATCATCACAACGGTCATATAGCACATTAAAGCATGATTATTTTCCATATAAGAGCTTATTTAAGCATGAATATATTCCACATAAAGACTCAATTTCGTTCTCATGCATATTTAATCACTTCGCATATATTTACCATATCAGAACTTTCCATAATTGATTCCCTGCTATCTGTTTCTGGTATAAATCAATCAAGACTAACTTTCCAAACATAGCACATGAGATAGCATCACATAAGCACGTTTTCCATGTACAGCTCATAGTATTAGATCAATATATTTACCATGTTTAGCACACAAATCAGATCGGAGCATACTTAATTCGATTTATCATAGCATGGCAGAACTTTCCTTATTTCAGAGATCACACCCGTTATAGCACATACCATATAAAAGCACCTTATCCATAAGGTTAATCAAATCGAATCTTTCCTAATTATAATATTCTAATCAGCATAAGGAAAGATATCAATTCAATATATCGCATTTAATTCAGTGCAAAGCAAGCAAGGATCATACATATGATTTTCGTCCAGGAATAAACTAGTATCAACGGATATATCACTTTCCTGATATAAATAGCATATTTTCCATATATAGCTCAGTAGGATATCTCATGCATTATTTCCATATATAGCACAGAACGATATATCCTATCTCATGGAATGTCTATAACGTGCGATCACCTAGTTCCATCAAATCATCACAGAATCACACGCAATTCAAATATTCAACACTTAATCGATTTATAGCTCATAAACAATGCATGGTTGAATATTATCATGAACTTAGACATTTTATTTGTCCAAAATCGAATTGCTTATTTTATAGACCTAATGTCATTACAATTACATCGTTCATCAAAACTCTCTAACATATACGGACCAAAAAAGGTCAACATAGCTAACTAAACTCTTAGACACCACTAGACAGCTTTTTATAGTCCGTCTCTTTCAAGAGCTTTTTACAGTCCCTTGAGAACTTATGGCACTCCGCAAGGTCAACCGTAATGATTGTAGGCCGCAACCTCACAACCAGCTTGATCTTTTACGTCTCTAAGCTAAGATGGCACCATTCTTTCTTGTCTCGGTGCGAAGACTACATACACTTGTTTATAGTTTATGTGCTAAGACTCTCACACAACTAATCTACTTAAACTCATCTCTCTAATGTGTGAGTGAGGTATGCGGGTTTGAACGTTGCAGCTCTCTCTTTTGTAACCCACAC
Organism: Craterostigma plantagineum; assembly: GCA_027422505.1. Taxonomy (NCBI): domain Eukaryota; kingdom Viridiplantae; phylum Streptophyta; class Magnoliopsida; order Lamiales; family Linderniaceae; genus Craterostigma; species Craterostigma plantagineum. The sequence goes on from JAPQWV010000012.1 coordinate 20,039,427, forward strand.
ACTTGGAAGAACTCTCTTGATTTTATGCTCTTAGCTCTTGTTCTTCTCTCTTGGATCTCTCTTTGAATGGTTGCTTGTTTGCTCTATGATCCTTAAATTGTTTCTGCCCTGCTCCTTTGTATTTATTGGCTTCCACTTGATATAGCCGTTAGTCTCAATAATATAGCCGTTTGGGAGCTTTTGTTGACTTGATCAATTATGTCAGCTTTAACTGCTTGTACCTGCTGCAGTAGAAGGTTTGTACACAAGTCAACAGTTGACTAGTCAATACAGTCATTGATCGGACCAGTCTGAGACCGGACTAGTCCAGACGAGACCGAACAGTCCAGTCCAGTCTGATACCGGTCAGTCAGTCTGATACCGGTCAGTCAGTCTGAGACCGACCAGTCCAGTACTGACTGAGACCGAAACCGAGACCGGGTTGACCGCGTTGACTGACAGTTTACCAGTCCGATTTTTCGTCCTGAGCTCATATTTGATATCCGTTTTTCGAACCGAGCTCATCTATACACTCAGTAAATATGTTAGTAATACAATTCTAAAGTTTTGTGTTCATCAGACCGGATTGCTTAGATATTTAAATCCAAAAGGCCCTTCAACGTTTTTTTTTTGAAAAAAGGCCCATGCAAAGGCCGCACGACAATTGGGCGCGATGCCGCGGTTATTAAATGCGGCGTCGCTGTGATTAAATGTGACATACTCGACTTTGTTAATTTTTTGCAAAATCACCCTAATTTATTAATTTTTAATTTAAACCCGGTTATTTTAATAAAAAAGCCCCAAAACATCAAATAGTTCAGAAACGGCATAAGCAACGAACATAAATAAGGCCCTTTTTTAATTTTTGTGGCCCTACGGGTAGGGTTGCAAACGAATCGAACTTTTTTGGTTCGATTCGCGATTCGATTCGAAATTTTAAGATTCGAATTCGAATACTTAGAATACGAATCTGAATAAGAATATTTTCTTGATCGAGAAATATCCGTATACGAATATGAAATCACAATATTCGATTCGAATCTTAATCAAATTATTCGATTCGAATAATTTAATATATTTATAAATTTTAATATATTATAAATACTTGTAATTTAATGGCCCATTAAAAATGTTTAGAATATAGTATAATTCAATATATATTTCAATATAATATATGACACTTCAATAAAACATCTTAATATAGTATATTATGATTCAATATACGTTTAAAATATAATTTACTATAATTCAATACATAGTTCAAATAGATAATAAAAGATTACTTTAATACAAATACTCGATATTTGATTCGAATATTCGAGAACCGATTTTATAATTCGATTAAATATTTGAATAATCGTATTCGTATTCGATTGTCGTCCGCATACGAATAGAATATTGTGGTATTCAACTCGGTTCGATTCGTTTGCATGCCTACCTATGAGGCACAATAATTTAGAGCTGAAATTTTATGTTGAAGCCCATGGGCCGACCCAACCAGTCCCAAAAAATCGGGCTTGGGCCTAAATTTCATGAGCCCAAAATATGATCGGGCTTTCTGACCCGGCCCGTCAGGCTCGTCGTGCTGTTAGTTTTTTCTTTTACCAAATTCATTTTTTAAGCAAAACATAATATTTTTTTGATGTATAAATGGGATATAAATTTTTTTGTAATTATATATTTGTAATATTGTGTATAACATGGTTCTAAGACCGGACTTGACCGGTCAAAAATCCGGTCCGATTCCTTTTGGTCTTTTTTTTTTAAATTTAAAAATAAATAACAAAATTTCGTTTTCTAATAAGTTATATTACCTCAGTCCCACTTAATACTTCCCAAAAATTAGTGGGCACGTAGATAAATAAATAACATTTTTTAATATTATAGTACACGTTTATGGAATGGAGAGAGAAAACTAATTACTGTACGCAAATTAAGAAGCCTTTTTCAAATATAAATGGTGTAATTAGTTTATTTACTGGAATAATTTTTTACCAAAAGTAAAAATGGGAAGAATTATGTGGGACTCCCGAAACAGAAAGATGTGAAGAAATAAGTAGGACGGAGGAAGTACAAAATAGGAAAAACCAATAAAATAGCTTTGCCTATGATGAAGTTGTGTGTATTTACTTAATGGGCTTGGGTTCGAACCCATCGAGCACCAAATTTTATAATTAACTTATTAACTCACTATTTCATTTTTATTCAAATTTGACCCCAAATTCATGGGGCAACTTGTCAAAAGGGAGTGGAAACTTGGTCAATCAAAAAAAAAGGAGTGTGAGTATTTTTATTAAATGGAAGGGATCCAATTAACTAGATAAATAATTATTTCTCTAACCCAGTTTTAACTAATTATTTTAATATTTTATCATTTTTTATTTCCCCTCCATTACCAACCACAATCGATCGATCAAACAACCTCTCATTTACTCCACCATTTCATCCCATTGAAATCTTCAATCTTCATACCAGACCAAATTATTACAGCTCGAAAGAACGCTTAAACAGCTCGAACACCCAACACAACAGCTCGAAGCTCATTTACTCCTCGAACGAATCTTCATTCTTGAGAGGTGAGGTCTTCTTTCAACAAATAGCCGAGTTTTAACTTGCATTTCATGGTATTCTGTGTAGTTTTCGTCATGGGTAGATCTAATTTACATGGGCTTTCACATATAGTACAGATTCTGAGAGAATTTGAGTGTGGCTCCAAAATTCTGCCGCGCTATTCAAACTCGATACAAGTTCGAATACATGTTCGAATAATGTCGTATTGACAGAATTCGCGATAAAGACGATGAGTTTGTTAAGCTAATCGAACACAATACGAGTTCGAAATATATTCGAATAACGTTTTCGAGTTCGACTAAGCGTTCGAACAACCCTTTTTGGTCAAGTAATTGAACTCGGATGATTCCCGATTAACTATTCGAGTGACTTACTAGAATTCGAATAATTCCCGAAAAGGGTATTTGAGTTATTTTTATTTGTGAACCCGAATTGCACTTGAATAATTTATATTTTACTTTACACTCGACAACTTTCATTACATATTATGCTGACGAATACATTATCAAGTACAATGGAGAATGGGAACCCGTTGGTGATAACAAATACAGATGGCGTCCAAGGTCTCCTTCGGTAGGAACATGCGGCCTATAGGCTTCGAAATGTATTGGACATCCTACGAATTGAACTTTCTGTGAATTGGATTTTCTGTGGACTGAGTAGTGTATTCTGCATGTTTATTCGAGTTCGTATACCAATTAATCGATATAAGGCTAATCGTGTTCAGTATGTTGGTCAACGAGTTCGAATAGGCCCTTTTCGGTTTAACGTGTACTCGACTTCAATTAGTTTGTCATTGACTCATTTAAGTCATTAACTTGGAACCCTTAAACTCACTAAAGTCATTAACTTCCCTCTATATCAAGTTCCACGAGAAGTCTATCAAACTCATCGGAGTTGAAGTCATAACTATCCCATTTGTATTAAGTTTCAACCAACTATATCAAGTTATACTATAATGTTATAAAGATTTAAGTTCTTTTGACTTCAATTTATATCTCTAACTAGACAAACAAGTTTAAACCTAGGAATTGTAAAGATATTAATGGATGTTATAAATAACACGTTAATATGACATGTTAATTAGTTTTTCGCTTATTTAAAATAAAACATATTTAATTAGAATTTTGAACTCGATTACCTATATCCAGACCGATTAGAATTAATCGAGTTCGATATGCTGGTTAATGAGTTCGAATAGGCCCTTTTCGGTTTCGTTTAACATGTACTCGACTTCAATTAGATTGTCATCGGTTGTTCAGTCACTTGAGTCGCATTCATTTAGCATGTAAGCGAACTTGATTAATCTTATCGAGTTCCAGCATGTATACAGAATTAGCATTCATCCCAAATACAGAGTTAACATTCATCCCATATACACGGTCAAAAAATGACATACATTGTTAATTCATTGCTTCCAATTATTAAACCAAATACAAACAGGCAAAAAATTTCTAAACAACCTCGAGTCAATGTGACAACCTCGAGTCAATGTGATGCTGTAAGTTGTTGAGACGAGGTTTTGTACAGGGGGTCCATTCGGGCAATGGTATAAAAGGAAGGTCAGTAACTTTGATCGTTTCTTCTCACGTTCAGACTGCTCCCGTTTTCTTAACCGTTTGTACCATACCACCTCGGGCTTGTTTGGCGTCTTCTAGGCCTTGTTCATTGTTACCCTTCCATTCTCGGCCTCGGGCTCAATCGCGGTCTCCTCGGCCTCAATCACCGTCTTCTCAGCCTCGGTCGTCGTCTTCTTAGCCTCGGGCTCAATTAACATCTTCTCGGCCTCAATCACTGTCTTCTCGGCCTCCATGTCGTTCGGCGTCATGTTCGGCATCATCTCGGCCTCGTTCGCCAACTCATTCCCCATCTCGGCCGTCTCATTCCCCGTCTCGGCCTCGTTCGGCGTCCTCCCAAACATTGGCATATCGAACATAGGACACTGCAACATAAACACAAACATTCAGACCGAGACTACCAAAAGAGAAACTAATTAAAACAAGAAATACATTAAAATGAACATACCGATATTTGCCTCCCTCTATACTGACGTATCATAACTCCTATCTTGTTCCATTGTCGGCCTCAGCGTCTCAAAGCCTAAAAATGGGATATAAAGTATTATGTTGAGCTTAAGTAATATTTACCAATGTAATTTATATAAATAAATATAAAGTAATACATACCCTCGAGCACTATCGAGCGTAACGCCCTAATCTCTGTCATTAGTCCCTCGATAGTCATCCTTAACGACCCCACCTCTTCATCCAGTCCATCTCGCTAGAATTGTCGTTTGAGGGAGATGAATGTGTTCTTCTGACTGTATAGGCTCGTGATTAGGAGGCACACGGCTCTGAGAATCCTCGTGTGGAGATGCCATATCGCTCCCTATACGCTCGCGAGAAGGTGACACCCGTTCTGATGCCTCCGTCAGATGATTGTTGACGCAGTAAACTGTCCACTCTCCGCGAAGATGGTCCAATATTCTTTGAGCCACAACGTTGTCCTTGTTGCCCTCAAAATTTTTTATTGTTGCGAAGTGTTTTGAACCACGTTCAATGTTGGAGGGCGTGAGCCAACATCGCAAATCCTGTAAATTCAATTAGGTATAAACCAACTCTACTAATCAATACTATAAATATGCACTTACATTGAGCATTGTTCAAGGCATCCACTACTGCTTGCCATCCCGGGCCCGAACTCTTGCCACGATGATTCACGATCCAATGGCACCTTCGGGGGATCGGAAGTCCTTCTTCATTTTCTTTCTCGCCAATTGTTGGCCGACACTCGGCCAACACTCATAGGCAAGAATCTAACAGAAGTCCCATTTTAATATCAACAAACACAGTTATATTAGATTAGTAAGTAATATATATATATATATATATATATATAAGCGGATAGCGAAGCCGCTGACATAGAATGTCCCATGGTCCTTTTTTCTGAGCATGTCCTCATATTAAGGCTTGAGACCGCTTCTTGGTATGCGATTCTCCCCCATGGATAATTCGTGAAGCATCCCAATCGTTATTCAAGCTCATCCATTCCTCAAGTACCTTTGCCCTTCTTACTTTGCTCGGCCCCAAAACACCAGTGGAAAAATAAAGTGCCGCTATCTTCATTTTCTCTATGCTCACTCTTTGCTCCGAGATCCAAAACACCCCGCAATCATCTTATCCATCTTCTGCTCCAATTATTTTATATAAATGATTCTTTACCTATAAGCAACAAAACAACATTAAATTAACGAAAGGGAACTAAGAGACAAATAATTTTAATTGATAAAAGTGAAGGGACGCATACCATCGAAGTGTTCCTCCGAAAACTGAGTCGACGATGGAATCTTCAGTGAGCTATCTGAGCACCCATACAGTACTCAATTATTGAGAAACGCAATGGCCGTCCGTGTATAACAAATTACAATTCTTCGGAGCCGGACCAATAGTCGACTTGCTTGCTCATTAAGTACCACAGCACCATATTAGAGCTATAATGATCTTCGGCAGCCATGATTAGGTTTCCAAACTGCGTTCTTCTGACCATCTTGCGCAGTCCTTTGGATTTAGAACGCTTCGGATGCGCTTCGAGACCTCCGTGTAATGCGCTATGACGCTGAGAACAAATTGATTTTGGGAGTAGCTTGGTCGGGAAGTAAATCTCAAATACAGAATTCAAACGGTCATGATAATGCTGCATAAAATTCAATAAAACCAACCAATTCAACCTGTATTCGATTACGTATACAAATATTCGAAATCGAATGGATCTTCAAATCAATTTTTTGGAGCTATTCGATATCGAATAGTCAAACTCAAAATCGATTACGATTCATTCGATATCGAGTTTCCGACTATATACTAGAACAGATCTTCAAATAGATTATCTTTTGGATCTATTTGAGATCGAATAATCAAACTCGAACTCGATTATAGTTCATTTGATACCAAGTTTCCGATTTTATCGAGCTCAAAATTCGAAATACAAAGCTCAAACTCGAAAGCGAATGGTACACAAATCATCAACCCATAGAACCAAAAATTTAAATCCATATTACCCTAAACCAAAAACGGTTTCCATTGGATAACCCTAAAAAACTATTAGCCTTTGCTTAATCGTCTTCTACTTCCTCCTCGACGGCTGTTCTTGGCCTGAATGTGTTTCCAGTCTTCATTTCACCATTTTCAATTTCGCTTTGATGTTTTTCGAGATCGATTTGTGGATTCGATTCGAGTTGCTCGAAATCGTTTAGGTGGTGAGAAGAGAAGAAGTCTCGAACTGGAAAGATTAGGTTTAAGTCTCGATTAGTGCCTTTTTTCATTTAAGCAGCCCGTTTTTTAGTTTTTATTGAGCTATTTTGGGAATTTAACATTCAATCCCTTTTATTTTATTGACCACTCTATCGATCCTTTTTATCAATTTCCCCCCAAATTCATAGATTTAATACATTACATAGAATTAATTTATAACAACCCATGCAATTTACTTTTATTTAATTTTACCCCTTAATTTATCAAATTAGTTGAAAAACGTTCATAAAAACATGTATATTTTCCATATATTTGATTGATTCATATATAAAATATTTATTTATTACATTTGAGATACCGGTTTTACGGTTTGATTATGGTTTTATACCGGTTAAACCACTAAATCTTAAACCACTAAAATTTTCGATCTGGTTCGAAAACCCGATTTCAGAACCTTGGTATACAATAATAATATAAAATATAATTGATAATGAATAAATAAAAGATTTTTTAATAAATAAAAAATATTGAAAATCTAGGCCAGTCAGGTCCGACCCATCACGTAATGGATTTAGGCCTAAGAATCTTAGGCTCTTAGGATTTTGGACCAGCCCACCCGGCTCGATAACAATCGGGCAGCCCGTTCAGTCTGGGAAGAATAAATTTATAGGTCCGTCCCGATTAACCACATGGGCATCGACCTAAGAAGAATAAATTTGAGGTCTAAAATCGACTTAAGGGCCATTGGACTTTATAATGGGACTTCAAATTAGTCCCAAAAATTTTGGAGCCCTATCATGCACATGCCCAAAGTCGGTTATAACATTCACAATCATGAAATGTTTCATGTTTTTATTCCTTTTCTTTCTTTTTCTTATTTTCTTATCCTTCTTCTTCCCCTTTTATGTTTCCTTTTCTTTTTTATCTATATGGTAAAATGAAAGAATCATAAATCGAGGATAAGATAGTTATTATAATAAAACATGCATTTAAGTGTAAGAAATTTCAAAATGACACCTCAATAAAAATTATTCTAACATGAGACTTAAGTTTTAGAATTCAATTGTACTCACCCCTTAATTTTAATACAAACGCCAAATATGGGGGCCTTATTCTCATGGGATAGGTTAAATAGGCGAGTAATGATTTTTCATTTATGTAGATCATGCAGGGCCGTAGCTTCCATAAGGCCAGTGAGGCGGTCGCCTCGGGCCCAGCTTTCGAAGGGGCCCAAAAAAACTTTATCGTACCTATATGTATTTATATCGTCGCGGTTGGATATATATCACCCATAACTTCTGAAATTAGGTGTCGTGAGGTAGACGACGACTAATTAGGGCATTTCTGGTATTCTATTTTATGGTTCTTGGGCTTTTTAAATGTTTGGTCCATTTTTTAACAAGCCTTTGTTAGTTAGAATAGAGAAAAAAGCACTATTGTCCAAATACATTAATCAATGTAAATGAAGGTTAAAAAAGTTGAATAGATTGAAAGTTTATTTATCTCGTTAAATACTTTATTATTAGTCTAGATATTATGATAGTCTTATAGTTCTGTAATTTAAATTTTCTTACATTGTTTAACTTTGTTGAATATACGCGTTTGAACATGCTTATTGATGTTTGACTTGCATTATTTTCCATTTTTTCTTAATGACTTTTTTAATACTAATAAGAATTTTCAAAATATTTGTAATATATGTAATATAATAGAAAATTTTGTAATATACATATGTGAATTTTGATATAAACTTTTTATGTATTTTTAACCTCTTTACAAATATAATCTAGTATAGTTGCAAAGAAACTGATATATTTTACATTTTTTAAGAAAGTGCGTATCGTCCGCGACCGCGTCGCAACAATGCAACGTATCTGTATCGCTCGCTTCTGCATCGACGACCGCATCGCGAAGGCGAACCATGCCTGTAAAACACCTAGATGGTTTTTAATTTACGGTTTAAATAATTTATATTTACGGTTAAATTTATGTTAGAGTACGTATGTTGTTTAAAAATTACATAAAAAAAAGTTTAGGGCCCGAATTTCGAAGATCGCCTCAGGTCCCGACTTCGTCAGCTACGGGCCTGAGATCATGAGTTCGATTCCTCTTGAATTCCTTCAATGTCGATGTTTGTGTGGATTTGGGACGAAATGCACAGACAATGAGGATTGAGATCCTCCATAATTGACAATATTCGCTTCAAACAGAAGAAAAATCAATGATATTTGATTGGGGGCGTCATATCGATGTGTATATTAGCATTGGCGAGGAAGCTACCATATGACGCCACCATATGAGTTCGATTCCTCGTAAAACTAGATAAATTTCATTTTAACTAGCTTTCAAACGTTTGCATTAGATAAAACTAGTTTTATGTTGAAATGATCCATGTTATAATCTTATTAGGGTTATTGACGGGTTGGGATCCTCTATTCCACTTTCTGTATTCCACTCCGTCTTCCAACGAACGAAAATCGTTACACATCCCCCCGACAAGTGTTAAAACACAGATAAACATCATTACACCTATGAATTTCATTATAACAAGTGTTTAAACAAAAACAAAACCTCATTATTACGTATTTTTCTAATATGGAGTAGAAAAAATCAGTATTATATATTAAAATAGAAAAATACGTAATAATGAGGTTTTATTTTTTGTTTAAACACTTGTTGTAATGAAATTCATAGGTGTAATGATGTTTATGTGTGTTTTAACACTTGTCGGGGGGAGGTGTAACGATTTACGTTCGTTGGAATACGGAGTGAAATACAGAAAGTGGAATAGAGGATCTCAACCCGGTTATTGACCATGAAAAAATTGTATATTTTTATTTAAAACTACTATTGAAATCATATTCATAATCTATATGAAACAAAATCCATATGGAAATATATCTTGTTAGCTCATCTTTTTCAGATATGATCAATGGAGACGTCTAGAATAGATATATGGTTTCTTTGGCTTATCTTCTATTAAGTGGTGCCTAATGTAGTGAAGAGATATCATCTAAACAGTTGTTGAATGTTTCCATAAGTAAATTAAGCAATTTTAATGATATGAATATGCTGTTACATGTATACATTAATATCGGTTAATGGATCGACATATCACATAAGGTAAAATGACTTTCCTTTTGAGGTCCTATAAGGACTGATGTATATAGGGCTGGGGAAAAATACCGAAATATCGAAATACCGTCCTTATTGTATCGAATCGTATTGAAAATATCGAAAATTTTGGTATACCGAAGTTTTTGGTAAGGTATGATGTCGTACCGAAAATTTTCGGTACGGTAATGGTATGAAAGTTTTTAAAATTAGGTATACCGATTATACCGAATACCGAAATTCCAAAATTTAAATATATTTTATACATATATATACACACCTATATATATATTATATTATCTCAAAAAAATATAAAATGAAAAATTAAGGATCTTCATAAACTTATTTAGCCCATAAAATTATTAACTTATACCTAACTTTCTAATATTAGGCCCACCATGTTTTACTTATGTAACTCAAGTAACGTTTAATTTTTGCCTTTTAAATGTTTTTTTTCATGATTTTTGAAAGCGTGAAGATGCAATGCAATTACTTTTTTGTTAATCTTCACTAATTTTTGAAATATAGCCGCTTTGTTCTAATTAATCTGTATATAAAGTTGTATTTTGTGGTTATGTAAAGTTTTTTTTCTTTCTAAGTAGACTAGCTAAAATATGTAAATTATTTAAGGTTAAAAAATCTTTTTATTTTGAAAAATTTAGTATAAATAATCTATCTTATTGGGGCCTAAGGAGTTTGAATTGATTAAAAATTCCAAAACAACGAATTAACGAGTCACAAGACAAGCATGGTAAAAAAACCCTCCGTGTGAATGTATAGAATGTATGATACCGATACCATACCGAAATTTCGGTATGACACCGTATCGAAATTTAAGGTATACCGAAATTTTGGTGTGGTATTGGTATGCTTTTTTTGGATACCGAAATTTCGGTACGGTATACGGTATCACAGTTTTGGTACGGTATACCGTACCGAACCACCCTATGTATATCCGTTTGTATTCATCTCAAATTATGGTTCTTTGGCAATATAAGTTTAATTGCATGAGAAATCTAAAATTTTCGGAGTGATTGCTTATTTCTCTATTGAATTTAGACTTTAACGACATATCTATACTCTTTTATTAATTGTCAGGGCCACTGAAAAACTGCTTTTTTATTCTAATCTGGTGTATCAATTACACCAAAATTCCTAGCCACTTTGACAGTTATTTAATAGAGAATAAGACCCTATCGAAAAAAACTACCCCACTACCTCTGTAGCAAATTTTGATTATTTTAATTGACATGTGAAAAAAAACTATTCTACAGTTTTTAAAAATAACTGTGCACAGGTGTAGACTGTGCCGAACTATCTAGTAGAAAATTAACGTTCCTAAATTCATTACCGTACAACGTAACGACGGTAAAATAATCCGAACATTAGAATCTCGATGAAATGTCACTTACGGATCATTTAATTGCATTGAAACAAGAGCCTGAAATATAAGGTCAACTCATAGTAAATGAAGCGTCGCGGCTAAAGTGTTCATCTTCAGTTCACTTCGAACGATCATTTCCATAACGAAGTGACGTTCAATTTTCGCAATTCTCGGCTTCGCACGACCGCACGCTAACCTACTTTAACTCACAATATTCAAATCTCAAAAAATTTACGAGCATTTCGACATATTTTCCGAAAACTACATCATGCTCTCTACAAAACAGCGTCACGACCACTTCACTTTCGAAACGCAATATCTCAATCGCCGTATAATTTTATCTAAAGATTAACCCGTCCCACGAAACGTTACGAATTCCCTACAAAATAAGCCAAATTTCATTTCAATCCATCAACCCAATCTCAAGTAATTTAAAATTCAATCGACCATGAAAACACACTTTTAGTCTAAAAAACAACCCATTTCTTCCAATCCCATACCCCCCATCACACACATGACCCACAACCACCGTCGATCAACATCTCATCAAACGATCCAAATTCAAATATCCTCAATCCGCGTCGAAGCCTCTTAGCCAATCACAAGTGACCTACCTCTTAAAGAGTCCACTATTTAATCAGCGACATAAAAAAACATCCTCAGCTATATCATTCTCAAGCAAGCAAACAAACAAACATCAATTCAATCCTAACCCTAATTCTTCCCCCAAAGTTCGACCATGTCTGACGAGCCGATCATCGTGGCGGAGCCAGCGCCTGAGCCACCCATCGCCTCCGAGCCTGAGCCTAAGGAAGAAAACCCATCGCCGGAAAAACCAGCGACCAAAGGTAAGAAAGGCAAAGCTGCTCCGAAAACTCAGACCAAAAAGGTACCAGCTCCGAGGAAGCGTAGCTCACCTACTCACCCACCTTACTATGAGGTAAACAGTTCGATCTATCTATGCTTCGATTTTGATTAGCTTTTACTCAATTGAATGGGGGTTTTCTGTAATGGTTGATTCGAAGTTGGGTTTTGTGCTGATTTGATTTTGGTTCTTTTCGAGTTGGGCAGATGATTACTGATGCTATTACGACGTTGAAGGACAGAACTGGCTCAAGCCAATATGCAATTACGAAGTTCATCGAAGATAAGCAGACAAGTCTGCCCCCGAATTTCAAGAAGCTTCTTCTCATTCAATTGAAGAAGCTTGTGGCTAATGGGAAGCTCAATAAGGTGAAGAATTCCTACAAATTACCGCCGACCCGCCCTTCTAGGGCAAAGTCCGCCATTGCGGCGAAGCCTCCGGCCAAGCCGGCCAAGCCGCCGGCGGCGAAGGAGAAAAAGGCGGCTGTAGCAGCAAAGGCTAAGCCCAAGCCGAAAACCAAGGCTGTTGCTTCTCCGGCGAAGGCTGCCAAGGCTAAGCCTAAGCCCAAGGCGGCTGCTTCAAAGCCCAAGGCTAAGCCAGCTGCAAAGCCGAAGCCGGCGGCTGCTCCGGCAAAGACCAAGGCGAAGGCTCCGGCGAAGAGGAAAGCGCCGGAGAAGCCCAAGGTTGAGAAGAAAACTGCAGCTACTAAGGTGGCCAAGACTTCGACTAGATCGACGCCTAGGAAGGCTGCGGCGGCGAAGAAGGCGGAGCCGGCCAAGAAGCCCGTGACTAAGAAGGCGCCGGCAAAGTCTCCGGCGAAGAAGGTTCCGGCGAAGTCACCAGGGAAGAAGGGACCGGCGCGAAGGGGAAAGAAGTGAATTCTGAATGCGTAGTCGCAGTAGTGGGGTTGCGATGTAAATTTAAGTATTTTTATTTTATTTTTGTTGTTGGGTGATTAGGGAACGACCGATGCTTTGTTCTTTTTCTTTTAAGAATTAATACGTAAGATCTGATTTTCAAGCTTTTTGTTGCCGGGTTCTAGGCCTGTTTGCTGTCCTATATTAGCACACATAATATACCTAATACGTGTAATATTCTGTTTGTTTCAGTAATTTAAAGCCTTAATAGACAAGCCCGAGATAGAATAGCTGTGTTGTGGAGCCCAAATAAATTATCATGGGCTTCTTAATTTTTATTTATAATGGGCCCTTATCTTGAGCTTATAACCAAACATGGCCATTCTTGCAATTTTCCAATTTCCTTTTACATAATTATCTTAGTAAATCGAATTAAAGCTTGAAAAAACTGGGTATTTTTAATTAAATAAACAAAAAAAATCAATCATTAACGAAATAAACGGAAAAGAAAAAGCATTAATAAAATAGCGATCTTCGTACTCTAGGTGTACGAATTAGTACTTCGTACTCCCAGAATACGATTTACGTTTGGGCGTTGACCCGCTGACCCGACACGTCGGCGTAACTCGTATCAGGGAAATACGAGTTAGTAATTCGTACTCCTAGAGTACGAATTACCTGATGACCATGCTGACCCTGACATGGCAATGACATGGCGCGTTAAATCGTATTCTCAGTATACGAGATAGTAACTCGTATCCTAAGGATACGAGTTACATTATGTGGCCGACCAACCTGCATGGCCATGCAAGGTGTCGGCAATAATTCCTAACTCGTATTCCGGGCATACGAGTTACGTGAATTATTACAACAATTCACGTAACTCGTACGCTCGGAATACGAGTTACTTAACTCGTATCTCCAAGATACGATTTAAGTTCCTATAAATCCCCCCTCGCCCAGACTCGTATATCATTCATTAGCCCTTCTCAACTTATATTAATAACTCAAACAATGGTGTCGAGTAGCGTACAAGTCATAGTTTATTTCGGCGGCGATATAATTCAATCATCTGATGATACCATCAAATATAGTATCCGCCCTGTGGGTATAGGCGAATTCGTCGCACCACCAGTTTTTCCGAGTTTATTTCGTTGTTGTTCGAAATTACGGGTGCTGATAGCAGTCGTTGTTCGTTGACTATCCATGCCAAAAATGAATACTTTCAACATTCCCGCCATTTTCATCAGCTTTTTCAAATCTCCAACGACAACGATTTACAATTCTTCATACATCCCGATTCAGAAAACAATTGTGTCGAGGTTTTTGTTGAAACAGTTGAAAATCCAAACTTTGATTTGAACGAAGAGCCTCATCGAAATTTGAAGTTGGTTCTTCGAGTTACACCTGTACGGATTTTCCCGACATTGCCTCAGTTACGGCAGGGTTCAGTAATGTCTCTTTGGAGATGTCGGGGCATGTTCCATTCAATATGCCGGAAGCCATGTTAGAACCGGAGCCAGAAGTCGTGCCAGAACTCGAGGAAGACGTTCATGTTAGTGATTCAGAAGCGGACGATGTGGATCCACTTTTATCCGAGTTACCTGATCCCAACGAGGACGACGAGAACGACGACGACGATGCGCCAGATGATACCACTCCAACGAACGTTGCTGCTCCAACGCTGTTTCAGTCCGTCCCATTTTTCCAAAAGTATCAAATGCCACCTCCTGCTGGTGACGACTACGGTGGTTATGGGGAGTTTTACGACAGAGATAACCCTATGTTTTGTCGAGGTATGATTTTTCAAACTAAAAAACATTTACAACGTGCCGTCGACGATTTTTCGATCAGGGTTGCTAGACGCGAGTATCACGTCAACGAGAGCAGCGTTGGACTGTCCAATGTAATCATACGGCCGATTGCCCATGGAGGCTAAAGGCATCCTTCAAGCCAAAAAAAGGTTACTAGTCAGTTACAAAATTTGAAGGACCACACACTTGCTATATGAGTGAGCTGTCGACGACACACCGTAATATCTCTAGAAATTTTATTGCTGATTTGTTGGTTGGAACCGTAAGAGTCGATCCGCAGTTCCTACCCAAGAATGTCCAACAACTCGTGAAAGATAGATATGGCTACGATATCTCATATATTCAAGCTTGGCATGGTCTGAAAAGAGCTATGGAAAATGTTTACGGTACGTGGGAGGAGTCTGTTACCAAACTCCCAACATTTATGAAGGCGTTGCAGCACTACAATCCGGGGACAATCGTTAGGTGGCTCAATCTGGATACAGAGAGCCCTGGACATTTCATTCTCGGGTATGTCTTTTGGGCCTTTAAACCGAGCATCGATGGCTTCAAACATTATCGCAAGGTTGTTTGTGTCGATGGTACCCATTTATACTCCAAATTTTTGCACAAATTACTGATTGCGACGTCGTTGGACGCCAACCAAAACGTCTTTCCCCTGGCGTTTGCCATTGTCACGAATGAAAGTACACACTCATGGACTTGGTTCCTTACTAATTTGAAGATATTTGTTCTAGAGAATCAATCGGTTTGCCTTATTTCGGATCGTCATCCAGGTATTTAAGCTTAGATACATGGTAATTTACTCGTTATTTTCTTAAAATCAGTCACTTTTTGCGTCGTAGATGATGTGTACAGGTCTTACGGGAACAGTCGAAGCCACTGATTTCTTTCGCCCACCAAATGGAGTGCATCGCTTCTGTCTTCGCCATTTCAAGTCAAACTTCTACAACAAATTCAATGATCAACAATTGAAGGACCTATGTCATAGAGCCAGTACTGCGCCAACATTGGACAAATTCGATCGCATTATGGCTCAGATTGCGCAAATTAATGATCGAGCGAAGCCTTGGTTAGAAAGAGCAGGGGTCGAGCAATGGTCGCTCGCACACGACGGCGGTTATCGATGTGGTGTCATGACGACTAATATTTCAGAAGGGCTAAACGGGGTATTGAAAGGTGCTCGAATGCTACCCGCAAGAGCAATCGTTGATTTCACTTTTCATAGGTAAGCCCTGGCCTAATCACGATTGATGCCGAAGTTCTAATTTTGTGGTTATGACTTTTTATTTTATTTCTTAAATTTCACAGGTGCGTACAGTATTTTCGTGATCGCTTTCAAGAAGCCTCGTCCCTAATGGCGAATAATGAAACAGATTGGTCACGTTATGCAACTAGATTGTTTCAAAGTGGGACGGCAGAATCTTGGGATCACGTTGTATACCGTTTTGATGTCCGACAACATACAGCAGAAGTCATAACATCAGGAATTCATCAGCGCACATATGTGGTAAGGATCAACGATCGAACATGCACGTGTGGAAATTGGAGCAGGTATAGCATCCCATGTTCTCACGCACAAGCAGCTTGTCGTCAATGGCAAATTCACTCCGGTAGTCTAGTGGCGCAGTACTACAGTAAGCATGAGTATTTGAAGACATACGAAGGTACCTTTGAACCATTGCACGACGAACGGTACTGGACGCCCGAAAATTGGACGCTTATTCATAACGAAGCTCGTCGAGAGAGAAGTGGTCCCGGTAGATATAGTCGAAATCGCATAAGGAATGAGATGGATAGGGGTGAAACTCGTGCTAGACAACGCGGTAGGCGTTGAAAATAATATTAAATGTTCTTTCACCGTTTTTGTATAATACATGGTTTATAAATTGAATATCTTAATACAAAATAAAATAATAATAATAAAAGAATAATATAATAATAATAAAATAGTAATAATAAAACATCATAATAATAATAGTAATATAATAATAATATTAAAAAAAGAATAATAATAGAATAATGATAATAATTATAATAATAAACAAATATAATAATAATAGAGTAATAAGAATAATAATAGAATAACGATAATAATAATAATGGAATAATAAATATATATAATAATAACGAATAATAATAATAATAATAAACAGATATAATAATAATAGAGTAATAAGAATAATAATAGAATAACGATAATAATAGTAAGAATAATGTAATCATAATAGTCATTACAAAATTCAAAAATAACATAAAACATATAGACTATCGGCCATGATGAGCCAAATGACCGCCAGTCCCACAACGAGCTGGCCTACGTACTCGATTTCCTCGACGGTTACCTTGCTCAGCATCATCATCTGGAGATCGTGGTCGGCGCGGTCGTGGGGAAGGTGTCGTAAACGCCTAAAAAGTGATAATGAAATTTTCATTCGATCGCTTTAAGTGCCAAATATAATTAATATACCTGATGATCCATATAAGGCGGCTGTGAGCTGTCCTGGGGTGCAGACGACTGAAAAAACGGCGCGAAGTCGTCGAAGAACGACGGGTTCACAGCTTCAGGTACCTGAGATGTACCGGCGTCGTGTGCGTCCCATGTTCCATACTCGTGTGCGTGAGATGTCTCGGGTATGTCGTGTGCGTGAGATGTCCCGACCTCGTGGGCGTGAGATGTCCCGGCCTCGTGCGCGTGAGATGTCCCAATGCTTCGTCGAGTTCGGCGTCGCGAGATAAACATGTTGTCCATCTGCCGCAGTAAACTGATCGACTGGTCATGCTCGCCGGTCTCCGCATAGTGAAGGCTGTCGTGAACCCCGCGTTCCTAAAAATAGAAAAGTAAATTATATAAGGACTAGTAATCACACTACATTAGTACATAAATAGCACTTACGATGGACGACATAAACACCGCATCCCCCATCTGAAAGCCCTGTGACATCTGTCTCGCATGAGGAGATATGTAGAGTCGAGTGATCCGATGGTACCACCCGTAATACCCGTCCTCCACCGAGCTGAAGGTAGTCGCGGGAGGACCATTCACGACGGCCTCCTCTCGTTCATCCCACAACCCAATCCAGCCTGCGTGATGTTGTCTCCAATCCATCCCCGACCGCTGTCGACGCTCGTACGTATGAAGATTCGTATCTCGATACGGCGGATTAATGGGAATTCCTTGGACTATTCCGAACTGCCGCAACACCCGTTCGGGGTAATGAAACTCCACGATATTGAAGAATATCAGTGGACAACTCGATCGACAAGCCATCGGTAAGCACTCTGGAGGAAGAGCGGTAATCTCTGGGTCGTCCATGTTGTATGGAGTCCACGCAAATTGATGCGGCTGCATGCGATCAATGCACTCGCGAATTGTGCGTACATTCGAATGGGTCGACGTAGTAAAATTGAAGAACGAGTTCCACCTGTCAAATATTTACACGCCATTTATAAAAGTAAGAATGTAAAATATTTGCCAACTTTCGGAAATTTTTCAGACCTCGCTGCATGTGGCGGGGCCGGTAAGAGTATCCCGTCGACGACGGTGGGCTCCATCGTGATACGAATATCACCCCGTACTGGCTGAAATGGCAAAATCCTCACATATGCCCATGCCTAAAACGAATCATCAATTCTAAGTAAATATTTAATACCATTAAAATATAATAACGTTTGCTATATTGCAACAGCCGTAGGGGTCCGCCTATATTTAGCTTTTTCGGCTCGCATGCCGAACAAAGCTCTCTGTATAGGAATGCCAGCACCGCACTGCCCCAACTATATGTGCTCACCTCCTCTATATCCTCCAACAGCTGAAGGTAAGTCAGTGAAACGGTGCTGGCGCTGCAATCGGGGAACATCACGGCACCGAATAGCAGCATCGCATAACACGTGCTGATTGTTCGACCTCTTCCTCATCGCTATCATCCGTTATCGGATGGTCCAACAACCAACTCGATAAGCACTTCATCGAAAGCGATGACCCCCTAATTTTATCCGCAGGCGGTCTAAAACCTAGCAACTCCTCACACTCGTCGATCCACTGGATGACCGTCCTAGTATGGATCACACCAGAGACACAACTACCATCTATAGGTAACCCCCACAAGATACCTACGTCCTGTAAGGTGACAGTCGCTTCCCCAACATAAAAATGAAACGTATGGGTCTCCTTTCTCCAACGCTCTACCAACGCTGTAATCAAATGAGGGTCAACCCTCTGCGACATACAGCTGTAGACGCTGTATAGACCCATAACGTTCAACTTTCCTAATAAGCGACTGTGTAAGAAATTCGGTGCTTCTCTAGTACCCCACACAACATTTTCTAACGACCTACATTTAATAGTACTATCTATCACACTCGGATCTAATAATAAGTCCCTACTACGGTGATTTGACTGCATCGTCAACACCGAACTATCAATAGGCCCGTAACAAGCATCCAAATCCATTCTACATTTAATGAAACAAATCGACAATCAATAAAAGCATTTGATATGATGAAATTAACACAAAAAATTGATTTTCGAATCATAACGGGTACCCGAACTACTCGCGCGTACGACGTCGTTCGGGCGGGGGAAAGACGGGGCGCGGGGCAGCGACGGGGGGGCGGGGCAGCGACGGGGCAGCGGTCGCGGGGCAGCGACGGGGGCGGGGCTGCGGGCGTGGCGTCGGGGCGTCGGGGCGTCGGGGGGCGGGGCAGCGATGGGCAGTGGCGGGCAGCGACGGGGGGCGGGGCAGCGACGGGGCAGCGGTCGCGGGGCAGCGACGGGGGCGGGGCTGCGGGCGTGGGGCAGCGTCGGCAGCGGGGCTGCGGGCGTGGGGCAGCGACGGGCAGCGGCGGTGCAGCGACGGGGGGCGGGGCAGCGACGGGCGGCGGGGCAGCGGGCGCGGGGCAGCGACAGCGGGCGGGGCAGCGACGGCGGGCGTGGCGTCGGGGCGTCGCGTCTCAGTCGGGCGCGGTGTGGCGTGGCGTCGGGGATCGCGGCGGTCGCGGCGGGCAGCAGTTCGGCGTCGTCTTCGTCGGCTTCGTCGTCGTCTTCGTCGTTTCAGTTCGTCGCGAGGGTTTCGTTATAAACCAGATCTAATTCGTACTCCCAGAGTACGAGTTACTAATTCGTACTCTGGGAGTACGAGTTAGTCCAGGTAGGCGCACGCGCCAGCTGGGCCCGTAACTCGTACTCCCAGATTACGAGTTAAAAAACTCGTACTCTGGGAGTACGAAAATACCTATTTTATTAATGCTTTTTCTTCTCCGTTTATTTTGTTAATGTTTGTTTTTTTTTTTGTTTATTTAATTAAAAATACCAAAAAACTGTCTACAAGAATACTTCCTGAAACTAATTGATACTTCTTAAAACTCATTGATACTTTCTAAAATTAACTGATGATTAGAAGAGATTGTCTTTTGATATATTAAGACATGTCAAAACGAGCCGGCAGGCCAGCCTATAGCCTCGAAAGCCCGACATCGACATCTGGCAAGCCTAACAAATCGTCCGCCCTGCCCCGCCCTACAGGTGGGGGCACTAGGATTGAGGCCGATAATAAAAAATAAATTATTTTAAACCAAAATATTCAATCTCGAAATACATCTAATATATGTTTTAATGTTAAAAATTGTCGACCAATGCTGAACGAGATACGTTTCATTAAAGGCACGATTTTCTCACAAGGTAGAGATTTTTAGTTTTGGGAAATTCTATTGGTAGCATGTGTTTAAGGCTTTTTCAGTTGATGCAAAGTTATTTTCAATTTCGGTAAATACCCCGTGTTTAAGACTTTTCCAACCGGTACCCAAACTATTTTTCAATTCCAAATTGTACCTTGTATTTAAAGTTTTTCCATTTGGTGCTCGAAGTGTTTTCAAGTTAAGTACCCCTAACGTATAACGTCGTGATTTAAAAAAGCTAAATATTTGAGCTTTAAGTGTAGGAATCGTTTGTAGTCATTTCTCGAATTTCATTAGCAATTAACGAGGCTTACACCTAGAAAATCTCATTTTTGGTCATTTAAAATCACGACGTCATACGTTAGGGATATCTACCTTGAAAATACTTTGGCCAACAATTGGAAAAGCCTTAAATATATAACCAAATGGAATTGAAAAATATTTTGAGTACTAGACATGGCTATCGGGCCGGTTCAGCCCGGAACTGGCTACCGGTTCCGGTTCAGAACCGAAACCAGTACCGGTAACGGCTATATCTAAGCTCGAACCGGAACCGGTAGCGGCTAATAAAAAAATATAGAAACAGCCGTTGAAGGCAACGACAAAAAAAATTTATAACGGCTATTAGCCGTTAGAGAGCCAAACGCCTCTCCTAACGAAAACTCTATAAATATCACATCATATTTCATAATTTTTTCACATCTAATCTCCCAAACTCTCTCTAATCTCATAATCTCTCTATCGCTCTCGTCTCGTATTATACGAAAATACACACATACACACTCGATACACACACACACGAAACACACTCGAAATACACACACACACGAAACATACCCACACACACACACACACTTTATTTTACTAACATGGAATCTATTTCACACCCAAACGACGATATTTTTGGTTATGTTCATGTGGGTATGAGTGATGACGAGGTCGATCCCCACAATGAGGTCGAGGAGAAGGAAGGTGACGGAGGACGACGCGAAATCGGTCCGAGCCAAGAATCCACCACGGCCACGGTGACATCACCACCCCGACGAAGCGCTCGAAGGTTTGGAACAATTTCGACCTCGAACTCGAATCCGACAACCCCAACAGAGGTAAAGCTTATTGTAAATTATGTCGTGCGGAATATCAATAAAGAGGTGGTGGTAACCAGGGGTACGGGATCTATGAGAAAACATTTAACGGATTTTCATAAATTTGATTCGGTTTCGTTAGAGCCCATAGGTACGGAGCGAACACAACAACAAATAGACGTGCATACCGGAAGGAATTTCGTTATCACTAGGGAGATTTCAAAGATGGCGCTAGTTAAGTTTGTGGTTGTAGGTCCTGGAATATCCAACTAAACTAACGAAGAACTATTTTACCACGATTTTGTGAATGGAAAAATTTAAATCCGCGGGGTGCGTGTGTGCGTGTTCTTGAGAGATGTAAGGAGCATCTTTTACAAAAACTATTCTCTGTATTTCTCACAAACACAAGACCCCTAACTCTGTGTTAGGGTTTTAACATTTATACCACATGTCGGTATATAATACTTGGGCCCTTGTAAGCCCATTACTAATAAAAGCTTACTGGGCTTCACTTAAATAATTACAAGATTAAGATAACTAATTTAATTGAACACAATAGATTAATTTCTAACAATCTCCCCCTTTGTGTTCAATTTGCAATTCAGCGCTGGTTATCTTCGTCTTGTAATTGTCCTGAGTCCTCAAAGGATACATATTAGAGTTGCGTAGACGAAAGTGTTTGCAGGCGTATTCTTCTTCAATCATATCCTCCTTTGTCTTGTCTCGTGACCTCTTATTTAAAGGATCTTCAAGCTCACCGTCTCTTGAACTTCTCTTCTCTTAAGTGTTCAAGCAGCTTGTTGGATCATCTCATTTTTGTGTTCGATCTCTCCCTTGGATATTCACCACTCCCCTGCATTTCATCAACCTTGCGTTGGGATTGGGGATTTCTTTAAAATCGGAGAGTCGTACATGAGGAGACAAATTCAATCGTTGGACTCTGTGGTCTTCACTTGATTATTTGACGACGCTTTATATTTGGCATTTTCTGATCGGTATTGCACTTTAGCGGTGGTGTTGGTTCCATTTTTCTTTCGTACCCCTCCCTCTCAAGATCGAGCTGGGGAGATCGTCATGCGATGGGTCAAAATGGAGCATCGTCTTTGGCAAGAAGATCGCGTTGTCGGGACAAGATAATGGAGTTGATGGTGGCCACGATTACTCTACTTCTTGATTCAGATTCGTCATCTTCGAAGGAAGTTGTCTGGTTCGGCCTTGAAGAAGCTTATCTGGCTCCAGAAGAAGGTAGGCGTGAGTGTGTTTTTCTAACAATGTGTTTGGGCTCCTTGAGATTATCCATTCAATTGCATGAGAGCCTGGCTTCAGAGTGGTTGGCGTGGCAGAAATAGTGGATACTCAGGTTAGTCTTCTCCTTTACTGGAGTTGAAACATGGTGAATCTTCTTCTTCACGGCTCCGATTCGTCATCGCCGAAGGAAGTTGTCTGGTTCGGCGTCGGCGAAGCTCGTCTGGCTCCCGAAGAAGGTGTACGTGCGGTGTGTTTTAAGTTGTATCGATGCTCCTTTGGAATGTTTCGTTCAAATACCGGAGAGCTCGGTTTCAGAGTGGTACGCTCGGTGGATATTTGGTGGGTGGTCCGACCTGTTTATTTGTATGTATCCCCTTCTCCCCCTCATGGCGATTCGTGTGAACGAGAACGACATGCTTGTAATGAGGCTAAGAAGGAGACAAACGACATGTTGGTTAGGGTAACAACCAGGCAGAGCCACTAAGGCGATCCATCAACACGGCTTCAGAGACAAACTGTGAGACTAGCTCGAAGATGATGGCCTGAACCGTTGTTGTTTTGATGTTGCAACGGCAGAACTTCCTTCCGATCATCTAAGCATGTCTTAGAATGACATGTCTACGAAAGTTCTGATCTGGTCAAGAAGTCCAGATAAGAAAAGGTATATGTGTCCTAAAATAATATAAAACATTTAGGTAGTAAGGACATCTAGACTCGATGTGTTCAAGAAAGTTCCGTGGTGTGGGGCTGACTACCACTTAGTTCAATATCTCCTGCTTCCAAGTGAAGCAGTGATAGATTACTTGGCTCCCCGTGATTTGATGAAACATCCGTCCATTGGGAGATCGATGAGTGGGTAAGTCTCGGTTGTGCATGCGCCATTGGACCAAATGAGCCGACTTCTACCCAGGAGCTAATAAAATTAGCACTTGTACCATGGGGGATCCAAGTAATTGGTGAGCTAAGGGAATTTTGTATCTTCCGCTCTTCGGTCTTGTCAAGATTTTCCAAATATGTCTACGGCTGTGTTCCTGGGTTAGGTTCAATTTGGTATAACTGAACCATGGGAACTTGCAATCCATACATCCTGTACAAAGTGATGCGTGCTGCTTGATTTTGGTCAGTAATTCGGAGCAGGCCTGTTGAGGTCATTGCCGAGTTAGCACTAGAAGCCACCGTCACCTTTTGGAATTCTTGAGCTCTCGAGAGTTGCTTGTTTTTTGGTTGGAGTCCGTCTTGAAGGTCGAAGTGCTTGAGGGGGCATTTTCCTTTTTTGTTGCCTTTTTTTCTTATATATATTTGTATTATCGTATTAATAATGTAGTAGTATACTATATATTATACTACGTATATATATGTGTATATATATACATATATATATTGTTCCTCCCCCTCAAATCATGCTTCATAGAACTGAATTACTCCCCCTCAATAGATGCAAATACGGATCAAATATATCTTTAGAATCTCTTTCCCTAAGTTCACGTATTTAAGTTCGCTCCCCCAAAAAAATTAATTATCTCTCCCTTCAACACAAATATAGGAGTTGCTTCTCCTTAAAAATAAAGAGATGCCCCCTCTCAAATTTAGCTCAATTAAAAAATGGTATTTATCAGTTGACCATGGAATATGCGTTCTCTATTTCAGAATCTTGCAAGAACATGCATATTCAAAATGTACCATTTAAAAAATATAGACATTTATCAATTCAGCTTATACGCATACGTTAAAGTTAAGCTTGAAAATTCCATAAGTTGTATGCATAGTGAAAATATACCTATAAAAGGGTATTTATGCATTTCAGCTCATGTTTGCATGCGAAAATTTGGAATTTAATGTCTTTTTGAAGCATGCGTAACTATAATGTACCATATTGTTTTCAAGGTAGGCAAATTGAAGTTACAACTTGATATGCATGCAAAATTACAAAAGGATGCATATAAAATTTACCTACGTTTGGTTGCTCGCATCGCTAACCAGTCGTGTCTGTGGAGCAGCCCGACATACCATACACGCTGGAAGGTCTGGTTGCTCGCATCTCTTACCAGTCATGCATTGTGTTCAATTTGAGATACATGCATGCTGGGATGATGTAGTTGTTCATTAGGTGTTTTTGAAGAATTTTCAAAGTAGGATACCGAGTTTATAAATGAGGAGTTCGAAGATGTGTGGTGGTGCTGTTAGTTTCGAAGATTTCAAAGTGTTGTGCCAAAAATTCCGTATGCGAAAATGATTTTCTAAGATGTATGTCTTCGAAAGAATTTGAAGTCTTTGAGTCACAAATTGGAATTTGGCTTGGCCCGCGAATTGAGCTGTGGTTCTCGAACTAAAGAGGGTTCGTGAAACTGGAATTTCAATGACACGGAACTGAACTCGCGAAACTCTAGTTCTTAAGCTGACCTGCAAAACTTGATGACCTCATGAGACTGATTCGAGTATATGATTTTGGTCAAAGCCCAAATCCTAAATCGCTTGAAGCCCACTTTCAAACGTTGGTCAACCCGCAAAATGTTCAGGTCAACGTCCGAGTTCGTGAAGGACTTTCACCGCGTTTGCGAAGTCGCTCGATCGAACATGCAAAGCCGAATTCAAGTCTGCGAATTGCCCGCCACTAATAGGAATCACCCTACGAAAGTCAAGTCAGCCCGCGAGACCTAAAGTCGACCCATGACGCCTCTCACAGGAATCACCCTGTGAAAGTCAAATCGGCCCGCGAAAGACTCCGGCCCGCGCGAACTCGAATTTTGGCCCGCGAAACCTATTTTACTCACAGTGCTGAAAACCCTATGGGCCTGCGCAAAATTTCGCGACCCAAAACCCATTCAGCCGATTCTCGTAGTAATTTAAAACCTTTTACCCATATAGCAACGAAGATAGCACGATAGCAAGAAACTTAACTTTAAGCTAAAATACTTCAAGTAAATTCGTCTGTAAAATTGATTAGGTTTGTCGGAACGATAATGATGTTTTGTTCTATTTATACCTATAAATAGACATGCCTGAGAAACACTGCAACTCAAATTACCATAAATTTCTCGTCTATTATCCCATTTCAGCATTCTCGATTAGCTTACAAGAAATGAACTGGATGCAGCAACAAGATCGTGAAAATGAGAGGGAAGCATTTGTGGAATTTAAGCGCAGTTTAGAGAGGCTACCACTTGACCTTTTTTTCTTCTCTTGTGCTTATTTGTAGTTTTACTAGCTTTTCTATCCTGGGTCCTCACAAGGTGTGCTTGTGTGTTTTACTAGCTTTCATATGTTGGGTCCTCGCAAGGTGTACTCGTGTGTGACCGTCCTTATGAAGTAAATCTATTGTTCCTTCTTTTGTGTTTTTTTGCAGTTTTACTCGCTTTCGTGTTTTGGGTTCTCACAAGTTGTAGTTGTGTGTAACCGTCTATATGAAGTAAAACTATTGTTCCTATTCCGCCTCTTGATTCTGCGTTGTGAGTTTCACACTTCGAAAGTAGGTCTTATTTGTGAATGGTTATTTTCGAAAGCTAATTTCCAAAGCCAGATTTCGAGTCAAACTTAAGCCCTAAAAGGTGCGAAATAATAGAAAAATCTACGAAATTTAAAGCAATTTCTACAAAACTCAGGCACATAGTACGATTATCACCCAAAAAATAATATTGAAACTCGATTAACACCAAGTGTAACCACTTAATTGACGATTTTCGAAAGAGGATGTTTACGAGAGTTAGAAATTGTGAAAATCGATCGATTCGCGACGAAACCTGTGAAATCTGAAACAATTTCACATTTAGTCAACGCGGAATTAGCAAGAACATATAAGGGTGAGAGATTTATTGTTTATAGCCTATAATTGATTTGAGAATTTTTTTTACTTATTATTTATTAGTATTTTTTTTAAAACCAAGTTCCTCTTTAGAGAAATTTTACACGGAATTTAAACCAAGTTCCCTCTTTAGAGAAATTTTACAAGGAAAGTTCTCCCCCTAAATTAAATAATTTTGGCGAAGATTATTTCATTTCTAAAATTTCTCCCCCTTATTTTAACAAATAAAGCTCCCCT
The DNA here is from genome assembly GCA_027422505.1 of Craterostigma plantagineum. Taxonomy (NCBI): domain Eukaryota; kingdom Viridiplantae; phylum Streptophyta; class Magnoliopsida; order Lamiales; family Linderniaceae; genus Craterostigma; species Craterostigma plantagineum. The sequence goes on from JAPQWV010000012.1 coordinate 20,066,306, forward strand.
AAATATAATCATTTTATGATTCTATTTATTTATTTATTTATTATTTTTTTTTGAGAAACCTTATTTTGCATTTCTACTAGGATGAAAAAAGTATCTTAACATGAAAAAGAGCAGTTCATCCTAGATATTGCTAACATTTTAGGTATGTTCATTTGAGTACACATGCATATCGAAAATTCAGTGAATGTCGAACATGTGATCTTATGCATATTTAGAATATTACCAAATTTGTCAGTGTGGTTCTAGCTGCCCGCATCCCATCCCATGATCACGTATGTGGGGCCGCTTCAGGTACCATACGTGAGGAAAAGTCGTGGATGCTCGCATCGCGGACCAGTCATGGGTATGGAGTAACCACCTCTACGTACCTACCCATGCTGGAAACTGCAAAACATCTCAAGCAGATTTTGGTACCCATCTAAGAATGGGTCATTTCGTATTAGGTCTAGTGTTTATGCATGCATCTTTCATAGATTTATGTCCTAAGTCAACTTTAGATTTATCTATAACTTTAATGGTTGATTTAGGAACCCAAATCTTTCTAATTCCTAAGGGACAAAGGCTAGTGCTTGCCCTAAGTCTTGTGTTCTAATCCAGATTTTCTTAATTCCCAAAACCTTACATTTAGCTTCAGTCTTAGAGTGCTTTGGCTGGATGCTTTTGTGTCCTTCTCGTTTGCCAAGTTTAGAACTGGACTTGGGAGACGAATGTGCAGGTTGTACTTCTTTTGTTTGTGTCTTCTCTTTTTGAGTTTGTGAGCCTGACTTAGCAAAGAAACATGTATCGTTCTTGATTGTACTTACATTTGCTAATCTAAAACGAGAATTTAAGGCAAGTGCATCATCACAAGAATAGTGGAAAGTAGAGAGCATAGACGCTCGTACAGGTTCAGAAAATGAACTCATGGATGGAGATGTAGCAAGGTTAGATTTAGCTTGCGATATATTCCTACTATGCGAATTTGAGCTTGATGCTCTAAATTTAATTCCCTCATTCTTTCTAAAAGAAGGGTCACGATTTTCAAATAATAAGTCGTCTCATGTGGCTATCTCCTTCCCTTTCATTCGATTTAAAATTTTACCTGTGGGTGCATGCGAGGATACGTTGGTAGGCTTTCATTTTTTCAATGCATGCTGCTTTCTTAATGTTCTAGGCTTGGTCGGAGTTTCTATTTTAGACTCAACTAGAGACATTTGTGGAGAGGCTGAAGCTATAGTTCTGTTGATTTGTTTTCCGAGTGAGGAAATGATTGTCAATAGCACGTCATTTTCTACCTGAAAAACAATCTTTGCAGACTCTAGGGTCGAGCGCAAATCAGAGATTTCCTTAATTGCTGGTGGGATATTTGCACTAGAGGGGCTGGACTGTGCTAAGTCACGAGACGTGTTCTCGACAATGATTGGTGTTGAATGGGGGAATAAGTGCATCTAAATAGCTCAGACAAAGGTATTTCCCTTGTCCTGTAGCTATTATTCAATGCTTCATAGTCGAGTGGTATTTCAACTCACGTCTTCCTATCTCCCTCAGTCTCCTCGATGGCATCAATTTCTGATGTGAAGGCCATTAATGTAGGCATGTTAATCCCTAAATAGCTAATATCATACAGATCATATGGTTTAGGGATTTCTTCAAATCTGGGGTAGGATTTGGAACAAATCCTAGACCCGCACGTGGATCGTAGAATTCTGTGTCCTTAGGCTGGTTCAAGAAGATCGTTCAATCTGTTTGTCCTCGTTTTATTAGGAGGTCCTCTAGCTTTTTAATTCCTAGCATACAATTTTACACGTTCATTACTCATGATATCAAACTCGCACGTTTTATTGATTCGCTCGTCGTCGCAAGTTGTCAATTTAGCCTTTAGCTCGCTAACCTCTGTTTTCAATTTTACTATTTCAGCGTGGCGACTGTCAATTTTTGATTGTGCTACTTCCAACATATAGTCAAGATTACTCATTTCTCGAAGCTGCCTGAGTATACATTGATAATTGTTATCAAACCGAGCTTGCAAGTCGTTGATTGTCCTCTCGTGATCTATGCAGTTGCTTGTTGTTTACTCGTAGTTTGAGACTTTGTTAGTTAAGTCAATGATGTTCAGCTAAATTGGCTTCGGAATTAGCTAAGCTAGTTTCTAGTCTATCTACGTTTTCACGTGTCATATCTAGATCGGCTATAGTCTTAGCTAGTTCCTTTTCTATTGACCTGAAATTGCTATGAAGAGCTGTAAATTTTTCTTGGAGTTCAAAATACAAAAGGGGTTCAATAGATTCTACCTCCCTTTGTGAAGACGCTTCCTCGTTTTTACCACCATCATTTGTTTCCATGTCCTTTTGCTCCGATATAGCTCCTTTCACTAGGGCTATTTTGGCTACATTTTCTTGCTCGCTTTAAGATGTTTCATCGAGCCATCTGTCATGTTCTACCCATCAGAGCTACTCTGGCTTTTGTTTGCTTAATCTGTCGTAATTTTCTGAAGTAGTACTCCTCATTCTTCTTTTTGGGTAGGAAGCAGTCCATAGCCGTGTGCCCAGGTTTCCTGCAATTATAGCATTTGATTGGCTCGGATTTTTTTCTTACCATGGGACTTGTGGAAGGGTGTCATTGATTGATTGGGTGTGTTGATCTACGTGTGTGAGTAAAGTTTCGAGAATTTAAGCGTTGAAAACTTTTGGTGTACACCGAAAAGTTTTGTGATGATTTCAAAACTTCGAGAAAATGCCAAGTCTTTTTCTATAATATGCCTTTATGTTCTAAGTAGATCATTGGATATGTGATCGTTGACACGTTTGTGGATTTGCTTTCAAAAAGTTCTACATAAAAGCAGTCTACACCGAAAATTTTTTGGACCGGAAGGAAAATTATAAACAGGCGTTAGAATTGACTATGCTCGTTGGACTCAGAGTGTTTTTCTCATCAAATGATGAAAAAATAATTTTCCTCAAAAAGTGTTAGTTTTTTTTTAAGACTATTTTTATTCAAGGGGTCCAATAGTTTTGGTGAACGAAAACGTTTAAGTGTGATTTTTTGAAGAATGAGTTTGGATCGCCCGATTTAAGGTTTTGAAGGATGAAGATTCGACCGAAACTTGTAAGTTTGAAATTGGGTGAATTGGGGTAGCAAGAATCGGGCAAATTTGCAAGTGAAAATTCGACGAATTTCAAAACGGGCGAAAGTCAATCGGGCGATCTACTGCTTCATTTGGACTGAAGCAACCGGGAGACTGTAGCAAATCGGCGATTGAAAGTTTCAGGCGATTGGATCAATCGGGCGACTGTAGCAATTCGGCGACTGCAGCTATCGAGCGATTTTAGGTTCGGCGATTTGGAATCGGGCGATTCAAAATGTTAGCAACAATGCACACTCAAATCGGGCGATTCTGTGTTAGCTAGAGTGCAAATTCAAGTTGGGCGATGCTACAGTATTCAAATCGGGCGATTCAAAGTGTTAGCTACAGCGTTCGAATCGGGCGATCCTGTCCAAAAAATTTCTAGGAAAAAAACGAACTTCAGACTCGATTTCTACCTAAATCTCACTCAAGTCAACTGAAAAATGTGGGATAATCACTGAAGAACACTCGGAAAACAACTTCTTTGCCTCTAGAGCTAGCAAAACCACTGAAATCGAAACAAAAGCTCAAGAGCAAAGCTGAATTCGAAACTGAAAAATAAACCCAAAAAATTCAAAAACTTGCTCAAATCCTAATGCGTTTCACTCTGATACCACTTGCAGGTCCTGGAATATCCAACAAACTAACGAAGAACAATTTTACCACAATTTGTGAATGGAAGAATTTAAATCCGTGGGGTGCGTGTCTTGAGAGATGTAAGGAGTGTCTTTTACAAAAACTATTTCTCTGTATTTCTCACACACACAAGACCCTTAACTCTGTGTTAAGGTTTTAGTATTTATACCACATGTCGGTATATAATACTTGGGCCCTTGTAAGCCCATTATTATAAAAGCTTACTCGGCTTTTGATAAACGTATTTTAATATGTTTATTATTGTGTTTATTTGGGTTATAATAGGATATTTTTGGTTATTCATGTACTTCTTAGCTCTATTTACACCCATTTAAATATTGTAGGGCCTTCGAATGGTTATCGAGCGAAAATGAACGAAAACGAGGCGAAAATCGGCACGAAAACGGCGAAAAATGAAGCTGTCAGTACAAAGTCACGACCGTGACTATCCTCACAATAGGCCGTGAATCATGGCAGTACGCACAAGAAAGAGTTTCACGGCCGTGAATTACGTGCAAGTGGCCGTGAACCCCGGCAGAATCGACACCAACTAACACTGGGACAAGTCACGGCCGTGACTCAGTTGCAAGAAGCCGTGAACGACGGCAGAGACATGAAAGAGGTCAAGTCACGGCCATGAACGTCATGTTAGAAGCCGTGAACGGAGGCAGTACCTCAAGATCGAAGTGTCTGTTGAGTGTCACGGCCGTGACACCTCATGCAAGAGGCCGTGACCTGTACCAGAGAGTCAACATTTAGGGTTTAAGCCGCTGTCACGGCCGTGAAGCGTGTTGCATGAGGCCGTGACTCATGCCAGAAAGTCAAGAAATAGGGTTTTAAGCCGCCTTCACGGCCGTGATGGCCCGTTAAGAGGCCGTGAACTTGACAAAATTCAGGGTTTTAGCCCATTTTCGAAGCATAAAAGGGGAGCACTACTCAGAACTCGAAGATAACCTGATAGGGACGAAAACTTAGAGCAAAGAAGAGAAGGAAGAACACTAGAAGCAGCCCCGTGATTCGGAGAAGCTCAAGGGACGATCCGACAACGTAGCCACGCCCGGTCGATCGAGGGACGAGAGCTCCACCTCATAAACGCCATACTTGCTTCTTAGGGAAGTTTTATGTGTTCTCTATCTTCGTTCCCTTTAAATCTCGTTGTTGTTATGCCTAATATGAGTAGCTAATCCTCTTGTGTGTTTGGGAGTAGATGAACGTTGGGCTATGTCGTAGTTAAGACGTAGGATAATCGTGAACACGTGTATTCGACTATTTATCGATCTATGATATTGTTTCTTCGTATCAATATGTCTATGTGTTGATATGAATGTGTGGTATATCGTTTAGGGCGACAACTAAATAACGATTAGGCCGTTCATAGACGTTAGGATTCAAGTATAGGGCGACAGCAAATACTCGATCCTCGCCATCTAGTAATCGCTAAACTTAGATCCCCACGAACGTTTAGGGCGACAGCAAATCCGTGAGTGGGTAGGAAATTACTGCGATTTAGTCGATAATCACGTCGGAGCGATATTCCGTAGCCTTAGCCGACAACACCCTTCGGGATTCGAACCCCGAACACATATTTGTCACCTTAAGGCATTCTTACTATTTCTAGTTGTGCCTCCTTGTTTTTCAACTCTTTAAGTTGCTTATTAAAATTAGTTCATAGTATAAATCAATCCCGTTATTTACATAGGCTAAATATCGAGTCGATAGGTCAATACTAGTAATCAATTTATTCCTCGTGATCGATACTCGGATATTCGCTATAACTATATTACAAACGATAGGTACACTGCCTATCGCGCGTGGTTTTAGTTATAATATATTCGTTTTAATTATTACTTGACGTATTTGCACGAACTCTTATTTAAATATATAACGTACACGCACGCGATCAAGTTTTTGGCGCCGTTGCCGGGGAATAGATTGATATTAGGAACACCCTAGTTCGGTAATTTAGCCATTTTATTTTACATTTTCTCAGTTTTTCGTTAATTGCGTTATTTGTTTCCTACATCATTATTAGTCCGTTACCTTTTTCAACATATTTATCTAGATCTTCGCTAATTTTCAGTTTCGCTCATTGAAGGTACTGTTTGATAGTGGATGACCCGAAGCCACTCTTCAGGTCCCATTGTTGAAGGAGATCCAGATTTCGAGCGAAAGTTACGAAGGCAACTCAGATACAATTCAGAAGGCACGGCTAGTAATTATCAGGAAGCGCTGGTTAGCTACTCAGAGGACAACTCTCAGGAATCAGCAGACAATTCTCGAACAGAGACGTCCAAAGACAATCGAGAGACAGAAGTCGACATGGCTGAACGCAGAGTACCGGTCCACCAGGACCAAGAAGAGGAACAATCTTTACAAGATCTACTCAAGAGCGCCTCCTTCGGCGGAACTGAACCGGCGATAGTCATTCCACCGATCGAAAACAATAATTTCGAACTGAAGCATGCTTGGCTCCAGATGATCTTTCAGACGGCCCAATTTGAGGGGAACCCTGATGATGATCCTTACTCCCACTTGAAGACTTTTCTGACAGTGACAGACACCATCAAGATTAATGGGGTCCCGAGCGATGCTATCAAGCTGATGTTGTTCCCATTCTCACTCAAATACAGGGCGAAGGATTGGTTGGAGATGCTACCGCCCAGATCAATCACCACGTGGGAAGAGCTGCGAGCAGCATTCATCGGCCATTACTTCCCATTGTCAAAGGTATTACGGTTGAAGACGGAGATTTCCCTGTTTCACCAGAAGGATTCAGAGAATCTTTACGAAGTGTGGGAGAGGTACAAGTCACTGTTGAAGAAATGCCTACAACACGGGATGTCGAAGGCTGCCATGATTAATCGATTTCACGAGGGCCTCAATGATCAAACAGTTCATATGCTAGATGGAGCCGCGGGAGGAGGGCTCGTGAAGCTCAATGCCACAGACGCCTGGAATTTAATCGAAGACTACTCAAGGAATAGCTTCATGAGAGGAAATACGAGGATAAAGACTCCAGGAGTGTTTGGGGTGAGCAAGGAGACCGCCACAAATGCCAAGTTCGAAGCGCTGCAACAACAAAGTGCAACTACCAATTCTCAGCTCCAGACGGTAATCAACACACTACTTCCAAAGGCCGGCCAAACACAGCCCGTACATGCCGTGATGACAAGTCCATCACCTCAGAAGCCGTATACACCACAGTGCAAGATATGTGGCGCAGCCCACGAGACATCGGAATGCCAACTTGGGCAATCCCTGGAGCACGTAGACTATATGGGCAATTACCAAGGTGGCCAGCGAAGCTTCCAACCCCGAGCGCACCCCAATCTGGCGTACGGGAATCAGAATCACCAAGGGCAAGGGCCGCCTGGATTTCAGCCTAGACCGTCCGGTTTCCAAAACGGGCCGCCACGACAGTACCAGAACGCACCCGCAGGAGGATCCGATGACATGAGAGAGATGAAGGACATGATGAAGACGCTCCTCACAAATTTTAGCAACACCGCTGCGGCTCACGAGAATCGACTGACGAAGATGGAGGAGTATATGGAAGCTAACAACGTACGTGCTCAGAACACAGACGCGTCGATTAAGAAGTTGGAGCAGCAAGTGGGCCAGTTAGCAAAGCAACTGGCAGGACGAAATCAAGGATCACTCCCGAGCTACACAGAACCAAACCCTAAGGAGTATTGCAACGCAGTAACCCTAATAAGCGAGAGAGAATTGCAAGAAGTACCCGCCAAGCAGAATTCAAAGGAGATAGCGGATTTCGAGAGCCACGACGAGCTACAAGCGGAGGAAAGCAAAGGCAACGATGTCGAGAAGGTCAAGGCTGACAAAGGAAATGCACGACCAGTCGTGAAGCCGTACCAGCCTAAGATTCCATACCCAGCTCGGTTGAGGGAGGCCGAACCTGAAAAGGAGAAGGTCGAACCCGAAAAGAAGGAGACGTGCATGGAAAAGAAAAGGATGAGGGGATTGCTCCAAGACTACCAATCAATTCTTACACACCGAAGATTCCATATCCGGCTAGGTTAACAAGGGCGATGCCTGACGACCCATTTGGTACGTACCTAGAGGAACAACGCGCCAAGAAGGAAGTAAAGCCGGTCAATCTTGTCGAGGAAGAGAAAGTCGACAAGGAGATGGAGGTCATGACTACGCCGTCTATCAAGGCGTGTCAACGAAGGAAGTATATTGTTGACGACGAGTTCGGTAAATTTCTTTCACTTTTCAAACAACTACATATTAACTTACCGCTCGTCGAAGTCCTTGCACAGATACCTCGATGTGTGAAATACCTCAAGGACTTACTCACGAACAAACGCAAGCTCGAAGATGTTTCTGCTAATTGTCTTCGAGGGGAGTGCTCCGCCGTCGTGCAAATGAATATTCCGAAGAAGCTAAAGGATCCAGGGAGTTTCACTATACCTTGTCTCATAAGAAATTTATATATTCATAAGGCATTTGTTGATTTAGGTGCTAGTATTAATTTGATGCCTTATTCTTTGTTTAAAAAGCTTGGTTTAGGTGAATCCAAACCCATTAGGATGAGTATACAACTAGCGGATAGATCTATTACGTATCCTAGGGGTATTATAGAGGATGTGCTAGTCAAGGTTAATAAGTTTATTATTCCAGTGGATTTTGTTATTCTTGATATGAAGGAAGATGAGAATGTTCCTTTGATCTTAGGGAGACCATTTTTAGCCACTGGAGAGACAATGATAGATGTTAAAAATGGCACCTTGACGTTTACTATAGATGGAGAGAAAGTAACATTTTGCATGGCGGAAACTAAGAATGATATTAGCAAGCATGAAAATAATTATTCCTATCTTGATGTTGTAGATCAAAATTCTTCTATGTCTTTCCCAAGTTTATCGCAGGTTATTGAGAAGAAAGACACGGGAATAGTCGGGGGAAGCAAAGAGGAGGACAAGGAGAAGCGTTTCATCAACGGGCAACCGGTTTTAGAGATTGAGCGGCAGCCCGACCATTTCGGTTGTACTTTTCCTGAGGACGGTCCAAAACCACCGATGACAGTACCTTCCAACCGTTTTTCCAAACCACCTTGAAGACTCACTCGACTACGTCCGGCTCAAGACGTTAAAGAAGCGCTTCTTGGGAGGCAACCCAGGTATTTTTATTTATGTTTAGGCATTTAAAAAAAAACATTTAATAATCTACAACTATATATTAAATTAAATAAAATAATAATAATAATAAAAACATTAAAATTTTAAATTATAATAAATTTATTTCGAATATTGAGGATGGTTACAACGCAGAGTCTAGAGAAGAGATAGAACGATAGTTTTACTTCATAAGAGATGGTTACAACACCATTACAACGTGTGAAGGTCCAACACAAAAGCAAATTAAAACTGCGAATAACACAAAAGACAGAACAATAGTTTATTTTGCTTCATAAGGGCAGGTTACACACAAGTGCACCTTGTGATAACTCAACACACGAAAGCAAGTAAAACTCCAAACAAGCCCAAAAGAAGAGCAAGGTAGAGTGATACCATATCTAAATTACGACGAATCCTTGCATATTCTTCACTCTCATTCTCACGGTCTTGCTGCTGTCCCCAATACATAGTGGCTAGAACCCAGAAATTTCAAAAATAAGATTGTAAAGACGTGGGATGTATGGTAGATGATGCTATTGTGTTATTCTACCAATGTCTATTTATAGGCATGATTGGCACAAAAATATCATTATCATACCCGGCAATCCAATAAATGATACAGAAGAATTTTTGACTTGGAAGATTTGACGCCGCGTGAGAAAGTGATATTTCTCTTGTCGATTACAAGATTTTTCCTCGCACAAATCGTCCTCGAAAAAATTCGTCGATTGCGTTTCAATCATAGTTAAAATATAAATTAAATAATAATACTCATAAAAAAAATAATAAAAAAATAAAAAATAAAAATATATATATAATAATAAAAAATAAATTAAAAAAAAAAACAAAATTCACGGCCTCGCGCAACAAAGTCACGGCCGAGAATGTCATTAATTCACCCACTGCCGCATTTCACGGCCTTGTGCTTAGGCATCCACGGCCGTGAATCTTATGGCCACAATTCTATATCGCACTCTGCCTCCGATCACGGCCAGAGGCGTAGATCTCACGGCCGTGACTTGTAAAAAAATAAAAATAATAATAATAATAATAAAACAAAAAAAAATTATATTAAAATTAAAAATATCAATAAAAAAAATATTATTAAATTAATACTACTTGTGTCACGGCTCGTGTCACAGAAGTCACGGCCGTGACGTAAGCGGGCTAACTCACTGCCCGAAGTCACGGCCCGAGACCCGCGAGTCACGGCCGTGACCTTGTACTGAATCAGTCACTGCTTCTGTTCACGGCCTGTGAATTGATATTCACGGCCGTGAACTGTCCGTTTTCAACCTTTTAAACCTCATTTCAAACACAACACCGTCTCCTTCACTCTCTATATCTCTCACGAAATCACTCAAGGCAATCGAACACCGTCCACTTCCGACCACTCCAGCCACCGCGCCACCGTCCACCGTCGACGAATTCCGGCGACCCACAAATAACTACACTTTCTAAGATTTGAATCGATTAAGCTCAAAAGGTATAAATTTTTACCCCATTTCATTTCAATTTCCGGATTTTCGTTGCACATTGCTAATTGGTTGGTATGCGAATGTTTTTCATCGTATTTTATGAGCCTTGCTTACTTTGGGTTTATTTAATTACGTGATTATGCGATTGAATTTCGTTTCCTACGATGAACCCTAATTTTCGAAATTGGGACTATTTCCAAAATTGGCTCTATTTTGGTGTTTGTATTGCTCTTTATGGTTAGATATATGCTATGAACGCCTTGGGTTCGATTAATTTCTTGGTTCCGTCCAATAATTTTCATTTGGGAATGATAAACCCTAATTTTACAAATTGGGGAATTTTGGAATTTGTAACGGAATTGATTGCGTTTAATGGTTTATTTGGCGTTGATTAATCGTTCGAAGTTGCAGATTGTGCTTGGTTAATCGATTATTGCGATTTGAAGGAGTATTTTAGCATGTCTATTATGTGTTCGACGAAATGCCACTTTGAATGTTCATATATTCTTGCTTTAGCTTGTCAATTTTGTCGCTACGTTGGTCGAGTCGAGCTGTGTTGATTATCTTTTTCTCGCCAACTAACATTTGGACTTCTAGGTACTATGGGTCGAAGCCGCTCATCTGCATCAACGAGTCGTCCACGTCGAGGCCAAAGCACGAGCCGCACGATGTCACTGCTCGAATCTATGGGGCAGTTTGACGATGAGACGCACCAAGCCCGTTACAACCGGCTAAAGGGCGCGGAATTCATTCTAACTGATCAGATTGATCAAGAGACGCTGGCGAAATATCACAACGAGGAGGCCATTCGACGCGAAGAGGAGACACGACGGCGCAAGGAAGAGTATGAGCGTCGAAACGAGGAAGCCCACCGACGCTACCGCGAGGAACAACAGAGATATGAGCAGGCCCTTAAAGCCATGGACGACGCGGTCAGGCGATCACAGGAGTCATTGGCGTTCCTTCGCCCTCGGCAGCCCTCACCACCACCACCTTAGTTCCAGCTTCAGTTGGGATTTTTCTTTTGTAAAACACTTTGTGTGTTTGGTTTAGTCATCCAGACACTTTTGATGATTATGACTCGTTTTGCTGTTTACTTCTTATTTCCATCGTGCGTTTAATTTTCTTTTCAGTGATTTCAGGAAACGTGTCACAATTTACGCCACTACAACCCAAATTATTCACAATCAGTGAAGCAACCATGTTCAAATACATCAAATGCTAGAGCCAGGACCACGCCAATTTTTCAGGGGAGTCACGTTCTTTTCAACTTCTTTTACCTTCCTGTTATTTATGTTACACGTTGAGGACAACGTGAATCTTAAGTGTGGGGAGGGGGAATTTTGTTGGGATTTTGTTGGAAATTTACGTGACAATTTTTATGATGCGTTGTGGTTTTTGAATTTAAAAAAAAAGTCTGGCATGATTGTTTGCGTTCATCTCAATGTGGAGTGATACTAGGGAGTTTAGTGAGCGGTAAAGACATGCATCAGTGATTTAAACTTTTCAGCATGAATAGATATAGTGCTACTTTGAGAGATTCACACACATAACCCATGTTCCGTTGTGAGAGTTTGAGCTGACGAGCTTTTGCTCATTTTTTTCTTGGTTGTGTGAGTAGTGCATAATTTACGTCTCTCTAGAACTTGCTTGTTTGATACGCATTGAAATTGCTTTAGAGTGTGTTTTGTATGAATATGACGAAGGCATTAGGAAATAAGTCCATGGCCGTTCCCAACCACGACTGATCACCGTAGTTAACCACTTTGTGCCTAAGCCTTTTTATTTCTTAAACCTCGTATATCATAACCCTCTGACCTAAATAAGCCTCCAGAGATCATCTGAACCCGAGTTAAGCAGGAAGTGAAGGTTGAATGTCAAAGTCGAAAAGCGAGTCGGATGACCCGACAACTCCGAGACAACGCCGAAAGCAGTGGAGAACGCCTCAATACGAAAAAAAAAGAAGAAGAAGAAGAGTGAAAAAAAAAAGAGAGTAAAAGCGAAGTGGAACGAGGATAAGCTGTTGCGAAAAGAAAGAAAAAGAACCTTTCCTTTGATAATCTTCCGGTCTCGTGAATTCCACATCATTCCCTCATTTCGAGACTTGGAAGAAGAAAGGCTGAGTGGAACGCAGCAGAAATAAGAGAATTTGAAGACGGCGTAATCAAAAGGGTTGATCCTGGCGCGCTTTAGACAATGACATGAAGACCGACATGACTGCTACTCATTTGTGATTCCACTACCACCTCATTACTATCTGAACCCATTTAACCTGGAAAAGACCTTCCGATTCATCTAACTGCTTTAAGTAGTAGACGTGTGATTGACTTGCAAGCATATGGTTTAGACTAGATTATTGCATGAATTGAGCGATTCACCGATTTATTAGCCTATACACTGACTGATTTGAGTGAATCCCTGTGAGGTGTGGATCTCGATTAGTAGTGCTAAGAAAATTCGTGTCGATAAGTGCTGATTATTGTTGTAGTGTCCATAATTGCTTGCTTAATTCCTATTTGTGTTTTCCATCTGCGTTGGTGAATTGTGAATGGTCGTGCCGTTATCTTGATAACCTTTTCTTGCTTCTAATTTGCTTGAGGACAAGCAAAAGCTTAAGTGTGGGAAGGTTTGATAAACGTATTTTAATACGTTTATTATTTTGTTTATTTGGGTTATAATAGGATATTTTTGGTTAATCATGTATTTCTTGGCTCTATTTACACCCATTTAAATATTGTAGGGCCTTCGAATGGTTATCGGGCGAAAAGGAACGAAAACGAGGCGAAAATTGGCGCGAAAACGGCGAAAAATGAAGCTGTCAGTACAAAGTCACGGCCGTGACTATCCTCACAATAGGCCGTGAATCATGGCAGTACGCACAAGAAAGAGTTTCACGGCCGTGAATTACGTGCAAGTGGCCGTGAACCCCGGCAGAATCGACACCAACTAACACTGGGACAAGTCACGACCGTGACTCAGTTGCAAGAAGCCGTGAACGACGGCAGAGACATGAAAGAGGTCAAGTCACGGCCGTGAACGTCATGTTAGAAGCCGTGAACGGAGGCAGTACCTCAAGATCGAAGTGTCTGTTGAGTGTCACGGCCGTGACACCTCATGCAAGAGGTCGTGACCTGTACCAGAGAGTCAATATTTAGGGTTTAAGCCGCCGTCACGGCCGTGAAGCGTGTTGCACGAGGCCGTAACTCATGCCAGAAAGTCAAGAAATAGGGTTTTAAGCCGCCTTCACGGCCGTGATGGCCCGTTAAGAGGCCGTGAACTTGCCAAAATTCAGGGTTTTAGCCCATTTTCGAAGCATAAAAGGGGGGCACTACTCAGAACTCGAAGATAACCTGATAGGGACGAAAACTTAGAGCAAAGAAGAGAAGGAAGAATACTAGAAGCAGCCCCGTGATTCAGAGAAGCTCAAGGGACGATCCAACAACGTAGCCACGCCCGGTCGATCGAGGGACGAGAGCTCCACCTCAGAAATGCCATACTTGCTTCTTAGGGAAGTTTTATGAGTTCTCTATCTTCGTTCCCTTTAAATCTCGTTGTTGTTATGCCTAATATGAGTAGCTAATCCTCTTGTGTGTTTGGGAGTAGATGAACGTTGGGCTATGTCGTAGTTAAGACGTAGGATAATCGTGAACACGTGTATTCGACTATTTATCGATCTATGATATTGTTTCTTCGTATCAATATGTCTATGTGTTGATATGAATGTGTGGTATATCGTTTAGGGCGACAGCTAAATAACGATTAGGCCGTTCATAGACGTTAGGATTCAAGTATAGGGCGACAGCAAATACTCGATCCTCGTCATCTAGTAATCGCTAAACTTAGATCCCCACGAACATTTAGGGCGACAGCAAATCCGTGAGTGGGTAGGAAATTACTGCGATTTAGTCGATAATCACGTCGGAGCGATATTCCGTAGCCTTAGCCGACAACACCCTTCGGGATTCGAACCCCGAACACATATTTGTCACCTTAAGGCATTCTTACTATTTCTAGTTGTGCCTCCTTGTTTTCCAACTCTTTAAGTTGCTTATTAAAATTAGTTCATAGTATAAATCAATCCCGTTATTTACATAGGCTAAATATCGAGTCGATAGGTCAATACTAGTAATCAATTTATTCCTCGTGATCGATACTCGGATATTCGCTATAACTATATTACAAACAATAGGTACACTGCCTATCGCGCGTGGTTTTTGTTATAATATATTCGTTTTAATTATTACTTGACGTATTTGCACGAACTCTTATTTAAATATATAACGTACACGCACGCGATAAGCTTTACAAAGTAAAAGCCCCGTTCACTTAAATAATTACAAGATTAAGATAACTAATTTAATTGAACACAATAAATTAATTCCTAACAGTGGTCCAATGTGAAGAACCATTTTGTATTACAGAAAATTAAGGGTTTATCAACTTTACAAGTTCGATACAACTCGGATTCCATCAAGTAGGTCGTAAGACACTTAGGAAGTATGTGTTAGAAACCTTTGAAGAATATAGGTCGAACTTAGTAGCACATTTATCGAACATATCTTGTAGGGTTAGTTTAACTATTGGTATTTGGATGAATGTTACTTCCCAATCGTATTTAGTTGTTACATGCCATTGGATAGATGAGACGTGGACAACGCGAAAAAGAATTCTTTCGCTAAATCGGCTAGATTCGTCGCATTCGGGACATACCATTGCGATGTACGTCTTGAATGTGGCAATATGGGATTCAAGATAAGATTATGTCTATCACGTTGGACAATGCAAGCTCTAATAACGCGGCTATGGATTTCCTTCGTTCCCATCTTAGCATGCCTTTGAACGGTCGATTGCTTCATGTTAGATGTGCTTGCCATGTGATTAACTTATGTGTAAAATGTGCTTTCGATGAAGTATTAGGTCGTGTAATAGAAAAATTTAAATTAACTGGCAAGCAACAACATGAACGATGTCTCGGTCATTCGTGGAAACAAATGGTCGAGACGAATGGCCTTAGGTATAAGAAGTTTCCCTTACCGGTACCGACTAGGTGGAACTCCTTATATCACCTTCTTCGCACATTTATGCGTTATAAGGATTTAGTCACCCATTTTAGGAACAACAAAGGAGTTGGTATGACTTTCGACCAATCACTTCTATTACTAGATGTTGATTGAGAAATTTGCGATTTATGTGTGTCACTACTTGCGGTATTGAAGGATGCAACGGAGAAATTTTCCGGCGTTCATTATCCAACGTCGCCATTATTTATTCCTTTGCTTTTTAGTATGTCCCATAAATTTATTGAATATCGCGGTAATGGAATTTTGCGCCATTTCATTGAGAACATGGTGCAAAAGTTCAAGAAGTATTGGGAAAATATCCCAATTGTCCACGGCTTGGCGGCTTTACTCGACCCGAGTTGTGGTAGTGACACTTTCAATATTTTTTTGAGTATTACGAGACGTTTCTTGGAAAGAGCATTGACAATCAAAAGACGTCAATTATGCGTTCTCTCCAAGAACTTCTTGATTTTTATAGTTCTCAGACGCGTGGTGGTTCGGCGACCGAGCATGCGACCGAGGGAGTGTAACGACCCGTCCCATACCGGTGTTACTTGTCACATCCGTCCCTACCGGGACTAGTGGGGTTGGGCCCACCACACTCCGACTGATAGTCTGACCCCACTGTATTACCAATTAACCTTCCAGCGTGCTTTTGTCCTCACTCACACGCACCCTGGGCAAACTTCCCAGTGGGTCACACGTCCCTAGATTGCCCCAAGTCAAGCACGCTTAACTTCGGAGTTTCTATAGATGGACTCCCGAAAAGGTAGGTCGACCTTGGTGATATGAGTAGTACTATCAATTCTCCTATACGATTCTTAGCCTGACACGCCCATACGTTGCCAGTCTCAGGATCCCCTCTCATTCGGGTGTTGGATCGGTTCGTTCGTGTACCCCTTCGCCTAGAAGCCTGCCAGGAGCCGCTCCTTGTCCGTGCAATTCTCTGGCACCGGCGATCACTCCCCGCCCTCGTCGGCCCCGGGCGTCACAGGAGTTACGGAGTCCTCTAACGGTGGTCGTGGCCCGATGGATGTCCTTAGACAATTGAAGATGCAAAAGTCGAAAGGAAAAGCGACTGGACCTGCAAACTCAAATGAAATTCAGCTTTATTTGAGTCACAACGTCCAAACACCGGAAGGATTTGACGTTCTCCAGTGGTGGAAGTCGAACACATCTCTTTACCAGACGCTAGCGGCTATCGCTTGAGATGTTCTAGCCGTGCAAGCGTCAAGTGTCGCTTCAGAATCCGCATTTTTTACATCCGGGCGAGATAGGCGATAAGCCTAGTTCTCTTGCGATGCTTACGTTGCTTAAGGATTGGTTCACTGCCGAGTCCAAGAATCGAGCGGAAAATGCGATCGACGAGTTCCAAGCATCAAGTTCTGAAGATGATGAGGAGTTGACGTCGTGTGTTTTACTTAATAAGGATGTAATGTAGTATTTTTAGTAGTTTATTTTTATGTATTTTTTTTCATCATCACTCACTTCGTTGGACTTCACTCACTATCCCTAAATATGTGTATTCTAGTATTTTAATAGTATTATTTTTATGTTTGTTTTATTTGTTTTGTATTGTTTCTTAGTGTTTTTTTTTCTATTTTTTCTTCTTTCGTTGTATTTTTTTCTAATTTTTCAGGTATATTAAAAGAAACGGATGGACCGGTACGGAACCGGTTCGGAACCGGTAAGATCCAATGGATCTATGACCGGTTCTGAATTCGTTCCGGGATTTTAGTCCCGGAACCGGAACCGGTCCGGTACCATACCGGTTAGAACCGGTAAGATCCAATGGATCTATGACCGGTTCTGAATTGGTTCCGGGATTTTTAGTCCCGGAACCGGAACCGGTCCGGTACCATACCGGTTAGAACCGGTAAGATCCAATGGATCTATGACCGGTTCTGAATTGGTTCCGGGATTTTAGTCCCGGAACCGGAACCGGTATTTTTGGGCCGGAACCAGATGGACGGGTTCCCATGTCTATTGCGTTTCAATTGAAAAAGTCTTAAACACAGGGTTACCTACTGAAATTGAAAATAACTTTGGTCTGGAAAAACCTTAAACATGTGGGTAACAAGTGGTATTTGTTTTGTGTGAGATCCTCCCCAAAGCAGCTTCATAACTTGTCAAGAAATTCCAAAACCAATTAACAGTAGGGGAAATTTCATTGAAATCCCCATTAGTATAAATTTCTATCACTTAACTCCCTCGGCAGGAACATTTATCAGTTAAAGACCATATTAAAAACGTACATTTCACTTAAGGACCAATTCGTCTGAAAAGACAAATTTATCCCCACTTTATGGTTAAAAGTTAAAAACAAAAAGAAATAAAAAGAATAAACATAGAAACGAACAGAGCGAGTGGAGAAGAAGAAGAAAAGAAGATGAAGAAAAGAAGAAGCACGACTCGATTCGACACCAACACGTGAGTTTCTCAATACTTACGTTGACATAATACTTTGTTAAATCGATGATCGGTTAAATAAATCTAGGTGGACAATAATTCCTTCGACTATTATATTATCATTGTTGGTTTCGATATTTTTTTATATTTGTTTACTATTCCGCTAAAAACTTTATTATCATTATTATATTATTATTATTATTATTATTATTATTATTATTATTATCGATCGAGTTTGAAATTAGAAATAAATCAACCATTTTCCTTGTGGAGACGATCCCCCTACTTTCGCTATACTAGTATTTAGTGAATAAGGTGATAAATTTTACTTTTGGCCGTTTTCGACATGGCCATGATTGTATCAGCATTGTTCGGGAGCTTCTACGAGCGTTCGGTTTCGTCTTTCTATAACCCCATTCTGTTGAGGAGTGTGAACAGCGGAGAATTGTTGAGTAATTCCTAGTGATTCGTAGAATTCGCCGAGCTGTTGATTCTTGAATTGTTCCATTGTCAGACCGAATTACTTTAACACTGTGCTATAGCAAGTTCTGCGTTGTCATAACAAGATTTGGAATATGTTCAACATAACAAGATTTGGAATATGTTCAACTGTCTCTGATTTCCTTAAGAAGCGGACCCAAGTGTATCGCGAGTAGGCGTAAATAACAAGCATATATCAATTTCCGCTGATGCTATCTGTTTGCATTGGGTCGCACAGATCGACATGCAATAACTCCAGTGGATGTTGAGTGGATGCTGTGCGTTTTGTAGGGTGAGACGCCTTTTTCATTTTGCCTCTCTCACAAGCTGAGCACAGATGTTCTTTTTGGTACTTCAGTGGCGGAAGTCCAAGAGCTAGTTTGTCGTTTGACAGCTTGTTGAGAGTCTTCAAATTAAGATGAGATAGCTGCTGGTGCCATAGATTATTTTGAATTGAGGTTGCTTTGGGCATCAGGCAGATGGTTGTTTTAGGTCTGTCGGTCCAAATGTGATGGTGTAAATATTTGTTCTGTGAATTCCCATGAGAAGTTCTTCACCATCGTCATTGAGAATTTTGCACGTCCTCTTTTGAACAGTACTTGGAGTCATATGTCGCTGAACTGTCCTATTGATAGGAGGTTGTGTGTCAGCCCTTCAACATGAGAAACTTCCTTGATTGTGAGTCGATTCCATATAAGATCTCCATAACCAAGAATTCTTGCTCCATTGTTGTTCCCAAAGCGCACCAGTCCACCAGGCCTATTAACGTAGTTGCTCAACAGTCCCTTTTTCCCGATCATGTGTGTGGAGCACCTGAATCCAAATACTACACATGCGGAGCCTGCAATATCAAACTAGAGGGTTTTAGGTACTCATTTGAAAATGGGTCCACCTCTGTTGTGCTTGTCAGTCCGTATAGACTCTCTACCTAGTCTAGAATTATTACTGTCAGTATGAGACTTAATATTAGGTGCAGAGTCACTAGCTGTTTCTAGGGCTCGGGTTTCCTCAATCTTAATCTTTGGAACCCATTTTTGTACTATTGGAGCTCTCTTTGTCTTATTCTTAGAAACACATTTTTGGATCTTTTCGCGTTTTGCAGGTTCCTTGGTAGTTTTTGTTTTTGATTGATTCTTTTTCTTTGAAAGTGTGTTTTTTGAAATTGTTTTGGAATCTTGCTTGTAGAAACGATCATGCTTGGGAAAATGATTTTTCAAATGTAAAGATGAATTTTTCGATACAGAAGAAAAAGAAGACGATGCAAACGTTTTTAAAGGAAAACAATCTATAACAAAATTCTCATTAAAATCACCGATATCCTTCAAAGATCTTCCTTTCTAACCCAGAATTTTCATTTCAATGGTCCTTTTGTGGGAACATTTCAAAGTATTAGTACAAGAAATTTTATCATGCGAAATCAAGGTATATGCAAAAGAGTGTAGTCTTAATTTCTTTTAAGTGTGGAGATTTCCTCGTGAAGTTGCTGCCTTTCAATATCAAAAAAGACTTTCTCTCTCTTTCGAGAGTGGAGTGTAGATCACTGATTCTCTTTAAGTGTGGAGATTTTCTTTATGCATTCAGGCATATACCCTGCTGCATATACCCTGATTTAAATTCAGTTATTGCGGAACATTTTCTTTCTTTATAGCTATCATTCAACTCTGTGTAATCAAATAATATTTCAACTTTATTGCATGTTTTTGTCTCATCTTCACCTTGTAAGGTTTTAGATTCACAGAAGGCATGAGGTTTGTCATACAACCTATTTGCATGTAATTAAGATCATATAGATAAGGTGCATTAATTATGCCTTGCTTTTACAACCCTGTGTTTTCAAAACCAAGTCCCTTATGGATTATAGAAATCAATGTCTGCAGGTTTGTTCAAGAAAATGGTATGTTCTGTATGTTCTCGTCAGGTTAAGAGGTCCTCCAATTTTTTTTATCTTGGAGTACAATCTTTCCCTTTCCTTAGAGAGTAAGTAGTATTTAGCTAAAGCGTCCATCGCCTTTTCCCTATGAGTTCTCATTTCTTTTGCTAGAGCCTTGGCTTTAGCTTCGGATTTTAGCATCTGAGCTTCCATCTTTGCGACTTTCTCATTAGCTACTAAAACTCGATTTTCTCACATACATAATCATACCTAAATTTATTTAAAACTTCTAAATTAGTTTGTAGTTTTGCTTCTAATTCTCCTGTTTTCTTTTTACCATGTTTGTTCGATTTTGATGCGGACCGCGTAAAACGACCTTTGAAACGACGACTAAAGCGGTTGTTCTTCCCTCGTAACTTCCTTGGCGCGAGTTTCTCGTTCCTCGTTAGCTATCCTCGTCGAGCCTAACACCAAAAACTCAGAAAAACGTCAGAAGGGGCCGGAGTGGGTGCCGGCGTATCCCCTCCGATGCTTAAGTCAGAAAATGGGTGAAAAACGGGTGTGTTGGCTCATAAATCAGTTTTTGTTCATTTAGCACGCGTACCTGAGAAATGAGTTAACCACAACTATTTATACCAACCTTATTTCACTTCGCCGCGACCCAGTCTTCCACCCAGGCCCACGTTTACCGCGAACCTCACGAAGAGAACGTGGCCTTTCCATCATCCCACGTTCTCGTCTCCTCCCTTCCTGCCAGTTTCTTCCACGACCTTGTCTCCATCGGGCAGCATCATCTACTCGGGCTGATCATCTTGCTCGGTCTCTCGAGTTATTCACGGGGTCTCGACCACCCGACCAGGCCTCAGCTCCTCAGCCTTTCCCTCCTCGGGCAACTCATCTTCGAGCGCTTTCTCTCCCCTGATCTTCTCGGGCGCTTTGTCCCGACCCGACTTCCTATCCCTTCTCCTTAGTCCCCTTTGGATTTGACCGCCCCGAGCAGGCTATTTCCCTCTCGAGCCGCTCCCCGCTCCCTCGAGGTGTCTCTTCGCGCCTTACTCGCGGGTTATTTTGCCGTTAACGCTATTTTACCGTTAGCTAGAAATCCCGTGGGTAACAATAGTCCCCCCTAAAATAGTCCAAAAAGAGTGTAGCGAATATTTGCACGTTAGCTATCGGTAAAATAGTCGGTCCAAAGGCCATTTGGCCCTTCTCGGGGAACCTTATCGGGTATTTTAGTACCCCTCTTCTTGCTCCTTGGTGACCTCTTGTCTGACCACGTCACGCTTTCCTTTGGGCGGAAGATTGCCGCCCCATCAGATCATAATCTGACTGATGCCGACACGTGTCTCTCTCTGAAGGGTTAGACGTCCCTTCCTTCTTTTCCTTTTTCTTTTCTTTTTTTTTCTTTTCTTATTTCCCGTGTCTTTTCCCCTTCTTTTAGGGTTTTCAGTCTTCATTTTTCCCATTTCATCTTTCTCTCTCTCTCTCACTCACAAGAAAACTCCTTTTTCCTTCTCTCAAATCGACGTTCCGTTCGTACCTCCCCAATCGTCTTCTCCGTCGCCGTTACTGGTAAGTTATTCTTCCTTCCTCTCTTAACTCGTCATTTCTGCTTATCTCTGCTTTGATTCTTGTTTTCGTTTTGAGATTTCGCTTTTCTTTTTCTCCGCCATTTTCCTCTGTATTCGCCCCTTTAGCTGTTTTTAGGGTTTCTGATTTTAGGATTCTGCCTTCCTTCCCATGAGCAATCCTGCGACTTCATCCTCCCCTTGTTCAATTCCAGTTTCAAACCTAGATCGAACAGAATCACCGTCTTCTTCTTCTTCTTCGTCATTTTTCGTTTCATTTCTCGACGCCATGGAAGCCCTGAATAATTACCCTGACTTGGATATTTTTCGCCCCCCTCAGCGTTTAGGGTACCCGAGCAAGAAAACATATCTTCGAGCTCTATCCAATTGGACCTCTCAAATGGAGGGATTTTGCGAAGAGATCAAGCTTCCCTGGCACGAGGTGAACGTATCTTCTCTTCGGGCGTCTCACATCCCCATCATCATTGATCGGGCCGGCCTGAGTCCCGATTTCGAGGTTCGAATTCCCGGGCCTCGGGAGGTGGTTAGCGGTCCTCCCGAGGGTTTCCATACGTATTTCTTAGACCAACTAGATATGGGTCTTCGCCTCCCTCTTGCCCCTTTTATAGCCGAGATTTGCAACTATCACCAAATTTCCCCGAGTCAATTGACTCCCAATTCTTACAGCCTCTTGCTTTCCCTAGCCATCCTTATCCAGCATTTTCAGCTTCCCCTGTCTCTTCCTCTTCTCCTATCCTTCTTGAAGATAAACCAAAAAGAACCTGGCAAATTCTTTTTCTCCTCCACCGCCTCTAAGGAATTTCTTCTCGGGAACCCCTCTTCTCACAAGGGGTGGATGAAAAAATTCTTTTATGTCCGATCTCCCGAAAACGATACCACCAATACATGGCCCACGACCAATCCATATCTAATCCTCTCCCCGCCGCCTCCAACTTGGAAGTTGAAAGGTTCATGGAGATCCTCGGGGAGCGGAATTTCAGCGCTCCCGAGCTTGTCAAGGATGATCTTCTCTGCCATTTTGGCTATTGCTCCAAGGGTCTAGTGGTAGATGATTTAGGTATACTTTCTCGATTTCTCTATCTTTTCCTATTTACATCTCTGACAGGGTTTTCTACCTTTTCTTACCAGATTCGCGCATGGATCTCGCCGACTTACTTAAGATTTCTCGCGAGATGAAGGAGGGCGGTTCTTCTCAGGCTCCTCCCCCTGCCTCTGTTACTCGGGCCCTCAACAAGGGCAAGGGTAAGGCTTCGGCCTCATCATCGGGATCCCCGAAGGCAGCCCCGAAAAGGAAGGCACCCACGGCCCCGAGTAGCTCTGCCGCAAAGAAAGCTAAATCCAGCGCTCGAGCAGGCGCGGGCGCCACTGAGGACTCCCCTTCTTCCCCGGGCCATGTCGAGCAGCCCGACTACTTCCACCGGCCCCGTGGGACTCAATGCGTGGAATTTCTCCGGGGCTTCCGGAATGAGGCCAACCAGTCTCATCTCTCGAGCATGAACCCTCGGGAGTTCTTCTCCCTCTTCGCCCAGCATATGGGTCAGGTACCAACTTCTTCTTTTTCCTTCTCCTCTCAACCCCTGCCACCTCTCTTCAAATTTCCTTATTCTTTTTTTTTTGTCTTTCACCTCTCAGAGCGTTGCTTGCGGTGCCGAGGCCCTGGAGAGAATGCTTTTCATGCACGAGGACTACATCACGCTTACCAACTCTGAGAAGAAGTTGAAGGAGGAACTGGCTCGGGTCAAAGAGGAGGCCAAGTCGAGGGAGGACGAGCTGAAGAAGTAGTTGAAAAGCGCTCGCGCTGAGTCGGAGAAGGCGGTAAAAGCCCTTTCGAAGGAGACCGGGGCTCGGGAGAAGGCAGAGCGGAATTTCCGCGATCTGGAAGAGGCCCTCGAGCGAGATTATCTGCCTCGGGAGACTTATGGACGGCAAGTCGTTACGTACTTTAAGTACGGCTTCTGGGGCTGTCTTCGTCAATTCCGGAAGGCTGGTTTTGTCCGCTACAAATTCAAGCTCGACTTCCTGAATGCGGATCGGGCTCTTGCCGAATGTCCCCCTGATGGCTACAAGCCAGAATCAGCTGCCCAGGCGGGTTCTGAAGATGCCGTCCTCGAGGAGGTCGCGGCCACGCCCTCGAGTGGAGATGAGGGAGGAGGTTCCCCAGCCCTTGTTCAAGACCCTGAAGAACCCAAGAAGCAGCCCGACGAGCAGCCAGAGGAGCAACTCGAAGCGCAACCTGAGGAGGTTCTCAGAGCCCCCGAGCCCGCCGTTGACAGAGTGGAGCCAAATCCCGAGGAGGAGGTCCCCCGCCGAGGAGAGGAACAGCTGACGTCCCTGGTTGAGTCGGTGGTAGCCGGGATAGAGAAGACAGGGGTGGAGTTGGATCAGGCCGGATCGGCCGCTCCACCCTAAGAAATTGTCATTTGTGTGAACTAACTTGTTTTCCCTTACGTCTTTTGTTTATGAACAATGTGTCCTTTTTATTTTTGTCCCTGTTCTTTCTTTTTCAGACTCTATTATATTAGTGTAACCGTAGTCCTTCCGCCTCGCGTTTGTTTATGCTATCCCTGGCCGGCATTTTCTCAAATTTATGATACACAATCAACTGTGATCGAGATTTTTCCTCTGTGATCGGGAGCCTCCTTTCCCACCCCGCTCTATTGTATTTTTCCGATAATCACCAAACTATGCTTCCCGAGTACGATCTTCAAATGTTTCCTCATCTTCTCGAGCATCTTTTCAACCGTTACTCAACGGCACTTTTTATCCTAGGACTTCGTATTCCTTTATCCAAACTTCGAATTCCCCTCAAGACTCGATCTTTGTAAAAGTCCGATCTTTGCGGACTTGTCTTCCTATAAAACTACTCTCAATCAGTTCTACTTCTTCAGCTTCCCCAAGTTTACTTTCTTCAGGTTATTCCATCTCTCCTACGTGGGACTCCACCCTCTTTTTCCCTTCTTGGCTTACAACGCATTCGTTTCTTTCCTATATTCTGAGCTTTGTATATTTTTACCCAGCTTATTGATGAATCCCAGAATGGTGCGCTCTCACCTTAGGGGAAACATCCCCTCAGATCCCCCCTTGCGTCCACTTTGGGATTTATGGGAGGAGGCGACAGGTTTTGTTTCAAACGTGAACGCGGATTTTCCGCATAGGGAAGGCCAGGTCATCGCAGCCCCCCTTTCTCGAGGAATATCCTCCCGGGAGGTACTCCGCCCCACTCCTCATTTCCTTTTGGAGGACGATGGTATTTCCTCCCGTCAATTCATGGAGAATTTTCTGGAACCCGATGAGAAGCGGCGTCTGGCGAGATTCTCCGATTCTGACTTCTGGGACTGGTGGGCTTTGACCGAGAGTCGGGTCAGTCACGCCGACCCTCACCTTTTAGTTCACCTTTCTTTTTTCTTTTCTGACACTCTCCGTTAGTCTTACTTACTTTCTTGTGAGGGGCTTCGGCGTTATTCTCAACAACGTGCCTTGCTTCAACATTATGAGGGTGCTTGCGCCCGATTGACTACCTTCTTGAAGGAGAAGGATCGCCAAATTGCTGAACTAAAGGAGTTGTTAGCTGACTCCCCTGCTGAGGAGCAAGACACTCATTCAAGACCCCGAGGGAGAAGTAACCGGGCTCGCCCCCTAATCGGGTGAGGCGTATTGTATCCCCATATTCGGGCAGGACTTCGATGCTGCGACGCACGAAGATTCCTCAAGATGAAGAAGCCTTTACCTCATCGGGAACCCGATATCTGGGGATGCCCTATGCCCGGGAGAGGGGGCGGTAGATATTTTAGTTTTTCGCAAACCTTTCTCTTTCGTGTATTTGCATTCGTACTTTTAAGTATCAATTTTGTTTTTTCATGCATCCTCCCTCGTCTTAGCACTGATCGGCAATCACGCTCTTCCCGGCGATTTTCTTCACCCTTGCGGGTGATCGGACTTTTCTTCATTTTCGTTTGGAGATTTCCTTCACCCTCATGGGTGATCGGGCCTCATCCGAGGACTTTTCTTCCTTTTCGTTTGGAGATTTTCTTCACCCTCATGGGTGATCGGGCCTCATCCGAGGACTTTTCTTCATTTTCGTTTGGAGATTTTCTTCACCCTGATGGGTGATCGGGCCTCATCCGAGGACTTTTCTTCATTTTCGTTTGGAGATTTTCTTCACCCTCATGGGTGATCGGGCCTCATCCGAGGACTTTTCTTCCTTTTCGTTTGGAGATTTTCTTCACCCTCATGGGTGATCGGGCCTCATCCGAGGACTTCTCTTCCTTTTCGTTTGGAGATTTTCTTCACCCTCATGAGTGATCGGGCCTCATCCGAGGACTTTTCTTCCTTTCCATTTGGAGATTTTCCTCACCCTCATGGGTGATCGGGCCTCATCCGAGGACTTTTCTTCCTTTCCGTTTGGAGATTTTCTTCACCCTCATGGGTGATCGGGCCTCATCCGAGGACTTTTCTTCATTTTCGTTTGGAGATTTTCTTCACCCTCATGGGTGATCGGGCCTCATCCGAGGGCTTTTCTTCCTTTTCACGCTTTTTTCCGACATAAATGACTTCATTAAACATACGAATATTCGGAAATAAGGACAAACACATTGTGCTACTGAGACTCCCTAACTAAGAAAATAGACAAAGCACGAATATGATAAATGAATAGGGTACGATCCCGAGAACGTCTCACGGGTAATATTTCTTCAAATGCCGCGCATTGTGTGGTCTTTCCAGCTTCTTTCCGTCTAAGCCTTCCAGGTAATAGGCGGCTTCTCCGGCCTTCTTGATCACCTTATACGGTCCTTTGTATTTGGGATCCAACTTCCCTCGCTCCCCCTTGTGTTTTATTTCCTTCATGACAAGCTCTCCTTCCTCGAATCTTCTTAGGCACACCTTCCGATTGTAAGCTCGGGTGATCTTTCTCTGATAGGCTGCCATCCAAAGTGCGGCCTTTTGTCGTTCTTCCCTCGTAACTTCCTTGGCGCGAGTTTCTCGTTCCTCGTTAGCTATCCTCGTCGAGCCTAACACCAAAAACTCAGAAAAACGTCAGAAGGGGGCCGGAGTGGGTGCCGGCGTATCCCCTCCGATGCTTAAGTCAGAAAATGGGTGAAAAACGAGTGTGTTGGCTCGTAAATCAGTTTTTGTTCATTTAGCACGCGTACCTGAGAAATGAGTTAACCACAACTATTTATACCAACCTTATTTCACTTCGCCGCGACCCAGTCTTCCACCCAGGCCCACGTTTACCGCGAACCTCACGAAGAGAACGTGGCCTTTCCATCATCCCACGTTCTCGTCTCCTCCCTTTCTGCCAGTTTCTTCCACGACCTTGTCTCCATCGGGCAGCATCATCTACTCGGGTTGATCATCTTGCTCGGTCTCTCGAGTTATTCACGGGGTCTCGACCACCCGACCAGGCCTCAGCTCCTCAGCCTTTCCCTCCTCGGGCAACTCATCTTCGAGCGCTTTCTCTCCCCTGATCTTCTCGGGCGCTTTGTCCCGACCCGACTTCCTATCCCTTCTCCTTAGTCCCCCTTTGGATTTGACCGCCCCGAGCAGGCTATTTCCCTCTCGAGCCGCTCCCCGCTCCCTCGAGGTGTCTCTTCGCGCCTTACTCGCGGGTTATTTTGCCGTTAACGCTATTTTATCGTTAGCTAGAAATCCCGTGGGTAACAGATTCATATAGGGTTAAAAATTCATCTTCATTTTGAGTAAGGAGTCATAGTCGGCTTCACTTACCTCAACCATGTCTGAGTTGCTGGAGATTTCATGAGTCGCTTCCTAAAGCTTCAGCTCCGTCCTCCTCTTCGTCCAGTCTGGCCATCAGCGCCATGTTCTCTTCCCCGCTGTTGAGGTGTGCTCAAGCCAATGATCTTGTTCAGCAATCAACACCATTGCCTTCTCCTTCTGCTCGGCCAATTGAACTTTTCTTCGATAATAGTTGGCATCATTTTTCTTGGACATTCTGCATGCTCTGGCGAAATGTCTAGGTTTGTGAGTTCAATGCGAGGTCAATGCGAGTTGTTTCTTCTACACAAAGTTTGAGGTCAATGCGAGTTCAATGCGAGGTCAATGCGAGTTGTTTCTTCTACACAAAGTTTGAGATCAATGCGAGTTGTTTTGTGAGTTCCTTGAGTTCCCCAATGTTTCGTGAGGTCCTTGAGTTCTCCATCAGTGTCTGAGTCCTCTCCCTTCGAAATTTTAGATGATTGCATTATCTCCTTGTCTTTTGATGCCTTCTGGATTGTCGTTCAGACATCAGTGCGAGTGTCTCACTTCTAGCTGGTCTAGCTCCATCCCTCCTTTTCTCCACGTAGTTGGAGTGTTGATTGAGGCAGTCGAATAATGTGTGGATGCTGATTTTGGTCAAGTCGTTCATTTGTGTCATCATGATTGTCGTCGCTTCTCATTCTGGGTGAAGCGAGCCGAGGAACTTGATGTTTATCTCCACTACATTTTTCGTTACTCCGTTCATTTTCAACTCATTTAGAAGAACGAGCAATCGATGGAATGTTTCTTGTAGACTTTCTCCCTTGTTTGCCTGAAAGCGATTATAAGATATGAGTGTATTAGCCATCCTTGCAATTGTGTTCACCTATGCTCCCTGCATCACAATCCTTAGAGCATCCTATATTTCTTTAGCACTTTCCCCGCATTAGGTATTACTTTGCAATTTGATCAGTTTTATGTCGCAGTTTCTCTTCATCATTGTATTGGTCAAGAGTCTTCAGGATGGTTTGTTGTTCTCTAGCAGGAGTGGTGGTGGCTGGGATTATGGTCCAGAATTGTGCAGGTCCGTTATAAATTGATTCCAGCAAGTTTCAGAATTGTCCTTGCTTTCAATGAAGTTGATGAACCTTTTCTTCCAGACGACATACTCGCCATGTCTGATGACGGGAGGTATCATTTCCCATGCTTAGAGCGTCCATTTCTAGTGTTTTGGATGTGATCGTCGACGTGTGATGTGAGGAAAATAAAATTTTGAATCGGATTTTTGAGTCAAGGTTGTGGGTCAAAATTGAGTTTCTGAGATTTGACTTTTGGAATTTGAAAGTTTGGTTCACGAATTGGGCCAAGATTTGTATTCGTGAATTGGTACTAGGCTTAGTTCGCGAATTGAGCTGTGGTTTGCGAACCCGTTCAGTGTTCACGAATTGATATACGTTCTACTTCACGAATTGGTCTGAGTATTGGATAGCGAAGTTTTGGATCGCGAATTGTCCTGAGAACTGGATTCACGAAGTAGTCTGGATTCGTGAAGCTCTTATCCTAAAACTGATTCGCAAAATTGACTAGATCCTTTGATTCGCGAAGTGTTTGGGTCGCGAAATGACTGGATTCGTACCGGTTCTTTGGGTTCGCCAAGAGATCTGGTTCGTGTAGTAGTTCGGATTCGTGAAGGTGACCTGGATTCGCGAATTACTGGGTCGCAAATTGGCCTGGATACGATTCGCGAAGTAGGCTGTATGTCAAGATTTGCGAAACAATCTGGATTCGTGAACTACTGCTTCTTCAACGTGATTCGCGAAACTCTCTCTCGTAGGTCGGATTCGTGAGCTCAATTTGCAAAGCTGACTTCGTAAAGTATGATGCGCAAACTTGAGACTTGATTTTTGAAAATTTGAAGGCCTGTGAACTTCCAACTCGCAAACCTCTGCTTCGCGAAGCTTGCTGATGAGTGAACTTGATTCGGGAAGTTGAAAGTGTGAACTTGAATTCGCCAAACTGAGAGTGTAAAGTTGTTCGCGAAGTAAACAACACAACCCGTGAAACAAAACTCTACTGAGTCGCCATTCGCGAACTTAGAGCAGATAAGAACAGAGCAGTTCGCACCCACGAAACGAGATTTTCCAGTAAAACCTTACTCAAAATCTACAGAAACTGACTGGGTAATAAGCAAAACTGATAGAAACGTTGAAATAAACTTCAGAAACATAGAAAAACTAACGTAAACAGCCTGTAAATGGGATGATTGGTCTGTTTTTCGAAAGTTCAAAATTTTGAAATTTACTCCAAAAAAAATGATTCAATCTTGTTTAAAATGAAGTTTCCTCACCCCCACGCTTGCTCTGATACCACTTGTAATTCCAGATTATTCAAGAACACTTCAACAAATTAAAACATTCGATTGATATGAATAGTGCTTGGAGGCTTTATGAAGTTAGCGTACGTGAAGTTTTTGTAAAATGGAAACTTAGATTCATCTGTAGTTAGGGTTTAGGGTTTAATACCTTGAATAAGGTATTAAGCCCATTGGGCCCTAACAAGCACATTACAACCTTTCAACCCAACTAAATAAAATACAACGTATTAAATAAAATACAAAGAAATTAAGAGACTTAGAATAAATATTTTGGACACTTCTAAAATATTCCTAACAGATACGACGATGTCGCACCGATACGGCGAACCATGGATCCGCCTACCATCGTTTCAGCTTGGAGGAGCTGTCTTGAAGGGCAAGAATGCCAATCCACCACCGCTTGGGTCACTTTGAGAAAGAAGATAATCACGTAAAGTGTAATTTTTACGGGTATCTACACATAAGTACCTATTTGAATAAAGACTTACATATCAGTACCTATGTCAGAAATTTTTATAGAACCCGATTTATTTGTACCAGTCTCTTCAGTCATATCGTACCTTCCTGTGTATGTATACCATAACATGTTGATATAGGGCGTACCTAAATGTGCTAATACGGCTTACCATTTTCTAAACGTATTACGTACCACAATACGTTGATATAGGATACCCAAATGTGTTGTATGGCGTACCTGCGGCGGATCGGGTACCTATCTGCAAAAAAATTATTCTGTTAGGTACCTACATATAAAAAAATGCTGATAGGGTACTAAATTACAAGTATTTTTACAAATGGGGTATTTACGTGTAAAGACCCCTTATTTATTATTTATTTATTTTCTTAGCTTTATAAAAATAAAAAATAAAAAAATAGGAACGCTATTTTTTGTACGCTTGCGTTTTCAGAAAACTGTGCGCGATTGCGCGCGACGGCGCGCGTGACACGATGCTGTTTAAACACTGGTCAGAATATGTATTATGTCAATTCATTTCTTTTTTAAGTTTGGGATGGTAAAGTACTTAATTCTGATATCATATATGTTCAGAAAAAGATACTGTCAGAGACTATTAGATGGTACATTATCACGATATATTTGGTACATCTTATTTGGATAAGATTTTTTTGGCAATTCGAATAATTGAATTTTTTTTATGAAACCATATTTCTATATGTATATATGTGATGTATTTTACTTGATATCATATTTGATGTAATAACCTCTATACTCGTGAATTTATTTTATATAAACCCCAAGTTTCACTTGAAGAAGATGAACTATGTTTGAATAACTAACTGCAACATTGTATAGATGATTATTAAATGACATGTTCAATTTATCATTGTCGTTTTTTATTTAATATCCTACTTATTTATTATCTTTAGGGGTTCAATTTTATTAGTTGACTATCTGAACTCATAATTTTAGATATTATGTGAATCGCTAAAATTTGTACGATATCCATACTTAGCGTGGTACAATATGTCTGTACATAAGATACAACACGAACCTGTCTAAAGGTACAGTTTCCACACTCAATTTGATACAACTTATTAGGGTAAGCGCTTTAACTCGCATTTTACATTAGTTTCGATGAAAAACAACTTTAATATACCTAATTACGTTATATTTTTCATTTCAAATCATATTTAATGGATTAACCCTCAAAGTCGTGGTTTTGTAGTTTATATCCAAACATCACTAGTAAAATGTCCTTATAAGGATCATTCTCTAATTATGAAAACTCGGGGTTTAGAATACAAAATCATGCATGTAAGTATTGAACCATCAACGGGTGAAACATTTCAATTGTATACCCATAGAAATATGGTTTTCCAAAACAAAAAATTTGAATTGCCACGAAAAGCGCTTACCCTAATAAATTGTACCAATTATATAATGCGTAATGTATCATTGAAAAGTATGTGATTGTACCGTATGGTAGACATTTAGTGTACCACAGTTAAATAGTTTATCGTACAAAAACATAAAAAGATAAAAATTGCCATAATACATTTTCTGACATGTGGAAAATATTAGGGACGTTTGGGGTTCAGGCCCCATTTTATATTTTATATAGGCCCAAGGACCTTGTCAGAAAAACATTAGTTTGAAGGACCTATTTCACAATTTAAGTTAGAATTAAGGTTGTTGGACGAAAATACCCTTATAAAAGAGTAGTTATGAAGTGGTATCCAGCGCGTCAGTTCTGTTATCAGTTATCACATGACAGGAAGTGTTACATGAAGTGGTACTGTAGATCCATGAAGTGGTATTGTAGACCCATGAAGTTGTACGAGTGAACAGTGAAGTGATACTGTAGACCCATGAAGTGGTACTGTGAACAGTGAAGTGGTACAGCATTTGTAAAGCATGAAGTGGTAAGGTTGAACAGAGAAGAAGTGCTACTGTAGACCCATGAAGTGGTACTACTGACGAGAGAAGTGGTACAGCGTCTGTAGACCCATGAATTCCCAAACATTTCAGCAGTACCACTTCATCAGTCTATAATACCACTTATTCTATGTTCAACATTATCACTTCATGCGTGTACAATGCTGTACCACTTCACTGTTCACCAATACCACTTCACTGTTCACTCATACCACATCATGAGTCTACAGTACCCTTTCACTGTTCACCCGTACCACTTCATGGGTCTACAGTACCACTTCATGTACAATGTATACCACTTCTTCATGGTTGCTTTTGAACGTTTGAATAAGACGATGGCATGCTTCGTAATTTCTTTTGTTTATTATGGGCAAATATGTCTTTTGTCATGGATTTGGTCCTTTTTTCTAAATGAAACTTCAATTTAGGGGCTTCTATCTATTTGAAACATAAATGGGGCCTGAATAATAAAGCAAACTTATTAAATGGGCCTGAAATTTAAGTACCTCAAAATATTATACATGACAGATACTGTCAGAATCATTATTCTGTTCGTACCAGTAATTATGTGCGTGTCAGAAACTGTTCAATAACATCGTTAAAAATGTCAAAAACCAATAATACTGACCTTTTTTGAATTTTTGAGCAACTTCTTACAATTATAAATATAGCGTACTATTTCAGTGTGTTTAGTGTATCGCTTGATCGTTGTTTGTTGTACCTTTAAAACCTCGTTAACGTACCTTTCTATCATTATTATCGGACCAACTTTCGGACATAACCAACAATATTTAATCACAACACTATTTGTTGTTAGAAAATATCCAAACTTTACAATAACACAACAAACATATTTGTAATTACAATATGCACAAACTAATCAACCTATATGCAACATGTTAGTATTGTGATCAAGAAGCCAACATTTATATTGTTGTGTTTTCTTTATTTTCACGAATTGAATGATTTATATCATTTTGTTCCTTGAATAAATTAATTATTTTGGGTCATTTAAGTCGATGACTTAGATTGTAGAATTCCATATTGAAATAAATAATATTTACTCTAAATTATCCTTAATCTTGATATTTAGCATGGAACACTAATAATCATGTTTAATATTAATGTGTGGATTAAATGATAGTTATATTCTACAAACTATTTGATAAAGAGTTATCAATTTAATCACACAGATATATAATGGAGATTATGATATCGGATAGACCCGAAATGAAACATATTATGGATTGTGTTTGTGTCATTAATGTTTCATACGTGTCTTGAATTCTGTAATATGAGATGTTCATTTTTCAACACTAGGAATGCGTGTATGTTAGTATCGCTCAACGTTAGCCGTAAAAGGTAACTATACGGGTGGTGTTACGACAGGCGTGACTAGTGCGGAGGATTACGTTCATCAAGAATATTTTTTGTCCCTCATTTATATGAGTGATAATATCCACGGGCCCCTTGATAAAGGTGATATCGTAATGCATGCAATGTGATTAAGAGTAATCATATTTATGATAAACTTTTGGAATCAAGAAATAAATAAGTTGCGAGGATGACACATTCCTACCTTGAACTTATTTAGGATATTATGTGACAAGGAATTGACACGGGCAGTTACTGCTTAAGGATGATGATTCGTATTTGAGATACTTATTATCTATGTCACTTGGGTAGTCTTAACGTATTTGCTAGATACCGCTTATGATTTATAGAATTAGAATTGGATCTAATTCTATTGCCACGTGACATGGATCCTACTGGGTCACACCGAAAAGAAAAAGATCAAAAAAATTAAATTTTGTATGTTACATGGAGATGTAAATATGATGACAAATTAATTATAATATAATTTATTTGATTATCATATGATACAAAAATAAATAAGATTCATATATATGATATGAGTTTATAATAAATATATATTTGATATTTTAACATTCACTTATAGATGGAAAGGATTTAGTTGGAGGAAATCGGCTTCCACAAATTATGCAATTAAACATGTAAGGAAAATTACCATTTTTTTAATTGAGATCTTAGTGTATCACACGTTACCTTGCATCCATTATATAATATATGGATAATTGCTATAATTATGGAATAGCATCGCATTGTACATTGTCCTTAATTGGTTAATTCCTATGATTATGGTATAATGATCTTTGATTAACATAAAAAAGGCATAATGGGGAATCTTATCCAACCATGAGATGGGATGGATAAATATCAGCCGAGACCTTCAATAATTGTGTGCCTTATATACATCTACGAGCTTCTGAGCGTTCATGTGAGAAAGAAAAAGGTGTTTTTCGGTTCTTTGCGTGTTAGTGAATTAAGATACATTGTCCGAGTATTTTCTAGCCGGAGAAAGGGCGATTCTTTGATCGAGTTCTTGGTGGATATCGGTAGAGGTACCATACTTTTGGTATTATCAAACATCGCTCGTCTCGAAGAAAGAACAGGTATATCTCTATAAATTAGTTAAGCTTTAATTCGCATGGATCCTATCGGAATCGGTTGATATGTTGATATAAAAATTTTAAATTTCTGCTGCGTGTAATACATGATTATGTGCACCGATTCCTAACACAACATAGATTTAATATGGCAAAAATTCGCTATGTAGATACGACATCCTCTATATTTTGTTAACTTGGGAAGAACATCGTTGCATCTCTCAACGACCGGGAAGAACATGCACATTTGGTAATATATGATATCGCCTCATCAACGTTTTATCGGTATTCATTAAATTAGTCAGAATAGATATCATACTTTGCTTACGTGATTTTCCATACACTTTCAACTTATCTATCATATTCGGCTAAAGTTCAAATTTCGTCCCAATATTCTTTACCCTCCGCAACTTTCGTCCCTAATTTATTTGAGGTAACAATTTTCGTCTTCATACTTTTTATTATCAACAATTTTAGTCCTTATTCTCAATTTCCGTCATTATGCAGTTAGAAACTAACGTTATATTAGCCACACTTAAACATAAAGAAGAACAAAAAAAATAAAGAAACACCAAGTACGAGGCCACTTCTCCCAATTTTGAAGATGATAACCTAGCAAGAATGCATCATCTTCTTCAAGCTCGAACCGCATACCGCTATCCCGACAGGCTTCCGAAGCTCACGACCTTAAATTCGGATTTTTCTAAGGTTTTTTTTCGTATCTTTTTCTTCATTGAAAAATTTTGCAACCCTAATTACCGTCAATTTTTTAGCAAGATAACTCTGATTCTAGGACATATGACGCCGGTCCATTTTGAAGCATTTTCTCTATTCAACTGAAATCTAGTCATTAGCAAAGTCCGTATTGATTCAAGTAACGAAATTATCGGTTTTTCTCGCGCATCACAATAGTCTCTAATTCTAGCAAATTGCGATTCCATTGTTCCTTCAACCTCGTCCAAAGCAAATCGTTTTGCCCTGTAAGCTTTTGATTTTGATAAATCAATTCACATAGTCGCGCTTAACTAACTCTGAAATTCAGCCGTTCCCAATTTTGGATTTTCTTTAAACTTTTTCATAAAAGTTTTCGCCAACCATCTTGATTTGATGCTCATGTTGTTGTAAGTCCATCCGCATCCACTGTGCTTGGGGTTATAAGTTCTAACCTGCCATAAATGGTCATCTCTCACCTTAACCCCATACATGACCCATTCGCATCCTTCATTTCTACACTTAGCCCGAAGCCTCGTGGCGTCGTTTTTCGTGAACATCACAGTAATCCCCCTTCTGAAACAATGACTCTCAATCGCAAATTTTGCTCTCTCTACCGTCAAAGGTTAATCCTAACTTAATCTCGGGATTCTTTCCTCAGTTAGAGGGTTGAACATTGGGTATCCATTCTGCCCATCATCATCAGAACCCATTTCAGAATCCAACTCATCTTCACTAGCAACACAATCGACATCCCCCTCTTCATTTTGCATCATATTGGATAAACCTTCAAATGTATCTACACCTGTTAAGATGGACTTGCCATTAACTTGCTCTTGCCCAAACAAACCCCCTCTCGTCGTCTCTCGTTTCATAGTCACTTTCGTGAAAAGCATTCTCATTCATAACCACACATTCTTCTATTAAGCGACCTTATTCTTGAACCTCGTATAAATCTTCACAACCAGAATCATCCATCTTGTTCGTCTCCTTCACTCATTGATACGTTCATTTAGGGTTTGCAGACATTTTAAAGATTTTTCTCTTCTGTATATTTTTATTTACTTATGTGTATTTTTGTTAACAGAGTCTCTGGTTTATTAACAGAAAGCAAGTTACGGACTGAAATTGTCGACAATTAAGAATACGAAGACGAAATTTGTTACGGGTAAAAATATAAGGACGAAAATTGTGAAGCGTACAAAATATAGGGACGAAAATTGACATTCTGCCATCATATTCTTTTATTATCCAGGTAGACAACGAGACAATAAATAAGAAATGAAATGTATGCATGTGATAAAAAAAAAAAAAAAAAGACTCGTCGTACCGTAATCTAACATTGATTGTAGCAATTTATTTTATTAAGACGTACCAATAAAATGCATATAAGGTATGAAAAATATGTATATTACGTACTAAAAACATACATATCGCGTATCAAAACACAAAATGTACAACCCTAATTGATATTAAAAACGAAACTTAAAAATACTTAATTTATATTTCAAGAGTCCCAGTCAAGCACCACCTAAGAAAATCCCCAAACTAAACCTAAAAAAGCCCCAAATTACACCTAGAAATCCTTGAATTAAACATAAAAGCCTCAAATTAAACATAAGAAAGTCTTAATTGAAACATAATAATCAAAATCGAGGCCTAAAACTCTAATCGAGCAATTGACATATAAAAAATAGACAATTGTGGAACAATAAAACAAATTCACTGAAAAAAAATAGAAGTTTTATGAAACTTGATGATATGAGAAATTTCAACACCCAATGACGTAGACGACTCATCTGGAGGACTTTCCTGGAGCAATTTATTGTGGGTCTTTCGATTTAAGGTTCAATTGTGTTGACCTTTTTGGTCTTGTCGTATATTTGAGTTTTGATGATTCCATGTAGACCTGGGTTTTGGGGCGGGCCAACCCGGAACCGGCCCAAAACCGGCCCACGAAACCTGTCCAGAACCGGTTCTGGAACCGGAATTGGGCCGGTTCGGGGAACTTGGAACCGCGGATTACCAGTTCCAGTTCCCAGGTTCCGGTTCCGGTTCGGAACCGGAACCGGATAGCCGTTGGGCCAAACGGCCATTCAATTTTATTTTTTAAATTCTATACACCTGAAAATTACCATTTTACCCCTAAACGAAAAATCTGTAAATACCACCTCATTTTAACCATTTTAACTCACAATTACATCCAAATCTCTCCAAATCTCTCTCTAAAAATCACCATCATATTAATATTTAATATTATTAGCAATAATAATTATTTTATTTACACTACTACACACACTCACTTATTATTACAATTAAATATCATTATTATTTTTTATACTAGAAAAACTAATGGCTTCGTCGTCGAGAAATCCTAACCCGAGAGATGAAGATGTTTTATGATTTTAGGTCATGCGATACGTTTAGGGGAATGCCGACACCGACGAGGAGACCGATGAACCGGCACCGACGGCGGCGACCGACGAGGAACCGAGCCAAGCTTCTACGGCGACGACAAGAAGGAAGCAACAACCGCGTGGTCGGCGGTATGAGGTATGGAATTTTTTCGACTTAGAAATGGATAAAAATAATCCCGCTGCAGGTACCGCTTATTGCAAAATGTACCGCCATCCCTACACGATTAAGACCGGACCGAATCAAGGTGGGACGGGCTCGTTGAAAAAACACCTACAGAGGGCGCATAATTTCGGGGACGATCTAGAGCCGGTAGGAACCGAACCCCGACAACAACAAATAAACGTATACGGGTAAGAATTTTGTTATTACTAGGGCACTTTCTAAAAAAACCTTAGTTAAATTCATAGTAATGTGTGAAGAACCCTTTTGCATTGCGGAAAGTGAAGGGTTTATCGAATTTACTAGTACGATACAACCCGGATTCCATAACGTGACTCGTAAAACCCTTAGGAAATATGTCTTAGAATGTTTTAAGGAATATCAGTCTAGCTTAATTAGTCATTTAGCCAACATTTCGTGTAGGATTAGTTTGACTACCGATATTTGGACTAATTACGTCGCAATCTTATTTAGTCGTCACCGCCCATTGGATAGATGAAACATGGACTATGCAAAAACGTATTCTTTCCCTAGATCCCCTAGATTCGCAACATAACGCCACTACGATATAGAACTATGTGTTGAATGTCGTTAATCAATATTGTATTCAAGATAAAATTATGTCTATCACCTTAGATAATGCTAGCGCGAACAACGTAGCGATAGGGATCCTTCGTAGACATCTTAAGTTACCTTTAGACGGCCGATTACTACATGCTAGGTGCGCTTGTCATATTATTAACTTGTAAGTGAAATGTGCTTTTGACGAAATTTTGGGAGATATTGTAGAAAAATTTAAGGTGATAGGTAAGTTACTTCGGGAACGCCGCTACGGAACGTCGTGGA
Source organism: Craterostigma plantagineum (assembly GCA_027422505.1). Classification (NCBI taxonomy): domain Eukaryota; kingdom Viridiplantae; phylum Streptophyta; class Magnoliopsida; order Lamiales; family Linderniaceae; genus Craterostigma; species Craterostigma plantagineum. Next base: position 20,105,140 of record JAPQWV010000012.1, read on the forward strand.
AGCAAATCGTCCTTGCCGCCGGCCTCACATACAAGAAGTTTCCGTTGCCAGTCCCGACTAGGTGGAACTCGTTGTACCACCTCCTCAGCACCTTCATGAGCTACAAGGACTTGTTGACGCCGTTTTGGAACGAGGTCGCAGTAGGCAACACCTCCTAGTATGAATTACGACGAACTGATTGGGATATTGCAGGTTTGGTCGTGTCCATACTTGATGTGTTCAGCGAGGGTACGGAGAAATTTTCCGTAGTTCACTACCCGACGTCCCCATTGTTCATCCCGAACTTCTTCGCAATGTGCTACAAGTTCGTGGAGTATCGCAGTAGTCCATACTTGGGTGCTTTCATCCAAAACATGGAGATAAAGTTCAGGAAGTATTGGGAAACCATCCCAATAGTCCACGGTTTGTCTGCCATACTCGACCCTAGTTGCAGTGTTGATACTTTTGATATTTTTTCGATTATTATGCTCCGTTTCTTGGAAAGAAAGTGGACGTAAGGCGTCAATTCACGATTCTCTCCAAGAACTTTTTTCTGTTTATGCAGCTGAGCAGGGACACAGTGTGGAGCAACCCGTACCAACAAGCGAAGCCGGTTCGTCGGAAGGAGGCGGCGGCGCAATGGGACTACTACGAAGATTGAAGCCACAAAAGACGAAGACCAAAGCGCGTGCGTCGGGGTCGAACACGAATGAGATCCAGCTCACCTGAGCCACAACTTCCAGACTCCTGAAGACTTCGACGTTTTGTCCTGGTGGATGTCAAATGCGACTCTCTATCCGACCCTATCCGCCGTCGCTCGAGACGTTTTAGCCGTGCAAGCGTCTAGTGTCGCCTCTGAGTCCACCTTCTCTACATCCGGGCGAATTATCGGCGACCGACGCGCGAGCCTTAACCCGATTTTCCTCGCAATGCTAACCTTATTGAAGGATTGCTACCTGGCTGAATCGAAGAACCGACGGGAGAACGCCATCGACGAGTTCTGTTCTTCCAGTTCGGACGAAGACGAAGAGGCATCGAATATAGTTCTAGTTAATAGTCAAGTCGAATAAATTGTATTTTTTTATATCGAATATTTTTTTTCTTTTTTATATTTTTAGGTAGTTTTTTTCTTCTTTTATATATTTTTTTTTTGTATTTTTAGGTAGTTTTTTTTGTAATTTTCTTATCTTTTTTTGTTTTTTAATAAAATTTTCGGATATTTTTAAAAGATTTTTCTCAAGCTAAAAATAAAAAATAAAAAAAAAAATTAAAGGGCCGGTTCCGGTTTTGGAACCGGAACCGGCCCAGTATAGGCCCGAGGGTCCCTACCGCGATTCCGGGGAAATGGTCCCGGAACCGGAACCGGCACCACGGCGGAACCGGTGGAACCAGCCCTGAACCGGCCCAATTCGGCTGATTACCCATGTCTAATTCCATGTACTTAAGATGAGAGAGGCACTACAAATTTAGTAATTCGAAATGTGTATGTACCATGTACTTATATTTGAGGGAATTGCATCTTGACATTGTGATTCCATTACAACTAGAGCTGTCAATGGGTCGGGCCGGGGTGGGCTGGCCCGCCATTTAGCGGGCCTAAAAAATGGAACCCAGCCCGCCCCGCCGCGGCCCTGGCAGGCCAGGCCCGCTCGAATATTTTTTTTATTTTTTTATTTTTAAATTTTATAGTTTAATTTATTATATTTTATTTAGTTAATTAAGGTATTTATTATAAATTATGGATAACCAACGTATTAATTATGATGTTTAAATATACTTTAATTATGTATTAATTAATAAATGCATCATTAAGTATTTAATTATGATATTTAAATATACATTAATTATGTATTAAGTAATAAATGCATCATTAATTACAAATGAAATCATTAATTAATTTCTCTAATTAATATATATTTAATATAATATAAATTAATTAGAATATATAGCGGGCCGGGCCGGGCCGCCTAGCCCGTTTAGGTCCGCCTTATGGCGGGCCTTAAAAATCCCAGCCCAGCACAGCCCGCCCCATAGGCAGGGCGGGCCGGCCCGCGGGCTGCGGGCCATTTTGATGGGTCTAATTACAACGTGACTTATGTGATACCACTATGATCATTTATTCCTCCGTCATGATATCATGTAACGTATATTTGGAAAGTTTATGCATAAATGGAATGGTGACTGACCGCGATCTTGAAACTATTTGTGGAAAAAAGTACGTTATTAATCCTTAATATGATGTGATTGTGTTAATTAGAGTAAGGATCACTATGATATACTTGGTAAATATATTTCTGCTGGAACCTACTTATATTTGGAATGTGATTATGACTATTTCCTTGAATGTGCTAAATATGGATATTATATGGTATATTTGCATAAATGCTTATCCGTATAAAATATGCTAAAATAGGAATTATATGATGCGGATACATTTTAATTCGTGCTTATCTGTTTAAGATCTCGCAATCGTGCTATATATAGAAATGATATGTGTTATACATGGAAAATGCGTCAACCACTGGAACTTGTCTATTTTAGGATGAAATCATGCCCATATCAGTGAGAACTGCATCTTAAATGTTTGAGTCAACCTGAATTCTTTCCCCATGCGACTTTGGTATTTATTTGAATGGAAAGTTCGTGACTAATATGCTATATATTTGATAAGATGCTGAGTGGAACTATTTATGGTATCTTTGCAAGTACAACGTGCTAATATGGATAAGATCTACCGATATGGTATGAAAAAGGTATTTAGAGTAAGATTTCATGCAAATTAATGAATATGACCGTTGTGATACTTGGAGCTTAATTTGGCATGATATTTATGATGGAATGATGTGCTAAACTGGTAATTGTGATTGACATTCCATATGAAGTATGTGATGCTAACAAGTTTATATAAGTCGACACTTCTACATCAAGTGCACCGAATGAACGAACATACATACGAAATAGCAAGAACGGAGATCTAAGAATGAGAGCTTTTGATTTGCAAATTATTGTATTCTCTGTTAGTGCTTTGAGCTTTTATTTGCGATAGTTGAGTGCACCCTAAATTAGGAAAACCACCATCCGAATCTGAGTGCGAGAATTACACAAGGAGACGAGAGTGAAGCTTGCCTTTCGTGAAGGGAGGATTTGAGATCCAGCTGACCTTCGGGAGCGAGCTGTTTCCAGTCGGAGAATAGGGATTCTCAGGGAACGGCGTGGAACGAAACTCGTCGTCAGGCACCTTAGCTGAGGACTATTGTTCATCTTGGTCTCGGTTGTGTAAGGGCGATCGATCACTTCTGTAACCAACTACGGTAACAAATTAGTGGATTGATCAAACTCTTGAGGAGCATACCTCAAGGAGAGCACTAAAACCCACTTGGGGATATAACCACTACAAATCTTGGTGTTCTTTACTTTTCAGTTCACTGCACTCACAAGGTTCCACTCGATCAACTTTTAAAAACCAGGAAACTGATTTTAAGAGAATATCCATCAAAACGTTTTAATTCCGCTGTTCTAATTTAAAGATACTTTTTATAAAAGAAGCAAAAAGTTTTTAATAGTCTATTTCACCCCACCCCCCTCTCTTAGGCACATATTTTACTTTAGACTGAGAGTGGAATTTTTATTTTTCATGTGGGTTTCTTAGAATCGATCGACTGATTTTTTTGTTTTCTTTTCTCTTTTTAATTAAAATACTAGGTATAATCGTAATAATATAAGGTTTGAGGGGTGTTTTTGTCCAATTGTCCTTTTGATAGTAAAGTTCTAAATTGGTCCTTAAGTGATATTATTTCTGACATCGGGAGTTAAGTCATAAAAACTTTACCTGATAGGAATTTAAGTGAAGTTACCCCATGTATAATAAATTTCAAAATCATCCAATAAACAAACAAAAGTTAGTTCTCTCTCTTCTTTCTCTCCCTTCCCAAGCTCCCAAAAATCTACAAAACCCTAACAGCCGCCGCCTCTTTCCTCCTCCCCTCCTCCTCCACCCCCATTAATGTTTCACATCCATTAATGGAGGGGTGGGGAGCCTCCATGTCCTTCTTTTTTCTTTGTTATATATATATTTTATAAAAAAAAAAAAGAAATTTGCTTGTGGACCGCCGCCTCCGCCGCGCCACCTCCACCTCCGCAGCCGGTGTTGCTGCCGCGCACCTCCACCTCCGCCGTCTGTGCTGCTGTCGCGCCACCTCCACCTCCGCAGCGCCGCTGCCGCACCAACTCCATCTCCACCTCCGCCGCCGGTGCCTCTTCCACCTCACTACCTTTCACCATCATTTACTGTCCTCCCACGGGTCTCCCGAGTTGGGAGCTCGTCACTACCTTTCACCACCATTTACTGTCCTCCGCCCACTATTTTTCCTCCCTCGCTGGAGCCTTTTCTCCCTCTGTGGAGCCCAATCTGATGAAAACGAGATCCCCGTGAAACACCGAAGAAAGTGATGAATATCGTAGATTTAGCTTAATAGTTATTTGTGTAGTAGGTTCTTTAGTTCTTTACGTCTAAGATCGTGCATCTTGTTTCATGTCGGTTTTTTTTTCTTTTTTGTTTGGTTGTTTCATGCTCTGTGTGAGACCTTGCATCTTGTTTGGTTTTTCTTTTTCACGTCTAAGATCGTGCATCTTGTTTTCTACCGGAGAGACCTTTTGGGCTAGTTAGCCCGTACATTTTTGTTAATGATATTAAAGCTATCCTTTCGAAAAAAAAAATCCAACAAACAAACAACATTTAACACTTTGCTACAGAGCTTTCCTTTTCCATACAACTAAATCTTCAACAATGTGGCTCCAAAATGATCACTACTAAATCTTCATCAATCCACAGATCTACAGCTAATTTTTCCCCGTAAAACCGAATGAAACAAAGAGAAGAAACTTTAACACTGAGAGCTCACCTAAAGAAAAGCGCAATATAACGCACCTTTACAGTTGCATCCTCCATAGAATCTTACCACAAAATCAACCCCTCTACGTTTTCTTGCATTCCAAACCTGTCCCAACTTTCTCGATCTTCAAAGATTCAAGCTTTGGTAGCAATTCACCGATCACACTCTGTACAGGGGTAAGATTCAACCTACTACTATGGTTACCGTTCACCACTCTTTTCGTTAGCAGTGTGATCTCTTCTCTGCTCAAATGTTCATTTAGTAACTCATCCCAAAACAAGTGGTCTTCATTGATATTCGATCCCTTCAGCAATTCCAAGACTTGGATCAGCGATGCTACGTTTCGACCCGCCCCACAGCCCGTCGCAGTTGCCCCGCCGACTGCATTGGCGATGGCTAATGTGTGGACCAAAGGCAATTTGTGGATATACCCAAATGCAATCGCCGACACGAAACTGTCTCCGCAGCCCACGGTGTCAATGACAGTCACCTTGTCAAAGAGAAAAATTAAAAATTATGCCACTTGAAGAATGTGCCTTGTGAAACAGTAAAATATAATGTATCAAAGGTCCACAATGTACATAGGATCTTTTGAGGCAATATGAATATACTACCTTAAAAGCAGGCACACATGATATGCTTGAAGAAGTAACGAGAATGGAACCATGTGGACCCATTTTAATGATCACCCACTTTGTTCGAATGCCCTCTTTGAGCAAATATCGTCCTGCTGATATAGGATCTTCTATCCCGGTTAATGATCCAGCCTAATGGATGATACAAATCATCAGAGTTAACAACAAATCGAATGAATAAAATTAGAATGTATTGTTACGACAAAGGTGGACTTGCGACTTGCGTTAAACGCTACAAGAAGGTAAGAGTTACGGCTAAGCTTTTAAACATCCAAACACAACAGCAAAAACCATGCAAGAATCGCCACAAATATTTTACTGAATTTATATCTATATGCTTCAGGTTCTAAGATTGCAACAAAATCTTTTATGGAACGATATCAATATCTTTGGCCCGGAAATACACAAATGACTGTTTTGATGGCTAATTCATTATCCTAGAGTTATAGATTAGAGAAACCAAATTTTTTCCATACAAATACATCTCAACATAAATGAAAATTTTACCAAACAAGAGATGCTAAAACAATTTAAATGACCGAATGAAGGTACATAGAAAGCAAAAATTATATTAGATAATCCCAGCAGTATCTACGACTACAGGAAAATGAAAAGAAAAAGAAACAAATATTTAGAGCCCATTCTTTACCACCTGTCAGCAACATTATTACAAGAAGATGTGCAGCCTAATGAGATTGAGGAGCAACAATAAGAAATATGACATACGATCCATATGAGCTTATGATAAGCCATTATTTTACCTCTTCGGAAGTTAGTAGAAGAACATCACTCATTCTCAAGAATTTGTCAAGGGCTCTTTTCTCTTCAACCGTTCCAGAACTAAGGGATTTCCCACGTGGGCCAGGGTCAAAAAAGACCGATGTCCCCACTTCAACAGCATAATCCAAAGCAGACTCAAGTAGGCGAGGAGAAAGTTCATCAAAGCCATATCCATTGCAGAAAATTATTTTCGATCTTCTTATAGCCATCTTTGCTTCAGTTGACAGAACGGTCATCCAACTAAACGCAGGCTCGTTGCTAAAATCAGCACGGCTGAAATGTAAAGAGACCGAGGTCCCTAATTGAAGCATTGTGTATTTACAGAGAAAGCATACCAATAACAAAACTTGAAACGCGCCAACCACGGAAACAGATTATAGTACCTGCAGAAACCATGTCTTTGAAGCGGGTCCACCAACACCCAACACAGAAGTGTTTCATAAGTGGAGGAGTAATCACTTATTATGTCATCTTGCTCTTTCATTTCAACCATACTGATCCCTTCATGATGAAGTACATCAACGAGGAAACGACCATAAATTTCATCACCAACATGGCCAATTGTTGAAACATGAAGTCCTAATCTAGCAGCAGCTATGGCCATATTACAATTACCACCAGCTTCCCAGTATTTCTATGACAATAACTAAGGATCAATATACTGCTATGATCATCAACTGACTCACTATCAACAACAGACTGATAATATTATTCATGAAGTTGATTGAACTGACAAAAAATTACTCATAATACACCCGCCTCGAGGGATATAAAGGCTTAAAAGATTTAAGGCCATATTTGGAAATCATAGCATATAATGGAAGGAGAAAAATATCAAATGCCAACATCTAGTACCTCACATCAAGTGTTAATGGCTCCAGTAAACAAACTAAAACAGCAAAATTCATTATCATCCTCTCACATAGATTAAAAGAAAAAAAGAGCTTTCACTAATCCAGTAAATTAAGAAAAGAAAAACGTTACATAACATACAGTCCAAGAAACTTCCGTTACACATCTCAGCATTCAAATATTTACATCTATCGATATTTCCTCGCAAAACAAAGACAATCAAGGCCATTAACATTCCGCGAAAAGAGCTCAAAGATTGTAACAAGAAAAACCAAACAAAAAGAAAAGAACAAAAGCCCACTCCCATCCCACCTCTCCACAACTTAAACATTACGCATACAAAACAAGAAATAATACTGACCTTATCAGGGGGAGACCTGGATAGCTCATCCATAAAAGCCTCACGCTCCTCAACGTTTTTCGAGGGCAACTTCGGAACATTGAGCACAATATCAACGCAAAGATTGCCAATCGTCGCCACGTCGACGTCCTTGACGTTAATGGGCGACTTAACTGTTTCGTCTTCAATCGATCCACTTCCGAAGCTACTCCGGGACTGCTTGGGCGCAGGGATCTCGATTCCCCTGCATTTAAGAACGCCAAAGTCACGCGGATTCTTGTGGGGGATTAGTTTAGGGTTTTGCAGTGCGTTGGGGTACGGAGAAAGGAGAGGAGCATAATGAACGGATTTGAGGGATATTGAAACCTGACAATGCATTCAGAGGATGAGAGAAAACAATCGCTGAAATTGGATTGATTGCAATGCGTATCGAATTGAAGGTATGATATGATCTGTGATCAAGGAAGACGAAGATGGATAATGAGAATGGATTTTAATATTTTACAAAAATTATGGGATTAAAATAAGGAAGAATAGTAGATGATGCCCACCCCACTTGATAATTGATATTGGGGCGGAATAAAAGAATATGATCCACACTTCTTCACACTTGATTTTTATGTTTGCCCAAATTAGTTACATATGCTAATTTTAATCTAAACTCGCAAAGTTTGGTCCCCATCTCATATGTCTTTAATGTAGTTTACTTCTGTTTGCGGCACGTGTCCATTTTAATTATAAACAAAACAAATAAAAAAAATAATGTAATAAATGCTCACTAACAAAGTGAAAAATATTTTATTTTCACGTTAAACTATTTAACTTATATTATTATTGTTATACAAGAATGTTATATGAATTATACATATTTTACACCCGTGTATTGCACGGGTAGGGGCATAAAACTAGTATCTTTCTATTATATTGAGGTATCAACTTTTATATTAAAAATATTATGTACTAGTATTTTTTTCACACTTAAATGTGTGATATAATATATAAATACAGCACATTTATCTTAAAGATAAATGTGTAATATAGTAATTAATTAAAGATAATGAGTGATTTTTTAATTTTATTGTCTTTAATAAAATAACTGACATACCAATTTTATGACATTTATAACCAACCTTGACGCCTAATAAAATATAAATATAGTGTAGTATCTATACTTCTGAAGGTCAGGTGGATAAAAGCTGTCAAATTTGTCTGTCAATTTGATAACTGATTATTTACAATTTTACCTTAATTGGTTAATTACAATTGTACCCTTAATGCTTAAACATTAATTTAAAAAAAAATAAAGTTGTTATAGACTTAAGTAAAGAACATAAAAAGAAAAGAATAAATACTAGTAAACAATTATTGTTGAATTGGACTTTAAAACGAATATAAAAGTTAAAAGAATTAAACGGTTGAGTATAGAATTACTAAAAAATAAAATAAAAAGTAAAAATAATAGATAGATTTCTTTGATCAATAATAAATCCGTCAATATGTATTAAATTCACTCATCATGATAGTCATAATAATTGAACATATGACTTTTTTATCTTCAAATATAGTTGAATGACAACGATTATTTTAGATTTTGAGTCTATGGTGCATTTGAGTTGTGATAATTAATATCTAATGTTATTTTCTATGATTAATGTTTTAATTTTAATGATTTGAAGACAATTTTAAATTGATTGTTTGCTTGTATGATATAAAGTTTATTTTTTCGGAAATAAAAGGGGTTTGCCCAAAAAGCCACGCGATACGCTACGCTTTTCACGCTATGCAATATCGGTACAAAAACGCAACACATCACGCAACGCGCTTTTTAACACATTGCTACCAATGTTTTAATATCTAATGTTATTTTCTATGATTAATGTTTTAATTTTAATGATTTGAAGACAATTTTAAATTGATTGTTTGCTTGTATGATATAAATTTTATTTTTTCGGAAATAAAAGGGGTCTGCCCAAAAAGCTCACGCGATACGCTACGCTTTTTACGCTATGCAATGTCGGTACAAAAACGCAACACATCACGCAACGCGCTTTTTAACACATTGCTACCAACTAAGCATGATAGTCGGACAAATGCATTTTGTTAGTCTGGCCCTACCTACTTGTTAGGAATATGCCCTTGAATGCTGTACGAGGATTAAATTGTATAGGGCATTAGATTATTTATCGTCCGACATTTTGTGTAAGAGTGAAAGGCATTGCTCGTTTATTGGATATAAGAGTTATTTACTTAGCATCCGGTAAAGCAATAAATGAACAAATCCAAATGTGTCGAGTCGAGTCACTGTTCTCGATGGGTACGAGAGAGGAAGGCACCAATGGACTCTTAACCTCGAACATTAAAAGTCCGTAAGCCTGAGGCTCCAGTTGGGTGCTGGATAACCGATCACGGCTTATTTGTCGATGACCTATCGTGTGTTGACATCCCGCTTGGAAGCGGAGGTCATGACTTGTGATATCCGGTGTCTCCCGGAGACCCAACACGACTAACTTAGAAACTAAAAGTTCTAGTCGAAGGGAACCTTGTCGGTAGGTAAGTGTTAGTCGTAAGTTAGTCGGTACTTCAGACAAACAAATTTTAGTCGGAGACGAGTCATCGTCTTATATACTAGTCGGAAGTTGGTCGGTCTTTAGATTTTTATTATCCATTAACAAATTTAGATTTCTTATTTTTCTTAAATAAGTAAACATTTTTAAAAATCATATAAAAAATTATAAGTTAAAATATGCATCCATAATTTAATAAATAGTCTTCGAATAAATTAAGAAAAAAAAAAAGGCGTTCAAACATGCATCAATAAAAGCTATAATAAATAAAAAAAAAAAAAAAGACTGCATAGACGTCAGCCAGAACCGCAGTCACAAGGGAAGTCGTTGAGGTTAACTAACATTACGAACCTCCGTAAGCCCCAGTGGCGGATCTACATGGTGGCCCGGAGGGCCACGGCCCCCGCGAAAATTTCCGAAAATTTTAGTACTGTATGTATATCATCGATCGTTAGCAGGAACATATAAAATTTTGATAGTGAAAGTTTCATTAAACTAATTTAGTACAGTGGTTAGTAATGGTATCCATTTTCTCAATGTCGTGGGTTCGAATCCAGTTCTCTCAAATACTCTTTTTATCATTTCTTTTTTACATTATTCGTTTAACTTGTTCAGCAATATTAATTTAGTATTGAATTAAAAACCTGATGATATTATTTTACTGTTTTATTTTTATTTAAGCTATTCAACATCTTCAAATCTTTATAACATTTCTATTCGTTTTAAGTCTAATTCAACCATTTTAATTCTTTTGACTTATACTTAGTTTTCTTATTTTTCTATTCCTTTTAAGTCTATAACAACTTGAATTATTTTAAATAATACTTAATGACTTAAATATTTTAGTATATTAAAAACCATTCAGTAATTCATTGTATGATATTTCATAGTACTATATGATTTAGTTTATAGTATTTATTTAATATCTAAATCAAATTAATTTTCACTTTTTCTAATTTCATTTTCTATCTAGAATTTATTCCTCTATTTTCTCTATACAAACTACAATAATATCATGCTTAGAAATATTAATATTTTGAAGCGTTGTGGTTGTTCGAGTAATTTTTTTACTTCTTTTATTGATATGTTTGTGTAGATTAACTGAAGTTAAAATTTTTATGATATATTTTTCATATGTTTTAATGAAAAGAAATCTATTTCAATGATAAATTTTCCATTCAAAAAACGTCAAATGATATATATTTTCTATGTTAACCTCGTTACAAACGCCAATTTTATATTACCCCCCCCCCCCCCCTCCTAAAAATTTTGTGGATCCGCCCCTGATAAGCCCCCATAGAATGCTTGATGTCCGACTGGGTTAGTCATTTGAGCCCTTTTTCGGTCGATGAATGACTTATCCTTTCTGGTATGTTTGCAAATAAAAAATCGATGATTGGATTATGTATTTGATTATGTAACTGAATGAAACTGCTCAAGGAATTGGTCGTTCGGAGCTTGGATTCTTGTGGTTGGCACTCCGAAGATTTTCCTTACAACATTGTTAGGCTTCTAAGTTAAGTCAATTCCGCCTAAAATTTTACCGTTGAAAAATCTTCGAACATTATGCGCAAATATGAACACATGTCGATTTTAGCATCTGAAACACTATTAGTATCCGTCTTCGAGCATTTGTTAAGTCAGATGAGATTTGATACGTTTACAACCCTATCAGTCAGATCAATTGACAATGCAATCTGTCTAACCACTAGTGTGGGTTCTTAATGTTTAAACCCGAAAGCGTTCATTTCAACAATCTTAATGCGACGAATCGCTCCCTCTTTTTAATTACGGTGATGAACTTTTAATAAATCGTGCGCACTTTTTCAACGATCATGAGCATAAGCTAACTTTCGATTTCGAATGGAGCCTCGCTTGTAGTATATGATAACCACTTAATGAGCATTTTGCAGAAATTCAATCAGTCAGTCAATTCGAACTTCTGATCGGATCAACAAAGGCATTCTCCGAGCATTTCTCATCACGGTAAATAAACCAAAACCAAGCGAAAATTTACGATCGCGACAGAAATATATATAATTATTTCATCGAGAAACCACGAGGAAATAACTACAACGACGAACCGAAAAATCGTTATGGTTTCATTTAAGTGATAGATACAAAAACGAGAGTCAAGAAGAGGCTACATCGGATTGAAGTAGAACGGATTATTTTTGCAACCTTCCTACGATAACGATACGATGATTCACTCAATAACATACCCTAACAGCACACATATTATAACGATAAACCCTAATGATACAGATCGCCCAAAAATTTAGGTTAAAGTTAATCAAGCAGCAGAGGACTTTTTGCCTAATGATCTCAATATACTTATTTCTCTCAAAGAAGAACTATGTGTAGCCTCTTTCAAGGATTTATACACCAAATCAATACATAAATATTGCAAGTATCAATATATATATATATATATATATATATGTATATTATATATATGTTCAAAGATCAATCATAACCAAGTCGAAGCTCCAAATCCAAATCATCATCATGATCAAGAATCACCTGTTTGTTCATATTCGAATCTTCCGAGCTCAAATTCCCCATCCAATTGAACATTTCCACCGAAGGATTCGAGGATTTTCGGTGACAATCATTCTCAAAATAATCTTTGGGTTGACTTCCATCGTTGAACACGTCACCACATAGGTATTCATCGCTATGAGTAGAACTCGAAGAACCTTGAAAATACGTACCATTGCTCATCAACCCTAGCTGAAGGTAATCTCGATTTATCGAAGAGGAGCGACTTTGGTAATAACCCAAATCGGGAAAATAATTATTACCCTTGAGATACAAATTAGGGTTTGCATAAATATCCTCTACTATAGGCTTTGGAGTAGATGGCTTGTTTTTCTTTGCTCTATCTTTTCTGTGGATATTCATATGACCTCCCAAAGCTTGGGCAGTGTTGAAACCCCTCTTGCAATAAACACACTCGTAAGAACGCCCAACGCCCGATGAATCGACGTTTTCTTGGCTGTGATTGCCTTGCGTTTCTTCGCCAGATGACGAGGTTTCTTTCTGGTCATAGATTACCATGGTATTAATTATTTTTATACAATGAGGAACTTTTGTGGTTTCTCCTTTGTGCAAATGGAAGATATAATCGTGGAAATGAAGGGTGTGATTTTAGGGAATAGGGACTTGAGGATTATTTATACTTGCTTATAGTGGGAATTGATTGAAAGGCTCATTTGAGAAGAAGGGTAAGGAGGAAAAAGACAATACAAGGGCTTATTGTAATAATTTATTACAAGCAAAAAGACAGTAACTTTGAATTTTGTTTGCTCAAAGACTTGTTCAAATACTTTAAGGCCGGCAACATAATCAGCAAAAATACATAAATACACAAAGATATACATACGTCATTTTCTTGATATCACTGACTATAGGGAAAATCAAAATTGATACTTTGATATTGTTGATTTGATTTGTTTAGCTTGTCGTGAATCTTCATCCCAATTGATCTTTCGATACGACCATTCAAGGAAAGTGTTCATACGTCATTTACTTTTGTATTTCCCATTGTATTAAATATCTATTAAAAAGTTTAGAAATGAAAAGATAAGCCATTGTTGCTACTCTTGCTAAAGAGGTTTAAGAAAGTAATACTTGACAAAGGATTACATCTTTGATCATGACCAGACATTCTTGGTAAATTTTAGCTCCACTGTGAATAGGAGTGTCTAATTTGTCATTTCCAGCACCTCAAAGCAAATCTAAAATCCAAGAAAATCATAGACGTTATAAGTATTTCTTGGTTCTCTCGTCATGAAACACATTTTGCATATTTTTTCATATTCAAATTCATGTGAAACCCAAAAAATTTTGATTACGTTTACTTGTCTCAGAAATTTGGAGTGTTCCTATTACTAATATATTTGTCATTTTATCATTAAAAAACAATTGTCGCACTAAGCACCGTGAGCTTGAAAATATTGTTTTAAGAAACGTTCAACGCGAATATCCAAAATAAAATCAATCTTCCATCCCTTTTATACGTTCAATATATATTATATGTTATTTGATATATAAGAAAAATTTCCCAATGATATTTTAATTTGCTCACAATCAGGATATACAGTCTAATATGCTTCTACTCTAGCACGCGTCTTCAATAATTAATTTTCCGTAACAAATCCATACCTAATCGACCGCTAACATATCTTCCGTAATTAATGGTAAGTTAAGTAAATATTATATAAAACACCGAATAGGATCTATAACTGACGTGACAAAATTTCCGTTGACTAATTGACTCAGACTTGCAAAATATTCGCATTTTGGTGATTTGGAAAAATAATTAGTAATTTCGCGGTTGCAGAAAAGTAAGAAGTGGTCATCATAATTAGCAGTTTGTATTTGTCGTTTATTCACCTTAATTCCTTTTGCTTCACGTTAATCGCGATCGCGTCCATTAATTACTTTCAACCCCCACACTACTCTCTCTCTCTTGCAGGCCAAAATTTTATATTATTCGTATTTATATTATCCAAAAGAAGATGAATATATATAATATATATTCTCTTTTATTTTTTTTTTTGATATCCGACCGGTTTCCTGGTTGACACGACTAATCCGGTTCGCCCCGCGTCGCGTACCTGGTAACGGCAGGTGAGGTGAGGCTCCCAAATGGGGTGCTGCATACACAAGGATTCGAACCCGATATTCTCTTTTATTTTAGTTACATGTAGTTTTATACTTTTTTTAATTTAAATACAAGTCGTTTTGAAGTTTCCAAGAATAATAGTTTGAATATTTATAGCTTTATCCCACGTCTTAAATGAAAATAATTAAATTATATAGGATAAAACAGTTAATTAAGGATATAATAGAGATTTACTTTATTTATTAATATATGTGGAATTTCCGAAAACGACTTCTATTAAAATCAGATGAAGTATATTATATACATGTGTAATTTATGTTAACATAGAACGAGCCTAGATAAAGGATTAGTCTCGCTGGAAATCGGTGTCTTACAATTGACACTGAAGTTCAGTTTCACTTCAAACTAAACTTATTCTAAATATAGAAATTACGTTTATTTATACAAGATACATCCTAAAAAGAAAAGAGAGAAAAAATATTTGAGCATTGATTAGACATAAAATGTACATACATGGGATTTTTTATGCTTTTTGGGAGAACTGAAATAGTCCCCCCAAAACGATATTAAACCATTCTATCCATTGTATAAAACATACTTGCTTCTAATTATATAATCTCCCTAGTTTGTGACTAACCATTTGTAATTAGTGCTCTGTGATGTAATTAAAGCGCCGAGGACAATGAAAAGCAATCGAACTTTTACATAGTTGCATGGCTTGTCTCAACTACATGTTTTTTTCTTGTTTGTTGTGCTTTGTTTATCTTTGTCATAAACATAAACTAACATAAAAACATAACGAGGTGGGCTCCGACATTGATATAGTTATTGTTAAAGCTCGAGATTAAATAATTAAAACCAGATTAACACCAATTTTGATGATTTCAAAAACAAAACTGAATCTGGGGATCAAGTAAAGAACTATGAAGATAATTCAAAAACCAATTTTGAATAACTATGAATCTCAAAATTTGAGATCAAGTGTTTATCCACCTCCTTAAATACATAAATAATTCTTAGACCAAAAGCATAACCTCTGTTTGTTTATGCAGAATTTGTCCGTTGAAAAGACCAAGAAAAACAAGCAAGTAACATTTTAAGTATCGTGTCATTACACCTTTTCTTTTTCATATCGGAATCTTTATATCAAACCGAGCCGAGAAATTTCCCTATTATCGAGGCCTATGTATTCATCAAGTGTAATCAATGTGGACAAGAATTTGCATACATAGTAATTTGCGTAATCAATCAAGTGCAAATGGGTCCGGCCCATACTTATGGGCTGGTCCATGTACATATTTTTGAAAAAAAAGAAGATAAAAACAATACAACACACACGCACGCGAACAGATGAGAGAAAAGAAAAGAAGAAAAAAAAAAGAAAAGAGGGAGAAAAAAATGTGATAAGAAAACCTTCGATCTGGACGATCCGTAACCCCGATTTCATCGAAACTTTGGGAGTAGACTCACCTCGATGTGATCTACACATCTATCGGGTAAGATTGGTTGGTTCCTCGATCATTTTGGTGGTAATCTGCTTCGACCTTTTCTTCGTATGTCCGAGCTTGTAGCTCGATGATTGTTGGTGTATGGAGTTTGTAACTCGACGTATTACATGCTCTCTTATCGGTGTAGTATATTGGGTGTGTTGTCGTCTTGATTGGTTTCCTCAAGACGTTATCAGGAGGAGTTGTTGTCGTTGTAATCGTCGGACGCGGTTATATTGGATTATTCCCTTGCATCGGGAAATCGATCCCATGGTTTCTTTCCGTTCGGGTTTTCCACATTAAAATTCGTCGTGTTATTTCCGTTTCCGAGTTGTGTTGATTGCCGTTATATTTGTTCGTTATTTCCGAAGAACCAACAAAGTGGTATCGGAGGGAGGTTGAATCGCGCTGTTGTGTTCGAAGTTATGGAGAGAAATTTCAGTCGGATGATTATGTTGAACGGCTCGAACTATCATATTTGGAAAGGGAAGATGGAGGATCTTTTATATGTGAAAAATAATTATTCGCCGGTGTTCGATTTGGAGAAATAGCAAGATAAAAGCGACAAGGAATGGGAGTTGATACATCGTCAGGTTTGCGGCTTTATTCGACAGTGGGTCGACGATAATGTTTCAACCACATAAGCGACGAGAAATATGCCCGGACCTTATGGAGCAAGCTTGAGAGTTATACGCTCAGGAACAACAAGCTTTTCTGATAAAGCAGATGATGAGTTTGAAGTATCAAAAAGGGGGCAGCATGTCTGATCACTTGAACAAATTCCAAGGAATCCTCAATCAGCTAGCTGGAATGGGAATCAAGTTCGACGATGAAGTCCAGCGTTTGTGGCTTCTTGGTACGTTGCCGACTCATGGGAGACATTCAGGATGTCACTGTCTAATTCGGCTCCAAATGGATATGTTCGATAGAATTGGTTAAAAACATCATGCTCAACGAAGAGGTGAGAAGATGGCATTGACACAGCCATCGGTATCGGTGATGTGCGCTTGCAGACGGAGAACGACAATACATTGATTCTGAAGGCCATGAAGCATGTTCTAGAACTTCGCATGTCCACCGGGAAACTCGACGATGAAAGTTTTCATAGTCACTTTGGAGATGGGAAATGGAAGCTCACTAAAGGCTCCTTGATCGTGGTGAAATGAGAGAAGACATCATCTCAGCAATATGCGACGCAAGCAAAGATTGCAGATCCTACTATTAATGCATTTGACGATGGTGGCGACAAGGAGCTTTGGCATAATAGACTTTGAGCTAGAAGGGTATGATGATACTAGCCAAGAAGAATCTTTTATCCGTCGTGAAGAATCATTCGCTAAGAAAATGTGATCATTGTTTGCCTGGAAAGCAGACCCGAGTCGCGTTCAATAACATCATTCACTCGTCGAAATCAGGTATACTCGATCTAATTCATTCCGATGTTTGTGGTCCTATGAAAAGAAGAACACGTGGTGATGTGTATTTTGCCACTTTTGTAGATGACTATTCGAGGAAGATCTGGGCTTATACGGTAAAGTCCAAGGACCAGGTGCTAGATATTTACAAGCAGTTTCACGCTTTGGTAGAGAGGCAGCCAACAAAAAGCTCAAGTGTATTAGGACAGACAACAGGAGAATATTGTGGTCCCTTTGATGAATACTGCAAGAGACATGGTATTCTACATCAAAAGACAACTCCGAGAAGACACCTCAGTTAAATGGTCATCTACAAAAGTGACAAAATACACAACACCACCAAGTGTTCTTGTTTTCATTGGACCACGAACATCGGAGTGAATGGGATCGAGTGTACCTGATTTCGACAAGTGAGTGATGTTCTAGAACGCAACTCGGGTCTGTTTTCCAGCCAAGTAATGATCACATCTTCGTAACGAAAGATTCTTCACGATAGACAGAAGATTCTTCTTGGCTAGTATCATCTGTCCCTTTTCGCTCACGTGACCAAGCCTGTTATGCTAAAGCTCCATCGTGCCACCATCGTCGTCTGTGTTCACGGTAGACTCTGCAATCTTTGCTTGCATAACATATAGCTGAGATGACATCTTCTCTCCTTTCGCCACGATCAAGGAACCTTTAGTGAGTTTCCATTTTCCATCTCCAAAGTGACTGTGAAAACCTTTATCGTCGAGCTTTCCAGTGGACATCAAACTCATGCGAAGTTCTGGAACATGCTTCACGGCCTTCAAAATCAAAGTATTGTCATTCTCCGTCTACAAGCGCACGTCGCCAATACCGTGGTTTTTTCCCGTTCGGGTTTTCCACGTTAATATTCGCCGTGTTATTTTTGTTTCTCATTTGCGTTGATTGCCGTTATATGCTAATTAAGTTTCAGGCCCCAAAAGATGTTTTAAGTTACGTTTCAGGCCCCTGTCAGAAAATTTTTAGGGTTAAGGACCCGATTTTGTAAAATTTAGAGATAAGGACCTAAAATCTACGCAAGTGTTATACAATATATGAACTGTTATCAGACTATCGTTTTGTGTTATTACAGAACCATAAAGTGGTACTGCAGAACGATGAATTGGTACAGCAAGTAAACGAGGTGGAACGAAACTTGGCGTGCGACAGCCTAGGTGGAGGTCTAGTTTCCATAGTGCTTCGATTGTGTAAGAATCGATCATTTTGTAACCATAACCGGCAATACTCAGTGATTGATTGGAACTCTTGGGGAGATCACACCCCAAGGACAGGATTAAACCCCAGTTGAGGATATAACCTGTATAAAAATCCCGTCTCACTTTACTTTCTGCTATTTACTTTTCTGTGAGACAAACCCGGAACGCCTGCAAATAACTAGGTAATATCGTTGGAACGCTTTCGGAGAATAACGTGATGTTTTGTGAACAAGGTTAGGGAGATAACGTTGATATTCTTATTGCTTTCTGGGAAATAGCACACTCTGCAAATATCTTCTTAAAGAAAAGTATTTTTCAAAGAAGAATAAATCAAAACTTTTTATAGCCTAATTCACCCCATCTTAGGCATATTTTACACTTCAAGATTCAAATCAATATATTCTGGGTAACAGACAAAGCGTAAAAATGGGATTTGATCAGATATTTATGCTTCATACTCCAATATTAATCTTTGATCGTTGGTGGATATAACTTTGGCCAAAATAGGGAGATTTTCACTATTTCTGAATCTGATACTACAAAAGAGCTATTTTTCATACTTCCCTTAAATTCATTAAGTTCAAAAGAAGGAAAAGATAACTTGGACGAATTTTCCGTTGCTGATTAATTGTGCAGTGGCACTTGTCTCAATCTCAACCACGAATTATGGCTACAGACATAAAACTATATAAAAGCCGTTTTTTATTAGAATTTATAACATTCACCGTCATTAAAGCTCATTTTATTTATATAATATTATCGAGGGGTATCATTTAAA
This sequence comes from Craterostigma plantagineum, assembly GCA_027422505.1. Taxonomy (NCBI): domain Eukaryota; kingdom Viridiplantae; phylum Streptophyta; class Magnoliopsida; order Lamiales; family Linderniaceae; genus Craterostigma; species Craterostigma plantagineum. The sequence continues at coordinate 20,124,712 of JAPQWV010000012.1, forward strand.
TATCCCCTCAATACATTTCAGCAACATTTTTCCCTTTTTGCCCTCGCATTTCTCTCTCGAAGCAATCAGATCAAAAAATGTCGGGATACAGCAGCTTACCTCAAGAGAACTCAGGAATCTTCTTCGGCCGATTGAAGTCGCGAACCCAATCGCACTTCGCCACGTGTCGGCCGTGGCGCGAGCTCATCTCCCACCCTTCCTCCTACGCCGTGCCGCGCACGGCGGCGGACTTCGCCGCGCGAATCAGGCGAAACATCGGCCACTTCCGCGTCAACTACGCGCTCGCAGTCTTAATCGTCGTCTTCCTCAGCCTGATCTACCGCCCGACGTCTCTGATCGTCTTCCTCGCCGTGTTCGTTCTCTGGTACCTGCTCTACTTCTCGCGCGACGAGCCGATTCATGTTTTCGGCCGATTTGTGGACGATCGGCTTCTGCTGCTAGGGTTGGGGATTCTGACCGTCGCCTGCCTGGCTCTCGCCGGCGCGTGGCTGAACGTTCTGGTGGCGGTGCTGATTGGCGGCGCGGCGGTTGTATTGCACGCGTCGTTTAGGGTTACGGAGGATTTGTACCTCGACGAGGATGAATTGGCCTGGGATAACAGCGAAGGTTTGTCTTCTGTGGTTAGTGCTTAGCTTTCAATTTTACGAGCTTTTGATTTCACGCAAAAAAAAAAAATGGAAGAGAGAGGATGGAATTGGGTTGTTCGATCGCTAGGTTTTGAGTTGTTCTTCAATTCGAGTTTTCTTATACAAACAAATGCAGTGTTATTCGTTTCTTCGATGCAGTGTGGCCATCATTTCTACTAATGCTCTCATACAAACTAATCTTTTTTGGTTTCTTTTTGTTGCTGTAAATAGTTCTTACATTACATCATCTGATTTTAGCAGCTTTGGAGTCCATTTTTATCACGATTTTTTTTGCTTCGACGTCTGTATATTTTTTGTTCTCTCCTACTTTATCCCCAACCTACATGGGCCTCGTCTTAATGGATCTAGTCTTTGTGGGCCTATCTTAATGGGCCACGTCTTAAAATGGGCTCATCTTAGTGGTCAACGTCTTAATGGGCCTCGTCTTTATGGCTACATCTTAATGGGTCCACAGCTTACTGGATCCTGCCTTCATTGGCCGTGTTAATGGGCCTTGATCGAGAGAGAGAGAGAGAGAGAGAGAGAGAGAGAGAGAGAGAGAGAGAGAGAGAGAGAGAGAGAGAGAGAGAGAGAGAGAGAGATTTGCAATTGCAATACCTTTTTTCAATGCTAGATAACCTACGAGACTTGACTATACGCCCATGGTTTTGGAAAAAAAAAAAAAATAATAATTAATTAATCAAGCAAGGCAAGGAAGTTAGGCGGGAACTAATAACGTGTAAATTAATTATCAGAGTACACTTTTTGGACTTCTAGAATTACGATAGATTTGAAGTTCATTTTTCTTCCACTATGAAACGTTTCTCAATACAATGACTACACTTGTACTCGCATCACAAAAAAATCAAGATTTGTGGCTTCCATTTAAGTTTAAAACTATTGTTAGGAGAGTATATGTCAAATGGCCTGATATCATGGGTGATGAAAGGAGAGTTGAAAATATAGAATTTTTAGCTTTGACTGATTTTGAAGTTTAGCCCATAGTTTTCTTTAATCAAAACTTAGCCTATAGTTGAATCTTATTCAAAAAGCAACGATATATTTTTTTTTTGAAGCAAAAAGCAACGATATTTATATACTGAAACATGTTTAAAACTATTGCCTTGTGCTCCCCCCCTGAGAAGCTTCTTCTTTGTCGCTTAGTATGTTTGAAATTAAAGAAAACAACGTGGAAAATGTTAGGCTCATGTCGTGTTAATTATAAAATCTCATAATCAAAAAACAAATCTTACTTTATATATTAAAATTTATACAATTGTTATGTTATAGTATTTTTTTAACTCCTAGTTAGAGGACTTTTAAACAATTTGAACCGATTAAATGGCCAATTCAACAACGTTATAAATACTTATCATAATTTAATTTTATATATTTTATTTACATCATGTCCCGCGTCCCGCTTAGAGCCTCCATGAAAATTCATACAAAAAAACATCTCGACCTGAGTTTCGATATCATAGTAAGTGATTCGCTTCACCTTAAAGCGATAAATAATGAATTGATTACGTGTAAAAATCTAACCTAATTGAGTTAATTAATCACATGAGCATGGAATAATAACAAATCCACATATGCCGTCAAAAGTCTAAAAATGAAAAGAGAACAAAGGAAAAAAGCTCTATAAAAACCAAAGGTAGTCCTCCTCCACACATGCTCAAACCCTTTTAGTCCAAAAACATCACATAAACAAAAACAAATCCTCCAACCTCTTCATAAAAGAAAAAGAAAAAAAGAAAAAAAAAATGGTGGCCCCTCATAGCACCACAACCAACGAGCAAATACAAGACCAAATATGGGCTCAAGAAATAAAGCAATTCGAAGAGACGAAGGCCGGCGTGAAGGGCCTTGTCGACTTGGGCGTAACGAAAATCCCGAGAATCTTCGTCCACCCAGTCGAAACCCTGCATAGCCATCCCCGTCAAAAGACCGATTTACCCCTCGAACTCCCCACGATCGACCTCCGAGGGTTCGACACGAATCCCGAGAAGAGGACGAAGATCGTGGAGGAAATCCGTCGGGCGGCCCACGAATGGGGATTCTTTAACTTAATAAACCACGGAGTTTCTTTAGATGTAATGGATTCCATGGTGGAAGCGGTTCGAAGGTTCCACGAAATGCCTGCTGAGGAAAAGAAGGAATTTTATTCGTCGGATAATCGAAAGAGGGTGAAGTTCAACAGCGTCACTGGGTCCCTCCGACAAGGCGAGTCGGCCTCGTGGAGGGATTTACTGACTTGTGTCTACCGGGACGATATGCTCGATCCCGAGGAGATACCTCTTTCATGCAGGTATATATAAGGGCTAATTATTGTTTCGGCCCTGTAATTTAGGAGTGGTGCATTATTGAGATATGGAATTTAGGAGGTGTCATTTTTCGGACAATAGATTTTGTACATTCCCTAAATTGCTTACTTTTGAAAGTCATTTCAAGTATAATGACACCCCCAAATTCATTGTCCTTTAAATTACAAGACTGAAAAATTAAGTAAACAACCTTAGTTGAATACTAAATATTTATATGAATATGGTATTTGATTCTTAGGAAAGAAGTGCAAGAATACGTGAAGTGCATGATCGAACTGAGGGAAACGATGGCGGAGCTGTTGTCGGAAGCCCTCGGGCTCGACAAGGGTTACCTGTCGAGCCTCGAGTGCATGAAGAGCGAAGCACTGGCCTGTCTGTACTATCCGGCATGCCCAGAGCCCGAGAAGACTCTGGGCACGCCGAAGCACTCGGACACGACATTTCTGACGCTGCTTATGCAGGACGGTGTCGGCGGCCTTCAGATTCTGCACGACGGCCAGTGGGTTAACGTACCGCCCGTCCGTGGGGCCCTTGTCGCCAATATCGGCGACCTCATGCAGGCAAGTTATATATATTACATTAAGCCTCGGACCATCACAATAACTATCAAAATTAAATGGTGTCCCAATTTCATCTTTAATTACAATTTAATACTTTTAAGTTTTTTCGTTTTGCAACTTATAAATAATAAGCCTAGGTTTCATGTGATGCGAAAGTAACTTCGGAAAATATAAAACAATATATCACTATTTATCTATGCTAGTACAATATCTTATATAGTTATACAACGGTAGGTATTTTAATAATCCTGCATTTGCGTGTGTATTTGTCTGAAATTTTCCGATTTTTTATGGCGTGATAATAATCTAAGTGCTCGTTTGGTTGACAGGTTCATATTTAGGAAGGTTTAAATAAAACAAATTAATGGGTATAGATAATGTTTGTTTGGTTAGTGGGTTTAAATAAACACATGTGATGGGGTGTGTTTATCTAAACCCGTCTGCATGGGTTTAGAGTGATTTTATATAAACTCATGCTTTAGATAAACCTGCGAACCAAACACACCAAGATATCATAAACTCACCTTTAAAATAGTTAAACCCTCCAACCAAACAAGCACTAATTGTTACTTTGTCCAGATTATCAGCAACGATAGGTTTGTAAGTGTGGAGCACAGAGTGCTCGCGCAAGGGGTCGGGCCGAGGATTTCGGTCGCGTGCTTTTTTACGCCGAGCGTTAGGGCGATAGGGAAACCTTTCGCACCGATTAAGGAGATTTTGTCGGAGGAAGCGCCGGCGTTGTATAGGGAGTTTATGTTCCTCGAATATACGGAGCATTACAAGAAGAAAATGGGGCAGCTCGGCGACTCGTCGGATTTGCCCCATTTTAGGATCCGATGAAGAAGTGGTTGGCGGCCGTCGTCATTTATTTTCTTGGGTGAAGTTGGGGCTTTGTTGTAATAATGAGCTGTTGTTTTAATGGTGTTTTGTGCTTTTTTTTTTCTTGGTTGGTGGTCTACTATCTAATCTTATGCTCTGAAAGTGATGTTTTGTTTTTATGACTGATGATTTTTATGGTACTGTTTGTTTTATGTTCATTCAATTACATCGTCCGACTTTGGACCACATCTCCTCTGCCGAAAATAGATTTGAATGCGACCCATTGATTAATATTAATCAAATATATATCTAGAAAACGAATATTTATATTCCTTCAGAAAAAGTAGTCCTTGCCGGATAAAAAGATGTCTTATGCCAAAAATTAAAAGCGAGCAAAACAAAATAATAATTGTTGTAATAAGAATATGAATTTTGCGAAATATATTTCGAGAACTGACTATACAATCACCTATCAACCACTTATGTTAGCCGATTACCGAGTATAATAATATTCCTTACACATTTGGAGTTTGAAACGAAGGCTATTTTTTAAGGAAGAAAGGACAATACCTGCCAAAATATGATGAAAAAGATGTTTAAAATAAAAATGCTTGAATATTCTTCTAACAACAAACAAGACAGACAACATTCCCAAAAGTCTCACAGAAAAAGGATGCACAAAGCTAATCCCAGAATTCTTACCAAAAAGATGTCAAAAAGGTTGAATAATCTCACAAACAAACAACACAGCTACTTTCCAAGGAAAGAAAAAAAAAAGCAACAAGCATCACACACTCAACACATAATTAATGTGTTTGACAAGAACATTGAAAACCATAACTACTTATCAGTGGCTGAACGTTGAACGAGCTGCATTAGCGACCATAGGATGTCCATTCGGTGCAGGCTTCGACTGTTCTGGGATGTACATACATAATAATATAAGCAAAGCCTAAGCCTTTCATTGTTGAAGTTCTTGAAATGAAATATATAACATGGATATCCTAAAGAGTTTGATCTTGACTTCCAGTTCAACAAAGGAATAGAGTTATCTTTTACTTTGTTGTATGCAATGGTGAGTTGGGATTTTTTACTATGGTGACTTTCATGGGATTTACTTTGTTGTATGGCCCACTGACAAGCATATATCAGTAAATTTAATTAAATACCTCAACTAAGAAGCACATCCATGTCTTGCTTTCACTGATCTCTGAGATGCCTTTGAGAACAGATAAGCCCAGGCTTGTGATGGTTTCTGCTACATCAAGAAACTGGTTGCACTTCTCACACAACATCTGTATCAAAAAAAAAAAAAACCCGATCAATAATAGATCGATTACGTAGCTGTAGCAAAAAAAAAAAATAGATCGATGAAATTACTAAGGAAATAATGAAGAACCTCGATCAACATTTGCCCGTTCATATTTATATTTTCCACGATTATTGGACAAGCTTCTTGGCTGTTTCCCAGTTCCACGGCCCAGCTTGATCCTTGCTTGCCGCATGAAAATCTCTGCATACTCGTCTCCTTGTTGAGCAACTGCAGTGTTACAAATCTCAAATTCTATGATACTCGAGAGTCAAGATGGTGAAGCCAAAGAAAATTCCAGAGGTGTCACTAGTAAAGGGCCCAGCTCAATAAAAAGGCGATTGCTTGTTTGTTCCATCCCCACATATGATTTAGATATTTATTAGCAAATAAATCTTGGAACAGTACATTACCTTCGAAGCAGAGCACTTATTCAACTTATCCGCGTGCTTGGTGACGCCTTGCAAAAAGACCATGTGCTTGATCGTTCTCTCAAGAAGTGAATCTATGCTGCACTGTGTCATTAACGAATCCCTGGCTATAATTTACTGTCAATCAAATAAATAAGGAGTAAAGGTGGGCAAAAATTATCAGACCTTTGATCCATTAGGAACAAGTTCACGCAACTCCTTCAATCGATCTTGAATCAATTGTCTGTCTCTTGGCCTTGGTCTACCACTCTCGCCGGGCCTAGCTCTCTTTTTACTTGTCTTGATTGATTGTGCGCTCCCTCTACTACCACATTTAACTGAATTTAGGCTAGCCGATGTTTCTTGGTCTAACGAATAACCTGAGGTAACGAAACTCGTGCAAGGTGTATTCTCAGCACTCAAATGAGGTTTTGGAACCTCGTGAAAAGATTTGCTGCTTCCTTCCCCCTTATGGCTTGCTTTGGCCACAACTGCATCTAAAAGGTGAGTATCTGAGCTCTCCATTAGCAGACTACTTGTGATCTCCACGCCCTCGGAGGTATCGATGGCCATCTCAGGACAGGTTTTGTCCCAAACGTAGCCATTCTGTTTGTGAAGTGAGTGTCCTAGAGCTTCGTACAGTTCATAGACAGGACAAAAGGAGAAAGGTGAAGAAGCACTTATCTCGTCGTGATTTGATTTGATGGGCACTTCGAGTTTATCAAAATCATGATGCAGCTTCATCTTCTGAAGCTCCTGGAGATTGTTAGATTCCCATAGATTGCCAACATTTTCTGGCACGAAATGATGTTCAACAGTCTTTCCAAAATCTGTATCTCCGAAAGATCCAATCTTTGCATTTCCAAGCTGGCTAGTTCGAACACCTTCGGAACTTGAGAGGACTGACGTTTCAATACCCGAAACTGAGCTTTCGGTCCGTTCATACGTCATCTTCCTTCTATCTGAGCTGTCCCCAGTAAGGGCAGATGAAAAGAATTGAGACCATGAAACATTTGATACGCCTTCATCGAAGCCTGCTGAACCATTTCTTGCGCACATATTTGACTGTTATCGAAAAGATATCATATCAAAAGAATATGCTCAATGAGACGTTCCAAACTTATTCATTATGCATTATTGTGATAGAGAACTGGAACACAGAGGAATAGAGAGGGAACATACAAAAAAAATGTCCTCCGTGTTATTATATAATAAACTGGACATGGAACCAGTTGATGAAGGGTGCATTTCGGAGATAACATTTCTGATGTGATTGACCACCTTCATGTCTTTCCAGATCTGATGTATCCAAAGATTAAGAACTTTCAGTAATCAAAGTTACAGAAACACTAACTATTTTCTGACATTTTAAGTGGTTTTAAAGATAACTGCTAGGAATTACGTCATCATCTACGGTGGCGCACAATAAAATACCAATAACATTCATTTCCCCTTGCATTTTTAGACAACCCAATGGCAAATTAGATGGTCTACTTGACACATTTTTGTTGCTTTTACTTCTACATATAAGGGTAGGAGGGTACCAATGTAAGTGAAAACAGCAATATCAAATGTAATGCGGATTTGTCAATCAAATCGGAATAAACACTAAAGATCTGAAAGATTTCTTATAAACAACATGTAAGATTCACAAGAAACTTATTAGGTCAGTTATCCATGGACAACTTGATTAGCCTCCTTATGTGTGAAACGGTCAAGTCGGGGAAATATCATACTTACAACCTACCACGAAAAAGAAACGATAAAGAGAAATGAACCAATTAAACCTCGCATGATAGATCAACATACCTTTTTTAAAGAGCCCAGTTGCACGATTCCATGTGGAAGTTCAGCAACAACTACAACAGTCTGCAAGACAAGACTTCATTTTCTAAGACAATCCAAAGACCTTCCGTGTGTAAAATCAGCAAGGAAGACAATAAGAAAGAAAGATGATAATTCTATCACCTTAATGCCTGCAGCAAACTGGCTGTGCCACCCATGCTGCAACAACAATTGCCAACTAGATTAATGTTAAATAACTTTACAATTATGAACCTGAAAAAAAGTCTCTTATGGGCGTTACTGCACCCATTAATTATTAAATATTACCACATCGGCTGTTGAGGACAACTTAGCTATGTAATCATCGGAGAAAATCCACAAATGCTTCCCAGAAAGTGCCACTTCTCCAATGATCCTGTTAAACGCAAAACAGTGTCAAAATCCAGTTAAGAAAACATCACACACACACACGCACACACCACGGCAACAGAATCTTCGCAACATAACATCTGTAAACTTTTACGACCTCAATGAAGAAAAAATGAACCAGCTTCGTAAAATGCATACCCTTCCCCAAGAGAAAACACTTGATATGACATCTTGGCCAGCGCTAATCCCAAAGGATCATGTGAATAATGTCCATCACTTGAGTTTACTGCAGTTTCATTGAACCCTTCTTTTCTAGGTAGGTTTTACTTTCGTAATAGGCATCCTCCCATGTGATCAACCTGTTCAATTCCATTCACATCCCATGTAACATTCTAGAAACGTAAAAACAATTGGCTACTCCACATAGAAAAAAATTGATGCGTTTCACATAAAAAGGATGCCATATTTTAATGAACTTACAGCTTTGATTGGAGCTTCCAAAAAACTGCATAGTCCCAATCAGTATTGAAGCAGAGACTCCTTAGCACTTGCTGCAACTTGCTTCCCATCATTCCGTCTTTCAAATATAAAAAATCTATCCCATAAAACCCTAATCCTATCTATAGAACCCCGAATAAAATCCCTAAAATCGACCACTCCCTTTTGTGTAAAATAGTAAATCCTAGCTCCCTCTATATGATCCTCTACCAGCTTGTTTCCTCCTCAACCGCCTCTTTATTGGAGGCCCAACTGTTGGTAATAACATTTCATCTTTCCCCATCTCCTCAAACACTTTTATACAGTACTTAACCCCAAATTGACCTATCAAGCTGCAAGATGTAGGCTGTTTCAACTGAACTCAAGAAATTGCCGCAAAAATCTATGAAATTGAACCTCGACTTACAATTTCCATCTCCACTCTTCACACAACTTGCCATAGCCACCAATAATCAACCCCTTAACTACAAAAAAACACACCCAAATAGACCCAACCTACAACAATTCTCTCCAAAAACAAAAAACAAAATTCAACAAACCTTCTCTTCTACACCAAAGATTTAATAAGAAACTAGCTCCAATGCGGCTCTCCTTACCACACATCAAACGACGCCGACCATTCCATAACGACTATAAATTCACGCAAACGACTCCTTAAGTGATCACCGTTCCAACTAATCGAAACGCACGCAACTTCGAAAACTAAGAAGAAAAAAACGTAAAATTTTCCCTATATGCGATTTTATTTCAACAGTAGGCCGTTTCAGACGAATACCTTCGGCGCTCGCCATAAAAACACTCGATCACGACTGCTTTAGAGCCATTCTTCTCTTCCGTCAAAATCGTCTTCAATTTTTCACTCGTTTTCAAACTCATATGACTTGCCGTTTTATACAGAAGGAAAAGGAAAAGGGAAAAGCGAGCAGCTTTATGATTGAATGCACAGTTCCCATTACTGACCTACTACGCCTACTGCGCATGGTGCCTTTGCGCCGCGTATTGTTATTTTCCCATTTTGCCCCCGACTTTTCTTTTCGAAATGCTTCCTAATCTATTTTGCTTGCTGCTGTTTTAAGAGAAATCTACATATAACTCCTTACTCTCAAACTATTAATCAACTAACTCCCTCCTTCCCATTCATTTATCATCAAACTCCCCATTTCAAACTTTTATATCACATAGCTACTTAATCGACGATTTTAACCTTATAAAAACAACAATATTACCAAAAAACCTGCCAACACCCACGCACCCCTACCCAAAACTTGTAGTACCAATATACGTATTCTTGTAGTACCAATGTATAGATATTGCGGTACCATACCGTGGTACCATTCCGTGAGATAATGCAGTAGCATACGTAGTTATTTGTAGTACCTTTTTCATACCATTTGCTTAACTATCGCAATATTACCAAAAAACCTGTCAACACCCACGGACCCCCTACCCAAAACTTGTAATACCAATATACATGTTCTTGTAGTACCAATATATAGATATTCGTGGTACCATACCGTGATACCATTCCGTGAGCTATTGTAGTACCATACGTAGGTTACTTGTAGTTCCGTACCATGTGCTTAACTATCGCAACTCCTACCCTAAAATTGTAGCACCAATACACATATATTTGTAGTACCAATATACAGATGTTCGTGGTACCGTATCGTAAGCTAGTGTGGTACCATGAGTAGGTTACTTGTAGTACCAATATCTATGGCAACGGTCACGAACCAAAAATAATTTAGATGGCGTCGAAAATTCCTTACCCAAACTTGAAGTATCAATATACGTATGTTTGTAGTACCAGTGTATCGATGTTCGTGGTACCATACCGTGAGCTAGTGTGGTACCATACGTAGGTTACTTGTGCTGAGCACATGGTACCGAAAAAATATACCACAAGTAACCTACGTACGGTACTACACGATCTCACGGTATGCTACCACGAACATGATAAGTTATGATTTTACATATTATTTATACCCCGTAAAAGTGTGTTTTTTATTGTTATTGATCCAAATATCTTCGAATATCCTATATATACATTTACATTTCTTGTTTCGTAAATATTGGAGAAAAAGTGGTCAAAATGCGGGATGATTCGGATATGAAAAGAAAACCAGAAATAATAATAAAGCCAAGATGCAAAATGCCAATATGCAAGTGGGTCTAAGTTTACTACACCTTTTCAAGTAAAGATCGGCCCAAGTGAGTAGGTGCAGTGTTTCAAAGCAAGAAGATAAAAACATACGACTTTTGGTGATGGAGAAAACATCTTGGCTGCGTTGTACACGTTGGAGAAGAAAAAACGATACATCAAGCCCCCAATCCTTGACTCACTTTGCTTTTTGTTGATTATCTATAACAACGATGCTTCATTTATGGAACTGAGTGGAGGGAGAGAGAACCAATGAAGACATACAAGCATGAAACAAGGAGTAAAAAAGGGCTGCCCATTTAGTTCTCTGTCGGACTATGGATTATAAAAAATAAAAGAACGAAGCAAGAGAGGAGGTTGGAAGCATGTGGGAGAAGACATAAAAAAAATGCTCTGACACCATCTCTCATTTTTAATCATCCAATCATCACACAACCATACACCATCGTACACACCTCTCACAAAACTTTCACCCACATCAAAGACCCGAAGGATTTAGCAAACTCGCCTACTTCATCTCTCGCCATCATCCACAACACATAGCTCTCACACCATCCACTCATCCAAGCAACCTAAACACGCACCTCACCACCCAACCGAACACCATGCACCTCACCCACCTCAAGACTTCACGGCTGAATAGAAGAAAACGCACCACCTCCACACTGCCATCATCCACGTCACCTTGGGTTCTCTCTCACGCAAGAGACCCTAAAGCACACAAGAGCTCGCCCACCTACCTCATCTCTTGGCTCTCACTCGGCAACACAGCCATCCAAAAAGGCTGAAACTTAGCAGCTTCTTTCCTCAGCTGGAGCAGGTAACGAGCTGAAGCTGTCACCAACTTACTTGGGGCCGTGAGAAAATTTAGCGCATAGCTGGACCATCCTTACATGCACACCATCTGTTCGGCGAAAAGACTCACTGAAGGATATACCATATACACCTCCGAGTAGCCACCTGACGCACGAACAACAGCAACGTTTGGACCGGGGCAGCAAGTGGAGACGAGCAACGTCAATCTCGGAGATAGACAGAAGGCGGACGACAGTCACGGAGAGACGAGTCGAGCAAAACACGACCCGGTTACTTATTCGATACGTTTCCCATTCTCTATTTATCTCCTATTATGAACGTGTTTATGATGTTTTTGTTGAAATATAATATGTTTTAATTTCATTATCTGGGGTTACGATGTAGCCAGACATGATTGCTATTGATTTTCAGCTTTTATGCTATTAAAACCTTAACGCTATGTTGAGTATCATAATCCGTTATTAATACTTACGAATTTCTGATCAACTTTCGTAAAAATAGGTGTTTATATATGAGACTGAGAGGTGATTATCTGAGCGTGTCCGTTGATTATGATACCATTAGAACATTCGTAAGCTAGAGATAGTTACGTGACTAGTGCGATGATTTATGATTTTCTAAGTTTAATGCATTCGACGTGTAGAAATCTTGACAGAGATGTAGGATTCGCATGTTAGAATAGGTTATCGATGCTAGAGATAGATTGATAATTAAAACGGAAAAATCCATCGTCAACATAAGATTAAGTATCCTTTGAAAACTAAAATCAATAGCATGATTGTCATCGGTGAAGTCGGAGTCCTCAGATTTATCTTTGATTAAAATCGTTTCGTCGTTCTTCGCTATTTATTTGGTCATTTACCTTTTTAATCGTTTTTATTATTTCTCTGCGCATTTTACTTTATCGTTTCGTCAACTACCAACTTGCGATTGTTCAAATAAAATTAGAATTAATATAATTTCGGTACTTAGTAACACAGTCCTTTGGGTTCGATATCCGTACTTACGTACACTATTACTTGTTAGAACGATACGTACACTTGCGTGTTTACGATTATTCGCCAGAACATCTATACATTGGTACTAAAACCATAGATATATTGGTACTTCAAGTTTTGGTAACGAATTTTTGACGCCATCCGAATTTTTTTTGTCGTGACGGTTACCATAGATATTGGTACTACAAGTAACCTAATCTTGGTACCACACTAGCATATAATACGGTACCACGAATATCTATATATTGGTACTACAGATATATGTGTATTGGTGCTACAATTTTAGGGTAGGAGTTGCGATAGTTAAGCACATGGTACGGAAAAGATACTACAAGTAACCTACGTATGGTACTACGCTAGCTCACGGAATGGTACCACGAACATCCATATATTCGTACTACAAACATACGTATATTGGTACTGCAAGTTTGGGTAAGGAAAAGAAAATGGTGTGGGAATTAGTAGAGGGGCAAAATCGTCTATGGGCTCATGAAATGGTACCACGAACATCTATACATTGGTACTATAAGCATGCGTATATTGGTACTACAAGTTGGGTGAGGGTGTGAAAATTAATAGAGGGGGAAAAATCCTCCATGAGGTACTACAAACATACGTATATTGGTACTACAAAGATATAGGGGCAAAATCATCAATGGGGAGTTATGGGTAAGATTGTTTTGATTTAGGGAGTTTGTTAATAAATAATATGGAATGGGGAGTTGTGTGAAAGAAAATAGAGGTAGGGGGATTTAATTGAAGTTACCCCTTGTTTTTATCAACTAATATAGAGAAACCGATGAATAGATAGAACTATTTATCTATACTAGTACTTTTAGCATACCATATGTGTGAAAAAAAATAAAATTAATTATTAGTGGATGATTTTAATGAATTATATACGAAATATAATGAGGTGCTTATTATGACTAGTTGGTTTTTTTTAGTAATTGATATACTAAAAGTAGAATGGGGTGGTTTTTATGATTTTAATAATTTTATTTTTATTTTTTAATATTAATTAAAGTAAAAAAAAAATTTGATTGATCAATTTTGACCGATCAATTTACAGCTTTTATCCCCTACGTCTTTATAGAAGAGTATAGATATAATGGTTTCTTACTTTCTTTCATCATGTATGCTACTTGATTGAGATATATGGTCGTTAAATGTCTAAATCGATGATTGATGTAGTAATATATAGTTACATAACCAACTACGTGAATATATACGCTTATGCTTAATTAGTAATTTTTTTTATTTCTCGGTTAATTTTTTTATTATTCCCTATTTTTGGGAATTTTCGTCGTTGTATCATCATACAACCGTTCACTAGGAAGCAACTCAACCAATTTTAAACCAATTATTTTTAGCTAATATGAGAACTTTAAGAATTGAGAAATCAAACCACCACAAATAAAAATCGAAATTTAATTTCCGATCGCGTAATGAGTTTAGTCTACTTCTATGGCAAGCATCATGATGTCAATTGTAAGAAAATGCTCCTAATATCCCCATCATGCATTGATTAATCTACATTCCCCTCTTTATATTCCCTTTTCAATAATCATTTTACCGCTGAAAGTTGTGTGATACCTACACTTCTTACTTGTAAATTGTAATAATAAGTTAATTTTTGGATTTTTCTTTTACAAAATACAAAACTAATATATTTTACGTATAGTAGGAATTGAACAATATTACAAGTTATGTAATGAGGTGAATCATAGAAAAATACTCAATTAATAAAAAATATACAAATTAGTATCTATGTCAGAAATTTTTACACATAAGTACCCGCTTTACTGTTTGTACCATGTTTCTCAGTCTTGGCGTAGCTTTTTATGTATATATTGCGTACCATGCCACGCGTTTATACGGTACCATACGTTTTTTATATGGTACCTTAATTTGTTATATGACGTACCATTTTTAACTGTATTACGTACCACAATACGTTGTTGCATGGTACCTAAATGTGTTATATGGCGTATCATGCCGCGGATCGGGTACTTATGCGCAAAAAAATTATTCTACTAGGTACCTCCATATAAAAAAATACTGACAGGGTACTAAATTACAAGTTTTATGCAAATGGGTATTTATATTTAAAGACCGCTAATGTAATGATTCCTAACTTCCATAAAATAACAAGCTCTCAAGTCTGCACAAAATATCAATCTTAAGAGGACCCAAACATAATCGAATATTTTACCTGAACACGTGATCAATTTAATTCATTGATGCATTTTTGTCCAAAGCCTAGCTATGTAATATATGTATAGATGTATCTTTCATTCTTTATCATTTTTGGTATCTATTCAATTTTATAAAGCCTCAAGGCTTTGGTTAAACTGCCTTCAATTTGGTCTGTAAATTGCTTATTCTATGGAATAAAATTACTAAATCAAACATGACCACTCACTAACTATTTCATAGCTTACGTTGAACATCCTACCAAATTTGTACATGGTATAATTTTAAGAAATATCATTAAATATAAAAATCATCCACTACATAATATTTATATATTTCCAAAATTTCCTTCTATTTTTAGTATTATTATTTCATAATTAAATGTACATAATATTATATAGCACGCACATATGGGTGTGCAAAACTACTAGTTTGATTTATGAGCCACCTAACTATCTGTATAAGGGTAATTCTATTCACACCCCCTAAAATTCTATTTACACCCCCTTATTATTATCATCTATTTATTGCATCCCTCATCTATAATCACACTCTATTCATTATAGAAAGCGATTGTTCAATTTTCAAAATCATAGTCATTCGATCCAATCTTTATGTTTAAAATACGCTTCAATATTATTTACTAATTATATTAGATAGTATTGAGGATTTTATAAGTATTTAAAATATTCTTTCTAAACATATATAATGCAGTGTTAGATCAAAACTCATTTTAACTATATACTATTCTATAACTTCTAAAAATATATAGAAAAGGTAAATATAAATTACAAGTCGGTTTTTTCAAATATACAGTAAATCCTTAGATCATGGTTTCTATTTTTGTGCTTATTTAAATCTATTTGTAAAGGGTAATAAGAACTATATTTATTTGATAGGAACACTTTCTTTTTTAAAATAAATAACTTTTAACAATAATAGATTTAAAAATAGCAGTGATATTGGAATTAAGCGTTAAATTGTAATTTAATCGAAGATATAAAAAATAAATTTAAATTAACTTGTTAAAAATTAGGTGGAATAAATGACGTTGAATCCAATGAAAAGAAATTACAAATAATTCGTAAACTTTTAAAGGTTCATTAATTACATGTAGAAAAACAGAATTTTATAAATATTCACAATTTTCAAGGTTTTTTTCACCCCCAAAGGTCTGTATAATTACAGAACTATAGAATAAGCAGCATCATGAGTACAATACGAAGTTGCGAGAATCATGATACCTAGAAATTTAAAATATTAAATAGACACACTTAATAACTCATTGAGTAATTTCATTATTGTGCATTCTCAATTTGATTTAATGCCATTCATTATTTACACACACAATATATATAATATATATATATTGTGTATATATATATTGGCAAAGAGACTCCCCACTTTCTGGAAATTGGATTATAATATGTCAAATGGCATTATTTAACATTTATAATTTTATCATTTTAAATCAATATATTTTTTCATATATTTCATTTTGACCAATAGGCAAAACTGGTCAAGCATTGATGGGACTATTAATATCTGTACATATAGAGGAATTATGATGGCGGATTTACAATAATCATCATAAATAGATCTCTTAGCTTAACTTTTCACTAGCATATCATCAAGGATAGCGACCCTCATCGTTCTCCATTATCATTGAGTTATAGTTTAATACGTTCCTCAAAGTCAAATTGGTCAGGCGTAATAATTCATGTCCACTTTTATATTTTTGTGTCAATAGTGAAAAGTATGTTTGCTTAGCACATAGTTTGATAACGTTAAGGTGGGAAGATATTGCAAAGTATTTATAACATTTAACTAAGACGTATTGTATTCTATTGACTTTAATGGCGGCCCTTGTTTTATCTACAATTTGAAGTGTAATAATCAATGGAGATAGATGGTGTTATACCTTGGATTCGGTTTGGGTATCTAAATATTAATAATCAATTGTCTTTTAGGACATCAAGCACTTCTATACTATTGTGCTCAAAATTACCTATACCATTATATAAAGGGTGTGGGGTGGCTATAACGGCCACATTTGGTCTGTCATATTAATTTGTAATTTAACCCCTCTATTTTTATTTAATTACTTTAATAATTTCATGTTATTTTTATATTTTTTATTTTTTATACTTACACCCCATAAACATTATTTTTCTTTTATATAGTCATAAATTTGACAACAAATAATAAATCTAAAATTAAGAGCAATATAATATATTAAATCATATGCACACGCATAGAGTGTGCGGAAAAATACTAGTTTTTATAGTTGATTAGATTATTTAATCTTAGATTTAAAAATTTGGAGCTCGAAATGTGGAAAGAATTTGTGAGGTGAGTTCGAGCTTAATTAGTTTTATCGAGCTCGGAAAATAATTAAGCTCGAACTCACCTCACAAATGTCCATTAAAACTTCAAGCTCATCGCTTATATGCCCCTTAAATCGCTTGTATTTTCTCTCTCTACCTTATTTGCTCCATATAACCTTATTTCCACCTACTTTAATTCACCCAGGCATGTTTTACACTTAGAGCGAGCTATCCTAAATATTTTACGAGGACAAATTCAAAGCTCGTGCTCTAATATAGACAACTTGTCAAGTTCGGACATTTTCGATCTTGGCTACTTTACACCCCTACTCATGTCCATCCCATCAACATTTTTGGTTTGCATATCTAATTGGGCCTTGAAGACTAGCTCATCAAATAAATTGTTGTATTTGTTAGGCCCATCAAGTAAATTCCACGTCAGCAATCTTTTAATGCATAAGCCCTAACTGCAAAACATTCCGTCCCTCTTTTAAACCCTGATAAACTATCCAAAAAACCCTAATTCTATCTATTAGGGCAAATAGTAGAAAGGAGAAAGCGTAGAAAAAAAATGGAGGTGCAGTCCTCCACTCAAGTACCAAACGGAATGGAACCAGACGAAAGGGAGCCGAGCAATCGAGTGATGTGTCAGTTGGCGGACTCGGAACGTACGCCGCTCGGGGCGCCAATTTTCTTGCCAGAAGACGCTGGTCCTAAGGAGTTACAGCAACTAGTCAATCAGCTCCTCAACAATGTAAGTATTCTTACTGTACTTTATTTGGTGATGGAATGTTTCCTCTTTCTATGCTCGCTTTTGCTGTTTGATTTTGATATTTGAGAAGGGCCCTTCATCGATTACTGGGTTGTGCTATGCCTCGTCGGTATCTTACAGCTTTGAATGTGTAGCATATGTAGAACTTTTTGGAGTTGTAGAAATACGCATCGAATTAATCAGTATAGTATGGAGATGGTCCTCAAAGCACGTGGCAGAGCAAACATCATTGTTTTCGAACAAATTGACATGAAATTTCATGCATGTTAGTATGACTACGACGGTAGTACTAGTGCCATAACTACCATGTTGAATTTGATATGACTATTTGAAATGCTTTCAGGAAGAAAAGTTGCCTTATGCATTTTATGTTGCCGATCAAGAGCTTGTAGTGCAACTAGGATCGTACCTTCAGAAAAATAAAGGTGAGATTTTCTCAATGCTGCTTTGTTAAAAATGAAGACCACGTTTTTCATAATTAGTGAGATTTTTTTTTTCAGTTTTGCTTTGTTAAAAATGAAGACCACGTTTTCCCATAATTTATACTTCTGTAACGTGTGCCTTATTTCTGAAATTTTTCATTGTAGTTTCCGTCGAGAAGGTTGTCACAATAGTTTACCAACCCCAAGCAGTATTTAGGATACGCCCGGTAACCCGATGCTCCTCGACTATTGCGGGTATGGGTATTATTATTTTATTATTATTTCACTTTCTTGGATTGATGCAATTTGATAATTTCCTTGAGTCATGGATGGCATTAGTAACATATTTCCTTTTTCCGTTTTTTTTTTTTCTGTCTAAATATATGAATTTGTACATCGCAGGTCACACAGAAGCTGTTCTTTCTGTCGCCTTTAGTCCTGATGGACGCCAATTGGCCAGTGGTTCGGGTGATACAACTGTTCGATTATGGGATTTAAGTACGCAGACGCCTCTGTTCACGTGTAAAGGTATGATCCTTTGTTGAATGAGTTTAGACTGTATTCTTGTCTCTTCCAAGTCCAAGCTTGTTTCTTGAATTTCCAACACTCTCCGACCATATCTTCTTTCATGAAGAAATTTTGGATGCAAGAATCGTTTATAGTCATCGCATTAATGTTTATATCTTACTAGAAACAAATTCTTTTATTCAGTTATGTATCCTTCTCATTATATGTATGTATATTGTGTTTTCAATATGAAACAGTGAATGGGCCTGGTTATTTCTGTTACTAATATTTCTTGCAGGACACAAGAATTGGGTGCTTTGTATTGCTTGGTCGCCTGATGGGAAGCATCTTGTTAGCGGAAGCAAGTCTGGAGAATTGATTTGCTGGAACCCGCTAACTGGGAATCCATCAGGCAATCCACTTGTTGTGAGTTCATGCTTGAAATTATTTATCCAAATGGTTCCGTTGATCGACGAATATCAATACGTTTTGGATTTTCTCATTTGAAAAAATCTAAGCAAAATGGGTTATAAGAAACCTCAAGAAGAGCTTTAGCAATTAGATACAGTCTACAATTAACATAAGTGGTGAGGTCCAACGTTATTAACATCTATGACGGGATTGTAAATTGGGATGAATAGAATGATTAATATTCGTTTCTTATATCTTTATGTATATTTAAATTTTCAATGATTTTTTCTCCAGGTTCATGCTAAGCATAAATGCAGTTTGTGTTTGTTCACTAGCCGAAGTTTGGTGGAGTCGATATTTTGTGGAAGCAATTAAAAATAAAATACATACGAATTTTTAAGGATTTGTTTTTACTTACCTTATGAAAACACGATAGATTCATCTTTTGTAAACATCTTTTCTAAATACCTGGAAAACCCTTTTTAAGAATCTGTAACCTTATTTATTTATCAGGGCCACAAAAAATGGATTACTGGAATTTCTTGGGAACCACTGCATCTTAATGCCCCATGTCGTCGTTTTGTAAGTTCAAGTAAAGATGGTGATGCTAGGATATGGGATGTTTCATCGAGGAAATGTGTTATGGCTTTAACCGGTCACACGCTTGCCATTACTTGTGTGAAATGGGGTGGTGATGGCATAATATATACTGGGTATGTTTTTTGATCACTTGCAATTAATTTCACTTTGATATATAATAGTGACTATGAACAGCAAATAACACCAGTGATTGCCTTCTGCACTATATTTGGATCTTTTCAGATTGGGATATAACATATGAACCAATGAAACCATTCTTCAATTTGTTTTTGTGTGCTTGCTGCATTTTGGCCCAATTAGTGGATGTTTGAGATAGTTTCGCATATCATGAAATGTTCTACCAAAAATACACTGGAAATATATTGTATCTTTGGGATTAATTACGCAAAATTGGGATTTTTGTCCCTTTCTCTGACGACAGGGAGAAGTTCGATTTAGTAAAGCATTGTCTCTAATTTTAATTTCCAGGTCGCAGGATTGCACTATTAAAATGTGGGAAACTTCCCAAGGGAAGCTAATACGTGAACTGAAGGTACTCTTGAAAATCTTCTTGCTATATTTTCGTATCTCTCTCCGTCCTGGATTATGAATTACTTGATTTTTCCGTCCTTGATAGTCTAGTACTTAGTAATGCGTCAAATATCACCCATTAACTAATTTGTTTTGACTATATTTGAAACACCAGTGACACTAACTTGCCTCGTCGGTAATTAATTTCACCTGCTCAATTGAATAGTAATGATGTGCTTTATCACAAAAGTTTACACTTATTGGGTCGTCTTCCAGTGTAATTGCAATATTAATTTCTATGTAGAGTGGCTTCTGCTGATTTCTTTATACGGTTCTGCAACGTTCTTGGTGAAGTTAATCGATACTCTTGCATTCCGTTATTCACATGTACTTGTCAAATGTGTAGGGCCACGGTCACTGGGTTAATTCATTGGCATTGAGTACTGAATATGTTCTTAGAACGGGTGCCTTCGATCACACTGGTAAACAGTTTCCGTCTTCAGAGGAAATGAAGCAGGTGATTTATTATATTTCTAATGTAAAATGTCCAGCACTTTCTAACAGTAAGCATATTGCTTTGAGCTCTGTATTCTGTGAATCAAGTAGTAGCAATTACGTTTCCTCCTGTTCTTATGATATATTCTCTTAACTGCATATATCGTAATCAGCATTTGATATTAAATCCTGACATTATTCTTTATATTTTTGTCAGGTAGCCTTAGAAAGATACAACAAGATGAAGGGCAATGCCCCAGAAAGGTTGGTCTCGGGTTCAGATGATTTCACCATGTTTTTATGGGAACCCTCTGTGAGTAAACATCCTAAAACTCGTATGACAGGCCACCAACAGGTAAGAATGAGTATTTTGACATTTCGCTTGAATGAGTATATCATTTCTTCAGCTTCCTTATTATGGTTTATCTGTAGCTCGTCAATCACGTTTATTTTTCTCCCGACGGGCTGTGGATTGCGAGCGCCTCTTTCGACAGGTCAGTTAAGTTATGGAATGGAATTACTGGGAATTTTGTGGCTGCTTTCCGTGGTCATGTTGGCCCTGTCTATCAAATAAGGTTCGGTCTCTCTCTCTCTCTCTCTCTCTCTCTCTCTCTCTCTCTCTCTCTCTCTCTCTCTCTCTCTCTCTCTCTCTCTCTATGATGTGCATAGGTACATTTCTAATTTATCTAACTGTACTTGGTACAGTTGGTCGGCTGACAGTAGGCTTCTTTTGAGCGGTAGCAAAGACTCGACTCTGAAGGCAAGATTTCTTTATGAGCATCTCTTTATTACAATATCTATGGACTATATTTCTTCGTAGGCAATAGACCATCTGAGTCTACTATTGCTGCTGTTGAAAAAGGCAGTTTGCTTAATTTGTTTCCCCCCCAAAATTTGGCGAAGGAAAAAATTTCCGTTCATTTTTCAACTCATTCATTCTTGTTGGATGATTGCATAAAACATTTTCTTTGTTGGGAAGAGTTGAATTTATTTATCAACTTTATTCATATCAAATTGCAATGCTAAAATCGTGGAATTTTGATGGATTTGTAATCATCTTCTCCTTGGAAATGTTGATAATTCTACCCATGCGGTGAGTTTATGATTATGCGTTTTGAGTACTAAATGTTTTCGATTTGTAAATCAGGTTTGGGATATTCGGACAAGGAAATTGAAACAAGACCTTCCAGGGCACGCAGACGAAGTAAGTCCTTCAATCACCAGCTATGTGCTCCTAATAAGCTCCACTTTTTTCCCCATTCATTACGTAAAATAATAAATCTTTTCTAATAGAATTCTCAGATCAAATTTCTTCATCTGAGTTTTATCTGTGAACATGAACTTTATTTTGATGCCTATTGTTTCGATTATTTTCTTTTTTCCAGGTATTTGCAGTTGATTGGAGCCCTGATGGTGAGAAAGTAGCATCTGGTGGCAAAGATAAAGTTTTGAAACTGTGGATGGGCTAAATGCTCAATTACATATTAATAGTATATTATACCAAAAGATGGAAATTCAAATCTGGGATTTGTACTTAGAATGATTATGGTTGTTCCAAAATCACTTGAGCATCACTTCATTACCACTTCTGATGATGAGTTTTGTTGGATGCTGCTATTTGACACTTCTATATGATAATTGTTTTTACTTTCTTGAAAAATGGATTTGTACGGAAGTTACTCTTACTTGAAGTCCCTTGTAGGGGCATTTCCCCCTGCCGAGACGAGACCCTTCCCGTTTATTTTATAGCGGATCGAGGCCTGCCCTGCCCAGCCTCCTAAAACATCCGCCCCTCCCCGCCCCAAACCCCGGATAAAACTAGGGGTGTTCATTCGGTTATAACCGAACCGAACCGAACTTTCGGTTAACCGAAAGTTCGGTTCGAGGATTTCATAAACCGAAAACCGAACCGAAATATTTCGGTTCGGTTTCGGTTTTTACCGAATTTTTTCGGTTCGGTTCGGTTAACCGACCGAAAAACCGAATTTTAATAAAAGAAATAAAAAAATATATAAACATGATTTACATTATAAAAATATACTATCATATGTAGAATTGTATAAAAATATTTAATTTAGCTAATTTTTTAATATTTTATTTAATATGTTAATATGATTTAAATTATAAAAAAAATATATTATCATATATATATTTGTATAATATTTTGAATAATATTTTTCATATTTTATAACATATGGTGGATATATTATTACTATAGAACATATAATAATATATGATTATATATTTTATATAATTATATATATGTATAGAAAAATAAAAAGTAATAATAAATCCGGTTTTTCGGTTCGGTTCGGTTTACCGAGGTAGTAAACCGAAACCGAACCGAATTTTATTCGGTTATCAAAATGAAAACCGAATACCGAACCGAAAAATTTTGGTTCGGTATTCGGTTCGAACCGAAACCGTCAAAATGAAAACCGAATACCGAACCGAAAAATTTTGGTTCGGTATTCGGTTCGAACCGAAACTTCGGTTTCGGTTCGGTTCGGTCGGTTAACCGACATTTGAACACCCCTAATAAAACGGGTTTGGCGAGTTAGACCCGTAAGACTCGGTTATTAATTTTTTTTATTTCTAAGCTTTAAGTTTATTTATTATATAATTTATATAATATAAAGATATTGGTAAACTATATTTATATAATGTATATATCTATTTATAACTTTTTTTCCATGTAATCATATATTTTATTAAATATATGTTTCTATATATTAAATAATTCTTATAATCTTTATATATAAAAATTAATGCGGGTTTTTTGTTGGGGTTGGCCAAACTCGGAACCCGCCCCAAACCTGGCCGGGTTGAGTAATTTGAGACTAGGGACGCGCCCCCAAACCTGGCCGGGTTGAGTCATTTGAGACTCGGGACCCGCCCGTTATCCGAATAATAAAAAAATACCCGACCCATTAGGGTAGGGTTTGGCAGGTCCGGATCTGGAATCGCCCCATGTCATCCCTAATGCGGAGTGGCTTTTATTTTTGGACTTATACTTGCATATTTCTAGCAAATTATATATAAATCTACTGTCAACATGGGTGGTAGTTAGAGCTGTCAATGGGCTGGCCCAGGGTGGGCTGGTCCGCCGCCCGCCAAAGCCCGCTGTTTGGCGGGGCAGGGCGGGCTGGCCCGCCATGCGGCGGGCCTTCAAAACTGAAGCCCAGCCCGCCCGCCATGATTTTTTTTTTTAAATTTTTTTATTTAAACTTTTTAATTAATTAAGAATAATTTATATAATTATGATATTTATATATACATTAATTATGTATTAATTAATAAATGCATCATTAATATTATAAATATGATATTTAAATATACATTAATTATGTATTAATTAATAAATGCATCATTATAAATAAACCATTAATTAATTCCTCTACTTAAATAAATATATATTTAATTTATAAATAAATTAATTAAAATATATGGCAGATCGGCCCGGTTAGGCCCGCCAGAAAAATCCTAGTCAGCCCGCCCCATAGGCAGGGCGGCGCGGACCATTTTGACACCTCTAGTGGTAGTAAATGAATCGATTTTTTCTATGTTCGACTTCATAATTGGCCTAAATTTTACGTGCTTTTTATTTAAATTAAAACATTGCATCTCAAGCTTTGAAAGAATTTTCAAATGGGGTTTTTACACATAAGTACCTATTTGGAAAAAAATTTGTAATTTAGTACCCAATCAGGATTTTTTTATATGTAGGTACCTAACAGAATAAAGTTTTTGCACATAGGTACCCGATCCCCGAAAGTACACCAAACAACATATTTGGGTACCCTATCTCAACACATTTGGGTACCCTATATAACAGAAAATGGTACGACGTATGTTATATTTAGGTACGCCCTGTGTAACACACAGGCATGCCCGTAGGTACGACGTATCCTATATTTAGGTACCCTATATAAACGTGTTATAGTACGCAATATACACACAGGAAGGTACGATATGACTGAAGAACTGGTAAAATTAAACTGGGTACCTATCTGTAAAATTTTCTGACATGGGTAGTTATGTGTAAAAATTTTATTCAATTGGGTATTTTTTTATAGATTGCCGTTTTCAAATTATCAAATACGTTAATGAGCTGTCTGATATATATAATATATGTCCTAAATTACCGAGATTAATATCAATGACGTAAAAAATAGCCGAAAGCAAAGGTGAAATGAGATTTATAGCCAAAAGGGTTTAAGAGATCTTCTCAATATCTATCTTTACGCCATGAGAAGAGCTTCATCAAAATTCCTCTCTCGCCTTCAAAACCCACACCCCAAAACCCTAATTTCCCTCGCAGGCAAAGACTTCTCCACCACCACCACCACCGCCACCTACGATCACAGCCACCCACTCACTAGCCCTTCGAAGACCCACCTCAAACCTCGCTCCAACCTTTTCAACACCACCGGCCCATTTCAGAGCTTCAACACCCTCGCCGACCCAATTGCCGAACATGCGCCTCAGATGTCGTCAAGGCAGAGAAAATTCAAGCAGAAATCGGACCTTGAAGAGGCGTTCGAATCGGCCGGTACGATCGAGGAGATGCTGCTGAGGTTTAAGGAAATGGAGCCTCGTTTCGAGGAGAAGGATTTGGGCATGGCGTGCTTGAAGATTGGTCTAAAGCTAGATAGAGAAGGTAAGGACCCTCAGCAGACTCTATCCTTCGCCCAAAGGGCTTTGAAAAGCTTCGAGGATAACGACGGCGGTGGTGATGGTAGGTTTTCTCTGCCTATTGCGATGAGTTTGCAGCTGTTAGGTTCTTGCTGTTTTGGACTGAAAAGGTTCAGTGAGAGCTTGGCTTATCTCAATAGGGCTAATAGGCTGTTGAGTAAGTTGCAAGGCGAGGGTAGCTACGGCGATGAGCAATTGTTGCCTATTTTGCACGCCGTACACTCTGAGCTCTTCAATGTTAAGACGGGTATGGGTAGGAGAGAGGAAGGTCTTGAACATCTTAGGAAGGCTTTGGACATTAAGGAAAGGACTTTGGAGGAAGGTAGTAAAGAGCTTGGTAAGGCGTATAGGGACATGGCAGAGGCGTATTATGCTGCCTTG
This sequence comes from Craterostigma plantagineum, assembly GCA_027422505.1. NCBI lineage: Eukaryota > Viridiplantae > Streptophyta > Magnoliopsida > Lamiales > Linderniaceae > Craterostigma > Craterostigma plantagineum. Next base: position 20,150,703 of record JAPQWV010000012.1, read on the forward strand.
AACTTTAAAGAAGCGTTGCCGTTTTGTTTGAAGGCTTTGGATATTCACATGGAGGAGTTGGGGCCTAACTCTGTCGAGGTTGCTTATGATAGGAGGCTTTTAGGGCTCGTCTACAGCGGGTTAGAAGATCATGGCGATGCTTTGGAGCAGAATCAGCTGTCGCAGAAGGTTTTGAAGAAATGGGGCCGTAATTCTGATTTGCTTCGTGCTGAGATGGAATCGGCCAACATGCAGCTTGCTTTGGGAAGGTTCGAAGAAGCTATCAGTACATTGAAGGGCGTTGTGCTGCAAACAGACAAAGACAGCGAGGATCGAGCCATCATCTTTACTTCCATGGCGAAAGCTCTGTACCACTTAGATAAGTTAGACGATGCCAAGAAGTGTTTGGACATGGCAGTTTCGATTCTTGACAAGAAAGAGTCGAGCTCAGCCGTGGTTGTGTCTGAAGCACTGACCGACGTTGCAATGCAGTACGAGGCGATGAACGAATTGGAAACTGCTATATTGTTGCTGAAGAGAACTCTCATTATGCTGGAAAGATTGCCTCAAGAACAGCACTCTGTGGGAACTGTTACGGCGAGGATAGGTTGGCTGCTCCTTTTGACTGGGAAACTGGAAGAAGCCATCCCATTTTTGGAAGAAGCTGTGGAGAGGTTGAAAGAGAGCTTCGGGCCAAAACATTATGGAGTTGGCTATGTATATAATAACATGGGGGCAGCTTATTTGGAGCTAGAGAGACCTCAATCGGCTGCTCAGGTTTTTGCTATGGCAAAAGATATCTTGGAAGTCTCCCTTGGTCCTAATCACGTGGATACAATCGAAACGTTTCAGAATCTTGCAAGAGCATATGCAGCTATGGGAAGGTAAAATCTCCATCAGTTCTACCTGATATTTAAAAAAAGTGTCTCCGTTCTTGGATGGAATCCTCAGTGAGCAAATATCAATGCGCATCATGAATTATACGCATTTCTTGGCTATAATTATTACATCCCACTCAATTCTTTGAGATTGATAAGCGTCAAAACCTAGGTTAGAGTATGACTGTGTCAATTGATTGAAAACAGTCAAATGTAGATGCATTGGCAACTTGGCTTTCACAAATTTGCAGCTATCCACTAGCAATCACCTTTCAAGAGAAAGTAGTCGAAGCATGGGAAGGCCACGGATCGAGTGCTGAAGACGAGCTCAAGGAAGCCATCCGCGTGCTCAAGGAACTGAAGCTAAGTGCTAGCATTCAAGTCCGTGACACGCTCATGGAAGCCATGCCTTCGCCCGAGGAACCTGAAGCTTTTCCAGCCGATGAACTGCTAGATGGAATATCATCCATGGCGAGCTCACAGCACCTAAATTCTGAGAGGGTTGGAAAAACCATAGCCCCAAGGAGGCAAGCTTTGTTGATGCCTAAGGTCAAAAACTAAGGATCCCTTGGGTTTCAGATTCTTGTATGTGATTGTGAGGTTTGTTCGATTAGGTTTCTCTCGGCCTACATGTGAGGTAATGAGATCAGTTGTTTTGATTATAGACAATAACTTATATACGTGCGGGAATTGCTCTTGAATGTTCTTTAAATCAGAAGTTTCTAGATTCTGCAATAAGGAAGATATAGTAGTTGTCTATCGATTCTACGGGGGAACATACTTGACACGAAAATGGATTTTTTTATCTTGCTGTTTTTCCTAATTCTTGAAGAGTACTTTCATACATGGGCATGAGTTGTGATTGAACAACATATACCTGTAAGAACTTGGACAAGCATTTAATAAGCATGTGCTGGGCTTCTCAATATGGTTAATGGTTTTCTTCAGATCACTTGTAAGTTGTAAGAACTCCCAAGGTTGTACCTTTTCTCCCGTTTTATTGTAAGATTCTCGGTAACTCTTCAGATTCTAACATTGTCTGTCTATTTCGACATGCAGAGAAAAGGCGACTAGAACGCCAAAAACGACAAATTCAAAACGACCAAAACAAAAAGTAAATCGTTCACTCATACACAATGGGACGAACAGCATTTCTTGATCCCCCGCCTTGTCTGAACGAAGACAACATTCTTCTGCTTCTACTTATACGATCTACCATAGAATCCATCGAAAACGACCTTCTTATTATGGGCTCATCGATATCTTTCTCATCAATCCGTTCTTCTCCAACGATCATCGATAAACGTCGACTGTGCTTCTCCAACCTTTCTTGATTTCCACCCATTATTCCCACTTCGCCCCTCATCTCAATCACGACGAAATCCCGAGGAGAAGAGCTCGGAGCGACATAATCCTCTGGGCAGCTCCTCCTGCCCGAGACCGCCGCCGACCTGCAAATCGGGCAGTTTGAGCTGTTCAGAAGCCACACGTCTATGCAGTCCAAGTGAAAGGCGTGCCCGCACTTGGGCAGATATCTCAGGACATCATAGGCGTGGAACTCGTTTAGGCAAACGATGCATTCGTTGCTTTCTTCTTCTTCGTTCTTTTTTCTACTGCTTCTGTATCGGAACGTGGGGAGTTGGCGAATTAGTTGGTCGTCGAGTCCTTGGCTTTGCCTCGAAGGAGAGTTGAAATAAGACGGCGATGAAGATGGTGTGAGGGTTTCGTTGTGGTTGTTGCTTGTGTGCTGTCTGAAGTATAAAATGTGTCTGAAGCAGCACTTATTGGTGATGAAGATGTAGTAGCTGATTAGTATGAAAGCTATGGCTGAGATTCCTAGCAAAGCTATGGCCACCATTGGGAAGCCATTGTTGTTGTTGCTTGATGAAGAAGAAGGTGGTGATTGAGGTGGGACTGTCAAGTTGTGTAGTAGAAGTGTGCCCATTTAAGGTCTCTCTCTCTCTCTCTCTCTCTCTCTCTCTCTCTCTCTCTCGTGTGTGTTAATGGTGAAATATGATGATGCTTGGAAAGGAAATGATGGTCATGATGATGATTAAGGTGCAAATGATGTAAGACGACGACTTAATAGACAAGAAAGAGAGACAAAATGAAAATCATGACTATTAATAAAGGAGTTTCATGTCCTAAGATTATGTCAAGACTGTAGTGCGCGTGGACTTGGGACAGTACACAGACTAAAATGATTAGTTTCGACAAAGCGGAGATTAGTCCTGGCCTGGCAGAAAAAAAAAAAGAAAAGGAGACTATTTTAGTATTTGTGGGCTTGGAACAACAAAGAAAAAATCAATAAAGATAATTAGTTTCCGATAGACAGAAGAATGGAGATTATCGTTGTATGTGTGGACTTCGACTTAGATTGAATTTAGAGTGTGGTATAATAATTGACCTTTAAAAAATGGAGTTTCATGAGGAAGTCAACGGTCAAATTCTTTGGAAAAGATGTGTTAAATAGTTGTTGTACCATAATGCTATGGGATGGTGGGACATAAACATGGGATTTGGAGAAAAGTGAGGTTGAGTTGACTTTGTTACAACGTGGGGAGTTAGGCAAAAAAGATTTTGAATAAGATTCTTTTCTTTACATGAAATTAGTTGTATATGGTTATATGTCAGGTTTTACCCGGCAGAAAGTCAACTCTTCTGATTATGCATGCAGTATATATTTTTACCCGTAAAAAAAAAAAATAAAAAGATATAATTTTTACCCGTACAAAATTATATTTTCCATTCAATTGTATGGACCACATATGAGCGCCACTGGCCCACTATGCAGCATATTATTTGTTTATTATAACTGCCAACAGTAAGATTTATTATTAATAATATATTTTGCTATTTTGTTTTGATAGATTATGCCTATTCTTCAAATTCTCTATAGTGGTGATGTAATCGAGAATTTGCAGGTGGAATTGTAGAGTTGGAATTTTGCTTCACTAACCGTGACCAGATTGGTTCTTCCATGTTTAGAATCTTATATATATACAGCAAATTGTAGTTTGCTTCTGCTTGCTACACGTGTTCACAAATAAAAATAAAAAAATAATGGAAAAACCGCACACTGATAAAGTTGGAAACACTTTATTTTCTCGTTAAATCATTTAACTAATACTACATCCGTCCCAAACGGTTATGGACATTTGGGGTATGACACGGTTTTTAAGAAATTGAATATTTTAATAATATAGTACAATTAAAAGGTGAAAAAGGGTATATTTTGACACGTCTTTTAAGAATAATTAATCGTATTATATTGATTGTTTGTGGTAGTTTTTTGCTATAAAAGGAAATGTCCAAAACGGTTTGGGACGCCCGATATAGTAAAATGTCCAAAACGGTTTGGGACGGAGGGAGTACTATTATTGTTATATAAGAATGTTATATTAACTAAACATATTTTACAACTGCGAGCAGGGGCATCAAACTAGTTATATATGTAGAGATTTGCTATGGCGTCCATCTACCGTGAGCAACCACCGTGAGCACCATTGACAAATTCTTCATTTTTTCTGTTTTTCGATTCCCAACGTCGCCAACACCTCCGTAGACCCTATCATATCCATTATTAACCTTAATCGCCCTCTCCAACACGTTAATATTTAAGAAAATTCATTATTTATTATTCATATGTGGACGACGTACCGAGATGATGATTTCTTTAAAAATTAACGTGTTGGAGAGGGCGATTAAGGTTAATAATGGATATGAGAGGGTCTACGGAGGTGTTGGCGACGTTGGGAATCGAAAAAGCAGAAATAATGAAGAGATTTGTCTATGGTGCTCATGGTAGGTGGGCGCCAAAGCAAATATGTATATATAGGTATGTATATGTGTGTGGTAAATGTAGGTGCTTGTAACGTGTTTCGATTTCAATATGGTTTCAGACGAGGTCAACTAACCGATTTTCGTTTGCATTTTTTTTTAATTCCAACTATGTTTGTAATATGTGTGTAATATATGCGACAAGCGACCAACCCAGTGTTCGTTAAACCCCAATAGTTATTCCCTTGGACGAGATTTTTTTCCTTGAAAAGAAGACGTGATGTAATATTAGTTAAATTGTGTTTACTTTGATTCCGCGCCACTGATAAGTTCATAGTAATGTCTAAGCAAAAAAGGTGTTAATTTCCTATAAAAACATCATATTGTGGTGTGGTTAGGGGTGGGCAACTGGGTTTGGGTTTCGGGTACCCGACCCGACCCGATCGGGGTTTCTACACCCGAGTGTATGCAAAATCGGGTATCAATCGGGTACCCGATACCGGACTGCTTTGAAGGGTTCGGGTTTCGGGTAGCTTTGAGATACCCGTTTTACCCGATTGGGTACCCGACTTCTTCGGCCCAAATAAAAAATACTGGATTTAATATTCGGCCAAAAAGGAAAAGAAAGCGTTATTAAGATAAAAAGTTCAACTAGGAATGCAACCGAATCGAATCGAGTCGAATATCACAATATTCTATTCGTATTCGGATAACAATAGAATACGAATATGTATATTCGAATATTTAATCAAATAATAAAATTGGTTCTTAGTTGAATTCGAATATTTCTCGAATATTCGAATCAAATATCAAATATATGTATTGAAAGAAATACTTTATTTCCTATTTAATAAAATTTAAACAATATTATTATTAATAAATTATATTTAAGCGCATATTGAATTACTATTATAATATATTATATTAGATGTTTTTTTGAATTATCATATATTATATTTAAATATATTGAATTATAGTATATTTTATACTAAATTATTCGAATCGAATTATTTGATAAATATTCGAATCGAATATTGGGATATTTTATTCATATTCGGATATCATTCGAAACACAAAAGTATTTTTATTCGTATTTGAAATATTCGTTTCGAATATTAGAATTTCGAATCGAATCGCGAATCGAAAAAATAAATTCGATTCATTTGCAACTCAGATCCAACCCAATACAAAAGTAAAAATAAAAAAATAAAATAAAATCTTGAAGAAAGCTCACAGTCGCAGGCTCGCAGCTCACCACTCCACCAGTACACACAAACTTACCACACGTCTCGTCCTCTCAGCTCACCGGCCGCCGTCAGGTCAGCCATCAATCAACTGACCACAACCTCGTCGGCAGCCATACGTCCCTTAGCCACCACAACTCTTCCTAAAAGGTATAAATTCTTATGCACCCTAATTTTCTATTTTTGTTAATTTCTTTCAATTTTGGGGTTCAAAAGATGATTTTTAGGATTTATTAACCTTCTATACATGTCTAAATCCACGGTGACCAATTTTGGGTGTTGATTTGGTTTCGAATTTTAACATGTATTTTATACTTGAAATTAGGATCGAATTTCAACATGTATTGGATGACACTCTTCGTGACTATCTTTTTAACACCGAGAAAAAAAAAACAAGGGCAAATTAAACCATCAGTGTTCTAACATTCAAATATTCATCAAATAAACACATGCTTATACCAACTTACTTTCGTAGAATAAAACAGAGAAGTACGATGAATCGAACAAAGACTTACCTTTCGTCTCCTTCGTCGTCGAGCCATACGAGCGTAGGCATAAATTTAAACAGAAGTCGTCTGAGCCGATCATTGACGACGGGATTTCCTACGATCGCCAGCTGTACCAAATTCAAGCCGCCGAATATCAGAAAACCGTCCCAAAAATCTATCACAATATCATCTCCTTCTGCGTATTTCTCGAGGTTCCAATCACTTGCAGAGGTGGTGTGAGTTAGGGGAGAAGAGCACAAATATCTTCTAGTGTCTATGGAATGAGCACCGATTTCGTTGTAAGAAATGTCCAACACTTGTAATGAATCTATCATTTTCAAGGGCTCTAAAGCTGTGAAGCTGCTCAGTTTGTTGTGGCTGAGACTTAAGCAGGTGAGCACTTGCAAAGCCTCCAGCCCTGTTAATGGGTTTATATTAATATATAAAGCATATCAATAAATATTAAATTAATGCAGTTTCTCATGATCTTGGTGTGAATTGAATATACCTTCGATTGATGAGAGTTTATTGTGGCTGAGATCTAACATTTGGACCCAAAGAAAGCGCTCAACGCTCCCGATACGTGACAAGGAAAGGCCATTTAAGCGTAGGCATAGGTAGGATGGTGAATCTGGTGAAGAAGGCTCTTGATACTGTTTGCTATACTTCAGCAGATTCTCACTATTTGAAGTCAGCTGCAAAACAATAGCTAAATTATAAAGCCATTGTAGTACTGATAAAACCTTCTCAACAATCAGATTAGAACTGATTACTCCAACAATGGCTGCCATATAACAAATAAGTGAGAGAGTCCAATCCTACAGATGTTGATACACCATACGGTAATGCTAGAGGGAAAGAAATGCAATTCACCTGCTTCATCAAGGCCAAGCTGTAATGATCCTCATAGTAACGAATGTGAGAAGGATCCAACTTCATTAAATCGAGATAGAGTGCAAGAATTTCAGCATAATCGTCGGTCGTTGCAACGTTGGGACGTTCTTGAGACATCAGCATACCATGTGCCGTCAACAGTCTTGCAAGGGTAAGTTTCCCGATTTTACTAAATCACAAAAAAGAAAATGATAAATAATGCGAACAAAAAACCAATACACATGCACCCACATGCATGCTTCATTTAAGCTACAATGATACTCCATAGAACATTCAGCTTACCAGTCTATTGACGACAAGAGTTCTCGGCAGTGTGATATTTCGTTCAATGTGGTCTCTACAGTACCCTTCAGGAGTGGTGTCTCCTCTTTCAAGACATCCAATTTGGGAAATGAAAGAAGCAGGTTCAGTTTGTGAGGCTGAGCATCGTAGCCGTTGAAGTTTTCTTCATTCCAAGAAATTTTACGCTGAGATTGAGCATCAGCATGTTTTTTATCACCAGAGCGCACGGACACGGTGAATGAAATATGAGAAGACTTATCACATGAGATGCCGCGTGAGGATCTTATACTAGGAAACTCAGCAACAGTAACCTTAATAGGGCAAGCCTCTAAAGAACCCACTTCATCTGAAAAAGTGAGATGAGTCTGCCATGCATTAGCATAGCCAAAGCGATTAGCTGAAAGCGGCGTCCAGCGAAGATCACTGCCCACGTGATATTCACATTCGATTTTTACTGTAGATGAGCTAACACCTTCAACAGGCTCACTGAAATATAAAATGACAGGGAAAGTTCTGTCTTTAGATTGGTAATGAAATACAGACGATGCTTGCTGCTCACTGTGGTGGCCTTCGAGTAATAAGAACAGGTTTGAGCCCTCAGGAGGCCAAGAAGAAATACAGAGGGGTTTCTGCTTGATCGTCTGGTCCAAAAGCCACAGATGATACATCCAACCACTTTGATCATCAGGGTCAGTGAAGAGGGCGTTGCGTACAAACTCAAATTCCTCTCCCAAAACATGGCCTTTATTTTCGTAGCCCTTCTCTTTCTTTTCCAATAGATTAGACAAAAGAACACTGCACATCCCTCCGGGAAAAAGTAAAACCACTTATTAGTGGTGTGTCGCGGCATTATGAACATGTACAAAAACTCAATCTGCCCTCTGCTGCTCATAGTATCATGTACAAAAGACATATTTGCTATTTAATATAATTGATGTAACGTTTTCAATCTTTCCGCTTATATCCAAAGTAGGTAACTGACCTTCGATTATGCCATGCTGAATAATTACTGAAGTTATCATATATCATATCAGTTGTGTACTGAAGTTCTTCTTCATCAGGTATGTTCATTAATGCTGTCACAAGCCTGGATTGGGTCACAAAAAAGATATATGTAAATACATGCTATGCTATATAAGTAAACTGCGTAGCATGACAAGAAATTTCACCTCCTGTAGTTCCAAGCATGGAAATTCCGAGCATCCAACTTTTGGAACTGGCCAAGGAGGCGCAATTCTCTGTCCGTGGACGAATGGCCTTTGCTTAGGATCCATTTTCGGTGATACCATGCACCGTAAGACTTAAAATTCTTCCTCAAAGCATTCTCTACCTAGATCCATTACACACTAACCAATCGATCAGCCATATAAACATCAAGATCATTTCTAGCTATTTTAACATTATCAGAACATCAAGTTCATGTTTCCGCATAAATTTCAACCAAACAAACGTAACAGAGGAATACGGATGAGGTTAAATATACACGCATTGAGCATTCTATCATAAACAGCCACATTCATACCAAGAGTCACCAAAAAATCCCTTAGCTTCTACAACTCACACTATCATTAACCTTAGAAACATCAATTCATGGCTACTGAAAAAAAAACGAAACAAAGGAACTTAACATCACAAAGAACTTACAAGTCTTAATTCCTCATCGAATATAGATTGAATCGAATCAGAATCTTTCTCGCTCTCAGATAATCCATCAAGACGGCTCTGAACCGCGACTTTACGATAATTCCAAACTGTATAATGCTCAGGATTCGACTCCACAAGCTTAGAACTGAGCTCAAGTGCTTCTTTTGTGTATCTGCATCGAATTTGCTTCGAAAAATCAGAAAAAAAATATCTTTGGAGTTCCATAAGGAATACAAGCGACGAAAATTATCTCTACATTCTTTTGTGATGAAAGTGAAGAACTTGAGATTGAAGATCGCGAAGTTTCGCGGCCTTAGCTGACGAAGATTGCTGCTCCTCTTCGGTTAGGGCTTTCCGTGGAATTCCGTGCATTCTTCACTGTTGTTCGGATGAAATCCAACGATAGCCAAAGCTACAAAAGATCAAATTTCCGGGCCTCAGTTAGGTTTTTGACTTTTTATTAATGATTTTGGAGACAATTGCAAATATACAAAGTTTTAAGGATCTTTACACATAAGTACTTAGTTGCATAAAAACTTGTAATTTAGTACCCCGTCAGGATTTTTTTATAAGTAGATACCTAACAGAATAAATTGTTTGTACATAGGTATCCGATCCCCGAAAGTACACCATACAACACATTTGGGTACCCTATATCAACACATTTGGCTACCCTATATAACAGAAAATGGTACGATGTATGCTATAATTAGATACGCTCTATGTAACAGACATGTATGCCGTAGGTATGACGTATGCTATATTTAGGTACCCTATATCAACGTGTTATGTTACGCAATATACGCACAGGAAGGTACGACATGACTAAAGGAACTGGTAAAAATTAAATTGGTACCTATCTGTAAAATTTTCTGACATGGGTATCTATGTGTAAAAATGTTATCCAACTGGGTATTTTTCTATAGATTCACCAAGTTTTAAAACTAGAATTGCAAATTTAGTTAACATTTTAAAACTAGTGGAAAACTAATCAAATTTTTTTAATTTAATTATTGGTATTTCTCTTTCCACCACAATACTATCTAAAATTATAAATTCATTATTGTTACTCACATTAGCCTATAAATTATAATAACTTTAATTTTAACCCAATTCATTTTTAGTAAGTTTTTATCTCTATAGCATATCTAATATTATCTATTATACTGTGAATCGTAACATTTTATTATATGTAGGAAATTGAGCATTTCAAGCTTCTTCGTCCATATTCACAGTCAAATTCAATTTTATTACGTAAGACTAATTACTGCATATGCGTGAACTTATTTATTCGGTTTAAAATATCAAAAACGAACTAATGGACAACGATTTCGGTTCAAATCAAAATCGAACCATTGTTTATAACGGTTTTTTTTAATTTCCTACATATATTTTGTTATATGTAGGGAATTTGTTCGTTTATTGCTTTTAACTTAACGATCATATGACTGTTTTATTTTTTTTTCTTGTAATATTGGAGACTTATTTTGGTTTTTCACACTTTTTTCTCGAATCTATATCCGGTCTATCTCGGATTTCCCTCAATTTCCTAAGTTCGAAATAATTTGTTATATTATTAAAATCAAATTTATTTTTCAATTAGAGATGGAAAAACAATATTCATAAAAAATCAAAATTATTGGTTTGAGTTCGAAACCGATACCGGCTCCAACCGATTCCAAATAATATTCGAAATAGTGTTACCACGGCTCGAATGACGCGAGATTTTGGTCAATAGAAACGGCAATTTCACATTGGAAAACTGGAATTAATACACCTACCTAGGTTTACATATTTTGAGGGCTAAAAACTTTTTAAATTGAAGTTTGGGGTTAAAATATAATTATTGCTAATTTATATTCTAAGATAATAATGGTGAAGAATTAGAATTTTAAATAATTTGCGGTGAATAGAGAAAACAAAAATAATTAAAATTAGAAAAGTCGATTATTTTTGCTAAGTTTTAAAAAGTTAACTAGTTTTGCAATTCAACTTTTAAAACTTAACTACCTTTTGCAATTCTATCATTTATTTTGCTTATGCTTGTCGAGGAACGATTAGCAGAGGAAACCACGTCAGTTTACTTGGCCCGACCTTTATTTATCCGGGTCAACTGTATGAAGCGCGGACCCGGCCCGAGTCCGAGTGTTGCAAATGGTTAACCACGGATATTAAAGATATGCCAATGAATCTATTTTCGGTTAGGTCAGTATCCTAAGACAACTCCACCGTAATCCCAACACTCCAACTAAGTTCTGTTTAAATCGAATCAACCTCATAATCGATTATAGAACTATCATGTCTTCAGCGAACTAATCATCTCTAATCCATGTGACCGACCCGAAGATCCCACGAACTACGTCAAAAGGTCCCTAGTTAGTGCAATTCATCAGGTCAACCTCTTGGAGTTGAATGAATTAAACCGAGTGGGAATGTTGGAAGTATGCTTACTAGAGTTCGATATGGTACTCGAATATTGTGTGCAACTAATGTGAGCCCCCGCCACATAAACGCTGACGGAGAATTACTCACCTTAATTTACAATTCAAATAAAAAATTGAAAAAGACAAAAGATAAAAAAATCCACGAACATTTAATATCTCCGCTCTATGCTTTCCTCTCGTGCTCATGTCACCTCCTCCGCTCCTATTTGTTGTCACATGTACTGCCCCGCCCGATACCTCCATTGCCGCGTGTGATTTAGTGTCATGATTGTGAATGCAAGTAGGCTTGGCAATGGGGCGAGGATTCCCCGTCCTCGCGGGGATCCGCCCCGAACGAGGCGGGGAATCCCCGATATTTTGTCCCTGCAGGGCGGGGACAGGGCATGATCTCGCCCCGCGGGGATCCCTGCCCCGTTCCCCGCCCCGCTCCCGTTACTATTATATTATTTAATAATATTTGTTATATACAACTTTATCATGTTCTTAACTTGTTATATTGTTACAGGCTCCTTTTCTGTCGACCTATTGGACTTGGAGGTGGGACTATAAGCCCAAGTCAATTATGTCAGAGTTTGAGTCCACGAGGGAGCAGAGTCCAGATGGCGTGGATTGCGGCGTACATTCTGCAATGTCCATGGATCGATACATCGTTGGACCGGTGGCTCGGGGAGGTATCTTGACGAAGTTGACGTCGAATTGTATCGTGGCTTCATGGATGCCACGATACTTACGGACGATCTTAGTTGCATGCTCCACTTGTTTGAGTGATATTTACCTGTGTTTGGAGACTGATATGCTGTTGATCCTCATAGTTTTGTGACTTGTTTATGTTTCTGTTCCAGGTACTTTTGTAATACCTGAACAAACAGATATAGTACCAATATTGCTAGCTTGCAGTACCAACGATTTCTTTACTGTAGTATCATACGTAGGTCATTTGTAGTATCTTTTACGTACCATGCGAGCGACTTCGAAATACGCCGACTCTAATTTGTAGTACAAATATAAAGACTTTTATAGTACCTACATGTGGACAGTTGCGGTATCATATTATACGCTTTGTAGTACCATAAGAAGGTTATTGTAGTATCTTTTGCGTACTGTGTACACGGAGTCGAAATACGCCGATTTTAATTTGTGGTGCCAATATAAAGACATTTGTAGTACTTACATGTGGACAGTTGCAGTACCATTTTATATGTTTCTGTAGTACCATAATTAGGTTGTTTGTAGTACCTTTTACGTACCGTGCGAGCGGCCTGGAAATACGCCCTGTAATGTGTGGTACCAATATAAAGACGTTTGTAGTACCTACATGTGGACAGGTGCAGTACCATAGTATATGCTTTGTAGTACCAAAATTGGATTGTTTGTAGTATCTTTTACGTGTCGTGCTAGCGGCTTCGAAATACGCACTCTAATTTGTGGTACCGATATAAGGACGTTTGTAGTACCTATATGTGGATAGTTGCAGTACCAAACTACATGCTTTTGTAGTACCATAGTTGGATTGTTTGTAGTATCTTTTACATGCCGTGCTAGCGGCTTCGAAATATGTAGATGTTTGTGGTACCAAACAAGGCATTTAATTATCGAAAACGCGTAGATTATTGTCAAAACAAGGCATGAGAACTTCCAAAATACGGCATATGATAAAATTAAACACACCGTAGCACAAAATATAAACACTAATTTTCAATCGATAAAAAAGCTTGACTATGTAGTAAGATGTTCTTACTAGTATCATAAGTAGAAAGAAAGTTGAGGTTTCAACGTAATAATCCCTAATTCTAAATATTCACCCACCAATATTGATACCAAATAATCAGTAAAGAATTTATAACTATGGTAACATAGTCAAGGACCAAAAATAACTCGGACGGCGTCGAAAAATTACTACCTAAATTTGTAGTACTAATATACACATATTTGTAGTTCCAATATCTAGATGTTCGTAGTACCATACCCTACCATAGTGTAGTACCATATGTATGTTTTTTGTAATATTCTTTTTCGTACCACGTTTCTAGCAATCGAAATTCCTAGCCAAATTTAGAGTACCAATACACATACGTTTGTATATATAGATGTTCGTAATATCATACTCCACCATAGCGTAGTACCATACGTATGTTACTTGTAGTATCTTTTTCGTACAACGTTTCTAACAATAGAAATTCCTACCCCAAATTTGTAGTACCAATATACATATATGTTTAGTTCCAATATATAGATGTTTGAGGTACCATAACATAAGCTAGTGCGGTACCATGAGTAAGTTACTTACAGTATCTCTTTCCGTACCACGTTTTTAATTATTGAAAACGCGTAGATTATTGTCCAAACAAGGCATGAGAACTTCCAAAATACGGCAAAATTAAACACACTGCATAAAATATAAACACTAACTTTCAGTCGATCAAAAATCTTGACTATGTAGTAAGATGTTCTTACTGGTATCATAATAAGTAGAAAGAAAGTTGGGGTTTCAACGTAATAATCCCTAATTCTACACCAATATTGATACCAAATCAGTAATTTATAACTATGGTAACATAATCAAGGACAAAAAATAACTCGGACGGCGTCGAAAAATTACTACCCAAATTTGTAGTACTAATATACATATATTTGTAGATCCAATATCTAGATGTTCGTAGTACCATACCCTACCATAGTGTAGTACCATATGTATGTTCTTGTAGTATTCTTTTCGTACCACATTTCTAGCAATCGAAATTCCTAGCCAAATTTGTAGTACCAATATACATATATTCGTAGTTCCAATATATAGATTTCGTAATACCATGCCCCACCATAGTGTAGTACCATACGTATGTTACTTGTAGTATCCATTTCGTACCACGTTTCTGACAATCGAAATTCCTACCCCAAATTTGTAGTACAATATACATATATTTGTAGTTCCAATATATAGATGTTTGCGGTACCGTAACGTAAGCTAGTGTAGTACCACGAGTAGGTTACTTGTAGTATCTTTTCTGAACCACGTTTTTAATTATCGAAAACGCGTAGATTATTGTGCAAATAAGGCATCCAAATTACGGTACATAATAAAATTAAACACACGGTAACACGAAATATAGACACTAATTTTCAATCGATGAAAAATCATGGCTATGCAACAAGATGTTCTTACTAGTATCATAATAAGTAGAACGAAAGTTGGGGTTTCAACGTAATAATACCTAATTCTAAATATTAACCACCAATATTGATACCAGATCATCAGTAAAGTATTTATAACTATGGTAACATAATCAAGGACCAAAAATAACTCGACGGCGTCGAAAAATTCCTACCCAAATTTGTAGTACCAATATACATATGTTTGTAGTTCCAATATATAGATGTTCGTATTACCATACCCCACCATAGCGTAGTACCATACGTATGTTACTTGTAGTATCTTTTCCGTACTACGTTTCTAACAATCGAAATTCCTGCCCCAATTTGTAGTATCAATATACAGATGTTTGTAGTACCATATATAGATGTTTATAGTACCATAGCTTATGATAATGTAGTACCGTGGGTAGGTTACTTGTAGTATCTTTGCATACCACGTTTTTAATTATCGAAAATACGTAGATTATTGTGCAAATAAGGCATTAGAACTTCCAGCAAACAATTTTATTGGAACACCATCAATAATACGACATCAGTATTAATATTATTCATCCAACAATAGTATTGATATCAATATATCTACAATTTTAATATGATTCATCCACCAACAATATTAATATCGAACATATCGACAATATTAATATCATTTATCCACCAACATCATATCAAAAACATATCGTCGTAAGAATGTGTGATAACATATCGGCAACATACCAACAAAAAAAATGCTCCATAACCTATCGTTTCATTGGTCAAACAATAAATATGTGCTCTTCTTATATTCCACACATGCAGACAACGTGAGCCCACCAAAGACATTCGTAGACAACATACCTTCGTATTATGTTACCTGTTAAAAGTAAAAATAACAAAAGATTACATTATGATACTGCTAGAAACCTTCAAAAGGTACTTCATAAAAGAAATGCGGGTACTGTAATTCAATATACTTTGGTACTGCATATAATAAATTGCTTTAACAGATAAATTAGCCAAATCCTAAGCAAATACTAACCTCTCTTGACACCCACAGTATGCTACCAGTAGAAAACAGGAGAAGAACTCAGCTTTTTACACCTCGACGTCCAAATCGCAACACCCACGGCTCGACACCCAAATCGCGACACCCACAACCCGATACCCAATTTATGTTCATGCTACTGCCACAAACATTCATTGTACACCTCATCAGAGTGTTCTCTAACTCAATTTCGTTCGCTCGAGGTCAAGAAGCTCGAAGGATAACCCACAGTGAAAAAAACAATAAAAACCTACCTCAACTTACCTGTACCGAGAAACCCACGATGAATTACGCAAGCTCGGAGCTTTCCGGTGCGGGCAGAGGCTTTTCCGTCGCCGGCGGGAGCTTTTCTAGTTGGAAGATGATGCCTGAAATTAAAAGCTACGTGGGTGTTGATTTGGGGAAGAAATGATTTTAAAAATAATAACTGAGGGCTAAAATCGTCATTTCGGGTAAATAGGATGTGTAAGAATGTTTTGATTTAGGGAATTTGATAATAAGTAAATTGAAAGGGGGAGTTAGTTGATAAAAAGTTTGGAAATGGAGATTTAATTGAGGTTGCCCCCTATATTTACTATACCCAACTTATATTGTTTTAATATAAATAATATTAAAATATAATAGAAATAATACATTTTATCTATAAATTATAGCATAAATATTATTTTTTAAAAGAAAATGGCAGGGCGGGGAATCCCCGCAGAGATGTGGATCCCCACCGAGGCGGGAGTGGGGCTGAATTTTTCCCCGATTATGTGGCGGGACGGGGATTAGATCCCCGTCCCCCTAAATGCAAGCTTGACGTTGATAACGATGTTGAGTAGAGTGGAGCTGATCGATAACACTTTCAGCTAAATATTTAAGCTATTAAAGATAAAATGGACACCCAGATGTTTAGACGAAAGAATCCAAACAAATCGTCATAAAAATCACTATTTTTTTTCAAAGGGTAATTTTTTCATTGCCCGGCGAATTACATGCTAACCAGCCAAATAGTTCCACTTGGTAACAACTGAATATCCGGTAGGGAAGAGACATCTTGAGGAAGAGGAAAACAACTAGGAGATAACAAATAAATCATAATTATATATATATATATATATATAGAGAGAGAGAGAGAGAGAGAGAGAGAGAGAGATTTGCTATGGGGCCCATTTACCGTGAGCAAACACCGTGAGCACCATAAGCAAATCTCTTAATTGTTTGCTTTTCTTTTCGATATCAACGCCGTGAACATCTCCGTAGACCCTCCCATATCCATTGGTAACATAAATCGCCTTATTCAACGCGATAATTTCTAAAAAAATCATTATTTATTAGTCACATGTGGACGATATATCGAGGTGATGGTTTTCTTAAAGATTAACTGTTTAGATATGGCGATTTATGTTAGCCATGGATATGAGAAGGTCTACCGAGATGTTGACGACGTCGGAAATCGAAAACACGCAAAAAATTGAGAGGTTTGTTTATGGTGGGCACATAGACGTGTTCAAAAGGTTCAAAAAACCGTAACCGAACCGTAACCGAACCGTCGGTCAACGGTTCGGTTAACCGTGGTCAACGGTTACGGTTCAAACCGTAACCAAACCGTTATTTGATACGGTTCGGTTACGGTTATAGAATTCTCAAACCGTAAACCGCCGTTATAACCGGCGGTTAACCGGCGGTTTTACCATAAAAGATCAACTTAGGTGATACTTCGGATGCGTTCGAATGTCAACAAGGTGAAGGTGGAAGTAGCTCGGGCTGTGATCCGATTTTGTGTCATTTTTTGAGTATAAGTCATAATATTTTGATCTTCTAAAGTGGTGGGTCGACGAAAGTGGCATCTTTTCCGGTGTTGACAATGATCGCAAGAGAAATATTAGCGTGCCCGCCTCAACGGTTTCGTTGTGCAAGCGTTTAGCCTTGGAGGATATACATTGGATTCAAGGCGATCAAGATTAACTGTTGAAAATTTAGAGAACCAATGTTTGCTCGATGATTGGACAAGGGCCGATGCAAGAACACAAGAACCTAACTTCAGCGACACGGACAAAGAAGGAGATGGCTATGACGAATGTTCGTCGAACACTAACGGAAGCGAAGATTGAGCGATCGTAATTTTTTTTATAAACTTTAAGGTGTAATTGTGTTTTTTCTTAATGGAATGAAATTTTCGACATTGTTAAATAAAATTAATTATCTTAGTTTATTGAAGTCATTTTCTTGGTTTTCCAAAATAAAATAAAAAATATTTAAACCGTAAACCGGCGGTTCAAACCGTAACCGTAACCGGCTCCTCCGGTTACAAACCGTAACCGTAACCGCGATTACCGCGGTTCGGTTACGGTTATAGATTTTCACTAACCGTGAACCGGCGGTTATAACCGTGAACCGTAACCGTGAACCGTTTGAACACGTCTATGGGCACATGGCAAATATCGAGAAATATTGGCAATATTGAAAATAGTAATTCATTCAAAGTAGTGCCTCGTGTCGAGTCTCGCGGCTGCTGAAATCCCGACAGTTTTCCGGCGACCTTTTCTTATCCAAAAATGAATATTTTGGTAATTATTAGTAATTAAAATATGATTATGCCATAACTAGAATCGAAAAGAATTTAGAGATTCTAAAAATCTTTGGTTTTAACGATTCCCTCTTTGTTCTTTTTTTTTTTGGCGCAGGGATTATTTTTCAAAAACAGAGAGATGGATGATCCTCGGCCGCCGCCGGAGCCCGTCTACTGGGTAGAGACTTCCGATTCGTTATCTCACCGTTTCGAGTTCGAACCCGATGGTCAACTCTCGGTAGAGCTCCGATTTCGACTCATTTCGCTCTTCTCTTGAAAATTTCTGCAAACAGTTTGTGTGCCTGTTTTTTTCTTTTTTATTGATTTTGCTGGTTGTTGTCGTTTAGATGTGATGTTTTTTCGCTTCACGAAGCTTCCTGTTTGTGAATTGTGACTCTATTATTTGATTGCTAGTCTCTCATTAAGTTGAAAACCGAATTTCGAGTGGAAAAATTGTGCGGATTCTGAAAAACTTTGCTGGTTTTTATGTTATTCTATATGTTGTTGCTCTCTGTTTTGTGATTTTTGTTGGTTGAATATGTGAGTATCTTTCCAAAAAGTTCTTGAAAAGCATCACATGAATATTGGATGGCTTGTTATGATGTAGCTTTTCTTCCCAAAGAATCGCATACAATGTATATGTATAATAGTTGATGCAGTATACGAAGTATGTTTCTTGTTGGATTCAGGTGAAGGTATTAGAAGACACTAGACCTGCCTCGCGTAGGGTGATTGAATCTTTTCTGAACAAGTTCTTTCCATCAGGATATCCATATAGGTAAATGGGAAATGAATGCAATGTTTTTCATAGCAACGAAAGTCGACTTCCAACAGAAAATTTTACGGTTACTGTCTTCATTGGCGTTGTTGATAAAACTCTACAGCGTAAGCGAGGGATATCTGACGTACACAAAATTCCGAGCTCTGCAACACTTCTCCAGTGCTACTTTATCTGTACTATCAACTCAGGTCTTCTTTTCAAATTCATTGGTGTAATTTTTCTTTCTTCACATGAACATTGGATCGATTATCTTTTCTGTGAGTTACTTACTCCCTTTCAGTCACTTCTATTTGCTGCAGGATTGCGACCCACACCAGCTCAGGCCACTGCTGTTAGTTGGGTAAAATTTTATAGTATATTTCCTGAAATTTGATCCTGGAATTCCTCTCGCAAAGAATCCTTTTTTGTTCGTATATATGATTGATTGAAACACAGATATTGAAAGATGGGATGCAGCACGTTGGAAAAATAATATGCAGCAATCTAGGTGCAAGAATGGACTCAGAGCCTAAAAGTTGGAGGATTTTGGGTATTTAATTAGCTTTAATGTTCTACAGTAATATCTCTCTTTTTTCCTATTAGGAATTTGATGAGAAAGTGTCCCTCCTTTTTTTGCAGCTGATGTTCTCTACGATTTGGGCACTGGCCTTGAAGTACTTTCCCCTTTGTGTCCACAGTTATTTCTTGAAATGGCTGGACTTGGCAATTTCGCTAAGGTGATAAAAGAGATAGCCATTTAGGGAACTCCAACGTCTTCTTACATCATGAAAGGTGGTATTAGAAGGCTAGAGAATAACATTTGTAATCATTCCTTTCCTTTCTTGTAGGGAATGGCTGTTGTCGCCGCACGAGCTACGAGATTACCTATATACTCTTCCTTTGCTAAAGAAGGAAATCTCAGTGACCTTTTCGCAAAAGGCGAAGCAATTTCAACGCTGTGCAATGTTCTCGGGATCGGAGTGGGAATCCAGCTAGCATCCACCGTTTGCTCGTCCATGCAAGGAAAGGTATTTTTATAAACTTGCATGAATTCCCTTTCCTCACATAGGAATAAAAGGAATTCTCATAAAGAAGACCTACGAGAAAAGGTAGTGTAAATAAACTTGCATGAATTCCTTTTCAACAAGATTATTCTCGCCCAAATCCTCTTCTCTTAAGATTTTCCAGATATGTTATGTGTTATCATCCTACCCTAACTTGCAATTCAAATTCCCCCCAATAATTCGAATTCTAGCTTCCCCCTTACTTCATATTCCATCATATGCCGTGTAATTTTCTCTATTATTTCATGGCAAACTATGGCAGTTGGTGGTTGGGCCACTTCTATCAGTGGTGCACATATACTGTGTCACGCAAGAGATGCGAGCAACTCCCGTCAACACCCTAAATCCCCAGAGAACTGCAATGATCGTAGCAGAATTTATAAAGGTCTTCTTACAAAACTTTTCCCACCCATTTTTCACCGCGAAAAACCCCACGACTTAAATTCTCCTTTTTCTTCATTCTTCTTTTCTGCAAATCAGAACGGAAGGATAAGCAGTCCAGCCGATCTAAGATACCAAGAAGACCTCATATTCCCGGGGCGAGTCATAGAAGAAGCTGGGAACGTCAAAGTGGGAGGGCCTCTGCACAAAGTCATCACGCCTTCCGAGCTGCACAGAGTCAGAGAAAAATTGCCCGAGGAAAGGTTTGTCCTAACCCGCGGTGCTAAGTATACGTACATGATGTTAGAACGCAGTGCTTCGGGCGAAGATGCTTTGAGGGGATGGCTCGTTGCTGCGTATATGGCTGAGATTGACAGGTCGAATGGCAAAGATGATGATGCTTTGAGGGAAGCTTATGAGAGGATGAATGGCGTTTTTGGGCCGTTTCTTCGGCAGCTGAAAGGTAAAGGATGGCATACCGATCGATTTCTTGATGGTACGGGTTACCGTTTTGCGTTGTAGGAGGGTATTTTTGTCATTATTTTAGGAAGATTAGGTCCCCGCCCGAATGTTGTCGAGTTGGTAGACGGAAGACAAGTTTTTGGATCGTTTTATAGGTTCGATCTCGTTTTTTCTTCAAGATGTGGTTGCGATGTTGTGAAAATGTTTTTTCTTTTAAATTTTCTTCATAGTAAATGTTTGGATTATTTCCGTCATTATGCCACCATATATAGTATAATTAGACTGGGTTTAGTTGTCCGTATAAGAATGAATGTCACATAATTTTATCATAATTTTATCTCAAGATTATAATCTTGACATTTATATGAGTTATATGTTCACTCTGCAATATTAACAATGCCATATTTTATTATAATTTTGTTTTTTACAAGATAATAAAAATTTTGTCTTGGTATTATTGGTAAATTTACAAAATTAACTTTTATATCATCAACACTCAACATATGTGTTACAAAAATAATTATTCTTATGAACATCGAAAAATATAAGATACACATATTATTTTGATCACAATGAAATAAAGAATAAATTGGTGTTGTTTATTTAGTTTTATCATATAAATCATATGAAATAACGAAGATTTTAAATTTGGTGGTATAAGGGTTTTTAGCCATTTCAGATAATTATCTTGGTTGGATAAATAATCTCACCCATGCCATAGGTTTATTTATCTTGGATTCTCTAGTTTATAATAGCGGACCTTTTATTTATAACGGGCTTACAAAAAATATTACATTGTCAACAACAAAATTATATTGGATAAAAATAACATTATCTTGCCTTGTCTCACTTTATCTCACCTAAACGTAGCCTTAAACTTGGTATTTTACTCACATTTAATGTGCGTCATCCAAAATATACAATATTAGGTACTACCTCAGTCCCACTTATTTCTTCCCATCTTTCTATTTCGGGCGTCCCACATAATTCTTCTCATTTCCATTTTTGGTAAAAAATTATCCCACTAATTAAACTAATTACACCATTAATATTAAAAAAAGTCTTCTTGATTTGCGTGTCTACTAATAACTTTTCTCTCTCCATATTAAAATAATATTAAAATAATGTGATTTCTTAATCTCCGTGCCGGCTAATCTTTGGGAAGATTTAGCTGGGACGGAGGAAGTATAGTTTTTTGGTTATTTTCAAATAGATGAAATTATAATAGTTTTATGTTATAAGTATATAACAAGATTTTAACTTGGAATAAATTTAAAAAATTAAGAGTAAATGATAACTATTATTGCCATATAAAATTAATTTAAGGTATTTTCCAATTACATTTATAAATACAAACGGTGAGAGTGTCTAGTAATTACTTTATTTGATTTTGGTATATTAATAACTCATAACCCGAAAAATTAATTTTCTTTTTTCACATAATACTTAACACACAATTAACCATAATTCGGAATTATAGATAAAATCATAGCTTGCTCATTCATCCATCGATCAGTTTCAAGTGAGTCGAGCAAATTAAAAACACTAGAAAACCTATGCTACTCAGGGACATTAACTAATGAAAACAACCACCAATTAATTAGTTAAGAGCAGCATTTTCAAACCACAAAAGCAAACTTCATACTTAAACCAACCCAAATTGAACAAACACTTACCTCATCAATCAGCAAAGCTCAGTATCGAACTTGAGCGAAATCCCCATACTGAAGAGCTCCTGTGTGAGCAGCTTCGCGCCGTAAGGCACGTCGACCCTCACAATCTCCTCTGCCGACTTGCAGAACCTGCAGTACGGCCCGCGGATCTTCCGCCCGCCCATGACGGCCCGTTGGATCACGTTCGCCATGTTCTTGCACTGTCGGCAGACGTGCATCTGAGTCGAGTCGCTGAGCGTGAAGAGCCTCTCGTGGAGGTTGGCGGCCGCCCCGTGGGCTATGAGGCAGTCACGCTCCATCTCGCCGAACTTTATGCCGCCGAACCGTTTTCGGTCGGCGACGGGCTGACGGGTCAGCGGATGGACCGGCCCGGTGTTTCGGTACTTGACCTTGTCCTCGGCCATGTGGTGGAGGCGTTGGTAGTACGTGGGGCCCATGAAGATTAGGGATTCGACCTTTTCACCCGTTCGCCCGTCGTAGACTCGCTCTTCTCCCCACCTCGAGAAGCCGAGCCTTTGAGAGAGAGGAAAAAAAGAGATTTGTTTGACTGAATTCTTGTTTGTTTTACATTCAGAGGGATTTAGTAAGGAGAGGAGAATGGAACGGAAAAGGAAAGCTAATTTTTATGTTTGGTTGGTTGGAGAAATAGGCGGCGAAAAGAAAAAAAAAAAAGAAAGTTTTTAGAATGGTTTTATAGCTAAAAGGCTGTGGGAAGTCGATTTCCTCACCGCTGGCGAGGAAACGGAGGGGAAAAAAAAGCTAGTGAAAACCCATTTTTCCTTTAGGCTCCGTTTGGTTCGTGGATTTTGACGTGGAAAAGAAAAGAAAAAGTATGATTGTACGACACGTGAACCGTAATGTACAATGATTCGATGCGTACCACCACACTTTTCTTTTTTTTTTTCCGCGCCGATTTCCGCGGACCAAACACACTCTTAGTTTTATTTTCCTCGCTGATTTGCACGGTCAAAACACAGTGTTAGAGTCTCCTTTCCAAGTATTTTGCTTCAAATGAGGGACAAAATGCAGGCAAAATGTGCTCTTATATGATAGCATGAGAATAAAATGAGACCGTAAACAGTAAAAAAGGAAAACAAATTGCAACTTGTATCTTTAAAAGTTCTGTAATTTGATTTAAGAGGAGAAAAAGGATGAGTTACCTGTGAAGCTGGGCTGTAATGTCTTCAACATTTGGAGTAGAGAATGGGGTGGCATACTTTAACGCGCCCCCAAGAGCAATCCCTTTGCCCAAAGCAGCTTCCAAGAGTTGGCCAGGCGTTTGCCGGGAAGGAAACGCGTGGGGGTTTATGACAATATCTGGCACTATTCCCTGTTTGGTGAAAGGGAAATTCTCTTGAGCATCCAAAAATCCCAAAACGCCCTTCTGCCCGTGCATGCTCGAGAACTTGTCTCCAAGACAAGGAGACCGAACCTAAGGCAGACACAGCAGCACGTCAGTATATTACAACAAAAAAGAACCCAACGCTTGTCAGAAAATAAACCGAAGTTTTTTACCTGTCTCAGCGACACAACAGCAAAATTCTTCCCTTCGTCATTTGCCGAAAGAATGACCTTCTGAACCATACCCCTCTCCGTGTGCTTCAGCTTCATGCTGTGGTCAATCCCAGTGGCAGAATGCTTCCCTATGACTATATCGCCCGTCTGAAGATTGGCACCAATGTAGGGAAGCCCATCCTCGTCGAGGCTGTCCACACGCCCAAACTTACTCTGCATCTTCCCAAAGTTAATCAAATCGTCAAGCTTCGCCTTTTTATCAGAAGATTCTGCATTATCCACCTCAGCCTTGTAACTCCTAATGTGTTGGGTCCTAAACATACCACGCTCCAAAGACGACCTATTCATGACTAAAGAGTCCTCTTGGTTGAACCCAAGATGGACATTCACCGCCACGATAGCACACTGGCCATTGTAGAATTCGGGGTGTGGAATCATTCCCTTGTGGTGGTCAAACTTTGACTTCCCAAGGCAGTCGGCCACCATGGTTCTGAAAATTGGCCTCTGAGGATAGAACAATTGATGGGTGTTTGTGTCTACTCTGATTCTAGGGTTCGTAGTCGAGTGCCCAATAGCTTGCTGGGAGTGCTTCTCCGATTGGTATAGGACTCGCCTGGCATGGTCATGATTTGTGAAGGGAATTATGCCACAGCTCAACCCTAATAGGAAGGAGCTGTCAAGTTCGCAGTGTGTGTAAGTTACTGGCGGCTTCTCTAACTGAGCAGTGTAGAGATATCTGATTCCCCAAGCAGTTTGGCAGTCTTCCTCCTCTTCGGGGCCCACGAGTTCCAATATGCCGTTTTCCATCAGCGTTTGGAAAGAGAAATCGCCCTTTAACTCCTTTATTTTGTTGAGGTTTCGAACGACGAGAAGAGGGCGGAGTATTCTTCCTGCGTCGGCGAATATACGCACTTCTCCACGGTGCTCGTCTCTTTTGATTTCAAGCTGCAAGGATGGAAAATAATTAAAAATCCTCACGGGAGAATAGCTTATTAGGCAGATGACAAGGCAAAGAGCTGACACATAAATATTATGTGCATATAGGGTTAGACTCAAAGTTGAATCTAACTGGTGTCTGACTTAAATGTCAATGTAAAATTTCATATTATGATTTAAGAAAGAAAATTAAGATCAATGTAAAAAATCTCATATTCTACAATTACGGAGTAAAAATCATGCTGCTTGCACCAATTAAGACATAGATTTCGTTAATAGTAACATCGGACTGCCATGTAGCATCCTGTTGCAACAAGTTAACTAATTAGGATGTTTTAAATTTTTAACGTGTCATGCAACAAATAGATCATTAGATCGGTGGAAGATAATAACCTCGTGAGGAATTTTAGCTCCGCGACGTTTGCGTCTTAGCTTGGCAACGAACGATGCAGAATCTTTACATGTGCCAACCCAATCACCATCAAGAAATATCTTGTTTTTCTTATTGAGGAAGGCCAAAGAGTCATCCATCAGCTTCTCCATTCCACATTGATAAAAGGTTTTAAAAATGTATGCACGTTCCTTAACTGCAGTGCTGACAAGGCCCATGCTAGCGAGATTCTTAACCAATCCACAATTTTCTCCGTCTGGTGTGGATAGGAAACAGAGTCTTCCCCAGTGTGATGGATGGCTGCAATACGATACTCCGATACATTAATAACATTATAACAAAAAGGATACAGTTAAAGTATCATATGCAGTACGCGATAGCAGAATGTTGGGGACAAGTTATGACACTCCCTATGAACTTGTATCGCATAGAATGAAAAGAATGTCTTATCCTCGATGTTGCTGGTTATATTCAGCCTAAAAAGAACACGCGTGGATCTATCAGCAGATCGGTAACTTTATATTCAGCATCTATCATACATCAGCACTAAAGATTCATATTCAATCAAAATCAAGTTAAAGCATTAGAAAAACAACAGATGATAAGCTAAAGCCCCTGTGGTACAAATAGATCACAATATCCTTGATAGTGGTTGACTTCAGCATTATAAAAGGATGCATATGTATCTATCAGCGGAAGAGTTTCATTCTATTCTAGAGCAGATGAGGAAGCACTGCGACAAATACTTGTCAAAAAAGTGTTGCACACTACATTAAAATAAAATAAAAAAGGAATTATGGTCTACTCAGGCAACATAGATCGAAAGCTAAAACCATGTCTCACAGAATTATACAGTGAAAATGTCATCACTTCTCAGACGACTGTGAATTCAATCTTACAAAAACTTACGGGTATCGAACATCGCCAGCCCTCCCCGGGTAAGTGACATGTAGGCGCGTTTTCCTCATGTCAGCTACAGTCTGTAAGGGATTTGTCCTCCTCAGAGTAGCCACAATACCAGAAATCCTCTCCATTCTCTTGAAAGGATGGCTCCAAGCTCCAGTCGAAAATGCTCTCGAGAGACCGTTCGTAATGATCGAAGCATCCAAGTAATGATCAACCTGTTGCACCTCACGATCTTTGTAAAGGTCCCTTTGCATCGCTTTAGTTATGCGCCTCTCAGCATGTTTGACGTGGATAAAAAGCTCCCTTTCGAGAAGCTCACCAGCCAACTCTAGCCTCTTGTTCCTTAGATCATCCCTGCTATCAACTTTTCGGCGCCCTTTATATGCCTCTAAGAGAGACTTAACCATATAAGCTAGGAAATGAGCTTTCTGACCTCGGCTAGTGAGATGGGGGAAGAAGTACTTCTCTATGAACTCTTCAACCGACTCGGTAGGTGGAAATTTACAGGCCTCCATTAGACTCTTGATGTGATTTGCAGCATTACCTTCTTTCCGAAAACCCTCATAATCCATATCGGCGTCATAAATTGATGCGATGAGTATGTTTGAGATATCGGGATCGGTAATGTCTGCACCAATAAGGTTTATCACCTCTCGATCGTTTGGAACACCCAAGGCGAAAAACATGAGCCAAATGGGCATATCTGTGACTGCAAAGAAGACGGTGAGAATCTTTTTTCCTCCCATGATGTTTTCCACTTTTGGGATTAACTTTACATAAACTCTCTTCCTTCTCTGCACCGGCCTATAAGAAATGGTCCAATTAGGGTTCTTGGTCACCCACATTCGCGTCAGGCAGATTTGCTCCTGCGCTATGAACGTCTGCAAAAGTGTTGAAAAAGAATCAATACAACAAACTGAATAAATAAATAATTTTAATGATTAACACGTGAATTATATATCTTATGCACAATCTAGTCTTTTACAGAATCAGACACCGAAATGTATATGTTTCAAATCATAGTGCATTGTACACACATCGTCTCAATCGAAACAGTAGGAAATTAAGCCATTCAAATCTTTCAACAAACTGCAGACAATGAATGTTCCCATTTTTAAGGCAAAACAGCTTTAGAAAGAAGAAACAAAAATAACGTTTCTTCATGATAATATCACAGTATTAGAGATATCGTCGCATCAGCCCAATAGGTAAGGAACAGAACGTGATTATCGCTCTAACCAGTGTAAAGTTCTAATATAAAAAGAACTGTTCGCGGAGGAAACAGTGGGCAATCATGACACCTTTTCAGCACCCTTGATGATAAAGTATCCCCCTTCGTCGAATTCACAATCTTTTTTGTCCTGTCCCATCCAGCACAAGTCCGACTTTACCATGACCGGAAGTTTCCCGAAGATAATTTCACTATTGTACTCATGCAGTATCGTTTTCTCAACAGACCTATCAGCACCTGTTTTGAACTTGTCAGATCTAGTGAGACCTTCCGTGTAAACCTGACATTAGATGGGAGATGATTTAATATCAGGAAAAAACCAACCGAGTATGAATGGAAAATATAATGTCATAAAGATAGAGAGGCAAAATTAAAGAAACCTCGAGGTGGGTCTCAACTCTGATTTTCGAAGAGTAAGTCATGTTTTGGAGGCGAGCATGACGAGGATAAAGGTTAATGTACTCCTTCACGCCATCAGTAGACGAAAAATTCTCCCCCGTCCACAGCATTGGGCGATCGAGAGTAACTTTCCCAAACTTAAGAGATGCTCGCCTCCACTCACCATCTCCCCGTTTTGAAGGGTCATACCCAGGCTCTATCTTTACCTCGCCAATGGAGTCAAACACTCGCTGAATGCCATGTTTGATGAATTCGTTGTAGGAACTGATCTGATGGTTAATCAAACCAAACTGATCGAAAAATGACGTTGAGGCTTTTTTTACGAACCCCCTCAAAACGCCCTCATCTAAACCTTGCATACAATTATTGGCATCGTCTTCAGAATCATCAGAGTACCCAAAGTCCATATCGCAGTCAACATCCATCGCCGAGGAACCATTAGAAACCTTCTCCTTAGATCTACTAGTTCCTGCTTCTTCTTGAAAGTCCTGCGCACCCATCTGAACAAAAAATGCAACAAATATTATCAACTGTTGAATGCACGTCGACTGCACGCAAGAGATAAAGCGAACAAAGCCAATGTCAAGATACATGATAAACTTAGTAGGTACTAAGGAGATATCCATGTTCAACCTTAAATACTGAGATGAACAACCATCCAATAACCCGAATTCTCTTGAAACTTTTCCAGGAAAAGTTCGGTTGTACCCAAAACACAACTTCAAAGACCCAACAAATATCATCTCCTCAAGCGCATCTCACAAACAATCATGTGAGAGAGCAATCCGACAAATAATGTCGTAACTGAACGCACGCTGGTAATGTAGAACCCTTAAATTCTTAGATTTTAGGGAAAAATTTATTAAAACACATCTGCTTCAAACGTCTTTAAATCCTCGAAACAAAAACAAAACAGAATCATGGGTACAGTGAGTTCAACCTCGTTTTATCAGCCGTTGATCGAAAGCCACAGATATTACGCGCCGGAGATTCTTAAAGCTTTGCACTCGGACAGTATTTTGTGTGTTGGTACTCTCACTAGACTAGACACTAGTGTGCTGTAAGCTCGGTGGGAGATATTAGATACTAGTCCCTTTGATTTTGTATAATCACTATTAGATCATCTACTTTGGGTCGAATATGTAATTTGACTTCATTATTTATTTATGTACTTTCACGGAGCAAAATTCATCGCTTTTTCGCAGGGGTGAGCAAAATCAGATATTTGGATTTTCGAATATTTCGTATATCCAGATTTGTGGATATCGAAAAATAATATTCGTATCCGATTCAATTTTAATCGGATATTTAACCGGATATCCGCAACAGGTTTTTAAATTTATTTTTCTTATATTTTTTTATTATTTTCTTTTCCAAATTATTTTTTTATTTCTTATCATAATAAAAAAATATATTTTTCATATAAGAATTTCCACACATAGTAATTCACATAATATGTGAATTTATGATTCAAAAATTACATAATGAATAATCAACATAGTACCACAAACATTAAGTTTTTAACTTGCATTCGATGTTTTTATGTTTTTTTTTGTTTCAATCCTCTAATAAAGTTTTTTATTGCAATAATAAAATAATGTAAATTTAAATATTCCACTTTGACGATTTTTTTCCTTTTCAGACCATCATTTTTCTTTTTGGGTTATTTTTTTAGTGTTTTATTATTTTTAAATATAAAATCGGATATCCGGATTATTCATATCCGATTCGATTTATCTTAAAATAAATCGGATTCGAAAACCGAATATCCATTTTTTTGGGTTTTGAAAACCCGATACCGGATCGGAATCCGGATTCCGGATATTTTTTTATCACTCCTACTTACCCATTAGACAAGAGACCTTGGCTTACCTACTTAATTGGGTATAACTCAACTCCTATTTAAAAATATGACATGTGTAAATATATATATTTAGTGAAACACACATATATGTGTTTACATGATTGAGATATGGTGTAGTGTGGTACGTGTCATTTTCTGAGTGGATTTGTGTTATAACCAATTGGGTAACAACGACAAAACTTAGACAAAGAACGACGAGAATATGAACTAAAAAGGGAAATTCACACATAGGTATCCAACAACATAAAAAACATCAAATCATCCCATGTCGGTATTTTTTTATATCTAGATACTTAATAGAATAAAATTTTTACACATAGGTACTGGACCCCGTCCCGTTTGGAGAATGACCCCTCGTTTGACTGAAACTACATAATTTAGGTACCATAGGGATACGTATTTTGGTACATAATACATTGAAAAAATGTATGTCATGCTCAGAGATATCAGATAACAGATTTGGAAATTAGGTGCCACATAAACAAGTGATATGATACGCAATATATATATATATTATATATAAAGATCCGTAAACGATGATAGAATGGTATTAAGAACCAAACAGCTTGCTATATGTAAAAAATTTATTCTACTAGATACCTATATATAGAATTTTTCTGACAAGATACTGAACCGGTAACTTTTTATCATTTTGGGCATTTAAGTGTGGAAACACCTTTAAAATGTTAATATTATGAATTAAGTTGGTAACTATTTTGTATCTGTGCATCGTGACTCGTTGCACATGGTTCCTAATTTTTGGATGGGTCCTACTATTCACACCCCCTATACACCTCTATACCACTTTTTACACCCCCCAAATACTTGATTTTTGTAATAATAATTTTAAATAATCACATGATTCAATAATATTAACTTATTTTCCATTAAATCAATATTATTAATTATATGGACTATTCGAAATTATTAATTAAGTCATTTTAACCAATGACACATTAAGAATTAGTAAAAATGCTCGTGGCCCGCGCCGGCCCGTCCCACTTTGGTACTGTCAGATGGGCCCGCGGGCCGCGGGCCGCCAAAGTGACGGGGCGGGCTACCATTTCTAAGGCCCGCCAGAGGGCGTGCTGCGGGCCGGCCCGCCGAATATCAACAATATTTTTTTAAAATAAATTAATATATAAATAAATTATATAGGTTTTTATATTTGTGAGATCCAATTTTTCATTTAATCAAATTTAATAACATAAATAAATTTTTATTAAAGAATTTAAATTGATTAGTAATTCAACTTCATTAGTTTATTTTAATGTTTTTTTTTATTTTTTATATAATTTTTTTATTTTTATTTTTTAGGACAGGCCGGGCCCGCCAGTAGGGTGGGGCTGACTGCCATTTTTCAGTCCCGTCAGAGGGCGGCCGCAGCAGGCCCGCCAAATATCATAAAATATTTTTTAGAAAAAATTAATTTGTAAATGAATTATATAGGTTTTTATATTTTTGAGATCCAATTTTTAATTTAATCGAATTTAATAACAAAATAAATTTTTATTAAAGAATTTTAATTTGATTAGGAGTAATTCAACTTCATTCGTTTATTTTAATGTGTTTTATTTTTTATATAAATTGTTTTTGTTTTTATTTTTTTAGTACGGGCCGGGCCCACTAGGCCCGTCAGCAGGGTGGGGCGGGCCTTCATTTACCATGCCCGCCAGATAGAAAAAATTGTCTTTTTTAATCGGCAAGTATTTATTTGATATTACTTTATATATTACTTAAATTATTAACATTAAACTCATTTTTTCCTTTTTTTGTGGGGTATGTAATTGGTAGATAATTAATGTTTACTCTACATATTAATGAGGGGTGCAAATAGAAAAAAAGGTGGGTGTCAATGGAATTATCCTTTGTGATACTATTTAGGGCCCTATTTTCAGATTTACTATTATCAAATAGGTTTTAGGCCCGACATTCAATAAAAATATACAATAAATATTAAATTATATTATTTGTATATTCGTTGAGCCTTCATAAGATTTAGAAGTTCTGGGCCACCAAAAAAAATAGCCTGATTAGAACCATGCAAACAAGACTTGGTATCTATTATGAATTTTAATATTATAAAGTATCTAACTTAATATTATGTTACTATCATGTTTATTCTGCCGAGCACGAGCAGGGGCGTTTTATTTGAATGTCTCCCCGAAGCCTTTAAAGTGGGTAAGGAATTAAAATAATCAATGTTATACGTGTAAAAAACCGAGACCTATCCTCTCTTTTTTTTTAAAGGAACATAAATTTCGACTTATCATACCATACTAATAGCAAACAAAATCTCACGTAAAATCAAGTATAGACTTGGAATCTGTTATTAGTTTTAGAAAATCAAGAAGCTCCAACCAGTAATAGGAGGAAGACGTCTCTGCTTGGAAATTTAAGCAACCGATAGGAACACTTTGTACAAGGTTTAGGAATAAAATACATCGCGAGAATAATAGAAGTACAATTTTGATTTTTCTATGTTGGGAATGCCTTTTCACGAAGCAATTGCCTCGCTAAACCGTCGAGGTTTTCAGTTGGTAAAAACCCAAAATTCTTACAAAACACACCGTTATTACCACACTACAAGTAGTAGTTTCAAGTGTTTTCCATGTCCATGCATCTTGTAAAATTCACCTTGTTGAGATTTCTATTCTATCCAACATCGAATAATTCTACCTTAAATCCACGTATTATATCAGAGGATATATCCCCATATCGCTACTTGGTTTTAGCACATCGTCACCGATTCTCATTCCACGCATTAGGCCAATCATTACACACATGAGGAGGCGTGGTGAGATTTCTATTCTGTCCCACTTAATATATTAGATGTTATTTCTTCATATCTATCAGTAATTAATTTTAGGAATGACCTATCGATTTCCAATAGAGTCTTATTACCTTGATATTCGTTATTAATTTATGAACCCTATT
The DNA here is from genome assembly GCA_027422505.1 of Craterostigma plantagineum. NCBI lineage: Eukaryota > Viridiplantae > Streptophyta > Magnoliopsida > Lamiales > Linderniaceae > Craterostigma > Craterostigma plantagineum. The sequence goes on from JAPQWV010000012.1 coordinate 20,183,580, forward strand.
TACAAATCACTCGGTGAAACCGAATCCGAGAGAGAAGATCGTATACGTAGCGATATGATCACCGAAATACTGAGCTGGTCGTCGGTGAAGTCAATCCTGAGATTCAAAACCGTGTGCAAGACGTGGCTTTCCATCACCCGAGTGTTAGGAATGATGGTGGGCCCCGCGGTGGTCAGTGGGCCCCGCAGCGGAACAGGTCCCGGTTTGGCTCGGTACGACGATCGGGAGAAGTGAGATCCGCGAGGTAAATTTGGTGGGACCCGCACAGTAACTACCACGGTAAAAATAAAATTACCGTAAGATAAGAAAGAACACCAGAACTTTAACGTGGAAAACCCTCTATTAACGAAGAGGGAAAACCCACGGCCGAGTCGGCAAAATCTCCACTATAGTAAAAATTACAACCCTCGAATTTTTACTATCTCACTTTTATCACTCTTGTGTACCTCACACCTCTCTGTGGGTATGGAACCCTATCAGTTTCTACATGAACTGATAACCTCACAATTCACTCAAACTACTTCTCTCTATATAGTAAAGCTCGAATGAGCTTGTGATGATAACAACTGAAGAACCTCAACCTATTTATAGATGTCTTCAGCTCTTCTAGACCGCTCGAAACGGGTGGCCAGGAATCCGCCGCGTCGCCCTTCATTATGAGCCGTTCATTATTTTATTATATATAAAAATAATATTATAATAAAATATTATAATATTTTTTCTTTGTTCTTCTTTGGTGGGCGTCACTTGCATGTGGCTGGACCCATCAATTCTCCCCCTCCAGCCTCCTTCGTTATTTACGGGACAGATTTTCTACCGCTTCAGCGATAGCCCATGCCGGCTTGACCGACGCAGAACTCAGTCTTCTCCTTGTGAATAAATTTCGTCAGAATTTCCGCAACATTTTTGTCTGTGTGGATCTTCTGCAGCTTGAACGCTTTCTCCTCAATAGCTAGTCTGAGCCAATGATAATGAACGTCAATGTGTTTCGTCCTCGAATGATACATAGTATTCCTGCTCAATTCCAAAGCAGTTTGATTATCGCAAAATATTATGTACTCCTCCTGCTGAATTCTCAACTCCTGAAGAAATCTCTTCAACCAGAGCATCTCCTTGCCAGCTTCCGTTGCTGCAACATACTCTGCTTCAGTAGTTGATAAAGAAACCATTTCTATAACCTTGACTGCCATGTGATAGCTCCCCCTGATAATGTAACCATGTATCTCGACGTTGACTTTCTGCTGTCGAGATCACCGGCCATATCGGCATCCGTATAGCCTGTAAGAAAACATCTACCACTTCCAAATGTTAGGCATAATTTGGAAGTTCCTCTCAGGTACCTCATGATCCACTTCCCAATGTGACTTCCCGGGATTCGATAGAAATCGACTCACAACGCCAATTACGTGAACGATATCTGGCCTCGTACATACCATGTCGTACATCAAACTTTCGTCCGTCGATGAATATGGAACATATGGGACATCTTCTCCGTCTTCATTTGTTGATGGATCGGATTTCTTTCAAAACTGAAAGTGCACGGCAAGTGGCGTGCTAACTGGCTTAGCATACTTGATATTGGACCTCTCTAGAACTCGTTTAGCGCTCCTGGGATAACCATAATTTCCCAACTTTTCGATTTTGGGTAATCTCCATTCCGAGAATCCGCTTTGCCGAACCCAAATCCTTCATATCAAACGTCTTTGACAAATCTTTCTTTAACCTGCTAATCATCTCTGCATCTTGTCCGGCAATTAGCTTATCATCAACATACAGGAGAAGAATGATAACTTTACCATTAGAGAATCTCCGGACGTACACTCATGGATCTGCATCTGTTCTCTTGAACCCCTGATGCACCATGAAAGAATCAAACTTCTTGTACTACTACCGTGGAGCTTGTTTCAGTCCGTACAAGCTTTCTTCAACCGGCAGACCATGTCCTCTTTACCTCTAACCTCGAACCCTTCGGATTGTTCCATATATATCTCCTCATCAAGATCACCATGCAAGAATGCGGTCTTCACGTCGAGTTGCTCCAATTGAAGATCCACAGTAACAGCTAGTCCAAGTATGACTCTGATTGTACTCATCTTCATGACCGGTGAAAATATCTCGTCAAAGTCGATCCCCTTCCTCTGAGTGAAACCTTTGACCACTAATCGAGCCTTGTATCTGACGAGCTTGCCATCATCCTTCTTCAATTTGTACACACATTTGTTCTTAAGTGTCTTCTTTCCTTTTGCCAATCGAACTAACTCGTATGTATCATTCTTCTTTAGAGAATCCATCTCCTCTTGCATGGCCTTTGTCCAATAATCTTTGTCCCTACAAGATTGAACTTCCTGGAAGCTCTCCGGCTCCCCATCATCAGTAATCAAAATATAATCAGAACTCGGATACCTCGTAGATGGTTGGCGTTCCCTAGTTGACATTCTCAGTTGAGGTTCAACTACTTCTTGCACATCTGCAGGCTCCCCCTGCTCAGTACCTTCAGTGTCATCTACGATAGGTTCATCATCATCAACGACTGGCTCTTCTGGTTCAGGTTCCGATTGCTGCATTCCTTCCTCTGTGGCACTGTTATATGGAATGTTGACTGGTGTTTCGTCTACACTGCCACCTGTGGATTTTGTTACATCCACGTCTGAGTTGCCCATGGTCTCATGCTCATGGAATACTACGTCGCGACTTCGAACAGTCTTCTTCTTCTTTGAATCCCAAAGTCTGTAGCCGAACTCCTCGTCTTCGTACCAACAAAGATGCAAGGATTTGATTTATCATCAAGCTTCAATTTTTGCTCCTTCGGTACGTGCATGAACGCCTTGCAGCCAAACACTCTCAAATGTGAATATGAGACGTCTCTACCGGTCTACACCTTCTCTAGTACATCGAAATCCAACGCCGATGAAGGTAGTCGGTTGATAAGATAGACTGCAGCGTTGACAGCTTCCCCCCAATGACTCAGATATGTTAGCCATCTTGAGCATCGCTCGGACTCTCTCCATAATGGTTCGGTTCATTCTCTCCGCGACACCATTTTGCTGAGGAGTGCCAGGAACTGTCTTCTCATGCCTAATGCCCTGCTTCATGGAATAATCTCTGAACTCCCGAGAGATGTATTCACCACCATTATCCGTGCGTAGACACTTTAGTGGCATTCCTGTTTCTCTTTCCACCATTGCATGGAACTTCTTAAAATAGTAGAATACCTGGTCCTTCGTCCGCAACAGATATACACAGGTCTTGCGAGACGCATCATCAATGAAGGTCAGAAAATATTTACTGCCTTCCAGAGATTCGACTTCCATGGGTCCGCATACGTCAGAGTGTACCGACTCCAACTTCTTCATTCGCCTGGTTAAGTTCTTCGCGAATGAAACTCTATGTTGCTTCCCAAATAAACAATAACCGCAGGGGTGCTTTCTTCTTGGCTGCTGGTATGGGGGACTTTTTAGCCAAGACATTCAACCCCTTCTCTCCTACGTGCGCCAGCGTCTGTGCCACAAATTTGGAAAAGCATCATCTTCAACTGCGTTCAGTTGGTTAGCACATATCGTTGCGTGCATCTTGTACAGCGAGCAGCATAGCTTTCCTCTGCTACCACAAATCATCACTTGGTGAGTTTCCAGTTGCTATTCGCCATCTCGTTATAGTATCCTTCGTTGTTCATAACCTTCACAGAAATCAGGTTGAGACGCAGGTCTGGAATGTGTCGCACATTTTTCAGACGTAATGTGCACCCTACGCTCGTCCGGACACAGATATCACCGATCCCCACTATTTCAGAAACACTTTGGTTACCCATCTTGGTAGTGCCAAAGTTTCATGCCTTATACGTGGAGAAGTATTCACGTCTTGGAACACAACGGTAGGAGGGACCAGAGTCCACTACCCATTCGGTGCTTGCATCCGCAACATGACAACAATATGCTTCATTCACCAGAGTAACCTCTCCACCATCGTTAGAGGCGATTGCAGACGTGTTCTTGTCATCATTTTGTTTCTACTTTTTGTTGATGAGCCTACAGTTTCTTTGCAAGTGGCCAATTTTTCCACAATGGTAGCACTTCCTCATCTCCCTGGACTTGGATCTATCTTTTGACTTGTCATATCCTTTTGGTCCTCTACTCTTGCTCCGACCCCTATTCTCCATGACAAGGGTCTGATTTCCCGTACTGGTAGTGGCAGCATCCTTTCGTCGTAGCTTTTCATTATAGAATCTGTTTTTCACCATATCCATCGTGACTTTACCACTTAGTGCCGAGTTAGTGAGCGATACCACCAATGTATCCCAGCTATCAGGTAGAGATCCCAGTAGTAGACATGCTTGCAGCTCATCATCAAGGATTAGACCGGCACTCGTGAGTTGAGTCACCAGCCCTTCAAAGTCATTCAGATGTTCAGCAACTGATCGTCCCTCGTTCAGCTTCATATTCATGAGTTTTCGCATCATGAATACCTTGCTCAGCGCATTCGTCACCTTGCTCAGTTGTTGTGGAGGCTTATGTCCACCCATTGGCGGATCACACCTATCGTCTTTCTTTGCAATTTCTTCCATTGATCAGCCTTCTCGCCTTCGGGTACCTTCCGTCATTTTCGATTGGTTCATGGAGGTCTTTGCAATAAAGATAATCCTCCATCCTTGATTTCCATATGGAGTAATTCGTTACTGTCAGCTTGATCATTCCTCCGTCGTTCTCCATGGCCGTCAAAATCTACCAGCAACCTACTAGTATCTTTTCTGATGTGGAAGATCAGTTAAAGCTGCAACCACAGAGCATACTCAGAATACAATCAGGCTCTGATACCACTCTTTGGGAATGATGGTGGGCCCCGCGGTGGTTAGTGGGCCCCGCAGCGGAACAGGTCCCTGTTTGGCTCGGTACGACGATCGGGAGAAGTGGGATCCACGAGGTAAATTTGGTGGGACCCGCACAGTAACTATCACGATAAAAATAAAATTACCATAAGGTAAGAAAGAACACCAGAACTTTAACGTGGAAAACCCTCTGTTAACGAAGAGGGAAAAACCACGGCCGAGTCGGAAAACTCTTCACTATAGTAAAAATTACAACCCTCGAATTTTACTATCTCACTTTTACCATTCGTGTTTACCTCACACCTCTCTGTGGATGTGGAACCCTATTTGTTTCTACCTGAACTGATAACCTCACAATTCACTCTCGAATGAGCTTGTGATGATAACAACTGAAGAACCTTAACCTATTTATAGATGTCTTCAGCTCTTCTAGACCGCTCGAAATGGGTGGTCAGGAATCCGCCGCGTCGCCCTTCATTATGATCCGTTCATTATTTTATTATATAAAATAATATTATAATATAATATTATAATATTTGTTTTCTTTGTTCGTCTGCGCTTTGGTGGGCGTCACTTGCATGTGGCTGGACCCATCATCGAGATCACAAATTTATCCAAACCCAGGCGGTCCGTTCGAACCCATTCATATGGGATTACTACAAAGACGACAACAACGACGAAGAACACACTCGCATAAGCTTCGAGCACGGCCTGATCTTAGAGTGCCATTTTCACCGCACTTCGAAAGGTTACTAAGGAACCCCTCCACCAGAAGGGCCTTAGGCTTGCCTCGAGCTTCTGGCTTGCACCCCTTGCAATTGCTAATGATACACTACACTTGGAGGACTAAGACGCTAAAAAATTGTCTGGCTCGGCGGCGGCGACGACGATGACGAAAACTTAGGGTTTCTTAAGAACCTCACTGTCGGCGTCGATAAGGAACGGAGAACGCTCGATATCCCCTTTCCCTGGGTCGAACCGTCCAAAATCCGGCACCTGGTGATCAACGGGGTCTATTCACTAGTACAAAACATGTAATAGGCGTTGGTTGATTTGGATTATAGGCATCGGTTTCCGGTCGATGCTAAACTCACCGACGCTGTTAATCAGGTAATAGGCATCGGTTATTAACCGACGCAAAATCGCAACAATAGTCGCCGATTGTCCGAAACAACCGATGCCCATAACAGACAATAGGCATCGTTTGTCGTAAACAACCGATGCCTATAGTTAAATAAAGGCGTCGGTTGTCGTGAACAACCGATGCCTATTGTCTGTTGTGGGCATCGGTTGTTTTTTACAACCGGTGCCGCCTGTATTTTTTATATATATTTTTTGCTAGGCATCGGTTGTTTCTTTGCTAAGAACGACACAAAGATTGCTTATTTTTTATAATTTTTTTCCTTTCTATATCCAATAAACCTGTAATTATAAATTTTGGACCCAAATCAACCATATTTCATTCATATTCCATTCTAATAATTTCATCATCAAAAAGTGTTTTGCGAATCAATCAAGCAGTAGCTTGCCTTTCGTCAGCACATTTCTTCGCAAAAAGAGCTTAGCGAATCAAAAAGCTTACATCATCAAAAAGAGTTTAGCGACAAGTGCCTGCTTATCTTCAGCACATTTCTTCGCCCGTGTCCCTGAAAGAAACGACATAATGAAACGAAGATTTGAACAAGCTGCACTTCCTTGCAAGAATCATCACGTCGATCTTACCTTTGACGAGCTAAAGGTGTTTGCTGCTCAGTTTCTTCGTTCCAATTTAGCTTAGCAACTGCTTCATCTTGCACGGACTCGTACTTCTGTTATATATCAAAGAGACAGTAAGCACAAATCCCACACACACAAGAAAAAAGAAAAGAGCTTTAAAAGGAAACTTTGCATCCAAGGAAGGCTGGAAGATCCCTTCTCTACAGAGACAACACTGCAGTTTTTTTCATTTGTGAAACTATAAAGAGAACTCCAATGAGAAAGGAAAAATCAAAGAACCTGAGAAAAGATTAATTGTCTGTGAAAACTACGAACACAAAGACGCACATGCTAATTATTACGTGTACCTCGAGTTTCTGAACGAGTTCTCTGGGTTAGGGGCAGAGAAGGCTTAATAAAACCATCATCCACAGCTTTATCGATGAAGTTGAGGATAGAGTTGTAGTAACCATCAATGTTGAGCAAACCAACCTACACCTCGTATTCAGATATACTACGGATGAATTACTTTAAAGGGAAAAAGAATATGAAATATGGATATACTTACAGGCTTGTCATGGATGCCAAGCTGCGCCCATGTTATCACTTCTAATAGTTCCTCAAGAGTTCCATAGCCACCTGATAAACATGACATGCGTAGCCACGGATAGTTATTACCAAATGAGGCCATGATTTAGATGGGATCAAAAGAAATGGTGAAAATGGATAAAGGCCAACTCTCATCTTATAATACAATACCTGGCAAAGCTATGAAGCAGTCTGCATGGCGAGCCATCTCAGCTTTCCTCTGGTGCATATTAGCCACGATTCTACCTTGGCCAATTACCTCACCAGTTTTCTGAACCATCTCAAACACATAAATGGAAATATTCAGAATCAGGGAAGTTATTATCATATGCTACCAATGTAAGGTAAACACATGAAGAGGGGTAAAAAAGGAGAGATAATAAGACGAAACCTCTTTTCCAGTCAAAGTAGGTAAGATCCTGCAATAACGTTGCAGAAACAGATTTCATAATCAAAACGATAAATTAGTGAGAAAAAGTAATGGAAAGCACTTTAGTTAAAACCCAAAACATGTCCGTCGCCGATATGAACAGCTTGTGCCACTAGACCCATCAGCCCAATGCTTCCGCCACCATACACAAGGTTCAATCCTTTTGCAACCTTCATACATGCAATTGTGAAACATTAAAGATAAAATTCTTCGTTAGTTTAGAAATTGGAAAGGCGTGCTTGGTTGTCGATTAATTACCAGCTCCTACCCTAGCTCGAGCGCAGCTTCATTGTAACAATCCTTTTTACCAGAGCTGCTCCCACAGAAAACACACACATTCTTGAAACTTGATTTCCCATGATTCTCTTTCATCGTCTTGCTTGTTGAGGAACCAAGCCTTGTTTATGCTGCAAGCTTCAAAGGGTACTCATTCAAGTGATAAATGAACAAAATAACATACTCACGATTAGACAACAAGTGCCAAACATCAACTCATGGCCTGCAGCCCGCTAACCCATTACGCAAACATGCCCAGATATAAAAAATCTCAAGAAATTAACCAAAAGAAATAATCAATTTCCAAAATACATAAAATTAACAGGCCGGATTTGTCCCGCGGCCCGCCGGGTTTTTTGGCCTACGCTAGCCCGCCGGGCTTGATGGGCCGGGCCAATAGGCCCCCATATTTCGGGCTGATGAAATGGCATGAAATTCAATTTTATGGTATAATTTCAGTACATCAATCAACCAATTCACTACATGACTACATAACAAGCAATTCCATGCATGAGTACATCAATGTGAGCTCTCATGCCATGCGCACGCACGATGTTGGCTTGGCAGAAGTTATAAAGATGAAAACTTTCTTTGAGAAACACAAGACCAAACCGAACCCCATGGAAAAAAACGTAGAAGAAGGGAGAATAAAAAAACCAAGAATCTTTAATAGCTATAGCAAGAAAAGAACAATAATCTTCAATGATATTATAGAAAGACCTATGTTTGCTACTGATGCGAGGAGAACTTGAAACCTAATCGCCGAAGTAATCGTCGACGTCACTCGAAGATACGAAAAGAAGTGAAGAAAAAATTGGATTTAGGGTTAAGTAAGATTATGGGCATCAGTTGTTGAAAACAACCGACACCAGTTGTTATTATAACCGACGCCTACTTTCAGCTAAATCAATAGGCATCGGTTGTTATCGGGAACCGACACTATATCGTTAAAAAACTTGTATTTTATTACTAAAATGCCACCGCACGACAAATAGGTGTCGCTTTCTTAGAAATCGGCGCCTATAATGCGACGCCTATCTGCATTTCTGTACTAGTGATTTCTTCCTTACACCGACAGGAAAGAAGCTCGACGGGCTCGTCATCGTGTGCTTCGAAATGGAAAATGAGGCGTTTTTGAGAGTAGACGTACCACTCGACGACCGGTTGTTGTTCTCGGACCGGGAATCGCTCATGCTTGTGAATTGGGGCGGGAAGCCGGCGCTCGCTCGGGTGGTGGGGAACGACGAGTACTACCTTTGGGCTTTGGAAGATTATGCTGGGCAGAAACGGGCCAAGGGTAAGGTAAAGACTGGCGTCGAGCTGTTGTTCGGTGGTAAGTGGGAGACTTATCTTCATTATTATCATGTCGGCATTCCGGGGAACACGGATGACCGGAAGGTTTCGAATTTCGGCATGTTGGCGTTGGAAGAAGATTACGAGGACGAATTGAGCCTCGTTGAGTTGGATGGAATGAAGCCCGTCGTCGCCTCGTCGACGGCAAGGGGTAATTGGAGGCGAGGTTGTGTCTCGACTTTGTAAATGGCTCTGCTGTGACAAGTAACTGATAGTCGCGTTGTTATTGGCTACGATATATTTAGGCGGTCCTCTTTAGGTTTATTTAACTTGGATTCGTCGCGGAAACTAAATCGTATCTATAGATTATCGTATAAATCTTCTTTTGACCACCGTTCGAGAAGATCTATTTTGATACGTCCAAATTGAAATATATACACTATTTTGATCAAAATCCTCAATCAAAACCTGAAAAAACATTATGCTCAAATATGCATAATCAAAATATTGAACCATTATGCTCAAACATGAAGTATCAATCTATAGAAGCATCTATTGTGATACCAATGTAACGCATTAGAGTATAGTATGCCAGCAACAAAAGGATTCACATAACTAGGGGTGAAAGATGAGCCGAGCCGGCTCGGCAAAAGCTCGGCTCGAGCTCGATATAAATGAGCTCGAGCTCATTTAAGTTGAGCTCGACCTCGAGCTTGAGCCCGGATATAGTGGCTCGAAAGCTCGCGAAGAGGCTCACGAGCTTTTCTTTTTTTAATTTTTTTATATTTTATAATTTACATTATTTTTTTCTAATTTTTAAATATTTTTATTAAAAGCGCGATTTTTTTTTTAAAATTTTCTTAATTCTTTTACTAATTTATGTTAATTTATTAATAAAAGCTCGAGCTCATCTGGCTGCACATAACATAGCTAAACACATGCATAACGTACCAAAAATAAAACCCTGATTTACAAGGCCCAATTTAAACTTCGAAAAACCCTTACGGAGAAAATTGAAACACTCCACATTACACATAAGTCCTAGTTGCGACCTAATAACCGTAATTGAGCATCAATCGAAAAAGTACGCATGAGACCGCAATCCAAACAACTAAAATAATATATGTATATTGATGTAAAAATAATAATTAACTATAAATAAAGGTAAATAAATATGAAAATGTTATATAGTTGGTAGAGCCGGCAATATTACCCGCGGCCCGCGGGCCGGCCCGCCCTGCCCCGCCAAAAGAGGGGACGGGCTCCGATTTTTCAGGCCCACCAGGAGGCGGGCCTCGGGCTTCAGCGGGCCGGCCCGTGGGCTGGTCCGCCAATAATAAATATTATTTATTAATTGATAAATATATATATATATTTATATATAACTTATATAATTTTTTTATATTTTTTGGTAAGATTTTATAATTTATAAAATTAAAAGATAAATTAATTAATATTTTCTGAAGTTGAAATATATTAAATAAAATTTATTTATTTATTTATTTTTATTTTCAGGTTTTTTTCTATTTTTTAATTTATGCGGGCTAAGACCGCCGGGCCCGCGGCCCGCCAGTGGGCGGGCGCGGGCGTAGCTTTCTTAAGACCGCCTGTTGGCGGCAGTGGCGGAGCCACCCTTGGGCCAGTGGGGTCCATGGACCCCACTGAAATTTATTTTTTGTTTACTATTTTTAGCAGAAAAGGTAATATTTATAGCTAATTTATTTAATAGGACTAAAATGACCCCACTCAGCTAATATATTTAATAAGACTAAAATGACCCACTCAACAAATCTAAGTTGAAAAAAAAGAACTTTCACCGACGCGCTCTCCTTGTATTTCCTTGGGAATTTAAATTTTATAGAAAAGCTAATAACTACAAATGCAGATTGCTGTAAAAGTACTACTGTTAATATTTATACTCGCAAATTTTAATTTTACTATATATGTTGTTTTGATTTGGACCCCACTGGAACCAAAGTCTGGCTCCGCCACTGGTTGGCGGGCTAGCCCGTTTTGACGGGTCTAATAGTGGGTGATTTTCTTCCTATTATTACTTTTTAAAATTAAATTAATATCACAGACCAAATACGGTTTTATCCCCAGCAATAATGAGCCTCGGTATTTGTGTAAATACCCATTTTTATTCTTTATTTTTGCTTAAATGTTTCACCCTTGTAAACTACGCTTTACAATTTACATCCACGGCTTAAAACCCACGTCTCCTCACGTTAACTCTCGATAACTTTAGAACCCAGAAATAGTACAGACCAAATATCCGATCCAATTCACGCAAAACGATGTCGTCTGACGACAGCGAAGAGTCATTCTCCCACACCCTTCTCGTCATCCGCGAGGTCTCCGTCTTCAAGATCCCTCCCCGGCCGACCTCCGGCGGATACAAGTGCGGCGAGTGGCTCCATTCCGACAAGATCTGGTCGGGCAGATTGCGGGTCATATCTTCCAGCAACAGTCGGTGCGAGATCCGCCTCGAAGATCCCAACTCCGGCGATCTCTTCGCCGCGTGTTTCATCAGTCCCGGCGGCAGGGAGCAGGCCGTCGAGCCCGCCCTTGACTCGTCGAGGTACTTCGTGCTGAGGATAGAGGACGGGCGTGGGAAGCACGCGTTCATCGGGCTAGGGTTTGGGGAGAGGAACGAGGCGTTCGATTTCAACGTGGCGCTGTCCGATTGGGAGAAGTATGTGAAGAGGGAGGAGGAGAGGGAAGGAGAGGCCGGCGAGGAGGGTGCCGGCGGAGGCAATATTGATATTCACCCGGCGGTTAATCACAGATTGAAGGTTCCGAGTTTTTACTTTTCCGTATTTGTCTTCTAATTGTTGAATTGAAATCAAGTAATCGCAATTCACAAGTGCCCTTCCTTATTAGCTGCGCTTTTGATTACCATGTCTGGTTGTTTCCATGAGCTCTTAGGGATGTGGGATTATCTGTGGCATTTGAAATTACCTGATTATTTATCTAAATCTGAGCAGATGCTTATGAGTTTGGATGGAATTGGATGGGTACTGAGATTTTGAGGTTGTTATAATTATAGTTTCTTGAGTTGGGGTTCGAAAGGGTTTTGGGATGTTAGCTGATTACAACGTCTTACAATGGAAAGTTCTTAAATAGCAAACTTCGAAGAAGCTGACCATTTGTTCCAGCGTAGAACGAACTCAGCTGATTTTGAACGAGGAATTGACATGAAGCCATTGGATTGGATGTTCTAGTTTTGTGCCGTTTTACTACATAAACTGCTGCATTTAATTGTCTTTTCTTAGACGTGAACTCTCGAACAAATGTTCGTTCCCAGAATCGTGGACTTTTTGAAAAGGTAAACTCAATTCCTTTTTGTGGAAATAGATATAAAGGAAAGTGCTTTCTCAATTTGTTTGTTTACGTAACGCCTCTAAGTACCCAATTTATATCTCAAAATCACCAGTTCTTGTATCCCTAATCATTCTTTCTTTTGTGGGACTGCCTATTCTCTTACACTTATTTCCAAGTGATATTGCAATACTCCATTCTCCAAGTTTCCATCTTCTTCTCTCACTCTTACTTTGTAGGAAGGAGAGACGATCAGAATCAACCTGAAGAACAAGCCCATGGGCGGAGCCCACGTGCCCGAAAAACCCAAGGCTCTCGGCCTCGCTCCACCGCCGGGCGGGGCGGTCAAAATTCGGTCACCCCTTCCTCCCCCGCCCAACGATCCAGCCATCAAAAGTAGGTTAAAAAATCAGATTTCGGCCCTAAAGGAGAACTCTAGTGAGAGCGCTCTTTCTGATTTATCTCGGCTCGAGGTATCGTAGTTGCATGAGTCGACAAGGCATTTTCTGCCCGAGATTTTTTTTTTCGAAAAGTTTATATGGTTTTATTTTGATCGATTTTTGTTGCAGAAAAACCTTCCTTCTTCGGCGGGTGGGTCGGGGAAGAGCAGTACTACAACTGCTGCTGGCTGGGCGGCATTCTAAAGCAGTGTATTATCAACTTTCTACTTTCTTTTATCATAAGTTCCAATTGAATGAAAGAATAATTTCATGTCGATATATATTTGAGATATAGAGGAGTTTCGTGTCTGTTGTGATTTTATGCTTGAGACATGATCTTCTTCGGAATTTATTTTGGCTGGTATTTTAACTACTATATAAATATATATAGTGATATTTTAAGAATTATTTTGAATTTCGATGTTTAAAATATGATATCATAATTTTGTTTAAATGACTTGAGAGCTGTTTGTAAGTATAGAACGGAAAAAATGATTTGTGAAGATTTAATTAAAATTTGAAGGATAGGATTATAATAACATTTGACATATCAAATCTTATATAATTATAGAAATGTAGGTATTCTCAATATGTTGCCACATGTTCGTTAACTTAAAAAAATAAATAAATAATAAAAATGCAAAAAAAGTCAACCTCCACGTGTTAATTCCACAATGATTCACTATCAAACATAAATTTAATAATTTTATTAATATATAGTAATTATATATAGGTACTATCGTGCACTAGTAAAAAACTAGCTAATTAAAATTGAAATGTTGTATAGGGAGTATACAAATACATATTGATAGTTCCATGTCCAAGCCACGCCAATATTATTAAATATCATTTGCACCAACAAGCTCTTGAATATTTGCCAAATGTCATCAAATATGTACTCTTTTTTATAAAGACCTTTATCATAAAATATAGAAATTATACAATGGCGGGTGCGGTATTGTATATAGAATAATTCGGAACACTAGAAAATCGTTGTTAGTATTATTATTAGACTTGGATTGGTTTCTTATATGGGCATGAATTAAATTCTGCTAGGTTCTCGACACGTCATGAAAAATTCACATTTTCGATATGTCAAAAATCGATCAATTACTTTATATCTCGTTCTCACATGAGTAGGATAAGATAAATATTTGAATTTATTAGGCGAACTCGACATTGAATTGAAATTTGCAAGACAATGCAAATTTTACCCCTGTTTTTTTTTCTTCTAAAGGTGAATAAAGAGATTCGCATATTTACTATAGCGACTACGAATACGAACCAAAATGTTAGAATGAATGATCAGATTATTGTGAAAAGGAAAGAAAAAACAAGCAAAGCCTCAGAATCTTCTTTGAGAAACTTCTTACACCTAACATTATTTATTGTCCTTGTACTAAGTTTAGAATAAAGAAACAATTCTTGCCTCCCAAGTTCTTAAGAAACACTCAATGTAGATGACCTTTATGAGCACACAACACAAATAAAGGTGCTGATTTTGACGCCAAAGCTCATTCGGAATATTACATATCTCCTACCTAATAAAATATCATAACATAATGTCTACTAATCGCATCTCGATGATAGTTGTTTTACTTATCTATCCTTTTTCTTTTTTTCCTTAAAAGGGAACCCTGCAATTGTCATCACTAGTAGGTTAGGGGAACTCAATGGTTTTCTCATGCAAGTAGGGTTGTCAATGGAGCGGGGAATCCCCGCTATTCTACCCCCGCGGGGCGGGACGGGGGAAAATTTTTACCCGCGGATATTCCCGCCCCTTTCCCCGCCCGCCCCGATTATTAAAATAATATATATTATATTCAATTAATATTATTATAAGATGAATAATATTAAAATATACTTTGGATAATATAAAAATAATATAAATATGATTAAAATATTGTTTAAATAATATAAATAATAAAATAATATTAAAATATAGTTTATTTAATATAAATAATATTAATATATAGTTTATATATATTAAAATAATATAAATTAGATTTTTCTAAAAAATTAAGACTGGGCGGGGAATCCCCGCGGGGACGGGGACGGGGGCGATCTTGTCCCTGTTTACCTCGCGGGGACGGGGATTGGATCCATGCACAAGGATTTCTAGGTTTGTTTGTTATTTAATATATATTTTTCAATATACACCACCATACTTTTCACGCTCCGACTGAATTCAAACAGAAGTGATTCTTAACCTCAACGATGATGAGATTGTCAGAACTTATACACTCCAAATATCCCTCAAATCAACCTAAAGAAACATTAAATAGAGAATAACAAGATTTAACATGAAAAACTTCTGGAGAAAATCCACCTAAGCAACAATGCGGTAGAATATTCATTATATGAGAAATCACAATGACAAAATTTTCGATCATCACCCACTACCAAACCAAAGCTCTCAGCTAACCTTAAATTTCATCCAAATGACTAGCCCAAATTAATAGTAAGAGATACTTGTGTTGTAAAAAAATGGGATAATTGCTATTTTAGTCCCTCTGTTATTACCCGAAATCAATTTTAGTCCCCCGAAAATACCACATCAGTAATGATCCCTCAGTTATTTTTCGTTAATCAGTGTTAGTCATTCCATCTTGTTTGACCCGATTGACCGTTAAAATCTGACGAGATCGACCGTTAGTCCCAAATTGCAACGGGGTTATGGTTTTGCCCCAAAATTCCTAAATTACACCCAAAAAATTAAAATCGCCTTCTAAAAAAAGGCTTCAAAAGATCTTCAAATGCTGTGATCAACCCTTTCTGCTTATCACTCCTGAAAATCCATTCAAACTGATTTTCAATAGCTAGGTCACTATGCAGCAAACTAAGAAACCATGACCATGAACTTTTGTTTTCATTCTCTACAATTGCAAATGCAATTGGAAACATGCAATTATCAGGATCCACACCAACAACAGTTAACAACTGCCCACCCAGAGGCCCTTTCAAAAAACACCCATCTACCCCAACAACTTTCCTACAATATTTGAAGACCCTTACATTCCTTGAAACAAATATATAACCTAAGGAATCTAGGTTGTTCTCCCTCAATTTCTGGTTTAAATAATTTTAATATAACTGTAGAATTAGGATTACTCCTAAGGAGTTCCATACAGTAGTCCCTAATCCTATTAAACTGTTCTGTCAATTTTTTTTTTGGTAAGAAGATATTCAATTACCACAAAATTTGTTCATCATCAGTCCGACTATCTTAGACAACGCTATACTCCAATCCTATCAAATATTTTTACTTGTATGGAGGTATGTAATAAAGTCTTGGTCAGCTGCGCAGATCCTCTTGAAATTGCAGACTCGAAGCCGACTGTTGAGCTCTCTCTTTATCGTCTTCACCACCTGATGCACGTCATGTTCTATTTGTTGATGTAATCGTCCATTCCTTTCACTCCAAATGTTATACACTGTAGTAGCTATTCCAGCAACTCGCACCTTGTAGGTAACACTCTTCGTCTTCCCGACATCGCTGATCCATTTTCCTCACTCCGCATAGCGGGCTGGCAACTGGCATCGCAACCATTCTCCTATGCTTACAGCCACACACCTGCTAAACTCACAAGAGAAAAATAGATGGCTCGCCGATTCGGACTCCGTCCGGCACAATGGACATGTATAGGGTTGCAAACGAATCGAATACGAGTCGAATACCACCATATTCTATTTTTATTTTTTTATTTTTCGAATATTCATATTCACATTCTTTTATTATTCGAATAGTAAAATTGTTTCATATTCTATTTGATAATATACTCGAATATAATTGTGAATATTCGAATATTCTGATAATATTTTTTTTCAGGAAACTTATTTTTACAAAAACATATAAAGCAAAAAAAAAAAACTAGTGGATGAAATATACGGTTATGACATAAAAAGAAAAATGTAGCAAAACATATCATTAGTTTATCCAATACAGTAAAACCTCTATAAATTAAAACTCGATAAATTAATAATCTCTCTAAAATAATAAAATTTTCCGGTCCCGACTTGGGCCTTTGTGAAAAATTATTAAATTCGATAAGATAATAAGATAATAATTATTCTGAAAATTCCTTTGTAAATATTAGGTCCCACTAAACCCTAAATTAATAATTCATATAAATATTATGGGCATTTGCTAGAACATGAATCTATTGTCACTTGTTTTTCTTAAAACGTAGATCTAATTGAATTATATCAGTAACTTTTTTAATTGCAGCCAAAAGTTCAGATGTCAAGTTCTCTAGCTGCAACGAAAAATGTAAATATAAATGAATATATTTAATTAGTTACAAAGAATTGGTTTATTCATGAATATAATCAATTAAAACATATTTAAATACTTAATCATCTAAATTTAAATTTTTCTATTTAACTAATTAATTATTAATTTATCGATATATTAATATCTCTTTAAATTAATAAAATTCAGTGGTCCCAAGGTTATTAATTAAAAGAGGTTTTATTGTACATAATACGAAAGCACAAGTAAATCTTTCATCGATAAATTCCAACAATAATTGTTTTTCTTAGCTTGCTTCATATTAATATGTTAGTTTAACTAGAAGTATTTATAAGTATATATTATTTAATATATATTAGATTATTCGAATCAAATATTCTAAAAAGATTCGAATCGAATATTGTCATATTGTATTCGTATTCTAAAATTATTCGAATCGAAAAAAATATTCTTATTCGGATTTGATATTCTAATATTTCGAATCAGAATTTTAAATTTCGAATCGAATTTGGAATCGAACAAAAAGATAGTTTTCATTTGCAACCCTAGACATGTAGGATCGAGGATGGGAATTCCCCACGATGTCAGTCTATCTCTAGTCAGCATTTTTCCCTGTGTAATGAGCCATAAGATAAACGTATGTTTCGGCTCACTCAATATATTCCAAATTGCTGCAGCTGCTCGAAATGTCGGAGGCGTCCCTTTTAGCAGATTGTACCCAGCCGTGACAGTGTATTCTCCATCCGACTTATTTGCCCAGGCCCCGTGAATATATCCTGCTTTGAATAATTCCTTGACCTTATTCAGTTTACGCCAGTGCCATCCGCAATCATTCGGGGCATGATGAGACCAGAAATCCGTTCCCTTTAAGGTAGACCGCATTCACCCATTTGATCCACAACCCATCTACCTTCCTCGCAATATCCCACACCTGTTTCCAAATACAGGCATAATTCCATAGCCCACAGTTTTTAATGTCCACGCCCCCATTATGTTTCTTGCAACATACCGTATCCCAAGCAACTACCACGCCCCCAGTAGGAACTCCCGGCAGCATTTGTCTACCTACTTCACAACACTTCTAGGTAGGATGAACATACCTCCCCAGTAGCTGTGTAGCGAAAGAAGAACAGAATTAATGAGGCAACATCTTCCGGCATAGGATAGGTTCCGTGACGTCCAACACTTGATGCGTTTGTTGATTTTTTCGACCAATGTTTGACACTCCGCTTTGCTCCACTTTATTGGCGATAGCGGTACACCTAGGTACCGCATAGGATAGGTTACTTCAGCATACCCAGTTAGCTGTAGTAATTCTCGTTTCACTTGTGGCGATACTCCCGCAATATACATGTTAGATTTCACCTCATTTGCTGCCTCATGGAAATGTGTCATTCCTGCTTTACTTAGTTCCAACGACCTTTTTTGAGCTTTACATACCATCATTAGGTCATCTGCAAAGCATAGGCTTATTAGTCGTATACCTTTGCACAATGGATGAAATCTGAATCCTTCAAGTGACGCGAATTAGTTTAGGGTAGCTTTTGCAATTAGTTATAATGTAAGTGGGTATATCTGTAGTTAGAAAAACCTTTGGGGTGGTTTTTGTCATTATGGATGGAAACACAAAAAACGCGTTGGATGGAAACAACATTTTTTTTTTTTCAAATTGGATGGAAACAACATAGAAGTTATGATTTATGATAAATAGTGGAGAAAACGGGGATCATGCGAAGCTCGCTTTTGAACACGAAAATGGCAGATTAGTCCTTTTATGCACGTTGTATTGTATTACGTTGATCTGATATGTGGATGATTACGAACTGTATTGAATGTATACGTTGAATCTTTCAATCTTTTATTGTTCTTTCAATTCTGTGTAATATAATAACGTTTACTTATATAGAGACGTGCCGAGGTTGCATTTCGCGAATCAATTCTCTCTCCGCGTCTCAAGATTTTCGCGGTAAGCCGTTCGTGTAGCCTATTGCTCTTTCCTTCTACTTTTTCTCTTGATTGATGTTTTTGTGTTTTTTTTTTTTTCCATTTTCGTGTTCGGCGATGATTTGGTTCAGGCATTAGAATCAATTTTATGTTATGGATTTTGACCTGTCACTGTTTTGTTCTCCGATTTTGAGCGGCTTTGGTAAATCCTTGAGGTTTTGTTTTGTTTTTTCCCCTTCTTTTATTGGGGCATTAGAATCAATTTTATGTTATGGATTTTGACCTGTCACTGTTTTGTTTTCCGATTTTGAGCGGCTTTGGTAAATCCTTGAGGTTTTGTTTTTTTTTTTCCATTTGTTCGGCGATGATTTGGTTCAGGCATTAGAATCAATTTTATG
The DNA here is from genome assembly GCA_027422505.1 of Craterostigma plantagineum. Lineage (NCBI taxonomy): Eukaryota > Viridiplantae > Streptophyta > Magnoliopsida > Lamiales > Linderniaceae > Craterostigma > Craterostigma plantagineum. The sequence goes on from JAPQWV010000012.1 coordinate 20,203,039, forward strand.
TTATGGATTTTGACCTGTCACTGTTTTGTTTTCCGATTTTGAGCGGCTTTGGTAAATCCTTGAGGTTTTGTTTTGTTTTTTCCCTTCTTTTATTGGGGGAAATTTGAGGTGTTTTTGTGATACAGATCTTCAGTGTTGGGGATTTGCTGCGTTGTGTTGTTCTTCAAGAAGGAACATTCTTGCATTGCTTTGCTTGCATTATTATTATTTGCATACATTTCGTGGAATTGTTCATGCAATGTGTTGACCCTAGCTGGTATTAAGATGGGGATTTTCTTTTCTCGTTGGCTATCATGGTATGGATCAGGGTTAAGACCGGACCGTTAAACCCCGAATCGGGTAAAAATCGGATTTGATCATTGTGTCTTGTTTCTATTAATTTCAATAAATTTTAATAATCTCGAAAGGCGCCAGTTCTACTTCAGTTTTATTCCAGTTATGCCAATAAATCTTAAAGCTTGGTAAGGATGTCTTGTAGACTAAAAAGTTATAGAAGTCTGATTATTTGAATCAATTTATTGTGTTGTGCCTTGGGTGTTTGGGTTTCCTATAAATGATTACGCTTGATTTTAGGATAAGTGAACTTTCTGTAATTGTTTCTAAAGATGCTTGTATTACGGGGCATCGATTTAACTTTATCATGTGATGAGCCACTTTTAGTGAACGGAAGAAGGAAAACGGAAATGGATTCTGCTAGGAGTTGGCTCCACAAGTTTCAACCTCGGGAACGTGTGCGATCCACGAAAAACAACGATTCAATGGGTAGCTCAAGAGAAGAAGATCCTCAATCTCTTTCGTCCGAGGAAGCCTCAACACTTACAAGACGCAAGGCTGCCGCTGCAAAACAGTACATCGAGAATCATTACAAGGAGCAGATGAAAAATCTTCAGGAAAGAAGAGAGCGGTAAGTCCATTTGCTGGATTTCAGAAAGTGCGAGTCTCCGTTTATATGATTAACTTACTGTTTCACTGTGTGCAGACGGACTTTACTAGAGAAGAAACTAGTTGATGGTGATGTATCTGAGGAAGATCAAAATAACCTGATCAAGTTTTTGGAGAAGAGGGAAAGTGAATACATGCGTCTTCAGAGGCACAAAATGGGTGCTGATGATTTTGAGCTATTGACGATGATTGGGAAGGGTGCGTTTGGAGAGGTAAAAATCTTCCTTGTTTTTAATGATCACTTCACTTCCAAGGGTAGTATAATTGAATTGGCACTGATAAGTCCACTTTTAGTTCTATGAGCGTGAGACTACTTAATTTACCCAGAGATGTTATATTGTGTATAGTTAGTTCTATTCAGCAAATGTCCATTTATACGAATCTAGAAGAGGCCGTTCGACGTAACCATGGGTTTGCATTTTTTTGCTGTTTTCCTTATCAGTTTCGAGCGTTCATTGTACATGGACATTTTTGCCCCAAAAACCAATTACGATATTGTCTATAAATTTCATATAAAGCAATCACAGCACAAATCACCGAGACCTGTCTTCACTCTGAGATTACGCTGTTGTTTTGGATTTCATCATCTTGTTATGGAAAACGACAAAAAAGAACTTCAAGTATAATGCATACTGCATTCAAGGGAAGATTTAGCTAGATAAATTAATTATGAGTTTGGTTTTCGGATTAGATATCATATATGTTTTTTATTCATGAAAGATCCAACTAATCAGGCGCCACCGTATGATATAAACGCCTTGGAACATAACTTCTTTATTACTGTATCTTGAAACAAAATTCTGATACTGTTTATCGTATCTACAGGTTAGAATTTGTCGGGAGAAGACAACAGGTAATGTTTATGCAATGAAAAAGCTGAAGAAATCAGAAATGCTTCGTCGGGGCCAGGTACAGCGCTATTGATTTTGATCGATTATAATTAGTTTACTCTGTTCTGTCGGTCCTTAGTTTTGAGTGTTTATTAGGTTGACCATGTGAAAGCTGAAAGGAACTTGCTTGCAGAGGTGGACAGTAATTGCATTGTCAAGCTGTACTGTTCTTTCCAAGATGAGGATTATCTATATCTGATCATGGAATATCTTCCTGGTGGAGATATGATGACATTACTGATGAGAAAAGATACACTGACGGATTACGAGGCAAAATTTTACATAGCTGAGACAGTTCTCGCTATTGAATCGATCCATAAGCACAATTATATTCACAGGTTGTAAATGCTGGTTTGATCTCATGTTACATGCTCTATTTTGCTCTTGGTTGTGTTTTGACTTCACTTATCTGACTTCACTTTTTTTACTCTGTTTGATACCAGGGACATTAAGCCCGATAACTTATTACTAGATAGATATGGACATCTACGACTGTCAGATTTTGGACTGTGCAAGCCCTTAGACTGCAGTACCATACAAGAAGATTTATCAGTTGGAGAAAACTCTTTTGGATCTTCAAGGAATGATGCGGACTCTTCAGCCCCAAGACGAACACAGCAAGAACAATTACAGCATTGGCAGAAAAATAGGAGAATGCTTGTAAGTATGCAAACTACTGAAACAAGACGTGAGATGATTATTGTACACCACTGATCCCATTTCATTTTACTGTAATGCTGTTTTTTTTATGGTATGGCTTTGTTCTATCCAAAAATATATATACTCCGCAGGCTTATTCCACAGTTGGCACACCCGATTATATTGCTCCAGAAGTACTACTAAAGAAGGGTTATGGCATGGAGTGTGATTGGTCAGTTTTGTTTGCCTGCTGTTTCTGTGTGGTTTTACATCTCGAACAGACATTTTATACAATATGACATGCTTTTACTAACTTACACACATCGTCTCGGTTGTCGTCTACTCATCTTTGAACTTAAGCAACCTTCTTGAATGTCCTTGATATTTATTTTAAATACTGCTTGCTTGGCCTAGGCTAACAAATTAACTATTGAAGAGTGATTCATAAGCACAGTGTTGGTATTCTTCTTATATGTCTATCACTTCCTTGCTGAGCAGGTGGTCCCTTGGAGCCATCATGTATGAAATGCTTGTGGGATATCCACCTTTTTATTCAGATGATCCTATGTCGACGTGTAAGAAGGTAAGGCTAGAGTTTGATGTATGTGCCCATCACATCTTAGGTACAGTTTGTTATTATTTTTATTGTAGGTTTAAACCGATAAGTTGCAGTACAGACTTTTTTCTTCATTTGTATTTAACTGACTTTATTGAGATGCATCAGTTAAAACTTTCATTCTCGCCAGGAAATAAAGTGGAATTATATCAAGGGCTGCATATTGCCTCTAATCATTTGTCTGACATTGCTGATGTCTTTAAAAACCACGCTATACTGTGGCATTAAGTGAAGCTGTTTTAGTTCCTTTCCCATTAAATAATGTTTATTTTTTTTAATTCGTTTGTTTGTGCCTCTGCAGATAGTAAACTGGAGAAATTATCTGAAATTTCCCGTGGAGGTCAAACTTTCTGCTGAAGCAAAAGACCTAATAAGCCGGCTACTTTGTAATGTTGCCCAAAGGCTTGGTTCAAATGGTGCAGATGAAATAAAGGTGGGCTTTCTGGTCTTCACTTAGTTCTTCGATGTCTTTTTTTCTAGTTCTATGAGAAGTTATATTAGTTGTGTTCTTTTTTAGGCCCATCCGTGGTTTAACGGAATAGACTGGAATAACATATTCAATATGGACGCTGCATTTATTCCTGAAGTCAAAGACGAATTGGACACCCAAAATTTTGAGAAGTTTGAAGAGGTACTCTATTTTCATGTCAATTTTCATGACCACTTCCATATTTATGATTGAGACGTGCAGTTAATCTCCAAGTTGTTTTGTTTCTCTGTGTATCAATCAGTCCGAACACCACGTTCATACTTCATCTAAATCAGCTCCATGGAGAAAGGTACATTTACTGGTTCTATTGTAAGAATATGAATGTATATTGTGAACTGTGCATTAAAGCAACATGCATACCTATGGCTGATTGAGGTACTCATGCCCTATGGGTTCCATTAAAATCTCATAGAAGTTGAGCTAATATGCTATTGAAATTTGAAAGTCACGATGCATCTCTGTTCGTTCCACAGTATCATTTGCCCTGAAAGGGTCCGACTATGTTATTTATTTCTCTCAGTATCCTCCCTTGATTGTTACAATAAAATACTAAGTCCTGAACATATTTTAGGTTCCACCATCATGTAGTAAGCTTATTCTTATTTTCTTGCAGATGCTCTCGTCCAAAGACATCAACTTTGTTGGGTACACGTACAAGAACTTCGAAATTGTGAATGAGTACCAAGTTCCTGGAATGGGTATCCTCTACCCTTCTCTTGGACATTATTCTTTAATAAGTTCAAAGAAAAGAGTCCTCTCACTAGTATCAGCTGTTTTTCTTTTTTCTCCCTAGCTGAACTAAAGAAGAAGAATACCAAGCCAAAGAGGCCATCAATCAAAACACTGTTTGGTATGTTCATGTGTTAAACTTTTTTACCGTCTTACCACCTTTCAATATGTCCTAAATCTGCATTTATAACTTCTCCAACATGAATTAAATCATACGTGACCAAGTAATCTTACGTTACTCTTTACCATTTACATGCTGGCCTGTGCACTAGCATCCATAGCTATATAAGTATGAACCATTATTAGTACAACTGTAAAATGAAATCATAATAAGTCGAAAATGTCTGCAGTTGCAAAAGAGGGTATTAGTTTTTTCATTTATCTTGAAAACCCAACATTGTGGTTGGGGGATTCCATAAGGGTGGATGTGTTGTCGATTCAAGCCATTTAAAAAATCGTGTTTTCTCAGAGCTATTATCTTCACTGAAGTTGAGAATCAAATTATGGTTTAAACGCTATCGTAATCTGTCCTTATCTGTTTCTTACAGAGGACGAGTCAGAAACGTCTGAGACAGCTGGCCAGTAATCTCAGGTAAGCTTGGTAGTTCGCCTTTGGATTATCAAAGCCAGTTATTATGCTTACTACTTTCTTCTTGGAGTCAAACTGAATAAATTATATGGACAGCCATGATTGTTCATTGGGACGATTGTAATAATCCATGTGTGAATTTCTCAGTTGTTAAGAGACAGCTGCTGTATTTATTTTGTAGATAGACAAAACCACAATTTACTGTTAGAAGCACACACGCTTATAATGGACCAATTCTGATGATTTTTCTTCGATGCTGTTGAAACGAAATCGCACATACACTTTTTGTCGTGAGCCGTGCACGCTTTCTTCGTCGCATCGATGCAATCTGAATCTTTGAATATCTCGTATTTCTTGCTCGAGCCTCATCTTTTATTGCATCGACGAAATTGGATGGATTTGTTTGACTTATACTCAACTGAACGAGCTTGAGCTTCGAGCCAAAAGGCCCACAAATTTCCCACGAAAGAGCTCGAACCATGGTTTTGAAATCGGGTAACTGGACCGAAAAATTTAGTGAGTTAAGGTTTAGTTGTTTAATCGGCGTAAAGTCGTTATCAAATCGGAGTAAAACATGTATCCTTAAAGATAAAATATATACATATATATATATATTGTATTAATGAATCAATCAATTGATATAAAATATACATGCTTTTATGCATTTTTTCCGTACTAGAATGTTATAAATTAGGGGAGAAATTAAATACAATTAAATGTGTTAGTGGTTAAAGTTTAGTTGTATAATGGGATGTCACAAATTAAGTTTATAATTACTGGGTCAGAATAAATATATTGGTTTCATATGTTAATTAAATATTGGTGAAAAACTTGTTCGAATGGGATTAAACGAAGCCCAATTGAAAAATTTTCAGCCACACTTATCCACTAAACCCAAACCGACATTTTCGCAAATTTACTCATTTTTAACTATTTTTTTTTCCTTTACTCTTTTTTCCTTTAAATAAAGTGGGAAGCGAGGACCAGACCAGACCAGTATTCCTACTGCTTCACGATTTTCTAGTCAAAACCGGCCGATGCGGTCATTAAAACCTTGACACGAACAACAGCCTCAGTTATATCATATTAAGAAAGGATAACCATTTTAACAACAGTGAAGATCTTGATTACCCCAAGAAAGAATCTGTACGGTTTAAAGATTAGGGTAAGAATTGTGGGCGTAGATTTGTTAATGGGCCAGGTCCATTTCCTCGTTTTATTCTTGGGCCCGTTTGGTTAAAAGAGTTATATAAATGCCCATACAAATTAAGCCGAGGATAACTTATTTTCGCCTTCTAACATTTTATTAGTATCGGGCTGAAATATTTAACTCTGACTGGAATTAGAAAATGGCCTTAGAAAGTTAACACTATTAGATAATATTATCTATATATTATTTGAGCTTAGAGAATTTCCAACGGGTATTTTTTTTGTGTAAACATAAAAATAGAATATGTTTTTACTCCATGGGACTCTATATTTAACACCGATATTATGTTGATGAGAAGAAACTCTTATACGTAGAGTACGCACAATTTTTCAACACAATAGAGTTGTAGTTTCCATCTTTATGTTTTATTTAATAAAAATATTTTAAATATATTTAAAATATTTGATATTCTTATAAAGTAAAATAATATTAATTTGCTTTATGTTGATGGGGTCTTTGCACATAAATATCCATTTGCATAAAAACTTGTAATTCTGTACCCTGTTAGTATTTTTTATATGTAGGTACCAATTAGAATAATTTCTTTGCACAAAGGTACCCGATCCGCCGTATGCTACGCCATATAACACATTTAGGTACCATACAACAACGTATTGTGGTACATAATACAATTAAAAAATGGTACGTCATATAACACTTAAGGTATCATATAGAAAACGTATAGGGTACCGTATAAACGCGTGACGTGGTATAAAGTACACACATAAAAAAAGGTACGCCAAGACTGAGAAACATGGTATAAACATTAAAACGGGTCCTTATGTGTAAAAATTTCTGACATAGGTACTGATTTGTAAAAGTTTTATCCAATTGGGTATTTTTCTATAGATTCACCTTTGTTTATTGATATTTTACTTTTAATTTAATAAAATTATAATTAAATAATATGCTAATTTTATAATTATTTAATTTAAAATATTAAGAATTATGATATATTGACTTTTAAATAATTATACTATAAAGTTTAATAAGTCAATTATGATAGTAATAAATAGGAATTTAATTTTTAGAGTACAAAAATAGAGATAATGGATTGGAGTAAAATTAGCGTAATGGATGATCGATCGGATCGAGTAATAAAATAAAACGAACCCCAACAAACTATCCTACGCTCAACAGGCAAGTGTATCTATCGAAATAGTATAGACGTAGCAAGTATTCGAGTATCGAATCCCAATATACCTTAGAAAAACTTTTGCTTAAATATCCTAGCGAATGTTTGATTGTTGGAACGGTAAATAACAATACTTAAAAATACAATTTAATAAAATAATACGGAGAGGAAAACCCTTATGAAACAAACGTATTTAAGATTTCGAATCCCCCTAGCTCGACCAAAACAAATATCAAGTGTACGTAAACAAAGCTATCATTAGACTATGGAAATTCCTACTACATGCATACGAGTTAATAGCTGACGAAACTGCGCCTTACCATACAATGGTCGTGAACAACTAATCAACGAATTAAGTAGCTGGGCAAGCTTCCCTAACTACTCAACCGAGGACTGCATTAAGGTACGGTGAATCTCACTATTAGATTTGACTCTAATTCGGCGGGGTAGTTCAACCTATCTCTAGCGATGAATTTATTCCGCTCGTTTACGAGTGGTCTATTCGTTCGCCCCTCTATCGAGCAGCGTACGATTTTCTGGACTACGTTAACTTAAACACATCGACATGATCAAGCTTACAAGACAATTTCAATCACATAAACATAATCGAAATCATATGCTTCATAAACGAGTCATAACAATAGCAAAACATCAAATACACTTAAACATATTATCGATCGCGCTACGATTCATCTCATCTCAGATACAAAATATTGAGCTACTCATAATGTCACAACAAAGAAAATAATTAACACCGAAGATATCATAAATACTTCCCTGAATTTGGCTTCGAAGTTAATCCCCGTTCTTCGCTGAGTGCTTTTATCGAACACGTGATAGGCAACTAAGCATTCTTGGAGAGGCAACGCATGTGTATGAGAGCTTAATGGTGTACATTTTTAAAACTTTTGCTACCTTACGTTCCTTCCATCTTTTTTTTCTCACCTCGTTGGCTCCTTATATAGATCTCCTATCTCGTTCCTTCATTATCTTTCTTGAGCCCTGCAAAATTAAAAATCTCATTTCCATTGATTTGTGCGGCCAAAATTCCCTCTTGAGCAGCCTTGCAATAAATGGTCTTGAAATAAACTTGTCCTATGCAGAAATCTCGTTCCAAGAGTGGGTTTTTTCATCTAAGTTGGTCATAGTTTCATTCTCAAGACGATAAGGTAAGTTAAGGTCATTTTCTTTTATGTGCTTGACTTTTAACACAGCCACATGGACGTTCACGACCTCGTCTACAAGCCTTCACGGCCATGACAGCCTCAGGTCTGAAAATAGATGTTTCGGCCCTCGTTCACGGCTTCGGCAGCTACTCTTCACGGCCGTGACACTACCTTCACGACTTGGTTTCTTCATGTTCACGGTCGTGACAGAATCGGGCTAGGAAATGACTTCAGCCATCATTCACGGCCGTGAAGCAATTTTTCTGCAAAATAACAGCAAGTTCAAAAAGTCATATCTCCCAATTTAGACATCGGATTGAAAATCTGGTCAGAATCAAGATTAACGAGTCTTATATCTATGGTAAAGGTCCATCGGACATCTTTTACCCAATGAACATTGAGAAATACGAAACTTTCGCAAACCTGCCGTAAAAACGTTTGATTTGCTGTGAAATCATAATATAGCGCTGAAATTATCAAAACGACTCTACTTATCGTGCAAGACTTAAATTTAACAATTATAAACGTAAGAAATTACGTTTATCAATGGAATTTATGGGTTGGAGTAAAAGCAATGTAGCAACAGTATTATTGTGTATAATTAACTGTATTTTTGTGATGTGGGTTGGAGATGCTCTTATAGAGACAGCAAACGGGCCCTTGAAATATTATCTTATATAATTGTGCAAATGTAGGTGTCCTATATGCTACGTCGTGTAACATAATAATTTATTATAATAAATTATAAACCAAATAAAACATGAAAAACTGCCCACAAATCCACTATCATACTACCCAACTATAAATAGTTATTTAGATTTACTATGCTGCCCACCTACCGTGAGCACCATAAGCAAATCTCTCACTATGTTGCGTTTTTCGATTCCCAACGTCGCCAACACATCCGCAGACCATCTCATATCCATTGCTAACCTAAATCGCCCTCTCCAACACGATAATTTTTAGGAAAATTCATTATTTACTGTTAACATGTGGACGACGTACCAATGTGATATTTTCTTAAAAATTAACGTATTGGAGAGGGCGATTTAGGTTAACAATGGATATGAGAGGGTCTACAGAGGTGTTGGCGACGTTGGGAATCGAAAAAAGGAAAAATATTGAGAGATTTGCTTATGGTGCTCACGGTGGTTGATCACGGTAGGTGGACACAATACCAAATCTCTATAAACTAATTATAGATAGTTAACACCATGCATTGCACGGATGGATCCTATGTCCACTATATGTCCCATTACATGTACTAATTAATAAATCTGCTTACGTGGAAACTCTAAATTTATAATTAAAATAAAATGCAATGTATAGGTGAGGCGCTTACATTGAAAATAGAGAGAAATTATGTGGGTCTCAATAATGCAAATGCTAAACTTTTTTTTTAATCCTTTTTTGATGAATTTCTCCTTTATTATTAAGGATGACATGAAAAGTTTTCATTTCTTTAGTTTATCTTTATTATATTTATACAAATGTTGTACATGATTATTTTTTAATTATACTCCAAATTGACAGAATTTTGATCTAACTAAAAACGTCACATTTTCAAATGAATATGAAAATATAAACATAGAGCAAACTAATTAAATTGGCTGGCAATGAATTAAACATCAAATGATGCGACTATAAAAATAAAGTAATTGAAAGATAAAATAGATGTGTAAGTTACAGGTTCTAAAACAAAATTCAGTTGTATTTCAATTAATAATTAAACTTTATTGATTCATGTTCTATTCGCCACCGTGAACTTCTTAAAATTGCTTCTTTTGAAAATTCATCGATATTACTTGTAATCGACGAATAACAATCACTCGTTATTTGACTGACGTTGTATTTGTGCCTGAAAGAAGTCATACTGAAATTGCATATTTTGATATGATTTTTAATGCGTAAGAAACATGTACATTTTAATGTTTTACTAGCAATTTTTTCATACTTTAATTGTGTTGTTCGTGTAGTGAATGATGCAAATACTGATAATTTTGCTGATAAATAGCTGAATTAGAAATCCACATTAATTAAAATATGGTCAAATAAATTTATTAAATGAATTCACTATTTTGATGAGATGTGTTAAATAAAAATATGTGAAGATGAAATTTCTATATATAATGATATTTATGTTGGTCCCAACAATTTTATCTCCCCTAATTTTAAAGCATTGAACCAATCACGTACATACTAATATTCTACTTTTTATTTTAATTAAAAATAGAATTATTCCACATCAGCAAAACATATTAGTTGATATATGTATTAAGATACATAGTGGGACAGAGGATCCCATCCGGCAATGCATGGGTAATAAACTAGTATATATAATCATAGATATGTATGTCTTCCCATATATTGTCACGTTCCTTAACTAAAAAATAATTAAACAATAAAAAATCCAAAAAATTCTAACTTCATGTTAATTTCACAAATAAACGTGTCAATATAAATTTAATAATTTTATTAACATATAATAATTATATATAGTTAATACGGTGCATTTTCACTTTAATTTAGGATATATTAAGTTTCCAGCCCCAAAAATGTTTTAAAATAGGATTAAGACCCTTTTCGAAAAAAACATTAGTTTAAAGGACCCAAAATTTAGAGATATGACCTAAAATATGATCTGTTATCGAACTATCATTTTGTGTTATTTCAGAACAATGAAGTGCTATTTCAGAACAATAAAGTGTTACTGCAGAACAATGAAGTGTTACTGAACAAATCGCGTACTTAAAACTAATTTTTTTTTTTTTACAGGGCTGAACGAAAATTGCCCTTTAGTTTAACGTGATGTAATGATAATTCTCCTTTTTTTCCCCAAATAGCTTTACACAGCACATCACAAAAACAATTGGGAGTTACATATCACCGCCGCCTTTTTACTTGTTACCGCTCCTAAAGGACTGGAAAAAGACGTTTTTGTCCTTATGTTATTTAAATTAATTTAAAAAGAAAACTATAATAAAAAGTAAAAATTTCTATTTAAATCCCTGTTCCAGACAACACTTTCCAAATCATACATCCAAATCAGACAAAAAACAAAAATACTGAAATCGCAATGGATCGCCGACAGGGACAAGGAAAGGGAAAGGCACTATTTTCACGACTGGTAAGCAAATTATCGTAAAAATCATTCGTACGTAGATGGATTACCGAATACGGGTCGGAATAGTTAGAAAAAACGGCCGATCGAACGAAATTTAGGGCCGGCGACTGGCACGACCGAAACACAATTTTGGCCGAAACAGTGCCGGCCAAAACATAATTTCGGCCCTGTTGGTTGTGGCTGAAATTGTGTTTCGGCCTGCACTATTACGGCCGAAACTGTGTTTCGGCTATGCATGCGCCGACCGAAATCACGATTCGGTCGGCGCTGTTCCAGCCGAGATCACCGATCGGCTGGAACGGTGCCGGCCGAGAAGCTCTTTCGGCCGCCTCTCCAGGCGGTCGAAAAAACTGATCGGCCGTCCAATTATTTTTTTTTTTAAATAAATTTTTAATTGCAGACCAGGGGTGGAAAGCCCCTACTCGAAGGGAGCAGTAGATCCCCTCGTTGGAGGGATCTGGAGAGCGTCACACGAGGACGCACGGCGTTGACGCATTCGTTCGTAGAGAACGGGAGGAGGAGAGGCGGCAGCGAGCGGCTGCTTCTCAGTCCGTATATGCGAATTACGATCTGCATGCGGATGATGGTGTGGCGGATGATGCAGCATCGTTTCAGTCATCCGATGACGATGTGCCACCGGCCTCCTCAGGTAATTCTCTTCTCCTCTATAAACTGACATGCGATGTCGTGTCTTAATATACGTAAAATAAAATAAATTTATTTTTGCGTTATTCGTGAAAAATGAAATAGGGAGCAAGCGCTCCAGGGTCGTAGATGGCGATTCCTGGAGGGTGTAGGGGCCACAGCCCGGTGGTCCATATGATGACGAGGTGATCCCTAGTTATCTGGGGCACATCGCGCCCCGCATCTGAATGGGTGAGGAGGAGAGGCCTCTGCTGAAGTGAGAGCAGCGGGCGTTAGTGCTTGGGAAGCTTAAGAATTGGTACTCCCAATTCCCGCCGGAGACGCAGAGCCAGATCGATGGCACGAGGCTTGGGCACCTCACAGATGCCATTGTGGGTCACTTGGACCAGCCTCTACTGTGCGCTTTTGTGGAGCGCTGGTAGCCCGACACGAACACCTTCCACATGCCATTCGGGGAGATGACGATCATGCTCCACGACGTCGAGCAGATCCTGGGTATCCCGATCGACGGAGCGACGGTATCGGGCACCCCAGACGTCGCCGATGGGCAGATCGCGACGACGGAGATTATGGGCATCTCTGCGGACACGCTCAGGGGTTCTTGGAGAGGCGGTGAGGTTGCGTCGAAAGACGTGATGCAGAGCATGCGGGGGGGGGGGGGGGGGGGTCGGCCGGCGGGGTTCCAGGCCATCACTTGGTTGTGAATTCTCTTGGGGTCGACGTTGTTCGTCGACAAGAGCGGGACCCGTGTGAAGCCCGACATCATGCACGAGTTCTACCTCTCGTTGGCCTCTGCCAGTCAGTACTCGTGGGGTTCGGCCGCTCTCGCTTACCTTTATCGCCAGCTTGGCCTCAAATAGATGTCATGATTGCAAGTGAGGTATCTTAACAATTTATATCTATATTGACGACAATTATGAACTGTTATCAGGTTGCTTGGCTGCCGTACGGTCCCGATCCAGCGTCGCACCACCTGAGGACGCTTTTCGTGGGTTGGGTTAAATATCGTGATATCGTTGAGCCCTACGCACCCTCAAGAGTGTTGCGCCAGCTGGGGTACGTGCATGGCATCCCGCCACCGATGACTCCACCACGGAAGGCGGTCATGCCAGCAGACCCGACGAGGTATATGGTGGATTATTTTGCCGGTGCAGCAGAACATGCTTGGCGTCAGTTCCCGTACGCCTACATCCTCAACCTCTCGTACATCAACCGGGCCACCGTGAAGTACCTTGGTCAAACCGTTGCAGGGTACATGGACTGATATGAGCGGCATTCTCATCCTCGCCTGCTTTCGTCGAGCCGGGATCCTAATCGGGCGGCATACCCCCGCGCAGCCACGTCGACTACGTACGTAATTTAATCTTATGTGGATGTTTTATATTTATATGTTTAATCAGTTTTTATGTGTATTATTTCTATGTACAGTGGTACAACTCGATGTACACCTTGACTAGCGATATGCTAGCTAGGATGCATCTAGACGGCTATCCGCCCACGGACGAGTTCCAAGAGAGGCTCGACGACATCAACGACCGGTGGCGCCAGGCCCCATGACGTGTTGTTATTGTTTTGTTTATTTTTCATTTATTGTATCTGACGAATTTTCTCTATGTTTGGAATACTTTTTTTTTCATAATTATTCCGTTTCGAATTACTAATACAATAGATAGTCGCAAATTATAACACAAAAAAATTACTAATACAAATAAATTACAATAGACAGTCACAAATTATTCTGCTGCATTAGGAGCAACCAGTGATCGAATCGACTCTGATATCTTATTTCCCAACCGGCAACTCGACGATCACAATACGTGAACCAACACGGATGTAAGATGGGCAAAGGGAAATATGGACATAAATTAAGTCTAATGTAATGCTGATAATCATCCCCAAGGTGCGCCATGACGGTCGTACGGCTCGGTCTAGTAGCAGTCCGACTGGCACACAGTGGCAATATTGTGTTCGAATGTATGTTGATGTTAGACCCATTGCCGTACCCGTAGAGGCAAATTACAGCGTTCCAAAGTGTCGCCACAACCCACAGATCACACGGTATCAACATCCAGTGGTTCACCCACAAGGTCCCCCCTTCCCAACGTATACGATCCAACTGTATTTCCAATGAATCACCATAGTACAATGCCGAGTAACGTTCCCAATGGGCCGTGAGTTCGTTCGCGACGTTACTCCTTACGGTGATCCATTCGTCCTCGTCATTGTAAACATGGGAGGCGATAACGAGAAATCCACAGTTACCGTCAGCCACCACATTCTTATAGCTAACTATATACGGATGGATGACTTTTGTTACGTGGTTGGCCAAGTGGGTGTGGTAGAAGTCTGATTCACCTGTAGAACGCATTTTTCAGGATTAGATGTGCACCCGTGTTTGAACAAAATTACGAGTAAAAGATAGTAGTATCTGTCTCCGTAGTAGATCCACGAGACCGCTTCGCAGACGAAGATGACGTACGACCCTGGCTGCTACGATTGGTACTGCTGCGCCCTCCGCTGCGTCCACCCCTTGGGATTGCGTACTCCCAAGCACTTCCATCCCGCTTCGTCGAGTTTTTTTTCTTCGGCCGACCTTTTACAGACGTCTTAACAACAGGCTCATTCCACTCACGGACGTCGGGATACAGATGCTCGTGAACGACTCGATGGAGGCCACGCATAACGGCGGGATCGCGACCTTCTGTCTCACGCACGAGGTCGTATAAGTAATCTCGATCAGAAATATCGGGAGTTACTCCCTCGCCGATCGTGAGTGTCCTCCATAAGTCGTGCAAACAGTCTGCAGCAACTGCGTAGTTGTTGTCGACACATTGCTGAAGCTCGCATGCACATGGGAGCTCGTGTGTACGTCGCACCACACATCCGCACGCGGAGTAAACCTCATCCGACAACTCTTTGGCAAGCCTCAACTCCGTTCCCATTATCGATATTGCATGGTGTGAAACTCTGTACAATATCGTGTGGAATGGAAATCCTCCCAATAGGTCGTTTTGAGCGGGACTCCTCCAGTGCCGGCATGTCAACATAAAAATTACTAGATAACGATTTCGTTTGACACGTAATAATAATTAATTTACCTTTCTGATGCGAATCAGTTGGTTCTGAATCTGCTCGTGCACCTACACCCACACGGTGTCAAGAGACCCAGGGCCGAGTTCAGCCATTGCTTCAGCTCACTGTGAGCACTCTCCACACGACATGTAGTGGTGTTCCCGAAATGAAGCACCTAGTTCGTCCAAGCTTTGACGAACTTCTCCTTATGCACCAGCCATGTTTGCTCATCGTACTGGACGATAGCGGAGCCGACTACCCAATGCAGAGACATGTCAGCCAATGCCTGTTCGCATGCATCTATCGTCGGAGCTTCCACGTCTGCTTTCCAGGCCTTATGCGTTAAGTGAGCTGCGGTCTTTTTGTTCTTCCCCGTCAGCCAATAAACTCTGTTCTCCACGTCTTTATAAATATGCCACGTGCACAACAGATGGTGAGAATGCGGAAATACCATGTACGGGTCGAAGAAGGCCGAACTCACGACGAGTCACAATCGCCGAAGGCGCGACACCTAAACCCAGAATATCCCGAAGAGAGTGCAACACCCACCAATAACTCTCTCCGTTTCGTCCTGCATAACGGCAAACCCACACAGAAAGTTGTGATTACAGGGAGTCATCCCTATAATCTCAACTAGAGGCATCTTGTACTTATTGGTCTGGTACGTAGAGTCAATGCCAATAAAGTACGGATACGTCCTCACCAGTGCGAGTGAGTCCGGGTGTGCGGGAAAAACATGTGTCAGCATTCGTCTCCTCGTCTCCGAGGGCTTGAACATAATATTCGGCATGTGTGGCCTGGTGCATCAACTGGCTCACCACGTCTCGGCCCTCAGAATAGTCCTTCTTCAAACGATCTCTTTAATTACATATATGCCCGCTCATCCTCGTTGCCTATATAACGTTCTCCGCGAGAACATCTAATCAGTTTTTTCGTACTGCATTTCTTATGCGACGAAATAATCAGCTCGAAACCAAGAGCAATAGCGACGCCTTTCGCCCAGTTAATGGCTTCCACGTCGGTCGGAAATCGTCCTCCTCCGCAAAAATGTTCACTGTAGTTTACCCCGTCGCCGAGAAAATCCTCCGGAATGTGGACTTCCCTCTCATCGTCTGAAAAAAAAAATCAAACGGTCGAACAGCATTTTCGGCCGTCCCTACAGGCGGCCGAAATGTATTTTCGGCATTCGCAGTTCCGGTCGATTTATGATTTCGGCCGGAGATTTTTCGGCCCTGCTTGAAATGGCCGATAATTGTGTCCGGTTTGGACTTTTTTCAAGCGATTTCGATCCATGTTCGATAATTCATCTACGTACGAACGAATTTTATGAGAATTTGCTTACCAATCGTGCAAATAGACCATTTCCTTTGCCCTGTCTCTTTCCCCTGTCGTCGATCCATTGCGATTTGAGTTTTTTTAATTTTGTTTGAGTCTGATTTGAATGTGTGATTGAGATATGTGTTGTACTGAAAAGGCATTTGAATAAAAAATTTTATTGAAAAAGGCAAAAATGTCTTTTTTCAGCC
This sequence comes from Craterostigma plantagineum, assembly GCA_027422505.1. NCBI lineage: Eukaryota > Viridiplantae > Streptophyta > Magnoliopsida > Lamiales > Linderniaceae > Craterostigma > Craterostigma plantagineum. The sequence goes on from JAPQWV010000012.1 coordinate 20,219,812, forward strand.
GGACGGTGACCGGGAAAAAGGTATTGAAAAGAACATTTGTCGCTCGTTTGTCTCCCTATCTTCCTCCGTAGTATCATTAGTCATCGTCGTTCTCCCTTTTCTTTCTCATTGTTTTGCAAATTCATGGGTTTCGCATGAAATCATCGCACAAACGGAATCTTTGCTGGAAATTCTAGATACCTATAAACGAGCCGGGCATGATATTTGATCATTTTGTTTTTCTTTTTCGGATTTTCATCAGAGGGAAAGAAGTCAAGATTTAGGGTTTTGGGGGGTTTGTATCTATTGGCGGATGTTGTTGGTGAGAATCTCCTTGGTTGGTCGATTCGATGCTACGATCTCTTTGGATCCACTGTTGGGATTCTTCAGTTGGGGAAATAAGGGGCCGTAATCACGGTGTGTTTGTTCAATCCTTTGAAGGGAAATTTTGGAATTCATTATAGATATGGATCACGTTGTTGGTGGGAAGTTTAAACTTGGTAGAAAAATCGGTAGCGGTTATTTTGGCGAGCTCTTTTTAGGTATTGCTTTGAACCAAGTGGTTGGCTTTTACTAGCTTTTGATTATTATTTGCTCATTTCTTTTCCGGAAAAATAAAAGTGACGTCTTGGTGTGATTATCAATTCAATTTAGGTACGAATATTCAAACTGGGGAAGAAGTAGCCATCAAGCTGGTATAGTTTTATTAATTTAATCTTTGTTTACACTTTTCCTAACCATTCTGGGCCCCATATGTAATTTGGGTGATGGGATTTGCCTTATTTTCTATTTAGTTACATGTTAATGTTGAACTTTTTTTTAACCATGCGCCAATGCGGACGAAAGCAATTTTGCCTTGCCTGAATTTCTCTGTACAACTTATGGTCTGCAATTTCGTGTTGTGAGTCAAGGATTAAACAAAATGTGTGGAACAAATGTATTATCACATGTTTAGTGAAAATCATATATGATTGAACTTTTTATATTGAGCAATTATTCAGATGATCTGCAGCTATGTATTTTTGAAATTTTGATGCATGTAACATGAACTCATGTGCTACAAGCTTTTCTGTATTGTTTGGCCCATCTGCTAACTTGCGACTGCTCGTATGTTTTTCTTTTCTTGCTTTGAAAATTTGTGGTTGTGAATCACATTTAGCAAATGGTGAATTCGAATGTTTTATAGCTTCCGCTGAGATCACTTAAATTACCCCAGGAATCTGTGAAGACGAAGCATCCTCAGCTTCACTATGAATCAAAAATATATATGCTTCTGCAGGGAGGAAGTAAGTTGATTTCTTTTATTTGTTACCGCGAATCCAGTTACAAAAACAATAAGATATTCAAAAAATTCAATGAAAGTTGTATACCGATGATATCTTTCTGATTCATTCTCACCATCTTATAGTGGGCATTTCGAATCTAAAATGGTATGGAGTTGAAAAACAGTGGTTGATGCTTGCAGATCAATTGGTATGTATTTTATATCTTTTGTAGTCCGCTCTCAGTTGTGATTACTTTAAGAACGTTAATCACATACATATTACTAATTTTATTGTTTACTTCCAGGTCAACAGAGTTGAATACATTCACTCTAGAGGATTTCTTCATCGCGACATAAAGCCTGACAATTTTTTGATGGGTTTGGGGCGTAAAGCAAATCAGGCATGTGTAATCTGTTCTCTAGCATTCTTGATGTCATTTGTTTAAGATAAACGAGTTTGAGTTGCGAAATTATTCTGAGACTTCCTTTGATCAATTGAAATATAATTCTGTTGATGGGCAATTATTTATTTGCATCCTTCTTGCTGTCCCTATGTATATCAGTGTCACTCTCTTGGCTCTTAAATTGGCTCTTAAATTGTTTGTTTCCTAGATGTAAATTCTCTGTTGATGTTGAATTTGAAGTTATTGCAGCTGCCTTAACCCCGTTTCCCAATTGTGTGATGATTTTCTGGTTTGTAGGTCTATGCTATTGACTTTGGTCTTGCCAAAAAGTATAGAGATTCGCACACTCATAGGCATATTCCTTACAGGTGATATCCCCTTATATTTTGATTGCTCAGAAATTTTTCATGCATGGTTGCAATACGTATGAGAAATTGTAAGATTTTTTGTTTCATTTCTCAGCTTTTTAGCCGCCATTACATCATGTCAGAGATGTCTTAACTCTTGAGGAGATATCTAAGTACATTTGATAATTCTTCTTTTGGTACCTTTTGTAATGCAATGCATGTTTAATATATACTGTTGCTGTACCTTACCGTAGATGCATATCTGACATGGTGCATATATATATATACATATATATATATATATATGTATATATATATATATATATATAAATATATATATATATAAGTGTTCCTTAAATTAATGCAGGGAGAACAAGAATATCACTGGTACTGCTCGCTATGCTAGTGTCAAGACACACCTTGGAATTGGTGAGTGTTGTAGTATTATGCAATCTTATATGTTTCTTGTTTCAATTTTTACTTAGCAATTTATTTATCTAATATGGGACCTACTTATCCTTACAGAACAAAGCCGTAGGGATGATCTGGAGTCTCTTGGTTATGTCTTAATCTATTTTCTAAGAGGAAGGTAGGGCTTGTATAATCTCATTGATTTTCATGTGTTGGGCATTTCCTCTCTTTGTTTTGCGACCAATTATTACACTCATTATCTTTCTCTTCAGCCTTCCCTGGCAGGGACTTAAAGCTGGCTCAAAAAAGCAGAAATATGACAAGATCAGTGAGAAGAAAATGCAAACTCCTATAGAGGTACACCTTTAAGGTTTTATGTTAGAGTCGATTTCCTTCTCATAGCAGTTGGCATGCATTTTCCGATTTTGATTGCTTGCTCTGCTGTAAGTCTAAGTTTGCACAATTTGACACTTATGCAGGTTTTATGCAAATCATTCCCATCTGAATTCGTTTCTTATTTTCACTACTGCCGTTCGTTGAGATTCGAGGTCAAGCCAGATTATTCTTATCTGAAGAGGCTCTTTAGGGAGTTATTTATTCGTGATGGTATATTACGTCTTACTTCGGTTAGTTTCCAATTATGCTCTTCCAAGGTACATCGTTGATTTATGCAGTATTAATTGCAGGCCAGTTTGATTACGTATTTGATTGGACCATATTAAAGCACCCTCATATCGGATCAATCTCTAGAGTAAGGGTAAGCATCTGTATATATGGTTTATTTGTGTTCGTTTCTTTGTGTGAATGTAAAGTTCAATGAATTTCTTGCAGAACCCAAATGGCAATGCCCTTGCTGGTCCCTCGGGTGAGAGGTTGGGAAGAACATCAGGTATTATCCGTACTTATAATAAAAAAATAATTCCATATCGTAGTTTAAGCTTTGCTAATAATACGACAAGGATTATGAGACAATAATGCAAGAGGGCATGTCGTACAACATACAATTGTTGCCGACTTGGTACCCTTACAACGTTTCATTGGACAAATTATCTACTTACGGTATAAAGTTTGGTTCTCCTGGCGAACAACAACAGTGGCGTGCTAAAGTTATTACAAGTACTTCAGTTTAATTTTACTAATCGAGTGAAGTGTCTGATAAAAAAAGAAAAACGACACTTACCGAAATTTAGTTATGATAAATTGTTGAACTGAATTGGCTAAGCCAGTTTCCAAGGTTTCAGCCACCATCATATGAGGAGAAGTGGTTAGATTAGAACATGCTGTGAGATTCCTACAGTGAATCGGTTGCAATTAGGATGTTTTATAGGTTGACTGTGAGAATTTTCTATATCATGCAAACACCCTACCCTAAGTTTATGGTAATAAAAGAACACTGAAGAGGTTTTGCATGTAGTTCTCATAGTTATTCTAACCGTATGCTATGTACACACCCATGAGTTCTTTTTTGCCCAGGTGGCGACCAAGATCTTCGTGGTAGATTCACAAGTGCAGTTGAAGGCTTCTCTAGACGAAACATTACAAGCAGCTCCGGTCGGCAAAGGGCAACAGATGATGCACCTTCTTCCAAGGAAGTGGTATGTATTGGACTAACCATTCTTTATAACAGTGCACCTCACTTCTGCAATTTTCTATTCTCTCCCTCAGTGAGTTCCGTAATTTGATTCCTAAGGGTGCGTTTTGGCATCGAACAATGATACTCTTCCATTCGATCGTTGTACCTCAGACGTTTCCTTTTCTTTTCCTGACCGAATTCCGCAGACCAAACGCACCCTAACGGCGTGTTTGGATCAAGGAATTGGCGAGGGAAAGAAAAGTAAAGAGAAAATGATTTTCGTTAGTTTTCATTTCCTTTTCCTCACCATTTGATGAGGAAATTGATTTTCCATGGTTTTAGCTCTTAAACTCGGTTTAAGTTTTCCTTTCTTTTATTGTCGGCATCTATTTCTCTAATCAACCAAACACAAAAATTAACTTCCCTTTCGATTTCATTTTCCTTTCCTCACCAAATCCTTTAAACCAAACACACCCTAAGGGTGAAAGAGTTTCCCCAGTATCTTTTGTGCTTAAAGATGAGCATGCAATCTCATTCTCGAATTTGTATGTATATGGTATGCTATTATGCAAAGATAGATACTATCATCTGTCAATATATATATATATATATATATATATTTATATGTTTTAAGGCGCTCATCAAATGCAGATGGCTGATTCGGAAAAAGGGCGTAAGTCACGAAGTGGTAGCACGTCAAAGAGAGCCACAGTTGTGAGCGGAGAGACCATTGAGAGTCAAATGGGGGGCAGATTTGCCTCGGGCAGTGGCCATTTAAGAGTCGACTCAAAGCCTTTATCTTTCTCTCGTGCTGCAATAACTAAAGGTACGAAACGCGACGATCCTCTTCGAAGCTTCGAGTTTCTATCGATAAGGAAATAAAATTGTTGGACCCTCTCCCCCCCTTATGATAAGGTAAAATAAGGCTAGTTTTTCTGATGAGAAAAGATACACACTACTTACTACTTGATGGAAAATTTTTGTTCTATCTTGTAATGTGATAATCTGTGTGCTTGGCCTCAAATGAAAAAGCTTTGTGCGGGTCTCTCTCTCTCTCTCTCTCTCTCTCTCTCCCTCTCCCTCTCCCTCTCTCCCTCTCCCTCTCCCTCTCCCTCTCCCTCTCAGGCAACTTGCATGTTCATGATGTAATAAAAGGATTTGTTTCGCGTGGGCATTCGTTTAATGGTATGAGTGAAGTTATTGGATTGGGTACAAAGTGAAGCGTATGTTTGTACTTGGTTTTGTCTATGTGAATATGTAGAGAGAAATTGTTGAAATGATGTGATGAATTTCAACCTATTAATTTGATGATTGCTTCATATCTATCTATTTTATTAAAGAAGAGCATGCTAGAGTAACTTCTCTCCCAATTTGGTGTGTCAATTTTGATGTATAATTTATAATTTAGTCCATTAATTTTTAATTGATTTTAATTAAATCCTTAAATTATTTTAATATGAATTTTCTAACTATAAATAAAATCATGTACTTATGAATTGGTCACACGCATTGTGCTTCATATACTAGTTAATATTAACTGACGGTAATTAATTAAAGGTTGTGGGTAATTTAATGTGCAGTTTATAGGAAGCTTTAGGTTTAATGTAGGAAAAATTGACAACAATAATCCAACTATCAGTTCTCCGCTCAAAATAAACCCAACTATCAATTATTTCTGAATAATCCTAACTATATAGCGAGTCTTTCGAAATTGCACACATGTCACCTAGAACTTGCTTAACAGGTATTTCTTATATTAATTACTTATATATATATATATTTAAAACGAAATTTCAAATAAAATTAGTAAAAATAATTTTTTCTTTTCATCTTTTTTAAGGAGAACTTCACGTTGATAATCTCACCAATTGATTTTGTCCGCCCGAAATAAACCCAACGACGAATCATTTCGAAATAATCTCAACTAAAAATTAGTAATATAATTTTTTTTATAATGAAAAAATATAATATAACAATACAAGCAAAAAAATAATTTTTACAAACAGTCAAACTTTCGGAAAAAAATAAAATAGCATTAAAATCTTATTTTAGAGTCAAAAAAAATTAAAACTAATGTTACTCAGATATTTGCACTATTTAGTACAAAACGCTATATTTTTTGCGCCGCGTTTTGCACTAAAATGCGATATGGGGCACTACAAAACGCGCTATTTTACGTTTTTTAAAACAATGCGCTCGTCCCACTTGATACATGTTGCAGGTACATTTATGCATTTGTTTTATTACAATTACATATATATTTTAAAAACTGATAATTTTAATTAAAATAAAATGTTACCATGTGAATTTTTTGTACGTATTTATTTTTCTTCAAATACTATAAATCAATCTAAATACTAAAAATTAGACTAATCGCCACTTTGGCCGCCATTAATTAATATGTAACAAAAACTCAAATGATAGTTAAAAAACAAAAATTTGATTTTACTAATTTTATTTTGAAAAATTATCGTCACTTGATACATGGCATGTACATATGCATTTTTTATTATAACTACATATATATATTTGAACCTGATAATTTTAATTAAAATAAAATGTTTTCAAATACTGTGAATTTTTTTATATATTTATTTTTCTTCAGATACTATAAATCAATCTAAATAATAAAACTTAGACTAATCGCCACTTTGACTGCCATTAATTAATACGTAACAAAAACTCAAATGATATTTAAAATATAAAATATCTGATTTTACTAATTTTATTTTGAAAAATTATAGTAAAGATATATAGGTAATAAAATAAAAAAAAAATACCTGCTAAACAAGTTTCAAGTGTCATTGGTGCAATTTCGGAAGACTCACTATATATTAGGATTATTCTGAAATAATTGATAGTTGAGTTTATTTTGAGCGGAAAACTGATAGGTTGGATTATTATTGTCAATTTTTCCTTTAATATAATAGTATATAGATATTATACACCCAAATTCAATCCTTAAATGCTTTGTGTTTTAACTTTTAACATGATAAGTTGCGTGTAATAGTCATTATATTTTTGGAGGTTGTTTTATTTTAAACGTTGAGTTATTTTTCCCTGATTAAATCACTTTGAAATGTGACGATTGAGATATAGCCAAGACTCAAAATAACAGCTTACCATTTACAACATCACTATTTCCTTGGGTTGGGTGGTTAGAAATTTTCTTGAATCTAAACAACTCATTGACAAATTTCTATTTTGTCAACGTAGCACAAACGTCACCCTTTGTTGAAGCAAGAAACTAAGCTTATGGAAAGTGAGATCCTCAATTACTATAAGGGGGTGTTTGTTTCGGGGTGATCCTACAAAACATCACTGTAATCCTCTCGTCGCTTTATCATCAGCATGTTTGTTTAGCCTAGGTGATGAGTCATCACCGTAATGATAGATTACCTAGGTGATAAAAATGGGGTGATATTCTACCTTTTGGATCACCCCAAAAAAGCTAGGTGATTTTACATCACCGTGACGGGATGATCTTTCAAATTTGTATTTGGACAACATTACCCCTTAATTTAGCATTTATACCTAATATATCCTTATTAATATTTTAAATTATATAATTAGATTATTTAATTCATAAAATAATATATTTGATAATATATAATTATAAATATACGAAAAAACTTATTATTAATTCTTAAAATCAACTCGATATTAAAATAGTAATCATTATTATGTAACTATCATATCGATATATATATATATATATCCACATAATTTATGTAATATTCGTAGGGTTAAATATGATATTTATGCAATATCACCTCACACATCGCCGTGATTAGACAAACACAATGTTCTAATTTCATATTGATATGCAAAATGAAATATCACCCCAAAACAAAAACAGTAATGATATATCACCTTGTCCCACATCACGTTGATATTCAAATTACGGTGATGTGAGTATCACGGTGATGTTGGGTCACTGGAAACAAACGCCCCCTAAATGTTTTTTCAAAAAAATTGTGTGGCCATGCATAAAAGACCATGATGCAAGGCCAAAATCCTGCTCTGTATTTTGAACATCTTTAGGCACAAGCAATAATCATATGATCCGTCAACATAATCGTATAACCAGTATGTGTTGGGAAAATTGTCAAATATTTAATTTCGGGCCAGCGGTAGTTGTGTTTAAATCCAAAACCCGAGACCCCTTACCCAAACAGATAAGGTTTTTGTACCCACTCCCAACTACCCAATAAACTACACCTGCTCTCACCCTTATCCACCCGAATAAGATTTCTTTTTTTTTCTTTTCCTCTCATTCTCATCTCTCTCTCTCTCTCTCTCTCTCTCTCTCTCTTCACCCCCCCTCTCTCTCTCTCGTTGGTTTTGGATGCATCACCACAAGCCTATATATAGGCACTAAAGAAGAAAAAGAAGTCATTAGGTCATATGAAGAAGTATCCAATTTGCTCTCCTCTTACTTCGTTTTTCATGTTGAAAAGTCAACAATATGCACCTACGGAAAAAAGAACAAATTTGTTATAATATAGTATTTTCAACTATAGTGTTTATTTTTGCAATTATAATATTCATTAAAAATGTATTTGTTGTGAAACAAATCTTGTTCATATCAAAACATTCTCATGTATCAACATATTTTCAAGTTTAAATGTTTTTATATGAAAAAAATTATTGATATTGGATCTTTTTTACTCTAATTCCTTTCTAATAAAATACTTTATTTATCTAGGGTGCCATCAAAATGTTGGCCCCTAAAACCCTTGCTTAGTTACTTTACCCAAAAGCTGATGAGAGCCATAATTAGTTGTTTTTTAATCTAGCGACAATAACCTCATCAAAATACGAATGCTGATGAGAAGCATAATTACATTTTTTAATCAACAGTCGTATTTCGGACACGCTTGTATATTTTATTTTTTTATTTGTCTCAATCGATAGTTTATAAATTGGATCAGAATACGCTTATGAGAATCTATTATTATATTTACGAACGCGTCCCGAATTATAATCTATGAGCGTCTCATGTAATTTATTAAACTGCGGGGTTTGGTACAATTAAATAAATCCTATATTCCTATTCATAGCTTTTATTATTGTTTACCTCCAACATCGTAGCGTAGCGTTATGTTTCGTCCGACTTTAATCTGAAAGGTTTGAATCATGGGTTGACATTCCATCGACATTTGCTTTTCGGAAAGTTCGACGTTCGATTCGTATCAGATCGTTGATTTCTACGGCAATTTTTTTACGGAGGACCCACTTTTATCAAGTATGGAGAGTGTTTACTCCTTCGCGTCTTTCTTGATTTGGAAATGGATCTAGTTCTGGTCACTAATTTTGCCGTGTTGATGGAATTTAGAGTGACAGGGCTTGATGATTGTTTCATTACATTCTGCGATGATTCGTAATTTTGTCGTGTGTTGACGTGTTGGTGATTCTCGATATATTTGATTGTCATTCTTTGAATCAGCTTCTGCATCCTATTAGATTTGCGCGTGTTGACGATTGTTTGAAAATTGTATTGTCTGTTGAACAGAATGTTTTTCACGGCAGCAGCTGAGGAGTTGGATTCTTATTACCCTGTTAGACCAGAATGTCAAGCCGATGTTCCACAAACTCGTTTCAAAGCAAGGGTATGCCCGACATCTTTGTGCTTAGATTTCGCCTTCCTTTGATGTGTGTTGCGTTCGTTGGGCTAGGTGTATGCGATTTCTTTGTGTGTTTCTAGTTGATAATTATTCTGAAATCATTATCTTCCGTGAATTTTTGAAAAGTTTGGATTGGCGTAGCGAAGTCTCTGGGATCGATCAGTGTTTGGTTTTGCTATATGTATGTTTATAATTGATTTACTGTATGATAGTAGGATTCCAATGCACAAACGAATAAAGAAAAATGAAAAAGAAAAAACAGTCATCTTTGCTCTTGACATAATTTTTTGAGGTTTCCTCATTTGTGTTGGCAGGTGGGTAAAACCTTAAGTCCGAGAAGATGGAATGCAGCATTTTCTGCAGATGGCCACTTGGATATAGCCGGTGTCCTCCGAAGAATTCAAAGAGGGGTACCTTCGAATTTTCCTTTGTTAGGTTATGTGTGTTTATATGTTTGTTTTTCTGGGCATGAATAAAGCTTCTTGAAGCTAACACATTGTAGATTTAATTTGAAAATGCCCCAGGAATAAATGTTGTATCATAATGGTTGTTAGCAGATGCTGTGCATGTTGTTTTTAGTAAGTTCCATTCGAAGTTTTAATTTCCTCCATGGTTGTGACCTTTATATTATGATTGCTAATGCCACCTCGTTAATTCATTTTACTCTTCTTCTGGAGCTAAAACTAAATTGAGTTGCTCTACCGATTTGACTTGTCTTACATTTTGCAGTTTTCTATGAATGCCGTCAAGTTTTAATTTATTTTCCAAGTTGAACTTTTACATGCATAATAAATTTGAATACATATGGCACATTATCTCTGGCTTTCTTTGTTTGAAATATATCCATGCACATTTATATAGATTTCCTTTTAACTATCATTTAGGGCATACATCCTACGATTAAAGGGGCAGTTTGGGAGTTCTTGTTGGGGTGTTTTGATCCAAACAGCACATCCGATGAAAGAAACAATATCAGGCAGCAGCGGAGGTATTATTTGTCATTTATGTCTAAGATATTTACAAGAATATGAGTACCTTAGTCTGTTGAGCACTCTGATGAAGAAAAAAATTATGTAAGATATCTTCTTTATATGAGTAAAACTGAGAGAACAATGAAGATACATTTTCACTTAGGGACGGTGTTCAATATGCCTATCTTTTGGTGTGATTACAGGAGGCACTGAACATTTCTCAGACTATGTTTATCAATGACCCGGACAACCGGTTGTGCAATATAATTAAATAAAATAAATCAAACAAGTAAATATTTCCCACAACCTCCCACAACCCGGTTGGTGGACCAACCTGGTGCACCAACCGGTTGTGCACAGTGTTCAAAATTGTTTTTGAGTTTTTATTGATTTTTATGATACATTTAATTACCTATTAAAATTTTATTTTAATTTTTTACCAAAATGTATGATTTTTTTCCCTCTACAAATAGAGACTAATATTGCGTTTTGACTCACGATTTCAAATTATCTATTTCTCTATTACATTCTATAGTATATCATAATTCATATTATTTTTCTATCTCCAATAACCAAAATATCTAATTTTATATCATACAATGTAATCTATTTTCAAACATTCAAATACTACTAAAAAAATAATTATAAAAAATAAATATTATAGGTTGTGCTGGATTGTTGATAAAGTATGAAAATGTTGAGGTGTAGGTTGTGAATGTGGAGGAGAGAGAAATTAATATTTTATTCTCATGACCGGTTGTGAACGTCATGGATAAACATAGTCTCACAGAAGTTCCTCTTTTCTGCCTAGCCTGTATCTTATGTTTCACAATAGTTATTAACATAGATGATATAGGCTCTTATGTACACTTATTCATGTATGTTTAGGGAACAGTATGCTGCATGGAAAGCTACTTGTCAAAAAATGGTACCTGTAATAGGAACTGGAAAGTTTATTACGACTCCTATAATTACTGATGACGGCCGCCCGATACAAGATCCTTCTATTGAAGGTGTCGGCAGGGCTATGTCAGATGGTGGTTCAGTAGACCCAAGAGAGATTCAATGGAAGCTTGGCTTGCCTCAAATAGGTTGGGATTTAGACATCACTCAATCTCAAACTGTGTTCATTCTAAAATTAAAGTTATCAAGGTTTTAATTGTGTACATTCATATGATATGGAGCATAATTTTGTATTTGTCTAGTTTGATTGTTAGAAGTTATATTTTAGTCCATTTTCCACTTCTCTGTTTCGTATGCTATTCATGCTAACCTCACCACATACAGTTCTGAATTTCTTGATGATGCATATCTGATGTGAAATTCTGCAATCATGTTTTAGGTTTAGATGTTGTTCGGACAGATCGTACTCTCATCTTTTATGAGGACGAGGCTAATCAGGGGAAGTTATGGGACGTGCTTTCTGTTTATTCTTGGATAGACAAAGACATTGGGTATGTTCAAGGTAATATTTAGTATAAAGCCTATGCATAACAGTTATTAGTGTAAAATCTCACTTTTTGCCATATGTTTGTTTCTTTGTTGAACAGGTATGAATGATATATGCTCTCCAATGGTTATTCTTCTTGAAGATGAAGCTGATGCTTTCTGGTGCTTTGAGCGTGCAATGCGTAGACTGGTAAGAGCCTAGTCGTTGGGAAATGAATTTTGTTTATGATGCAAGAGTTGGATTAAATTGGAACTTTTTCTGTGTTTTTACTATAGCTGAAAGTTCTTTGTGTTGATTGCACCACTCATTAAGTAATTCGGAAACCTTATCAAATTATAAGTTTACTACTCCAATGACTGGAACTTATAATTTCACTGTCCATAGAGTTTTGTCCTTTCCGATCTCTGCAAGTTAATATTTTTTTCGGATGCAGTTGTGTTTTTTGCTTTTTTCTCAAACGAAACTATATATATTTTCAATGGCATCATCGGGCCACGTGTTTTCTTAACTAACCATTGTCTTTTTCTTTTTTCTGTCTGCAAAGAGAGAAAATTTCAAGTGCACCAAAAGTTCAATGGGTGTGCAATCTCAACTTGGTACTCTTGCGCAAATTATCAAATCAATAGATCCAAAGCTCCATCAGCGCCTTGGTATGCTTACTTCCTCGGTTGAGAGAATCCCCTTAGTCCCCAACATAGACTTGCAAATTTATCATTTTGGCTACGCTCTTATGAAGTGTTATTTGGTCCCACCCTTTGACTCGAAATAGCTGAGACTAAAATTTTTTAGTTGAGCACGAAGAGTTGGCAATCACCATCTTAATCGCAATAATCTACGATTTATGATCTAAATGGTTTTAGGCAATTTTGTTTCAACCACATCAAAAAAAATAAAAAAATTACTGCTTTTAGGTAGTTTGGTACTTTGAATGCTTATGCCTTGGTGGCAGCTAAGATTTTTCCAAAATAGATAAGTGAATGCTGATGTTACAGAAAACTAACTGAGGCAATAAATTATTCCACTCGTTGATTGAGGCAACATTTCGTTTGGCAGAGGAGCTTGATGGAGGTGAATACTTATTCGCCATTCGCATGCTGATGGTTCTTTTTCGAAGGGAATTCTCATTTATTGATGCATTATATCTCTGGGAGGTAAAGAAACTAGTTACAAATTTGTTTAGATGCCTTTCTATCCTGTCTTGAGACAATTGGAACACACCTAGAGTTCCATGGGCTTTGAGTCTATTCTTTGCTATACGAAAAATACTAGTTTATTTGTAGAATGACATGTTAATTGCTTTAAACTGTTCTTGCCAATGCCCTTTGGGTGTTTCATTCTAAAAATAGTCGTTAAATCGAGCATGCCTCTAATGTATGGAGTCAAAGCGAATACTTCCTTTGATTTTGGATAATATATTCAAGTGCGTTGCATTTTATAGTACTTGTGGGCTGACTTAGCGCGATTCATTGATATCATCAATGTTTAGGTCATGTGGGCCATGGAGTACAATCCTCACATCTATTCGTTCTACGAAGAGTCGCAAGACTTGGATGCTTCTAATAATAGCAGCAAAAACGGAGAAAAGGTGAACAACAAGGAGCTCAAACAATACGGAAAATTCGAGAGGAAAATAATGAAAAGCGGATGGACAGATCAGAGAGGTGCTCTCGCCGTTTTTCTTGCAGCTAGTGTACTCGAAACCAAGAACAAGCGCCTTCTGAAAGAAGCTCAAGGCCTAGATGATGTTGTCCAAGTACCCACTCATTCACTTTCTTTTATAGTTATTTGTTGTCCCAATTACTAGTCATTACATGCGCAAAAACTTTGTTCTGCAATGTTAGATATTGGGTGAGATCACTGGGAACTTGGATGCGAAGAAAGCACTGAAAGAGGCTCTGAAAATACACAAGAAGTACTTGAACAAGGTTGCCTTCTATTCCTTCTTACACGTTGCATTCTCTGTGTTTTCTACTCTTACATATGAGAAAATGTTTTCTTATGCAGGCCAAGAAATCTTAGCCACGATAGTTTTCACCACGAAAAAGTTTTACTCATTTTTGGGAATTTATAGATATATTTTTTTATTTGTTAATTGTATGCAATTTGTTTGAATCTTTTTTGTGGTTGGTTCATCACTTAGTCTTCCTTGTATGGCGTCGCTGCTTTCTCGTAACGAGAAGTCTAATGTAATAACTGGCGGTTTATATATGTAGTTTTGGCTTCTGCCAAGTTTTTCTGATAATTATGTTATTTTAGTTGAATGTCAATTGCAAACGATTCTTCTTCATACTTAGTCGCACGGACTCCATTGATTGGTTATTATATAATATATATAATATATATATATTTGTATATGTAACCTATTCTTTCAGGCTGTGTTTGGATCGAGGAAAACGATGAGAATAACAAAATTAGAGAGGAAATCATTTTCTCAAAATGGTGAGAAAAATAATTTTTTATAATATTAACTAGGTGGATAAGCCCGCACGGGCCACAGACAGGCACGCCAGGTATTATAAAATATTTCGTTCTACTAAAAAAATTATATATATTATATATTTTTTTTTTTTCATTTTTGAGATCCAATTTTTAATTTAATTAAGTATAATAACATAAATAAATTATTATTACAAAGATTAAATTTGATTAGGAATAATTTCGATATTATTTCATTTTTATTGTTTTATATTTTTATTGTGGGCGGGCTAGGCCCGTGCCTGCCCCATCCGTCCGTCTTGACATCTCTAATGTTTAGTTTTTTTTTCCTCATCCGTTTCTCTAGTCAACTGAACAAAAAAAAATAGTTTTTCATTTCATTTTTTTTCTTTCCTCACTAAATTCTTTAAACCAAACACACGCTAAGGCTTTGTTTGTTTATAAGATCTGAATAAAGGCCCATTATAAATTTATTTTAGTAAGCCCATTATAGTTTATCTTACCTCATTTACCTGGTTGATTTATATCGGACGGGCTGCTGAATAATTAAGGGCAAGAAAGATAATCCAAACACACCATTATCAGTTATATTACATGGCCTAATATTGGTGGCAAATGGGCCATAAGAGAAATATATTACCGTCCTGCTAGGAATGCTTCCTTGTACGTGTTGTTTGTTTGTTTGTTTTTTTTAATGATAAAGCAAGAAAACTCTATTGTGGAGAAGTTTTTCTTTTCAAACGATAATAATTAATATTTCATACGGAAACAAATACACGGGTTATATAACCCAAGAGTTCTCTCTGGCGACATACGAGGATATCAGTAGAGAAAGAAGCTAATATATGAAACTAATCAAACCTCCACTAAACCAAAACTTCTACACCTACTAATTTTAAAACTCCACAACAATGATAGCTATTACAATCAAATATGTGTAGACTGAAAGTTTCCATCGTGAATGTTGAGTGCGAGAGAAGCCATATCTTTGATTGTTGAAACTGTCTCCATCGGCCAAAATGCAACCGCCCCATAGAAACTCCATGGAATCCGAGCTTCAATCGGGAGAAAGGCCCCAAAAGGGGCAACAAAACCCCACGAGGGGAGGAACACTCCCAAGAACGGGAGACTCAAGCTCCCACAATGGGAGAAAAAAGAAAACTACAAATAAAATTAAAGAAAAGAAATAAAAAAAGAAAGAAAAAGCTTAGCTCCCCCAACCTCCGTTAAAGGATGAATGGGGAGAGAAATCTTCTTATTAGGGTTTGGGTTGCGGCGGTTGATTGTTGGAGAGGAAAAAAGTTTAGAGAGAGAATGGTTTTTGTTGCCCCCGGATTTTTCCGGTCTTGATGAAATACTCAGAAGCCGTTAAAACAACATAAACGGAATGAGGCGGAAAGTTTTGCGATGGAAGAAGGAGCTCACGAAGAAATGCACCCCTCGGGAAAACCTGTTAGAGGGACGGAAGGTATGCCACCCCTTCGTGAAGCACACCCGAGGGACAGGAGGTATGCCACCCCCTCGGGACAATAGGCCCGGAGGGTGATAAGAAGGGTCCTTTGAGATATGGAAAAAGGGAAGAGAATGGACTAGAAAGAGGGAAGAAGACCAAGAGGAGCTGTCTGGCAAGAGGAGCTGTCTGGAAAGAGCACCCGAGGAGCTGTCTGGCAAGAACACCCGAGGAGATGTCTGGCAAGAGCACTAAGGAGCTGTCTGGCAAGAGGAGCTGTCTGTCAAGAGCACCCGATGAGCTGTCTGGCAAGAGGAGCTGTCTGGCAAGAGCACCCACAGAGTTGTCTGGCAAGAGGACCTGCATGGCATGGACACCCGAGGAGCCCATGAAGCTGTCTGGCAAGAATACCCGAGGAGCCCAGAAAGCAGGATAACCGAGGAGCCTCAGGAAGCTATCTGGCAAGAACACCCGAGGAGCTGTCAGGGAAGAACAGCCGAGGAGACTACCTAGGAAGGGAAACTGTATTGACACGTTCACATGGATTTTCCCGAAAAAACCCGAGTCCGAAAAACACGGTACGTGGGCAAAACCGACAAGAACCACCTAAACTAGGTACATTATAAATAACACAACGCATTCCTAAGGTACATCAACTAATTCTATCTACCCTACTGATACTATACCATTTTTATTACTCACTCAAGCACCTTCAAGCACTTCACACCATTTTTATATCACTTTTCTATGCCATTTTACGCCTGGAATATGGAAACCACCCTCTTGACCTAGGCAAGAGGGCGAACGTCCCCCACCCTAACCCTGTTTCGGCAGCTTTCAATTCGAGTTCGCGGCGAAGTTCAAGCGGGAAGAGGCAAGAGGCCGCGGAAAGATGAAGACAGCTCGTGACCTTACGGCAGTAGATCGTTCATTTTCCGACCGCGTCAGTTTTTATTGTGGGGAAGTTTCAAATGACAGTAAATGATTTGGTGTGAGCACCACCACGTGACTTGCCCTATAACTATTTATATTAAATTAAATACAATAATGAATTTAAAATAGGTGAATCTACATAAAAATATACATTCATATAAAAAATTTGCAAGTCAGCCCATGTCAAATTTTTTTTATATAAGTATCCGTTTGAATGTGTACCATTTTTCCAGTCTTGACGTACCTTTTTATATGTGTATTACGTACCACGTCACGCGTTTATATGGTACCTATATCGTTTCCGTACGCCATCCTAATGTGTTATATGGTGTACCATTTCTCACCGTATGTACCGCAATACGTTTCTCTATGGTACCTAAATGTGTTTTATGACGTACCTTGCAGCGGGACGGGTACCAATGTCCAAAAAATTTATTTTAATAGGTACCTACATATAAAAAAATACCGACAGAGTACTGACTTGCAACTTTTTTTATATATTTAGGTACTTTTCTCTAAATTCCCCTTTAAAATAAGCCTCAATTTAAAAAAATAAATAAAATAAAAAAATTAGGCTTCCATCTCCGGGTGATTACCATTACTACTTGCGGTTTCTCCTGACGAAAGGTTAATCACTTATATATTATATTCAATATGAAATATATATGATATAAAAGTAATATATATTCTAACCATATCTTATAATAATATCATATATTGAGAAGTGTAGAATATGATCGCATTTTGAAATCTTAGGATCCTATACATTTTTCAAGTGATTGCATTTTGCAATTTGCATAAATTAGTATGTGCATACTATTTGTAAGCGATAAATAATACTCCCTCTGTGCCATTAGTTTTTGTACAATTTATTATATCGAGCGTCCCGCTAGCTTTTGTATATTTCCTAGGTTTTTTAATAAAATAAATAGTTTTTAACTTAATATTAATTAAATAGGTAAAAATTTATACCAATTAATAAAATAGGTGTTTTCGCAACTCGGAGTTACGAATTATAATTCGTATCCCCGAGTTACGAATTACTCTGGCAAGCACTGATTACGGAGATAACGCCACTGCCATCGTCGGACTTAAATCTTATCTACGAGATACGACTTAATAATTCGTATTTCAGACATACGATTTATTCCTCTATAAATACCCTTCCTTCTTTCAATAAAATTCTTCGTTACATACAGTGGTGTCCAATAGCATACAAGTCGTAGTATTTTACGGTGGTGAAGTCATTCAGACTTCTGATTCAATAATCAAATATAGCATTGATCCTATTGGATATAGGCGTATTCGGCGCAACATCCAATTTTCTGATTTCTTATCGTTTTTGTTTGATATTACGGGTGCTGATAGTAGGTCTTGTTCTCTTATCGTCCATGCAAAAAATGAATACCTTCAGCATTCACGTATTTTTCATCAGCTACTACGAATTTCCGACGATCGCGATTTACAATTTTTTTACACCCTGATTCGGAGCTCAATTATCTGGAGGTGTTCGTTGAAAGAAACGAACATGCATTTTTTGATCTGAATGTTGATGCCAATCGAGACTTCGAAGATCGAGCCAGATTTCATGAATTTGAAGTTGGTAGTTCGAGTTATAATTTCCCGGAGTTGGCCGGCATAGTCTCAGTTAAAGAAGGTTTTGGTAATGTGTCGATTGATCCCCCTCCGCTGGAGGTACCAGAAACCTTCGAAGAACCCCCGATCGAGCCCGTACAAGAAACCGAAAATGACGCTGATGTTAGTGATTCTGAGGCAGACGATGAAGATCCATTGTCTGAGTTACCAGATCCAGTCGACAACAACAACGACGAGGATGCACTGAATGAGGCCCCTACTACCAGCCAACCTGCACTAACACTCCACCAACCGATTCCCTTTTATCAGACATATCAAATGGCACCACCCGACGATGATGAATACGGTGGGGGCGGGGAATTTTTCGACAGAGATAACCCATGTTCTGTCGAGGTATGATTTATCAAAGTAAAGAGCACGTCCAAAATGCTGTCAACGATTATTCAATCAGGTCGCCAGGCGGAGTTTATGTGATAGAAAGTAGTACGACCTTGTGGAGTGTTTGATGCAATCACAGCGAAGACTGTCTGTGGAGGTTGCGCGCATGTTTCAAGCGAAAAAAAGGTTACTGGGCCACTACAAAATTCTATGGACCTCACACTTGCTTCATGAATGAATTATCGATCAATCACCGTAATATCTCTCGAAATGTCATTGCTGAACTGTTGGTGGGAATCGTGAAAAATGATCCTCAGTTCATGCCCAAAAACGTCCAACAGCTCGTCAAGGACCGTTTTGGCTACGACATATCGTACATTCAATCTTGGCATGGGTTAAAAGAGCATTGGATAATGTTTACGGCACGTGGGAGGAGTTTATAACCAAGCTGCGGATAATTATGAAGGCATTGCAAAATTACAACCTGGGGACGATCGTGAAGTGGTTACACATCCGCACCGGAGTCCCTGGCCAACACAAACTTGGGTACGTTTTCTGGGCTTTTAAATCGTGTATAGACGGATTCAAGCACTGTCGTAAGGTCGTCTGCATGGACGGTACACATTATACTCGAATACAAACACAAGATGTTGATTGCCGCATCGCTCGATGCAAATCGAAACGTCTTTCCACTGGCATTCACTATAGTGGACAAAGAAGGTTTGAATTCATGGAAATGGTTTCTTAACCAACTGAATGAGCATGTTCTAGAGAATCAGCCCGTTTGCCTTATTTCGGATCGTCACAAAGGTCAGTTACGATGTTATTTAATTTTTGTCTTTTGTGGTTGTCCATGTGTTATTTCCAGAATTTATTACTGGTGTTTTAGGAGTTGCAGTACGTGATATCGATGCATTCCGTCCATCGAACTGAGTTCATCGCTACTGCCTTCGACATATAAAGGCGAATTTCTACAACGCGTTCAAGCAGTGGCGGAGCCAGCCACTTGAACAAGTGGGGTCCAACCTGTACCAAAGCAATGAGAGGTCTTGGAATGATATTTAATTGGACCCATACCCACTATTTTTAAAATTTTTCAATGGGGTCCTTATACTATATTTTTTTACAAATTGCTCCTAATATTATTTTTTTACACTAAATTATTAATAAATTTTTTTTCCAATGGGGTCCATGGACCCCACTGGCCCAATGCTGGCTCCGCTAGTGCGTTCAAGAGCCAAGAATTGAAAGATTTTTGTCATCGAGCTGGTACCGCGTGTAGTGACCCTAGCCGTCACCACCATTTCCTAATGTTAACTTACGTGATACGACATCGTAATTTTAAAGACACATGAAAGCGCGTACGAAATTTTTCATTTTCCATTTACGTTATGGAAATCGTCCTATACATGTCAAAAGAATTACGTAATTCCTAAATGCATGCGTGTCCTAATTCACATGAAATGTGTGTACATGCACAGCAAAAGTACTCCTATGCGCCCGGCCGCACAGGTCGTCATCCATGCACACATCACCCTCAAAAGGCGCTCGGAAGCTTCAAAAGATGCCTTGCCAGCTAGGCGATCACGTACCGTGTTCGCTAGTACCTACAACACGTAACGTAAGGAGTGAGCCGCCGTGGCTCAGTAAGCAGAAATTATGCATGAATGCACGTGTCCTAACTCGCAACGACAATCCACGTCGATGCTCCCTAACTCTCATATTCTTTTTGTACTCTCAATTCATATGGGCCCTGGGCTTCTATCTTACTATGCGCCATTTCATAGAGCTCTAATCCTCAAGGGATTCATACATATGTGAAGGTTCACACACTGAGAGGCTACCCGAAGGCACCTTTCCTGCCCCAGTGTGGCCTATCACGCGGGCGCTTCTCACTGGTAGCCACCTAGGTCGTCAACACTAGAGGTTCCCTCTGCATCGCGTTTCACCCGTGTCGCATCCTCCAGGTTGCATCTCCGCCACGGGGTATTCCCCCTACCTATCATAATAGGTAAATTCGGCATCCTATCGCCATGGTCGCATAGAAGAGTCGTGACTCTTCATTGAGTCGACATCAGACGCCAACATCGGCGAATATCCATCGCACACAGGCGATCTTATCACACGCATGCTCACGTTCCTGTTTTCATCCTACTCATGCGTGCATATGCTCGTGTCATGTTCATGTGTGTATGCGTTTCATGATCTCATGCATAACAACTAAAACAAATCCTGCAAAGTTCACGTATCGTCATGTGAGCACATAAGCACGTAGGTCATACACAAGCAAGTTACGTGTCGTAGTCGAGTTTCTACTTACCTGTCGTCCGAGCTACGCGTTCTTACTGCTTCGGGAATTATCTACTTTTCGACCTTTAAACAATGTTGTAAAATTCGCTAGGCGCTAGTCGGGCGCCCGAGGGGGGCGTAGCGCCTGGACGGGCTAGGCGGGGCCTAGGCGGAAATTGTTCGGTATACAATTTTTTATATTTTTTTATTTATATGCTAATATACCAAAGTAAAATGTTTATCAGATTTAAAGATTTAGATAAATAATGTCAATTCCAATAATATTTTTTGTATTTACAATAAAAATTTCCCCAAATAATGTTTTTAGAATTTTATTCAAAAAAAAAATTTTAAAAAATTGAACCCTAATCTCACTTCATTTTATTATTATTAAGTAACTCCTAATCTATTATTCATACTAAAAATAGTTAAAAAAATAGTGCATAATGGGAATTGAACCCAAGTCCCTTATAAGCCAAATACTTATTCCTCCACTTCCAACCACTGGGCCAAACGTATTTTTGAGCATTTAAAATTCTAAACGCTTAATAGCTTTACATAAACGAAAATATCCGTTTCATGTTCAAGTGCATTAGTCCCACACCGAATTTTCACCAAATTAGTATGGAAAGAAGCTCTATATAAACACATGTGAGGTTCATCTCTCGTTGTGGGCTTCCTACTTGAGGTTGAGGCCTACTTTAGTAATATAATATTTTTTTGTCTTCTTTTTTAACTGGGCCGATAAATTTAAAAAATTCGCCCGATTAGTTGGATATTTGAGCCGATTAATAGTATATTTGGGCCGATTAAATTGTGAGCCGAATAGGTGGCCGAATATGTGGTTTTCGCCACGGTGACCTACCGAGTAGCGCCTAGGCGCCGTCTAGGCGGCCGCCTAGGCCGAATTTTACAACAATGCCTTTAAACATAGATATCATTGTATCAGTATTATGCCTTTATTAAATAATTAGATTTGAACTAAAATGTTTTGACTAATTTATTTTGCTAATGTCTCTAAGTCGCTCGATTGTAGTCTAGGGTAAGTCCCTGCCAGACTGAATTCTAAGTTAACTTAGTTCTAGTTCTAACATAAGGATCTCAGCGATAGTTAGTAAATTTTGTGTTAGATTTGTCCGATTTGTAAGGCTTGGAATCGCCCGATTGGCATGCATGGAACCCACTTTCGGTCGATTTTTGGACTTGCATGGAATCGCCCGATTCACCATGCATTAGAACTTGCTTCCGCCGATTTATGAAATCGCCCGACTTCATGGCATGCACTTCTTGATTCGTCCGATTAATTGGCGTCTCAAATCGCCCGATTTGTGAAGCTTGCATGGCAATCGATTTCGCCCGATTTGTCAAGTTCATTAGTTGGCTTCGACCGATTGGTTATACATTCGTCCGATTGGACCTTATTTGGTTAGGTGTTGATCAAATCGCCCGACTTGGCATTAAAACCCTCAAATCGCCGTGTGTTGGCCTTAACCTCAAATCGCCCGATTTGTGCTTGTTACCCAACATTTCGCCGTGTTATTTTCTATTCCTTCTAATCGGACGATTTGAGGCATACCAAACCCAAATCGCCGAGACTTATATCATAGGTAGGTCATTTAGAAATTCACATACATGCATCGCCCAATTGTTACATTCAAACCCTACCTTCGTTTTAATCGTGCTCCCATAACAGAAGCGCCAGATTTTGTTCATGGTTTGCTTTCGGACGATTCTTAAAGGTTTCAAGATCGGCCGATTTGTCACTCAAACTAAAATCGCCCGATTTGCCACTTAATCTTCAAATCTTCACCTACCCGATAAGCTCATACCTCATTCTACCCAGAATTCATCGTTCCTAAAATTCTTTCCTACTCCAAAACTCCTAGCACTACCCCGAAATCATCTTATACCTAGGTTATGAGCCTTAAAAAAACGTTAAGCTACCCAATACTTAGCTAATTCACAAGGAAACCCTAAAGTATGAATTTATACACTAGTAATGGTACATTCAAATCCTTAAATTTCCTCAATCCTATATATGATTTAACCCTAGTAATGGAAACCAAAATAGCTTACAGTGAAAATTTCACTTACTTACTCGAATTCCTAGCTAGCTTGAGAGCGTTGCTTTGAGTTTCCTTCGATCTTCTTCTTGTTTCTTTTTCTCTCAAACTCTCGAGGTATTTTTTTTCTTAAGTGAGGTTATGGAGTTTGGATTGTTAGATTAGATATTTATCATAGGTTATGGGGGTGGAGTTAGAGTTAACGTGCACTTCCTTATTTTAAGGAAGTTTTGTCCCCTCTCAAGTTGGGGTTTTGGGCCAATTACTTACACTTGTACCATTAATAATTTTGTAGCCCATTTAAGGCCATTGGTAGTGTTATTCCTTTATTCTCCTTGTCCTATATTTTCAAAAATTGCCACATAGGTTAGATGTCATCATCAACACATAATCAATTGCAACTAATTGCTCGTAATTCATAAAATCACATAGTTAGCATTCGAAATTCAAATAATCCTATAAAACACTTGCGCACATTTATTGGCCTACTAGTTTTCGGGGACTCGGGTTCTACATCCTTCCCCCCTTAAGGAGGATTTCGCCCCCGAAATCAGCCCGTTTGGAACAACTCAGGATAGCGAACCCTCATCTCGTCCTCACGCTCCCATGTGGCTTCTTCTGTTGACTGCTTTCGCCCTAACACTTTCACAAAAGGAATCTCTTTATTCCTGAGCCTCTTGATTTCGTACATCAATATCTCCACTGGAATTTCCTCGTAACTCAGATCTGATTTCAATTGCTGATGTAGGAATTCGTTCTCTAGCACATGATTCGGGTCGGCTATGTATTTCCGTAGTGTCGATACGTGGAATACATCGTGCACCTGCGACAATGATGCTGGCAGCTCTAATTGGTACGCTACCTCGCCAACCCTTTTTATTATTCGGAATGGGCCAATGTACCTAGGGCTTAGTTTCCCTTTCTTTTCGAATCTCTTTACGCCCTTCATCGGTCATACCTTCACAAACACTTGGTCATCTACTTTGAATTCTAGTGGTCGGCGTCTTTGATCTGCATAGCTCTTCTGCCTACTTTGTGTCGTTCGCATCTTTCTCGTATTGTTGCAATAACCTCCGTCATTTCTCGTACTATATCGGGACCTAATATTTCCCGTTCTCCGATTTCATCCCAATGTATGGGGGATCTGCACTTACGCCCGTATAGTGCCTCGTATGGTGCCATCCCAATGGTAGCCTGATAGCTATTGTTATACGAGAATTCGACGAGTGGGAGATACCTACTCCAATTCCCTTTGAAATCGAGCACACATGCTGTAGCATATCCTTCAACGTCTGGATTGTCCGTTCAGATTGACCGTCCGTTTGCGGATGGTAGGCAGTTCTAAAGGAAAGCTTCGTTCCCATCGCCTTTTGCAAACTCGTCCACAATTTCGACAAAAATCTGGAGTCACGATCCGAGACTATAGATGATGGAATTCCTTGAAGTCGTACTATTTCTTGGATGTATAGTTCTGCGTAGCTCTCCATGGAGAACGTCGAACTAATTGGTAGGAAGTGGGCAGACTTGGTTAGTCGGTCGACGATCACCCAAGTTGCGTCGTGCCCTTTCACGTTCTTCGGCAGTCCGACAACAAAATCCATGGTGATGTTATCCCATTTCCACTCAGGAATATGTAACGGTTGTAGTGTCCCTGCTGGCCTTTGATGCCCGACTTTTATTTGTTGGCACGTCAGACATTGACTTACGTACGTTGGTATATCTTTCTTCATGCCTGGCCACCAGTAGTTCTCCCCCAGATCTCTGTACATCTTGGTGGCTCTTGGATGAACTGAGTATGTCGTGGCGTGTGCTTCCATCATTATCGTCTTTCGAAGTTCTGCGTCGTTGGGCACGTACAGTCGGTTCTTGAAATACAACCTTCCGCCTTTCCGTACCCTGAAATCCACTGCAGGTTGTTCCGTTTGTGCTTCCTTGATTTTTGTATAGAACTCATCTCCTACTTGCTCCACCTTAATTCGCTCTAGCAATGTGGGTTGCAAGGTTAAGGTTGCTGGTTGCGTCTCAACTTCACCTAATCGTACAACCTCTATTTCCAGCAATTGCAGTTCTGCACTTACTGCCTTTCGGCTTAATGCATCGGATACTACGTTTTCCTTGCCTGGGTGGTAGTTGATTATGCAGTCGTAGTCCTTGACTAGTTCTAACCACCGCCTCTGTCGCATGTTCAGCTCCTTTTGCGTGAAGAAATACTTTAAGCTTTTGTGGTCTGTGTATATCTCACACCTCTCTCCGTAGAGGTAATGTCTCCAAATCTTGAGAGCAAAGACCACTGCCGCAAGTTCTAGGTCATGCGTCGGGTAGTTTTTCTCGTACTCCTTCAATTGGCGAGAGGCATATGCCACTACATTCCCGTTTTGCATTAGCAACGCACCCTAATCCGTTCTTCGACGCGTAGCTATACACGGTAAATCCCCCAGTCCTGAAGGTATTGTGAGAACTGGGGCGGTCGTAAGCCGCTTCTTCAGTTCTTGGAAGCTCTGTTCGCATTCCGTGGTCCATTGGAACGGTGTATTCTTCCTGGTCAGCCTTGTCAGTGCCGACGCGATCTTGGAAAAATCCTTAATGAATTTCCTATAATATCCTGCCAGACCGAGAAAACTTCGCATTTCCGTCACGTTTGTCGGTTGGGACCAATTACTAATGGCTTCAATTTTGATCGGATCTACAGAAATCCCTGCTCCAGATACGATATGCCCCAAGAAGGCGACTTGGTCCTTAGGTGCTGTTCGTGTTCCTCTCTCGTCTTTGAGTAGATTAGGATGTCGTCGATAAATACGATGACAAACCTATCTAGATACGGCTTGAACACTCAGTTCATTAGATCCATAAAAGCCGCTGACGCGTTAGTCAGCCCGAATGGCATCACCAAGAACTCATAGTGGCCGTAACGGGTACTGAATGCCGTCTTTGGAACATCTTCCTTCCGGATTTTCAGTTGATGATAGCCCGAGCATAAATAGATCTCGGAAAAGACGGTCGCGCCTTGTAGTTGATCAAATAGATCATCTATCCTGGGAAGTGGGTACTTGTTCTTGATCGTTAGCTTGTTCAGTTCTCGATAGTCAATACACAATCGCATGGATCCGTCCTTCTTTCTTACGAACAACACCGGGAATCCCCAGGGAGAGAAGCTCGGTTGGATAAATCCTTTTTGTATTAGTTCGTCTAGCTGCCTTTTCAATTCCCTCAACTCAGTCGGCCGCTAGCCGGTAGGGAACCTTAGATACTAGTGCCGCTCCAGGCACCAGATCTATGGTGAATTCAATCTCCCTATCGGGATGTAATCCCGGTAATTCCTCTGGAAACACGTGGGGGAAGTCCCCAAGTACTGGCACTTCCTCGAATTTCGGGGTGGAGCTTTCTTTCGATTTCATTGCGAACACCAGATACGCTTCGCACCCCGCTTTGATCAGTCGTTGGGCTTTTAGCGCCGATATTCTAGAAATACTTGCCCATTTGCTCGTTCCCACGAACGTAAGGGGTTCATTTCCTTCCATATTGAACGTGACTATCTTACGGTGTCAGTCTATAATGGCTCCGTACTTCGTTAGCCAGTCCATCCCGAGGATTACCTCATAATCATTCATCGGGATTATTATTAGGTCTTTGGGTAGTTTCTTGTCCCCGACTAATACGGGGCAATCCCGTAGTATTTGATTAGTTCGGGTTGGGTTCCCATTTGGAAAGATTACACTATACTCGCACTCAGCTTGGTGAGGCGTCATTCCTACCCTCGTGACATACTTAGTGGATGCGAATGAGTGCGTCACTCCTGAATCGACTAGGATGCATGTGGGAGTTTGGTGGATGAGGACGGTACCTGTCACTATCGCCGGGTTATTTTCTGCTTCCTCGGATGTAATCGTGTAAACCCGAGCCGGTACCATTGGCGGTTTTGCTTGGTTTCCCGTTTGACTTCCGGATGCATTCTCCGGACATGCCTTGAGGTAGTGGCCCGTCTTGCCACATTTGAAGCAAGTCGCATTCTGGGAGAAACAGACCCCTGTGTGTCGCCGCGTACACTCGAGCATACTGGGAGGTTCAGTTGGGGTCTTCCCTGAGTTGGACTGAGCTGTTGGGGTGGTCCTGGTCGGTTCTGAAAATTTTGCTTCCCACCCTTGGCGAAAAATTGCCGCTTCTGGTTGCTTACGCTCCATTGCGGCCCTTGTACGAACTTTCGCTTTGCTTCTTGGGCGCGAACAATTCTAGCCTCGGCTTGTTCCGCCACTAATGCCCTTTCCGCCACTTGTGCGTATGTGGCTCCTTGTATCCCAGTCATGCTTACATCTCTATACAGTTCTGGCTTTAATCCCTCCATGAATCGCTCGATCTTAAGTACATCCGTACTTACCATATGGGCGGCGAACCTTGATAGTTGTTCGAATTTCTTAATATACTCCACCACCATCATTGCCCCTTGGCGGAGATTGATGAATTCGTTCATCCTCTGGGCTCGGACTGGGGCGGTGTAATACTTCCCTCGGAAGAGTTCTTTAAACCGATCCCAGCTCATCGTAACTGGATTTTCGATGGCTGAGATGGTATCCCACCAATGTCCTGCGCTCCCCCTCAGTAGGTAGGCAGCGCACATGACTTTCTCTGTTTCCAGAGTACGGCTGTGCTGGAACATATTTTCCAGAGTCCTGAGCCAGTCTTCGGCCGAATTAGGGTCTATGGCATCCTCGAATGATGGGGGGTTAAGTTTTCGGAATCTTTCTCCGATCATCTCAATTCTTTCGGCCGGGGGAGGTCCGCTAGCTGATGGTCCTCCAGCATTTTGCTGTTGGATCAGCTGCTGGATTTGGGCCGACTGTTGACGGACCAATTCCGTGAGCTGCAAGATGGTAGCATCCCGGCTATCGGTAGGGTTAGTGGTATCCCTACCGTGATCTGCTTCCCTACTGCCCTCACCCCTAAGTCTTACCATCATTTCGATCTATCCTGATATTCATAAGGCCAATAAATTATACTATACAAAGAATTCACATAACACAATACTTACGAGCAAGGCTGCTTCCGTGCTTTTGAGTGTGTGTGCATGGACAGTCTGCAGGACTTGTGACCGAAGCTCTGATACCGCGTGTAGCGACCCTAGCCATCACTACCATTTCCATGTTAACTTACGTGATACGACATCGTAATTTTAAAGACACATGAAATCGCGTACGAAATTTTTCATTTTCCATTTACGTTATGGAAATCGTCCTATACATGTCAAAAGAATTACGTAATTCCTAAATGCGCGCGTGTCCTAATTCGCATGAAATGTGTACATGCACAGCAAAAGTACTCCTATGCGCCCGGCCGCACAGGTCGTCATCCATGCACACATCACCCTCAAAAGGCGCTCGGAAGCTTCAAAAGATGCCTTGCCAGCTAGGCGATCACGTACCGTGTTCGCTAGTACCTACAACACGTAACGTAAGGAGTGAGCCGTCATGGCTCAGTAAGCAGAAATTATGCATGAATGCACGTGTCCTAACTCGCAACGACAATCCACGTCGATGCTCCCTGACTCTCATATTCTTTTTGTACTCTCAATTCATATGGGCCCTGGGCTTCTATCTTACTATGCGCCATTTCATAGAGCTCTAATCCTCAAGGGATTCATACATATGTGAAGGTTCACACACTGAGAGGCTACCCGAAGGCACCTTTCCTGCCCCAGTGTGGCCTATCACGCGGGCGCTTCTCACTGGTAGCCACCTAGGTCGCCAACACTAGAGGTTCCCTGTGCATCGCGTTTCACTCGTGTCGCATCCTCCAGGTTGCATCTCCGCCACGGGTATTCCCCCTACCTATCATAACAGGTAAATTCGGCATTCTATCGCCATGGTCGCACAGAAGAGCCGTGACTCTTCATTGAGTCGACATCAGACGCCAACATCGGCGAATATCCATCGCACACAGGCGATCTTATCACACGCACGCACACGTTCCTGTTTTTCGTCCTACTCATGCGTGCATATGCTCGTGTCATGTTCATGCGTGTATGCGTTTCATGATCTCATGCATAACAACTAAAACAAATCATGCATAGTTCACGTATCGTCATGTGAGCACATAAGCACGTAGGTCATACACAAGCAAGTTACGTGTCGTAGTCGAGTTTCTACTTACCTGTCGTCCGAGCTATGTGTTCTTACTGCTTCGGGAATTATCCACTGTTCGACCTTTAAACATAGATATCATCGTATCAGTATTATGCCTTTATTAAATAATTAGATTCGAACTAAAATGTTTTGACTAATTTATTTTGCTAATGTCTTCTAAGTCGCTCGTTTGTAGTCTAGGCTAAGTCCCTGCCCGACTGAATTCTATGTTAAGTTAGTTCGAGTTCTAAGATAAGGATCTCAGCGATAGTTAGTACATTTTGTGTTAGATTTGTCCGATTTGTAAGGCTTGGAATCGCCCGATTGGCATGCATGGAACCCACTTTCGGTCGATTTGGACTTCATGGAATCGCCCGATTCACCATGCATTAGAACTTGCTTTCGCCGATTTATGAAATCGCCCGACTTCATGGCATGCACTTCTTGATTCGTCCGATTAATTGGCGTCCCAAATCGCCCGATTTGTGAAGTTTGCATGACAATCGATTTCGCCCGATTTGTCAAGTTCATTAGTTGGTTTCGACCGATTGGTTATACATTCGCCCGATTGGACCTTATTTGGTTAGGTGTTGATCAAATCGCCCGACTTGGCATTAAAACCCTCAAATCGCCGTGTGTTGGCCTTAACCTCAAATCGCCCGATTTGTGCTTGTTACCCAACATTTCGCCGTGTTATTTTCTATTCCTTCTAATTGGCCGATTTGAGGCATACCAAACCCAAAATCGCCGAGACTTATATCATAGGTATAGAAATTCACATACATGCATCGCCTGATTCTTACATTCAAACCCTACCTTCGTTTTAATCGTGCTCCCATAACAGAATCGCCCGATTTTGTTCATGGTTTGCTTTCGGACGATTCTTAAAGATCGTCCGATTTGTCACTCAAACTAAAATCGCCCGATTTGCCACGTAATCTCCCCGATTCGTCCGAACCTTCAAATCTTCACCTACCCGATAAGCTCATACCTCATTCTACCCAGAATTCATCGTTCCTAAAATTCTTCCTACTCCAAAACTCCTAGCCTACCCCGAAATCATCTTATACCTAGGTTATGAGCCTTAAAAACACGTTAAGCTACCCAATACTTAGCTAATTCGCAAGGAAACCCTAAAGTATGATTTTATACCCTAAATATGCTTTAACCCTAGTAATGGAAACCAAAATAGCTTACAGTGAAAATTTCACTTAATTACTCGAATTCCTAACTAGCTTGAGAGCGTTGCTTTGAGTTTCCTTCGATCTTCTTCTTGTTTCTTTTTCTCTCAAACTCTCGAGGGTTTTTTTTCTTAAGTGAGGTTATGGAGTTTGGATTGTTAGATTAGATATTTATCATAGGTTATGGGGGTGGAGTTAGAGTTAACGTGCACTTCCTTATTTTAAGGAAGTTTTGTCCCCTCTCAAGTTGGGCTTTTGGGCCAATTACTTACACTTATACCATTAATAATTTTGTAGCCCATTTAAGGCCATTAGTAGTGTTATTCCTTGATTCTCCTTGTCCTATATTTTCGAAAATTGCCACATAGGTTAGATGTCATCATCAACACATAATCAATTGCAACTAATTGCTCGTAATTCATAAAATCACATAGTCAGCATTCGAAATTCAAATAATCCTATAAAACACTTGCGCACACTTATTGGCCTACTAGTTTTCGGGGACTCGGGTTCTACACCGCGCACATGGTAAGCAAATTTGATCGTACTATGGCTCAAATAGACGCACTGAATAAGGTTGTTGAAAAGTGGTTGAAGGACATCAACGTGGAGCAATGGACGTTCGCACATGACGGCGGTCGTCGTTGTGGTGTAATGACGACAAACGTTTCGGAAGGGCTGAACAGTGTACTAAAAGGGGCTCGATTACTACCTCCAAAAGCAATTGTAGACTTACTTTTCATATGTAGTTTCATTAATAATTTTGTTGACTTCACTTGGTGACGCATCCATTTTTTTGGTAAAGTATATATGTTCGTATGTATAGGTGCGTAACATATTTCGAGATCGATTCCGAGAGGCAACGTCATCAATGGAGAATTCCGAAACTAACTGGTCGCGTTACGCGACGAATAAGTTTCAAAATTGGACGAGAGAATCATGGGATCACGCTGTATATCGGTTTGATGTTCGAGAGGTTACGACAGAAGTTGTAACGTCCAAAGTTCATGCACATACGCATGTGGTGAGGATCAATGATAGAACATGTACGTGCGGGAATTGGAGCATGTTCAATATTCCATGTTCTCATGCCCAAGCAGCGTGTCGTCACTGGCAAATTCAGTCCGGCTAATTTGTCGCGCCATACTACACGAAACTCGCATACATGATGACATACGAAGGTTTTTTTCAACCAATGTACAATGAATGTTATTGGGCCACCGCTGACTTTACTCTTGTTCATAACGACGCAACTCTAGAGAGAACCGGACCTGGAAGATACCAACGGAATTATTTTCATAATGAGATGGATTGAGGTGAAACCCGAGCGAGATAATGCGGAAGACGACATTGATGTAGTATGTTAAATAATTCAACCAATAATAATGTGGTATGTCTCGTACTAATAATAATTTCGTACACACAAACGTCTAATAATAATAATTTGATTAATAATAATAATAATAACAAATGTCGCGTACTAATAATAATTTCGTACACACAAACGTCTAATAATAATGTCATTAATACTAATAATAATTGCATTAATAATAATACAAATGTCTCGTACTAATAATAATTTCGTACACACAATAATAATAATAATTTCATTATTAATAATAATAATAATTGCATTAATAATAATAACAAAAGTCTCGTACTAATAATAATTTCGTACACACAAACGTTTAATAATAATAATTTCATTAATAATAATAATTGCATTAATAATGATAATAACAAATG
This sequence comes from Craterostigma plantagineum, assembly GCA_027422505.1. Lineage (NCBI taxonomy): Eukaryota > Viridiplantae > Streptophyta > Magnoliopsida > Lamiales > Linderniaceae > Craterostigma > Craterostigma plantagineum. The sequence continues at coordinate 20,252,023 of JAPQWV010000012.1, forward strand.
TCTCGTACTAATAATAATTTCGTACACACAAACGTTTAAAAATAATAACAATAATTTCATTAATAATAATAATAATTGCATTAATAATAATAATAACAAATGTCTCGTACTAATAATAATTTCGTACACACAAACATCTAATAATAATATTAATACTTTCATACCGACAAACGTCTAATAATAATACAAAAAACGCAATAATACTAACTATCCCCCACGATGGAACAAATGGATCCCCGTACCACAACGGCGCAGCTGATGTTGTCGACTTCCACGTCGATGAATAGGTTGGCCGCCGTCGTCGTCGTCGTCGCTGTCTTCCCTACTTCAAAACGCCCGATGCGGTTGTGGAGGTGTCACGAACGTCTGACATTTTTTGAATAATAAATGATAAATACTTTCTTAGTAAGATGGTCTGACATACCTGAAGACCAAAATCTTGTGTCGAGGTAGTAAAAAGGAAGTCCTAGAAAAATGACGCGTCCGGTACTGATTCTTGCTGGTGATGAGATGGTCCGGCTTCGTGGTGATGAGATGGTCCGGCTTCGTGCTGTTGATATGGCATCGATGTCGAACCTTGTTGGTGCCAAGCCGTGTGCTCGCGTCGTTCGATATACATTCCTTCCATCTGCTGCAGCATGCGATCACATGCATCATAATCAGACGCGCGCAAAAGGCGACGACTCTCCGAAGTATAGCGCTCTTACAGTAGTGGTGTTATTAAAACGTAAATCAATTTTGAAATAATTATGTAAATTCGACATACCATCGTATCTATAAACACGGCGTCTCCCATCTGGGACCCTCGGTCATCCGCCTTACGTGTGGGGATATGTACCGGCGAGTGATACGAAAGTACCACTCGTAGTACCCGTCGTCCACCGAGTTCTGCAGCGTCGCGAGCTGAGCAATGACAACCGTGGCATCCCTGTCGTCCCAGAGTTGTATCCACTGGGCATGGGTCGATATCCAGTTCAAACCCCGTGCGTTGCCGTCGTTCGAACCCATGGAGATTTGTATCTCGATATGCCGGTAGCTCGGGGATGCCTTGGAAAAGTCCGAACTGACGAAGAATGCGCTCCGGATACTGAAATTCGACGATGAAAAATATGAGAGGGCACCTCGAACGACAGGCTATCGGGATGCATTCTTCGTGCAAATCTGCCGTTAAATCATACGACGTCCAATTGAACTGCAATATCTGCAGCTTGTCGAGGACTTCGCGCATTGTGCGTATGTTCGAACGCGTCGAAGATGTGTGAGTCATCGACGCATTCCACCTACGATTCACAATAATATAAGCATAAGTTGGAAGAATAATGGGGTGCAACTTTCCTAATAATCGCCTAGGAAGAATAATGGGGTTTGTACCCCAGATAACGCCCTCTAACGACCGGATCTTGAGTGTCTTATCGGTCCACTCCGGGTCTACAACGACGTCGCGCGAACGATGACTCGTCTGCATCGTCAAAACTGAACCGTCTACCGGACCGTAGTAACTTAAGTCCTCCATTCTTCAAAAAATAATAAAATAAAATAAAATCAACGAAAAAATTTACGCTAAATCAATGTTACGCCCAAATCAACGGAAACATTTTACGTCCAAATCAACAAATACAAGTTAAGCCTAAATCAACGAAAACAATGACGCCTAAATCAACGAAAACATTTTACGCCCAAATCAACATATACAATTTAAGCCTAAATCAACGAAAACAATTTAACCCTAAATCGAAGAAAACAATTTACGCTAAATCACTCTCGTCGCGCCGCCGCCGTTATCGTCGTCGCCGTCCGTTGGTCGCCGCCGTTCTCATCGCCGCCGTTAGCTCTTCGCCGCCGTCCGTTCTCGCCGTCGTCCGCTCGCTGCCGTGGTCCGCTCGTCGCCGCCGCTCGTCGCCGTTCTCAACTTGTCATCTGAGAACAGAGGGGGGCGCAGGTGGCTAAATCCCGATCTAATTCGTAACTCAGAGTTACGAATTATAAATCGTATCATCGAGTTACTAATTAGATCCGTTATGCTCGTATTCAGCGCCAGATTAAATCGTAACTCGGGGATACGAGTTACCACTTCGTATCTCTGAGTTATGAAAACACCTATTTTATTAATTGGTATAAACATTTACCTATTTAATTGATATTAAGTTAAAAACGATTTATTTTATTAACAACAATTTAGCAAAAAACTATTACAAACAATCAATATAATAATATTAAATATTCTTAAAATACGTATCAAAATATATACATTTTTATCTTTTAATTAACTATATTATTTAAACATTCAATTTCTTAGAAACCGTGCCAATTCACAAATGTCCACAAACAAATGGGACAGCGGGTGTACAAAAATATTAGTATGTGCAAAACAACACACGTTATTCTCGTAACGTGAATGCTACTACTATCACAACTGTGAGAGAAGAGAATCATACTTCGACTCGACGTGAGCGCAGATCAACGACGAAGGTAAATCCGAATCTATATTTATACCACCCTTGTTATTCTCTTTGCTAAATTAGTGATCGGTAATCGGGTGAGTTGCTACGTGTTTTGATGAACGACGTCGATTCTTTGAGAGCTCCGTAAACTTGATTTTACGTTTATTGCCTAGATCGCTTCATAGCTTGATTGGCGATCGACTAAAACCCAAGCTGGATGATTGCTGTTGAAATTTTGCTTCACTCAATTTTCTTTTTTAATGTTAGGTGTGGTGATTTCCTCTGTATGAGATCTTATCTGTTTGTTGTTAGCTTATTAAAAGATGAAAAATTTTGTCATTTTTCTGTGCTTTCGAATTTACATGGAAACTGTTATGCGAATTTTGATTGTAGTCAGGTACGAGATGGAGCAGACAGTGTTCACCCCTGCGCTTGAAGGAATGAAGCATATTAAGTCCGAGAATGGAGTGATGCTGACTAAGCCATTCCTGGATGTGTGCAAACTCATTCTCCCTGTTATAGGTACGTTACAATTCGATTGCTTTGTTGCGAGCTTTATCGCGTTTTTTTGGTACAATGAGGTTCTGTATCGAACTAGGCGTACCAAGCATTGTAATGCTGTAGATTTGATATTATATGTCTGTTGGCCTTTGATGTCCGCTTCACATATACCTCAACCCAGGTGCTTTAATGCATCAACTTTTTCTAGTTTCATGATGGACTATTGAGGAAAGTGACTGATAAATTAGTCAGCATTGTTTAACTCACATCCTTAGATGCATGTGGCAACCTATAGTATTGCCTTGTGCAGATAAGTTTGGAGCTGCCATGGCACTTGTCAAATCTGATATAGGAGGCAATATAAGTGTGAGAGATAATCTTCCTTCATGTTGATTTTCAACCGTTAAATAGCTTCATTGTCTCTCTTCACTTCTGTTAGGAGGGCTGTAATGACACCCTTGGTTATTTTTTTCTACTTTAGAGGTTGGAGAACAAGTACCTTGTCAGCCCAGAAAAATATTGCAATTTATACAGCATGGTGCAAGAAGAGCTTGATGCTAAGACAGCCAAAGGCTCGTCTAGTTGCACCAATGGTCTCCTCTGGCTCACAAGGTGAGCCAATTTCTGTTTATCTCTGTTTTTATCTTTTACTGCATTTTATTCACTAGCAATGATATTGGTATTACCACGATAAAGATTGTTTGTGTTATTTCAATCGCAACAAATGTCTTTGTCATGTTTTACAGGGCTATGGATTTCTTGGTTGAGTTATTCAGGAACTTAATTGCACATCCAGACTGGAGTATATCTCAAGCTTGTTCTGACTCCTACTCAAAGACCCTGAAAAAGTGGCATAATTGGATAGCAAGTTCAAGCTTCACGGTAAATCTGCAGTAAATTTTCTACCGGATATTGTTATATATCTGTTTAAACTCTCTTTCAATTTGAACCCAATTACGTGTATAGAAGAATCCCTCTGTTAAAAAGAAAAACGTATAAGATCTTTTGTGTATACATACTAGATGTTAGTTGTGGCGATTGAACAACTTGAAAATTAGCTGTGTTTACTAACTGACCATGATAATCAAGGTTATGGCCAAAATGTTATAGGCTGGTACTAACATTCGTTTATGAGTTAGATTAACCGAACCGTATACATGCGATAACTTGTTCAGGTTGCTATGAAGCTTGCTCCCGAGAGGAACAAGTTCATGGAAGTCGTAGGTGGCTCCAGCGATGTGCATAGTGATATAGAAAAGTTCTGCACCACTTTCTCGCCGTTTCTCGAAGAGAATCACAAATTCTTGGTAAAACCTTTTTCTTTTCATGCAATTCTCCCATCTTCATCTGATCCGTTTTGTGTCCCAAAATGAAATGAACTTCGCTTTCTTTGCTACCGTGTTATTGTTTGTCTGGCTTCAACGGCCATGAAAACGATAAACTTGTGTGCGTTTTCATGTAGGCAATCGTGGGAATGGATTCTCTGAAGGCTTAATTTGGTAGAATGTCAGAACTATAGACTTGGGCCATTACATAATAATCTTGTTATTTCATTGCAGAATCGATTTTCACTATTACTATTCTTAGTATATAAAGATTGTCCTTTTTTGTTTCTGAAAATTCGACGGCTGTAAGGTTTTATTCATTATGAACCAACCATCAACTAGAGGCTTCGCTTTTACATCATTTTGTCTCAGGTTGTTTCATTTTCTTTCCTTTTCGTTTGTTTATTATTTCAGCAAAAGGAAGAAAGGAAAATAGAGAGGATTTTGAGAGACATTTACCAATCTTCATTCTAGTCTCCCTCTGCGTCCAGTATTTCAAGAAAATCCATAGAGAAAACAGAGGACTTTTCTTGAGTATTGGTGCAGAGAACTCAATTTTTTTCTTTTTTCTTTTTTCTCTTATTGCATGGATCAGCATTGATTCAATGGGATTATAACTATCTTATTTCTTGAAGAAAAGCCTTGTTTTTCTGTTCTTTTCATCTTTTCGCGATGGTATTTTCATCGAAATTTCCCCTAAGAATCCATGCAAGTTCCTTGACTCAAAGAGAAGACAAGGAAGACGAAGAGGACGAGAAGATGACTACTAAGATGAAAGGCCTCTTCAAAGGCCTCAGATACATTTCTCACATATTCGGTGATCTCTCTCTCTCTCTCTCTCTCTCTCTCTCTCTCTCTCTCTCTCTCTCTCTTTCACCGTCGATCTTAATAACGTTATCACAACGTTGGAAGAATCTTGTAATGAAACGAATAATGCAGAGGAAGAAAAAGAAGACGAGATTCAGATCGGTTTCCCAACTGACGTAAAGCACGTGGCCCACATAGGATGGGATGGACCATCGACAGAATCCGCAACTTGGGTTCGATCGCCTTATTGTTTTAAATTCAAATTTCTCTAACTTCTTTTTTTTTTTCGTTCTTTTTTTAATCCCAACTCGTAAAAAAATTTGCTAGATGAAAGAGTACAAATCGCCGACGGGAGGGTTCCAATCGGCGCCGTTAGGCCTCCCCGGAGAAACCCGAGAGGACGTCGAGGAGATTAAATGGGTTTCTTCAGGTTCCATTTCTCATATTCTTATTAAATGGGGGGCTAAGCATAGTTTTTATATGATTATTATGAAATGAATAGGGAGAACGCCATTTTTGGTTCCTCAATGTTCGGATACGGACGTTTTTTGTCTCACATGTTCCGAAATGCCACTTTTAGCCCCAAATCTTCCCGATTTTGTGTGTCGTTATGGTCCTCGGGTTAGTTTTTAACCATTAGTTGAATGGAATACTGACTGAGTGGTCACAATTTTACTGGTTCTGTCGCAAAAATTTCGGACTGGCCCGTAATATTTGTTGGTCCAACTCGTAATTCCATCCAAACTAATGGTTAAATTAACCGAGGGACCAAAACGTCACAAAACTGCCAACATTATGGACAAAAGGTGTCATTCCAAAACATGGTGGACCAAAAAACGTCCAGTACCAAAAACGACGTTCCCCCAAACTGATCTATAACATCACTCGTGCCAAAAGATTCGAAGAGGGGCATCAACAAAGGAAGCGAGTCTCCTGCGCGGGACCCGCCCGACGTGCCCAAATCATCCCGCCGCCGCCCCTCAAAGGAGAGCAACTCGGCCGACTCGCCGAAGAAGAAAGACCCTTCTTCGTCCTCCTCGAGGCCGAGGCGTAGGTCCTCGAAGGATTCCTCGGAGGGAAGCGTTAAGTCGAGTCGATCCTCAAAGGACAAGGAAAAGGAAGAAGGAACCTTCGGCTCGGGCGAGCACGAGCCGTCGGCGGGCGGCGGCTCGTTGGTGTCCATGGAATCGCCTTCGAGGGGTTTGCCCGACATTCCGAAGAATTCGAGGAGAAAGAAGTCAAAGGACTCGGGATCGAGCCACCGATCGAGGTCGAAAGAGTCCATCAACGAGGAAGGTGGGCCCCACGAGTCGGGCGGGGGCCTAGAGCTGCTTCCATGAATGAAAGACAATTGTTAATTATTGGTATGTTTTTTTTTTTTACTTATGTGCTGTGGTTTTCTTTGAACTGAACCACTCAAAAGTGATCCAAGGAAGAATTTTTTTTTGCTGCTGCAGATTTCCTTAGCGAAGAAAGAAATGAACGTGTGTTTTGAATCAGAGAATGTTTGTTAGTTCCCTTAGCTGTTTGTTTGAAGGGTTTGGTAACAATATATAGGATCATTTCAAGGGTATATATATGTGGATTTCGGATTCAAATGTCAATTTTCTTGCGTTGTGGTGTGCTTTTGTTTATGGATGAAGTGTTGTAAAATGACAGTACCACTTTGTGAAAATTAGGGTAGAAAAGAAAACAAGGGAGAAAATAATTTCCATAAGTTTTTCTTTCGTTTTCGCACCATTTGGTGAGGAAATTAGTTTTCCTTAGTTTCAAGTAAAAATAAACCAAAATTTTCCGTTCTTTTCTTTTCCTTACGTATTTCTCCGGTCAACCAAACACGAAAACAGTTTTTCTTTTCCTTTTACTTTTCTTTCCATGAACCAAACACACCCTAAAGCATGTGTCGCTTGATTTGCATTTCTTTTCACCCTGTCCTATATTGCATTGATTAAACTGAGTTTTCCTAATTTTCGATGGTTGAATATATATATATATATATACTTTGGATACAATTATTTTCGAAGCATGTCATAGTTTCACCATACACGCTAAAATTCGAGAAGCATGGCTAAAGTTCATAACTTCAAAGAAAATAATTTTCCAATACATGCTTGAGGTAGGATCTGTCAAAATACACATGCAATAAGAGTTTCCGAAACATATAATTTCGGACATCAAAATTTTGAACATCCATGTAGTAGTAAATAGGCCAACTCGTTTTTGGGTTCTACGCGATTTGTCCTTGCCAAAACCAAACGTAATGCTCACCTACAAAATTATTCCTTAAACGGCTAATCACAAACAATACGAAGTTATACTTCGACTGGTTCAATTATTAGTGTTTGTTGGGACGAATGTAAGTAAATATTCTAAAATTTTTTCAAGGAACAAATATCTCTAACGAACAACTAGCAAGTTAGCAACTAATGACTTGACAAAGCTATTTACGGGGCAACAATCTTTTTTGTTCATTTCGTGTATTATTGACTGTTTCAGAAATCAAGCCGAAATATAGCAAGCGTCACCACCGACAAAAAAAACTAGTTTTTGGGATTAAAATCCCATATGCGTATATCATAACATCGCAATATAATTTAATCTCCATGCTTCACAGATTTTAATTAAAAACTCAAACTTACACTGGGAAAAAGAGGTAATACTCAGCTTGATATGGCTTTCACTGCTTTCTCAGCAGCATCGTCCAAGTCTTCGGCAGTGATCAGAGTCATTCCACTTTCCTACGTTCATTGAGAAAAAAAATGTCGTAACCTTTGAACATAAAAAAGTATAGTAGATTGTGACGAATTTCATATTAGAAAGATGAGAATGACTAACCTTTAGGATTCTCTTTCCTTGGTCGACGTTTGTTCCTTCGAGACGCACAACCACAGGTACTTTGAGTTGAACCTGTGATAAAAGAATTTCATAAAATACAAAATGGCATTCGAAGAATAATTCCCAAAATTAGCCATTAGCCATGCGAATGAATTGATGGACGCCCTTTTTCACCTGTTTAGCAGCATTCACAATTCCACTGGCTATTACGTCGCACTTCATAATTCCTCCGAATATGTTCACGAGAATGGCCTTCACCTTCTCGTCTGAAGTCAAAATCTTGAACGCCTCCACAACCTGTCGAAAAAACGATCACCATATTGGGATTACTTACAGTAGATACCCTAAACCATAGAAAAAACAATATACGAATATATCAGCCATGGCTGCCTTTCCCAACTTTTTACAACCCAAAATCATATCATTAGATTAATAATATAAAGCTAAGTTATAAACCCCAAACGTATAAAAACATACCTGGCCCTCGGAAGCATTCCCTCCCACATCAAGGAAATTGGCAGGCGTTCCCCCGTGTAACTTAATAATGTCCATAGTGGCCATGGCTAGTCCAGCACCATTCACCATGCAACCGATTTCTCCATCTAAACCGATGTAATTTAAATCGGCTTTGGCAGCTTCCACCTAAAAATTTGGTCAATACAATATGAAATGAAACAAAAGTAATACAACCACGAAAGGTTCGATTTTTCATGAACTTCGTCGCAATTAATACCTCACGAGGATCCTCTTGAGTCGGATCCCGAAGAGCAAATATCTCTTTCTGCCGAAAATGAGCATTGTCATCAAAGTTGAGTTTTGCATCAGCAGCCACCAACTGATTATCCGCAGTCTCGGCTATGGGATTGATCTGTTTGATAGTGTCAAAATCATGAAGGAATTCGAGCCATCTCATAATGCATAATTTAAATCAAGTTAGGTAAAAGGAAATAACATTTCACCTCGAGCAATGTGCAGTCGCATTTACAGAAGAGTTCATACAATTTCTTCACTTGTTCCATACATTCTTTTTTGTCGGCTACCGTAGGTGACAGACCATCAACTACCTTGGCAGCATCTTCATCAGTAATTCCTTTAAAAACGTCAACTGGCACCTGGTACAACAGGTTAAAAGTCAGAAAAAAGCAAGGGAGCTGCAAACATCACAGAAGTAGACCCAGGTCTTTGAGTAAGTTAGTCGTAAATTCTGGTAGTTTTATTTTCCTATTCTAGTTGAATATCATAGAGAAAATGGAACGACCTTCACAATCAATTCTGGATGTTTCTCTGCAAGATCTTCAATACTTGTTCCACCTTTTCCACAGGCAATGATGATCTGCAAGATAAAAGAATGAAACACTTTCTCAACTCAAGAAGATGTGAAACTAAAAATCGAACAATAACAGATAAAAGTGCTCTTGATATAAAGGCAACCAAATGACAAGTACTTACTGGGCCAGCCGTTTTACGGTCGAGAGTGATAGCAAAGTACATCTCATTCACAAGAGATAGCTTCTCACACAGGTATACCTGCAACAACAATCTTTCTCTTTACTTTAAGTTTTAAGTCAAAATACCTTGACAACTCAACAGAGGTGCAAAGACAGAAAAGTAAATGGTAAATTATCTCAACCCTATTGATATTGAAGACGCACCGCACAACAGAATTTTAATGGCAGATAAAAACTTCGGACAGTCAAAATACTTAATGACAGTATTTGGAAAGGTTCCTACATAAATTCAACGTCTCGACGAGATACAGATAGAAGAAAAGCCAAAACCTTGCTGACAATTTTTCCTTGAGGCCCGGTTTGCTTAGTAACAAGTATCTGTCCAAGCATTTTTCCTGAGAAAACAAGAGCATATAAAAAGATGCTAGAAACCAAACTGTTCTTAAACCCCTTCCACACTGAAAGCAAAAGAAAATTAATCATCTCTCCCTTCCATTAAATGGGTGAGATCAAGCTACTTGTTTCGAATTGCTCGAAAAGACAACAAATGTATACAAAATTTGCTAATAATTGACACTACTTAACATAAACACATCTGAATCTAGAAGTCAAAGGCACTGATTCCAGGTGCTCGTGATACCAATTCCACAGAAACAAAATGTCAAGTGGGCCTTAAAATAGACGATCAATAGAGGTAGGCACTGAGGGGAACTGCTAATTAAGCCTATTGAACCTGTGTAGTAATATAAGGAATTATGCTATACCGGCAATATCCTCTACTTGATCTGCTTTCACAATATGGACACCACCCTGTAATCCACTCTTAAATGTTCCCAATCCTCGACCACCAGCAAGAATTTGAGACTTCACAACCACCTGAAATTCAAAATTCGGCAAAACCTAAAATTTGCCTCAACTCATCGAATAATTCTTACACATGATCCATTACAATCTCATAAAAAGTATATCTACCTCACTCTGGTTTGGAAAAACTTCGTGCAACGCCTTCTTGACTTCATCGAGCGAACCCGTGGCAACACCTTTGGGAACATTTATTCCGTGCTTGCTCATCAGCTCAGCTCCCTAATATTTAAAACCATACCTTCATAATCAGAAACTAAAATAACAGAAACATAAAATGGTCAATTTGACCTTAAATATTCAGAAATCGCCATTGCTCGACATCCAAATGAAACATTTTCTGATCATTTCTCTCACCAAAAGACGTCTTATCTAAAGCAATCCTCCAAACAAATTGGATATATGTGCATCGAATTTCATTCACCTGATACTCGTGTATGTTGAGACGGCGAAGCTGCTGCTGTTGCCATTTCCCGGCGACCGCAACAGATCGATTAGCTAGTTTCCCAAGCAACGTTCGCACCATTGTTTTTCTGCGTTTAAGATCTGAAGATCGCTGGAATTGCAAGACTTTTCGCTGGTAATAATTATTAAATATAATAAATAAATCAGGGATAGAAAACCCTAGTCTTTTGGCACCTTATTACTCGGGCATCCGGGTCGGATTTACCAGTCCACTTTGATTAAATTCGAACCATCTCAGGCCCCGTCCGAAAATGATACATTTCTTCATTATTGTTAGGGTGGCAAACGGGTCGGGTTGGATCACATTCGTGTTCAATCCGTTTAATAAACGGGTTGAAACTTTAACCCTAACCTGACCTATTTACTTAAACGGGTTTGAAATATCGAACCGTAACCCGTTATAAATCCAAATTAAACAAAACAATAGAGAAACATTTGTTTTTTTCTAAAAATAAATTAATAAACAATTAGAGTTGCAAGTAACAAAAGTCTCAGAAAATATAATTGAAATATCAAATCTTTCATAGTCATCAGTAACCGAAGCCGATGATAATTAACTCGAATTTTCAAGCATGCTTTCATTTGATCTTCCACCCTAATTTTTCATGTTATCTCAGCATAACTATCGAGCATAGGATCCTTTTCGTTTTATTTTATTATGTTAATGATATTTTAATAATTTATATTACATCTGTTAAATGGATTGATAAACGGGTTGGTTTCAGGTTGATTTCGGGTTGAAAATTCGAACCCTAACCTGACCCACTTGATATTTGAGTTGGGTTCGGGTTTGCCTATTTACTTAAACAGCTCGAAAATGATAACTCAAACCTCCTATTTTTTGCGGTTCGTGTCGGGTTGGCGGGTGGTCGATTTGATTTTGAACGACCTAATTATTGCAACGTTGGTTGTGCACATAAGGTCAAATAGGCTTACATGAAATGCAATGCTAATGTTTTAGAGCATCTCCAACCGAACACCAAAATGCAAAATTCTCACACATCTTGTCAGAAAAAGCTGCCCAAGGATAGATAAAGAAATTGACAAGACCGATGAGAGCGTTATTTATGCATATACAAGGTCTTGTCCAATACTTTAACCAATAATATGATTTTATCTTCTTGTCTTCTTGTCCTAGGAAGGCTCAAAGTCAAACGTAAGCCGTTATTATTTTTTTTATTAAATCTAAAATTAAATTTGTAGTCCAATTTGTAAAGTTGTAAAATATGTGAGTAGTATTAAAATTTGTAAAAGTTGGTGCGGAAGTGAGTATTACAAAATAGTCTATTTAGTTTGAGAATTATTGATCGGTTGGAGAAGAATTACTGCATTTCGAGTTTGAGAATGCGTTTGAGTTTGGGAATGCGTTTCTCGGTTGGAGATGGTCTTAGAAATAAGATTTCTTCCGCATCGTAATCACCATCATTCAGACAGAACGGCCTAAATGACCTAACCAAAAAATGAAAGCTCTGAAATAAATCAATAACACGACACCCTTCTTATGCGTCCAAAAAAATCGCCTCCCTGGTTAGCGTGGGAGACAACCGTTTGTCCAATTCGTCGCTTCGTAAAATACCTGAAATATCATAAAACACACTAGAAAGGCACCTGTTAGGATCGGTTTACGCGTTTAGAGGGGGGGTGAATAAACGCTTGTCGCCTTTTTGGTAGTTAACCGGTTAAGGTTAATACCGGTGCTTGATTTTTCTCTTTGTGTTATTTGCGGAAGCTTGTAAATCAGTTCTGACTCAGAAACCGATAATCTGTGCGTAGTGTTAGTGTGTGTGTGAAAGACGATACCGGTTTGTTTCTGGAAGTTCGGAGTTAAATCTCCTACGTCTCCCCTTCTTCCTCGTGAGGAAGGTTCACTAGACTTCAGTTATACACTCACAGTACAACCTACCCGGCTGCCCTCAGCCTTATCTAGTGAATCCCTAGGCAGTCGTAAAATACAATCCACCTACTTCAACAGCTTTTTACAGTCCGTCGGAATAACAATAACTCACTTACTTAACCTGACCGGTTATCGTACAGTGAGGACAACACTTTCTAAATTTCTCGCTTTGTTCTTGACTTTCGTCTGATTGATTTCTCGTGGTTGTGTTGTTATCTTCTTCAGTGTTTCTTCTCTGATATATATACTTGTTTGTTGATGAAGAAGACCGTTGTGAAATATCTCCAAGTGCTGAACTGTGCATTAAATGCACTTTCCCAAAATAGGTACTGTCCGGTCTTGGCAGCAGTTCATACTGTCTCATTTGCTTTTTCCATTTTAAGCTCGGCTTGACTTCGACCTGTCTTCCTATGGCAGCCTTGCATTAAAGATTTCGACAGTAGATTTCATTATCCCGCCTTGAGTAAATTTGAATCTTTGTACACATGGCATGCTTGATGACAGAACTCCGGTCTTCGCACTTTATCGGTCCGGTATCTGAGTTCTGATCTTGGTTCCTGCCAGGTCCAGTATATCTTTGCATATTGTCCGGTTTTAGGCACGCTTCTTCTAACAATCAGTCTTGTGTTCTTTTAACTGATGTCCAGTCTCCTGCGCATATGTAATCTGCTGATTGACATCCGGTCTTTTAATCTTCTTCAAACTGGTATCCTTAACCAGGCTTGAGCAATTTCCTTCAGACTGATTATCTGGTCTTTTAATCTTCGGTCTTATGTTCTTCTGACCGGTATTCTTAATCAAGTTTGGACAATCACCAAAACTGTTTAATCTGAATTCTCAATTCACGATTCCTAACAATTTCCCCCTTTTTGGTGATTGTCAAAACTCAACGAAGCAGAACGGTATTTATTATATCAAAGCCAATTTGATACATAAACTACCGATCTATTACAACCGTTGTTGGCCTATCTATTCCTTAGATATGCTAAACTTCTTCGATCTTCTGGTTGTCGGCATCGTCCGGTTTCTTCGGTACATCCCGGTTTGCCTTCTGCTTCGCCTTAGTGCTGCAGCAGTTCCATCTGCCCTTTCTCCTCAGCTAGCAGCACTCCTACTCCACACTGCTTGTCACAACCGGTATCTATACTTCTTCGATCTTCCGGTTGTTGGCATCCCAAGTTCTCTCTGGTATGTCCTGGTCTGCCAGCAGCTTCGTTCAGTACTGCCATCTTCCCTTTCTCCCCAATTAGTATTGGGCAGTGGGCAGTACTCTTCTTCCCCCTTTTTGACAATCACATGTTCGGTGTGAGGGAAGGTAGTCATTGTGCAAGAGAGTCATCATTACCGTCTTGTTAGGATCGGTTTACGCGTTTAGAGGGGGGGTGAATAAACGCTTGTCGCCTTTTTGGTAGTTAACCGGTTAAGGTTAATACCGGTGCTTGATTTTTCTCTTTGTGTTATTTGCGGAAGCTTGTAAATCGGTTCTGACTCAGAAACCGATAATCTGTGCGTAGTGTTAGTGTGTGTGTGTGTGAAAGACGATACCGGTTTGTTTCTGAAAGTTCGGAGTTAAATCTCCTACGTCTCCCCTTCTTCCTCAGCTAGCAGCACTCCTACTCCACACTGCTTGTCACAACCGGTATCTATACTTCTTCGATCTTCCGGTTGTTGGCATCCCAAGTTCTCTCTGGTATGTCCTGGTCTGCCAGCAGCTTCGTTCAGTACTGCCATCTTCCCTTTCTCCCCAATTAGTATTGGGCAGTGGGCAGTACTCTTCTTCCCCCTTTTTGACAATCACATGTTCGGTGTGAGGGAAGGTAGTCATTGTGCAAGAGAGTCATCATTACCGTTGTTCTCTCCTTCTGAGGCACAATGAAATCGGTAGCTCTGTAGCTGCGCTCAGATTTGACAGGACGCTTCAAGATCTGAAGAAATCTTCTTCTGAGTCGTCCAGTCTTAGCAGCTCGTACAAAGCTCCGGTTGTCTCCAGGACTCACGCTTTTTGTTGAGCTCCTTGGAGGGTCGGTTGTTGCGTCATGGTGGATCTCCGCTTTTTGGCACCACTGAAAGCGCAACGAAACCGATAGGAACCGGTGTCCGGGTATGTGCCTGGCATGGCGTTTAATCCCGGGTAACCGGTTCCCCTTTTCCAGTCCCTGTAGTAGATGGTCTACAAGGGACTGGTGGGGCGCCATCCTCTTCTTTGGGTCCTTGTAGTGCCCTGATGGCTCGCCCGGTCCGCGGCATCTTTTGTTCAGCTCTGGGTAAGAAGCTGATGACTGGGTGCATCTGATCCAACTCGTCCAGTCATCAGAGAGCATCCCAGAGCCCTCCTTCTGTGCCGTCGGACTTGTTTTAAAAAGCCTGCTAGTCCACAGCAGCGTCTTTGTAGCTTTGTTTGACCGCCGTGAGGTCTTTGAATGATCTAATGGATGAGTCTGCATCCAGTCTGTTGGAGATACTGCTTTGAGGCGATCGGGTAAGAAAACTGGGCTTGGACTTGTTAAGCTTTTTCTGGTTGTGAGGCTTATCCTGACTGAGGGTTGTGGATGTTTCGGTAACTTAGGCATTTTGAACTTAGTTGTTGAGTGACTGGGATTTTGAAGAGGGTCGTGAGGTCTTTAAATAGCCGGAGAATTCCTGTCGATTTGTGTCACGGGTGCACAGTATTCCAAGCCATGCTTATCTTCTTTTCAGTGCGTCGGAACTTTATGTCTTGTCCGATGACAGAGATTCGTTGATGACATGACTATTCACCTTCTCAAATATCCTGCAAGTTTCAAAGCCAGCTGTATCAAACTCAATAATATGTGCATTGATGAGGCACAGTTATCGAAGAGACTCGGTCTTTATCCGCTCAGTAGGAGTCATATGTTTATCCATTGGTCAGTCATGGATAGTTCCGGTTTCAGAAGGCTTTTGAGATACTTTGATACTCAGACAGAGAGTAGACACTGCTTTTGAGAACCAGTCTGGTGCAGTTGTGCGTAGTTCACCGGTTTGTCATTCCTGTACTTAGTCTCTCCTTCCTGATTTCAGTACTCCCGACTATCTTCACCGAGTTGACAACCTTGGTACTTCTACTGCTTTTCCTCTTAAGGCTGTAACTTTCCTCCAGTAGAAGAACTTGCTTGTTGACCCAGTTTGTCTGCTCCTTAACCACTAGTTAGAGTCTGAACCTATGACAATGAGCATTGTCATCAAAGTTGAGTTTTGCATCAGCAGCCACCAACTGATTATCCGCAGTCTCGGCTATGGGATTGATCTGTTTGATAGTGTCAAAATCATGAAGGAATTCGAGCCATCTCATAATGCATAATTTAAATCAAGTTAGGTAAAAGGAAATAACATTTCACCTCGAGTAAATGGATTGATAAACGGGTTGGTTTCAGGTTGATTTCGGGTTGAAAATTCGAACCCTAACCTGACCCACTTGATATTTGAGTTGGGTTCGGGTTTGCCTATTTACTTAAACAGCTCGAAAATGATAACTCAAACCTCCTATTTTTTGCGGTTCGTGTCGGGTTGGCGGGTGGTCGATTTGATTTTGAACGACCTAATTATTGCAACGTTGGTTGTGCACATAAGGTCAAATAGGCTTACATGAAATGCAATGCTAATGTTTTAGAGCATCTCCAACCGAACACCAAAATGCAAAATTCTCACACATCTTGTCAGAAAAAGCTGCCCAAGGATAGATAAAGAAATTGACAAGACCGATGAGAGCGTTATTTATGCATATACAAGGTCTTGTCCAATACTTTAACCAATAATATGATTTTATCTTCTTGTCTTCTTGTCCTAGGAAGGCTCAAAGTCAAACGTAAGCCGTTATTATTTTTTTTATTAAATCTAAAATTAAATTTGTAGTCCAATTTGTAAAGTTGTAAAATATGTGAGTAGTATTAAAATTTGTAAAAGTTGGTGCGGAAGTGAGTATTACAAAATAGTCTATTTAGTTTGAGAATTATTGATCGGTTGGAGAAGAATTACTGCATTTCGAGTTTGAGAATGCGTTTGAGTTTGGGAATGCGTTTCTCGGTTGGAGATGGTCTTAGAAATAAGATTTCTTCCGCATCGTAATCACCATCATTCAGACAGAACGGCCTAAATGACCTAACCAAAAAATGAAAGCTCTGAAATAAATCAATAACACGACACCCTTCTTATGCGTCCAAAAAAATCGCCTCCCTGGTTAGCGTGGGAGACAACCGTTTGTCCAATTCGTCGCTTCGTAAAATACCTGAAATATCATAAAACACACTAGAAAGGCACCTGTTAGGATCGGTTTACGCGTTTAGAGGGGGGGTGAATAAACGCTTGTCGCCTTTTTGGTAGTTAACCGGTTAAGGTTAATACCGGTGCTTGATTTTTCTCTTTGTGTTATTTGCGGAAGCTTGTAAATCAGTTCTGACTCAGAAACCGATAATCTGTGCGTAGTGTTAGTGTGTGTGTGAAAGACGATACCGGTTTGTTTCTGGAAGTTCGGAGTTAAATCTCCTACGTCTCCCCTTCTTCCTCGTGAGGAAGGTTCACTAGACTTCAGTTATACACTCACAGTACAACCTACCCGGCTGCCCTCAGCCTTATCTAGTGAATCCCTAGGCAGTCGTAAAATACAATCCACCTACTTCAACAGCTTTTTACAGTCCGTCGGAATAACAATAACTCACTTACTTAACCTGACCGGTTATCGTACAGTGAGGACAACACTTTCTAAATTTCTCGCTTTGTTCTTGACTTTCGTCTGATTGATTTCTCGTGGTTGTGTTGTTATCTTCTTCAGTGTTTCTTCTCTGATATATATACTTGTTTGTTGATGAAGAAGACCGTTGTGAAATATCTCCAAGTGCTGAACTGTGCATTAAATGCACTTTCCCAAAATAGGTACTGTCCGGTCTTGGCAGCAGTTCATACTGTCTCATTTGCTTTTTCCATTTTAAGCTCGGCTTGACTTCGACCTGTCTTCCTATGGCAGCCTTGCATTAAAGATTTCGACAGTAGATTTCATTATCCCGCCTTGAGTAAATTTGAATCTTTGTACACATGGCATGCTTGATGACAGAACTCCGGTCTTCGCACTTTATCGGTCCGGTATCTGAGTTCTGATCTTGGTTCCTGCCAGGTCCAGTATATCTTTGCATATTGTCCGGTTTTAGGCACGCTTCTTCTAACAATCAGTCTTGTGTTCTTTTAACTGATGTCCAGTCTCCTGCGCATATGTAATCTGCTGATTGACATCCGGTCTTTTAATCTTCTTCAAACTGGTATCCTTAACCAGGCTTGAGCAATTTCCTTCAGACTGATTATCTGGTCTTTTAATCTTCGGTCTTATGTTCTTCTGACCGGTATTCTTAATCAAGTTTGGACAATCACCAAAACTGTTTAATCTGAATTCTCAATTCACGATTCCTAACAATTTCCCCCTTTTTGGTGATTGTCAAAACTCAACGAAGCAGAACGGTATTTATTATATCAAAGCCAATTTGATACATAAACTACCGATCTATTACAACCGTTGTTGGCCTATCTATTCCTTAGATATGCTAAACTTCTTCGATCTTCTGGTTGTCGGCATCGTCCGGTTTCTTCGGTACATCCCGGTTTGCCTTCTGCTTCGCCTTAGTGCTGCAGCAGTTCCATCTGCCCTTTCTCCTCAGCTAGCAGCACTCCTACTCCACACTGCTTGTCACAACCGGTATCTATACTTCTTCGATCTTCCGGTTGTTGGCATCCCAAGTTCTCTCTGGTATGTCCTGGTCTGCCAGCAGCTTCGTTCAGTACTGCCATCTTCCCTTTCTCCCCAATTAGTATTGGGCAGTGGGCAGTACTCTTCTTCCCCCTTTTTGACAATCACATGTTCGGTGTGAGGGAAGGTAGTCATTGTGCAAGAGAGTCATCATTACCGTCTTGTTAGGATCGGTTTACGCGTTTAGAGGGGGGGTGAATAAACGCTTGTCGCCTTTTTGGTAGTTAACCGGTTAAGGTTAATACCGGTGCTTGATTTTTCTCTTTGTGTTATTTGCGGAAGCTTGTAAATCGGTTCTGACTCAGAAACCGATAATCTGTGCGTAGTGTTAGTGTGTGTGTGTGTGAAAGACGATACCGGTTTGTTTCTGAAAGTTCGGAGTTAAATCTCCTACGTCTCCCCTTCTTCCTCAGCTAGCAGCACTCCTACTCCACACTGCTTGTCACAACCGGTATCTATACTTCTTCGATCTTCCGGTTGTTGGCATCCCAAGTTCTCTCTGGTATGTCCTGGTCTGCCAGCAGCTTCGTTCAGTACTGCCATCTTCCCTTTCTCCCCAATTAGTATTGGGCAGTGGGCAGTACTCTTCTTCCCCCTTTTTGACAATCACATGTTCGGTGTGAGGGAAGGTAGTCATTGTGCAAGAGAGTCATCATTACCGTTGTTCTCTCCTTCTGAGGCACAATGAAATCGGTAGCTCTGTAGCTGCGCTCAGATTTGACAGGACGCTTCAAGATCTGAAGAAATCTTCTTCTGAGTCGTCCAGTCTTAGCAGCTCGTACAAAGCTCCGGTTGTCTCCAGGACTCACGCTTTTTGTTGAGCTCCTTGGAGGGTCGGTTGTTGCGTCATGGTGGATCTCCGCTTTTTGGCACCACTGAAAGCGCAACGAAACCGATAGGAACCGGTGTCCGGGTATGTGCCTGGCATGGCGTTTAATCCCGGGTAACCGGTTCCCCTTTTCCAGTCCCTGTAGTAGATGGTCTACAAGGGACTGGTGGGGCGCCATCCTCTTCTTTGGGTCCTTGTAGTGCCCTGATGGCTCGCCCGGTCCGCGGCATCTTTTGTTCAGCTCTGGGTAAGAAGCTGATGACTGGGTGCATCTGATCCAACTCGTCCAGTCATCAGAGAGCATCCCAGAGCCCTCCTTCTGTGCCGTCGGACTTGTTTTAAAAAGCCTGCTAGTCCACAGCAGCGTCTTTGTAGCTTTGTTTGACCGCCGTGAGGTCTTTGAATGATCTAATGGATGAGTCTGCATCCAGTCTGTTGGAGATACTGCTTTGAGGCGATCGGGTAAGAAAACTGGGCTTGGACTTGTTAAGCTTTTTCTGGTTGTGAGGCTTATCCTGACTGAGGGTTGTGGATGTTTCGGTAACTTAGGCATTTTGAACTTAGTTGTTGAGTGACTGGGATTTTGAAGAGGGTCGTGAGGTCTTTAAATAGCCGGAGAATTCCTGTCGATTTGTGTCACGGGTGCACAGTATTCCAAGCCATGCTTATCTTCTTTTCAGTGCGTCGGAACTTTATGTCTTGTCCGATGACAGAGATTCGTTGATGACATGACTATTCACCTTCTCAAATATCCTGCAAGTTTCAAAGCCAGCTGTATCAAACTCAATAATATGTGCATTGATGAGGCACAGTTATCGAAGAGACTCGGTCTTTATCCGCTCAGTAGGAGTCATATGTTTATCCATTGGTCAGTCATGGATAGTTCCGGTTTCAGAAGGCTTTTGAGATACTTTGATACTCAGACAGAGAGTAGACACTGCTTTTGAGAACCAGTCTGGTGCAGTTGTGCGTAGTTCACCGGTTTGTCATTCCTGTACTTAGTCTCTCCTTCCTGATTTCAGTACTCCCGACTATCTTCACCGAGTTGACAACCTTGGTACTTCTACTGCTTTTCCTCTTAAGGCTGTAACTTTCCTCCAGTAGAAGAACTTGCTTGTTGACCCAGTTTGTCTGCTCCTTAACCACTAGTTAGAGTCTGAACCTATACTCAGTCATTCAGTTGGCTGAGAACCAGTCTCCATGTAGAGCGCCATTACGCCATTTGTCTGGAACTGAGATTATTTCCCTCACCGATTGCCCTTTATGTTTTTGAATTCCAAGAGCTGGGTGAGTCTTTCACACATTCTCTGTGTTGAACTTATGACCGTTTCCCCTCAGTTGTCTTTCTCCGGTACGGACTGTTGGTCTTTGATGGGAATGTCCGGACTTAGTTGATCTCAAAACTAATTCCGTTCCTTCTGATGAATTCCCCCTCAATTTGTATTTCCATCAGTTATTCCGATCAGTCGCCAGGCTGATTTGATCGTCTCTTGAAACGCTGTTTGGTCTTCTGAGAATCTTTTCTTCCCTTTACTTGAGGCGTTCCCCCTCAGTAGACTCCCGTAGATGCAGACTTATTGCAATACATTGTCCCGGTTTCCTTTAGACAAGTATCGCTCTTTCGAAACTGGTTTGTTCCTTTAATGCTTGATTTTCCCAGTTCGGAGCTTCCTTTCTGGGATCCTGTCTGGCCGCTACCGCTTGGTTATTCTGATCATCTGTTGTGCTTTTGCCAGACAGCCGATTCCCTCTCTTTACTGCATTTTTACCTAAAACTTGCCAGTATATGTATGACTCACAGCATACGCTATGGTCCTCAGGCATGGTGTTAGTACAAGGCTTAGAAAGAGCAGTTTCTATTTTCTTTTCCTTTATTTATACTGGTAATGAAGGTGGATCATTATTAAGATTAACTTTAATAAGTATAAAAGAATTTTTGAGTTCCCAGATGATTCATTTCTAATTACACGAACTCACCAATAACCAAGCATATTGACTGTAAGTTCTTTCTTGCTTGTACCGGTTCAGACAGTTAATGGATACCTGTTTCAAAGGTAGCCGCTGACTTGGCACATGGTTCGATCTCAGCGGGTGTCTTTCCCCCTGGGCATGTGCCGACAGCATCTGCTGTCTAGAGGTTAGTAGAACCGGTTGAGTTCCTGCATGTATTCCTGCAAGAACAAATAAAATCCTCGGTACCCAAATCTCTTTGAGTCCGGTTAGGAATTAGTACCTTAGGTATCCATAATTGGATTATCCTAATGTGTCTACCGGTAGTGGGATCAATAAGGTATTTATATTTATTATTCCTCTTCTGAGACCGGTCTTTGGGTCTTCTGCAGCCTTGTGTCCCTGATTTCGTATCGTGACCATTCCCCTTGGTTGTTGAGGTCTTCTTCTTCGTGAATCATAACTTACTCCGGTATTCCCCCTTAATTGTTGGGGTATCCCTTTATGTGGAGCATTTCTTACATTATTCCCCCTTGCTACCTGAGATCTTGTCCTTGCGTAGGACATTGAGGGATTGTAGCTATGTTTCACTCCAGTTTCCTTAAACCTGTTCATAGGAGCAACAGAAACTGGGTTATAGTTTTTGGGACGAACAAAGTTGATCACCTTTGAAGTAGTTGGTTGTGCGGATGTTGTTGGCTCATCGACACCAATTCCTTCGCCGTAACCAAGTCCGGTTCGGTCACCAGCATCCCTTAGGGAACCTTGAAGACATTGAAATGTCTCTGTTGACTTGGTCCATGACTGGACCAAAGTGGTTAGCCTTTTGTTTTCTGATGCATTCTTTTCGGCTGCTTCTTTGAGTTTGAGGTTTTCTTCCTCTAGATGGATGATCTTTTCAAGAAGAGATCCGGTATCTTCTAGCGCTGGTGCTTTTCCTTTTTCTGCCACTTTTAACTTCTCGTTCAGTTTCCAGTATTCATCAGCCATATTCTGGAGAGCATCTAGAACTTCTTCATAGGTGAATTTATTTTCTGGATCTGATTGATCTCCCATCAGGCAGATAAGTTCTGGTTCAACTTTGTGGTTGCTTGGTTCATCCTCAGAACTTGATTCATCGGAATCGGTATCATCCCATCTGTGGCTATCTCCATTAGTCGTGGAGATTTGTGCCTTCTTCCACCTTAGGTGTTGGTTTGTCTCCTCTTTGGAGTCATTCTCAGCTTTGGATCCGGTCCTATCATATTTAAGTTGAATGTTAGTATTATCGCTTAGCTTACGCTGATTAACCTGTGTCACATTGGATGATTTTCCATCTTCCAGTGCTTCTGCTGGATTTTCCTTGAGCTCGTTGATTTCTTGGTTTTCCCCAAGTTGACTTAGTTTGATCCACACTTCCTTAGCGGTCTTGCCTGTCATAACTTGTCTGAAGACTTCTATGTCCAGAGTTTTGAATATGGCATTTTTTGCAATATTATCCAGATTTGTCTTTCGTCTCTCTTCTGCTGACAACTCGTGTCTTTCCTTTGGAATTTCTCTTGGCTCGTCAGGGTAGACAGCATGTCTTGCGTTTATCTTGTTGAACACGAATGGTCCATTTTCCAGTACGTCGATCATTTCATCATCTTGCGCATAGAGGTAGGTCATCAACCTTATTTTCCACTCAAGAAAATTTTCCCTGCTAAACATAAGAAGCTGATCTGATAAAGACATAGTTAGTGTAGAAGAAATATCAAGCAAACCCTCTCTGATACCACTTGTTAGGATCGGTTTACGCGTTTAGAGGGGGGTGAATAAACGCTTGTCGCCTTTTTGGTAGTTAACCGGTTAAGGTTAATACCGGTGCTTGATATTTCTCTTTGTGTTATTTGCGGAAGCTTGTAAATCGGTTCTGACTCAGAAACCGATAATCTGTGCGTAGTGTTAGTGTGTGTGTGAAAGACGATACCGGTTTGTTTCTGGAAGTTCGGAGTTAAATCTCCTACGTCTCCCCTTCTTCCTCGTGAGGAAGGTTCACTAGACTTCAGTTATACACTCACAGTACAACCTACCCGGCTGCCCTCAGCCTTATCTAGTGAATCCCTAGGCAGTCGTAAAATACAATCCACCTACTTCAACAGCTTTTTACAGTCCGTCGGAATAACAATAACTCACTTACTTAACCTGACCGGTTATCGTACAGTGAGGACAACACTTTCTAAATTTCTCGCTTTGTTCTTGACTTTCGTCTGATTGATTTCTCGTGGTTGTGTTGTTATCTTCTTCAGTGTTTCTTCTCTGATATATATACTTGTTTGTTGATGAAGAAGACCGTTGTGAAATATCTCCAAGTGCTGAACTGTGCATTAAATGCACTTTCCCAAAATAGGTACTGTCCGGTCTTGGCAGCAGTTCATACTGTCTCATTTGCTTTTTCCATTTTAAGCTCGGCTTGACTTCGACCTGTCTTCCTATGGCAGCCTTGCATTAAAGATTTCGACAGTAGATTTCATTATCCCGCCTTGAGTAAATTTGAATCTTTGTACACGTGGCATGCTTGATGACAGAACTCCGGTCTTCGCACTTTATCGGTCCGGTATCTGAGTTCTGATCTTGGTTCCTGCCAGGTCCAGTATATCTTTGCATATTGTCCGGTTTTAGGCACGCTTCTTCTAACAATCAGTCTTGTGTTCTTTTAACTGATGTCCAGTCTCCTGCGCATATGTAATCTGCTGATTGACATCCGGTCTTTTAATCTTCTTCAAACTGGTATCCTTAACCAGGCTTGAGCAATTTCCTTCAGACTGATTATCTGGTCTTTTAATCTTCGGTCTTATGTTCTTCTGACCGGTATTCTTAATCAAGTTTGGACAATCACCAAAACTGTTTAATCTGAATTCTCAATTCACGATTCCTAACAGCACCGTTTCGCGACGCCCCTCCAGCGCTCGAGTCAGTTAAATCATCTTCCTCGTTGTTATTCTTTCAAAGTATATTGTAATCGTCGAATTATATCAGCAAAATGAGATCGGATCAATTAACCGTCCCTCCCCATTGTCCTAGCTGGATATATATTACACCATGTGGTAGAGGTCACACGATTTGGGCTAGTGAGCTCTTTGTAACCAACCACTAATGTCCATGATTAGTAGTTCATAATAATGGTGACTTAGCTTGCCCACTTTTCTCTCCTCAATGTCCACGTTGGCTTACTCCACATATGATGTCCATTTCTCTCACTCCCACTTTCGTTGATAAAGACCATGACTTGCTTAGGTGGTTATTGTCGTATGTCCGAGAACTACTAGCAACGGGCAGATTCGTATTTGGACGTGTAATATGTGTACGTAACCCTCGTGAATCGATTCGACCAGTTGCAAGCTCAATCGGATCGAAACAACACAAAAAACGCACACACACACAAAAACTGTTTTTAACGTGGTTCGGCCGAGAATTGGCCTACGTCCACGGACCAAACCAGAGCTCCTTTGTATTACCACCCAAAATGAAAGTTACAGCCCTACATAAGCTCTACAACTTTCATGTTAACACCAGAGACTAAATCTCACTCTACTGGGAAATACAAACTCGTGAAGTGGTGAGGTTGAACTATCGATTTCTGATATTTATAGAACAGAGGTCACGAAATGAGCATGTCTTGCGATCAATCTGTGCCGTTCGATCGATTCTATCCGTCGTCTCAGAGTCTGCCACGTCGCCTATGCTCTTTCACGTGAACATGCAAGTGTCGCATGACACTTTCTTTAAGTGAATTAGCACCTTCAAGCTAAGGCCGTCCGATCTCGATCCTATGGCTGGGATTTGTTATCCGCTCAACACACCATCTTCTAATCCTGGCCCTTGATCACGTTCGCTCCTCATCCATCGTTGACATTTAATCTGTGACCTTCAAATCTCAGCCCTCCGATTGCGCGCGTACTAGATCGAACGACTGCTGTACATCGCGACATTTCCCAGCTTAAACCTTCATTTCAGCTTCAGTTCTTCATCCTCTGTTCGATCCAGCTCCTTCTCTGGCGGCTCCCGGCGACTCCGGCGAGTTTCCGGCTCGCAATCCTCAACAAAACCCTACTCGGATTATGCTAGGGAGTACATTCTTAAGTGTGTCGTCCTCGGGCGTCGTATAAGCTTAAGGTGGCAGACTCACTCTTCCTCCTCCGACTATTTCCCGAGCGCATTCTTTTCTCGGGGGATATTTTGAGGGAAATACCTTCCCGCTTTTAATAGCAAGGTCTCTTATTTCCTTGAATATTTTATGGCGAAAACCCGAATACAACATCTTCATTTTTAGATAAGCTCCCAGCGAGCTTGACAGTCTATAGCCCGTCGCTACCCTCGCCTCAGCTACCACTCGCCGCAGCTTCCACTGCGGCCTACTGTTGTTGACTAGGTTAAGGCGCGATAAAGCTCACAGGGGATGAACGCTGCCCTAAATTGGAGAAAAAGACCCCTAAATCCCGAGCTCCCTTCCGATTGACCCACCGGTGACCGTACACCGTACCTCGTAACAACCTCTCCCCCATTCCTGCTAAAGTGGGGATGGGGGAGAAACAACTGGGTACCTTTTTGTTTTCGTCATAAGTTCCTATTTGGATAAAAACTTGTAATTTAGTATGCTGTCAGGATTTTTTTACATGTAGGTATCTAACAAAATATTTTGCACATAGGTACCCAATCGCCCCAGGTACACCATACAACACATTTGGATACCGTATATCAACACATTTGGGTACCCTATATAACAGAAAATGGTACGATGTACGCTATATTTAGGTACGCCCTATGTAACACACAGGAATACCGTAGGTACGCCGTATAAACACATTTAGGTACCCTATATCAACGTGTTATGGTACGCAATATACACACAGGAAGGTACGACATGACTAAAGAAACTGGTAAAAATTAAACCGGGTACCTATCTGTAAAATTTTCAGATATGGCTACCTATGTAAAAATTTTATTCAATTGAGTATTTATGTGTAGATGTACCATTCTTTTAACTTTATAACTACTTTTTCTCTCATCTCTTTAATATATTAAAAAATTCAAATTTAAAATTAACGAAATTATACCCGTCATTAATCTGGTCTTTATTTTTAAATTTACTTTTTTCTTTTTGTGCAGTTACATATTTGATATTACTAAGTTTATACATATATCTTTATTATTATAGATAAAAGCTAGTAGGGGATTCAACCCTTAAATACCTACATCCAAAAAAATTAGACAGATCAGTCCCTAGTCAGTGTAATTTTTAACCTAGGTACCTAGTTGAATTTTATTTTACTGATAGGTACCTAACTGACGGATTTACCCCTACTAGAACTGGTTTTTTACATCACTTACCTTATTTCTCATTTCACGTTCGATCGCTCCTAAAAAAGAGAAAAAATCGCACAGCCACAAACCAAATCGCGCGATTGCTTGCCAGAAATCGACCCGGGTTTTTTTGGCTTCAGATTCTACGTCGTCTGTCCACTCGTTCGTCGTTGTATTCCCTTCTGAAATCGATTGGTAAGTCATTCACAGTATTACCGTAAGTGGTCGCATTTCGTCACTATTAGGGTTCTTTTGTGCGTGTTTTTGGAATGGCATTGATCTGTTGGTCGATTAGGGTTTTTTGTGCGTGTATTTCGTCATGGCTGCTTGATTTGGGGTTTTTTTGGAATGGGTCGATTTTGGTTTTTTCGAATGGGGTCAATTTGTTGTGGTACTACATCGTAACCGCATTTGGTACCCTCTGTTTTGGCATATCGGTACCCCTTGTGTGAATAAAATGGTACTGCTTGTCAAAAGTGGTCAAATGGGGTCAATTTTTTGGTACTACATTATCACCGCATTAGGTACTCTCTGTTTAGGCAAATTGGTATCCCTTATGTGAGTAAAATGGTATTGCTTGTTAACATTGGTTTTATCGACTGGGGTCAATTTGTGTTGGTACTAGATTATCACTGCATTTGGTACCCTCTGTTTGGTCAAATTGGTACCCCTTGTGTGAATAAAATAGTACTGCTTGCTGACAGTGTATTTTTTTGCAGAAATGCCTCCACGGAACAGATTTGAGCTGGCTTCCCGGTGCCATAAACAATTTGAAGGTAGCATGACCCCAGATAAAAAAGAAGCTCTAAGAAGGTCCCCGTTTCATTTTTTTTAGATATGCCTAAGATGAGCCATTCATTTCCTCGAATCATCCGGCCTGATGATGAACGGGTGCACTATTGGGCTAATGGTAATACTCTCCGTTACGTTATGAGTTTACCTTTTTTGCTTATGTATTTATTGATGAATTCAATGCTTTGGGAACTTTCAGATTTGGGTGTATGAGCATATGCCCTCGTTGGCGCAGAAGCGGGAGATATAAAATTCCCAACTTTTTATGTATTATTTGCTTTGTTTCTAACTGTTGAATGAATTAAATGTTTTGTTAAGGTTGATGGAGGAGTTGGCGGATCTCATTTGGAGTGGAGTGCTCGTGTGGAGAGGTTGGAAGCCGAGTTGAGATTGAAGGACGAGGTTATAAGAGATCTAAGGTCAAATGTTCAGACGTAGAAGGTTGATATGTCCAACGATGATGCGAGGGAGGAGGTTGAGGATACTGAACGAGTGGATGATAAAGAGGCTGAGGCTAATGATAGGGATGTGTGGAAGGATGGGGGTGATGATAAGGCCGAGGATATGGTTCACAGTGAGGGTGATGATGTGGCCGAGCAGATGGTTCATAGCGACGGTGAGAAGGCCGGAGAGGACAAGGTTCAGGATACGGGTGAGGATAGGGCCGGGGATATGGCTCATAGTGACCGTGACGATATGGCCGAGGTGATGGCTCGTAGCGACGGTGAGAAGGCCGATGAGGACAATATTGAGGATAGGGATGAGGATGAAGCGGAGGATCAAGAGGAGGATCAGGAGGATAAGGGCGCGGAGGATCAGGTTGTGGATGGGACTGTTTGGAGACCTTTGTTTGTTTATGTTGGTTTTTCTTTTGTGCATGGACGGTTATTGCCAAGTGTGTGTTGTGTTGTGTTGTGTTGTTCCATGACTGTCCGTAATTTATGCAGTACCATATGTTATTGTAGGACCGTATCTTATCCTTTACGTACAGAGTACCGAAATATGCAGGTTAGACCGTACCATTATGTAAATATATGGCGTACCATAAACAGAAGATAAAAAGTACCTTGTCTTTCATATTACCGTACCATATCGCTTACATATAGTGTATCGTAAATGCAGGTTAACCGTACCATTACGTAAATACATATCGTACCTTATATATCGCAGATGAAGTACCTTATCTGTTGTACACTAAGGTACCTTGTGTTTTACAGAAGGTACCTTATCATTTACATATATAGTACCATAACCTGCAGGTTTACCGTATCCAGAATTATACATATACAGTACCCAGATTTCAAAGTATATCGTACCATTTGTTATACGATTGAAAAATAAATACATTCCTAATCGAATCGCGTTGTCCTGCATGATTTTGACAATACCTAACAATAACCAAATGAAAAAAATATGAAAGCCTAATGCTCCGAATTCGCAGATGTAGCACTCACCAAATTATTCAAATTATGTTGTAGATGTTCTTGCTTCTATCCTTATACTATAATGAATCTTGGTATTCTAAGATTTAATTCATGCGTGCGGGGCCTAATGCATCGAATTTGATCGATCTAAAACGTATTTATTACTATATTTTACTGTTCTACGGTGGTTCGAGATGAAAAAGTAATTCGTACGACCTCGAAATATACTAACCCTAGTATGACGTATCATATATTTAAGGGACGCCGTACAAAAAATAGCTTTGTAGGGGTACCTATCGTTTTGTTTGAAGCGTACCAACTCAGACACGGTTGCAGTACCATAAATTACATATGACATGAAACATCTTATGAAAGCCACCGACCTGTCAGATAATGCTGTCTTTTATGATTTAATACCTCGTATGTCAGAATCTGTCCAGTCATGACAGAAAATTCAGAAATCTGTCCACTCATGACTTAAAAATGTCATAAAAGTTTTCAATCATTACAGAAAAATGTCAGAAATTGTCTCTCCCTTTCTCCACATCAACATCTGCTGAAATGCTTCGTTTGTGACGAAGCCAAGTCTTAAATTCGAAGTCTTACTTTAATTTATACGGTACCTACATCTGAAATGATACAGTACCCTATGTTGTACACTTAGGGTACCTAAATGACCTAAATTACAGTACCAAACTTGCGTATATAAACGTACCAAATTGGCATACGTTACAGTACCAAGTTCGCTTATATTACTACCATGTTGGCATATCTTACGGTATCAATGGTATATTACAGTACCTGAGAAAACATATATTACAGTACCATAGTTGCGCATATTAACGTACCAAATCGGCATATATTACAGTACCAAAGTTACATATCTTATGGTACCAAAGCGACATATATTACAGTATCAAAGTTGCGTACATTAACGTACCAAATTGGTATATATTACAGTACCAAGTTCGCTTATATTAGTACTATGTTGGCATATCTTACGGTATCACCGGTATATTACAGTACGAAAGTTACATATCTTAGGGTACCAGCGTGGCATATATTACAGTACCATAGTTGCGTATATTAACGTACCAAATCGGCATATATTACAGTACCAAGTTCGCTTATGAAAGACTATGTTGGCATATTACGGTATCATTGGTATATTACAGTACCAAACTGGCATATATTACAGTACCAAACCAGCATATAATACGGTATCAAATTTGCATATATTACGATATCAAACTGGCATATTATTACAGTTCCAAACTGGCATATATTACGGTATCAAACTGGCGTGTATTACAGTACCAAATTTGCATATCAAACTGGCTTATATTACAGTACCAAATTTGCATATATTACAGTACATTGTTCACATCATTTAGACAAAAAGAATGAGTCATTACCAATTGACATATTTGGAAAAAAGAATGACCATTTGGCATCATTTAGACAAAAAGAATGAGCCATGTCCTATTGACACATTTGACATATATTACAGTACCTTCTTGGCATATATTACAGTACCTTGTTGTCATATATTACAGTACCTTGTTGTCCTATATTACGGTACCTTATTGGCATTTATTACAGTACCTTGTTGTCATCCATTACAGTACCTTGTTGGTATATATTACGGTACCTTATTGGCATTTATTACAGTACCTTGTTGGCATATATTACAGTACCAAATTAGCATATATTACAGTACCTTGTTGGCATATATTACAATACCTTATTGTCATATATTACAGTACATTGTTGGCATCATTTGGATAAAGAATGTGCCACATACAAAAGTGCAACAAAAAAGGTTTTGGAACAAAAGCAGTAACGAAATACATGGCAAATACGGACCCTACGTCGATACGGCCTCTCTACAAGTACGACGATTATTCCTGTATTTTCCACATCTTTAGCACTTGTTGGATCTTTTATCTACCTGAGAAGGAATCCTCCGCATCTTTCAGCAACCAAGAAGAACACAAATGCCCGGGTCACGAATAAAATTCCCGTCATCGGTTTGAGCATTCATCTCGTGCGTCGTCGCTTCATGATCGATACTAAGAATGACTCCCTTTTATACTCACACAATGCAAACAATGCCCCGCCACTAACCGAACTTGTAGACGGCATATTTTCAGATAATATGACAACCTGTATAAATGGTACGCCTGTATAGTTTACAATGGTACAGCGTACGCGGACATCTTGGTACCGTATAGACAAATAAAATGGTACTTAATAAACATAACAAATGGTACGTAATAACGGTTATATAAAGAAACCTGAAATCCCGATGGATTAGCCTCAATAACTGTCAAGAATCGACATCCACCCTTACATCGAGCTCTTAGATCGCATTCAACTCCCAGATCTGGGTTAAATTTGATCTCACGGGTGCAATCGATTAACCAAACCCAAACCAAAAGAAAAACTTACCTGACAAAATTAACCCCCAAAATCGAGAACCCAACGTTCAATAGGGTCTTCGATCCTTGTCCGGCGCCGGCACGAGCAGAAGGAGTTGGTCGGCAAGAAGAAATCGTCGACGGCGAGCTGAAGGTCGAATTGCAGAGAAAAAAAAAGCTGAAATGAAATTCTAAATCATTTAATAAGGGTATTTTCGTAATCTTAGGTGATTAGGTACCTAAGTGTAAAAATTTTATCCAACTAGGTACCTAGCTATAAAATAGTTCTGTCAAGGTATCTAAGTGGCTGATTTTTTTCCTATTGGGTATTTATGTGTAGATTTCCGAAGCTAGTATATATTATTTTGTACATTTCGATGGAAACAGTGATTTATACAAACATTGTTCCCTTCAACGAAAATTTCAATTTATATTTTAATATGTGCTATATGAATTTTATCAAATAAGATAAATATGTAAATTTTTTGGTCTTAAAAACTATTAATATTATCAGAGTTACATATAAAAGAGTTACTTAGCTATACATATGTAAAACACGGATGATGGATGAACTATAGTAACAAACAAAAACCAAATTAATTAATTATATGTATTAATGATTTTAATCAATTAATTAATACTTGCTACAAACAAATTATCATTTCAATGTTTTACACCCAGGGGTGCCAATAGTAGCACCTAATGTTGACAAAAATGTTTTATAATTATCTTGTTCGATTTCGAACATAATAATAGTTTTATCACATGTATTATTTTGGAAATTACGAAAGTGACCTTATTATATCAATATGCAGTTTACAAACATAACTATTCTTATGAACATAAGAAAAATATAAGATATGCATATCAGTTTAATCACCATAAAATAAGGAGTAACTTAGTTTATTGAATTTATTTTATAAATCATATGAAATACCAACGATTTTATGGAGGAATGAGGATGGTCATTTTAAATTAATAGTTTTGGTTGAACAAATAATGTCAGCCCAAACCCACCGTTTATTTATCTTGCATTCTCTTATTGATAGTGGGCATTTTAATTGTAGCGGACTTACAAGAAAACACATATTGTCAACTGAACATGATTAAATCGGATAATAATAACATTATCTTGGCTTATCCTAGTAACTAAACGCAGCTTGTATATACTAGTTTTTGCCTGGGCAATGCACGGTCTTAGTATACATAAATAATTTAATTTACTAATATAATTTAATTATGTGGAAATACAAAAAAGAAAAATATATGATATATAGCTACTTTTAAATAATTATTATATCCAATTGAGTTTGTATTTATAACGAAAATAGTTTTTAATGTCTATACAGTGATACATTGAAGCATGATAAGGAGTTTAATGGTTCTTTCAAAAACATAATGCAGAGAATTGGATTTATTCTACCTTACCCACGTTACCAACCCAATTCCGTTGGAATTTTCAAGGGGTATTGAAAACTTCAATTTCATACCAGTCAGAATCAGAGCTGAAAAGTTGGGCGGGCAAACCCATCCGGCCCGGATTGAGTGGGCTGCCCAAAGTTGTGGGCCGGATTGGGCTGGCCCAAAGTTGTATGGGCTAATGAAATCTAGGCCCTAACCCAAAGAACAATGGATCGGGCCAACCCGGCCCTAGCCCATGGGAATGATTTTTTTGGAACGATAGACACAAAACACCATCGCAAATATCCACCACAATAAACAAAAAAAAATAAATCTAAACAAAAAACAGCAGATAGCATTTCACCATCGCAAATATCCACCACAATAAACAACCAAAAGAAAAAAAAATCTAAACAAAAAACAGCAGATCGCGACGCATTTCACCTTGCTTTGCTTCAACGAAACATGAAACGGGCGCATACGAAGCAGATGAAGCAGCGAAAGAAGCAGTTACTTGGATCTGAGACGAATTAGGCGAAGGGCGAAAGTAAACAAGGTGGCGAAGAACACGAAGAGCGTGACACCAACTATATCAGCAACGGCAGTATTTGCCTTGACATCTTAAAGGAACAATGGAGCCCAGCCTTGACAATTTCCAAGGTTTATCGTTTTCTTTTTCGTCCCCTAAACTTTCGCTACAATCACAATACGATTCAAGCTACAGATACTGAGAGAGGATCGGTCATCGCTACGGAGAATTGATTCGGCGGAGAATCGGTCATCGCTACTGAGATCATCGTTACTGACATGAGAGTTATCTGTGAATCGCAATTCGCACTGTAGTTCTTCGATGATCTAATTTGGGGTTTTTAGAAATTGAAATTCAGCTAGCTATTAAGTTCCACTCTAACGGGCTAATTTAGCCCAAAACCCATCGGGTTTTTAGCCCTGCAGCCCACTAACCCGCCGGGCCTGGTGGACGGGCCAATAGGCCCACTATGGTTTTGGGCTACCAAAGTATAGGCTCAAATCTAACTTTTTTTCGGGTGGAGTGGGCTGGCCCATGGGCGTAGGCCCAAACTTTCACCTCTAGTCAGAATATCCAAAGGAATTGAGTTACTTCCCACATGAGTAGCGAAGAATGGACCTAAATTGGATCAGATACGCGAATATTGTACAATAACTAAACAGAAGCTTAAAATGTGTTTGTAATCTCACGTTGATAAACATAATTTTTTATGTTTATATTTATGATAAATAGGTCATTAGTATTTGAGTTTTGGAGAATCTTCGCGTAATTATTGTGATATCCCCCACCGATTGGGGGGGGGGGGGGAACATGCATTTATAAGAGTGTGGACACCCCTCCCATTGACGCTTTTTAAAGCCGTGCGAGTGGGTGGGAGTTCGTTGGAACTCCGTAGTTAAGCGTGCTGAGGGAGAGTAGTACCAGGATGGCAAGAATTTGGAAAAAATGTGCGAATTGACAAATATTTCAAGACATCGACGAGACATAGAGCGGAATTTCTTCCTTGAAACAAGAAATTAGGCAAGGATGAAAATAAGCAGCATGTTTTGAGGCGACGACTCTTTCACATGGACAAAGAAATCAACTACAAGATAACTTGCTCTCATATATAAAGTAGAACTGTCAAAATGGCGGGCCGGGCCGGGTTGGCCCGCCGCCCGCCAAAGCCCGTCACTTGGCGGGGCGGGGCGGGCCTAATTTAGCAACATATTAATTATTTATTTATAAATATATGTGTTATTAATTATGATATAATTAATGAATCATTAACTATTAAATTAATATATTTTAAATATAATATATAATATATATATAATTTAATAAAACAGGCGGGCTGGCCCGCCCAACCCCGCCAAGCCCACGGCGCGCGCACTGGCCCGTTCAGGCCCGCGGCGTATAAAGGATCAGAGCTAAGAGGAAGAAGGGGGCCTGCCTGAAATACCTTTACTGAACCTTCGTAACATTTGCTCACCTACAACCCAAAGCATACACCTCAAGCATCCACCTACCACTTCAGGTACATTCACCTTCAAGACCAAGCTCGCAGCTGCTCTTCTCCTCACACAGCACACACTGACACAGCAGCAAGGACCAAAGATGGGGGTTGCTGCAAAAGGAGCTGAAAAGGTTGCCCCTTCCTCAGACGCACACCACGTGTTCGATCAAAGCACTCATAAGAAAGGGATTAACCGCGAAGCCGGAATTCAGGGAAGAGACGTGTTTTTCTCTTTGTTATTTACGCTCCTCGTTGTGTTAATGCTTCGTATGAGTGGCTAAATTCCGTAGTACTTGAGAAAAGATGAACCCTAGCGAGATCGACATATGTTTTAAGTATTGTTTTTTCTGCTGTTATTACGACTTGGTTATGAATTATAATTGTTTTGATTATGTCTATGTGATTGAAATAATTGTTGGGAAATCGTAAGCTACGCTCGAGAGAGGGCTGCGATTAGACCACTCATAGACGAGCGGAATAAATCCGTCCTTAATTCATAGAGTACTTGTTACGAGTCTTGTGTGATAAGACGCAGTTTCGTCGGTCATAAAAAATCGTATACATGATTTAGGAATTCTCACGATCTAATAATTGTGGAAACTTCGTTAAACATTTTAGCAAATTCGGTCAAGTTAGGGGGATTTGAAGTCTCAAATAGGTTTAGTTTTATAGTCGTTAAATCTTTTATTAACATTTCGTGATATTTTTTTTTATGATCATAGTTTTATTATTATTTTATTAGCGTATAATCAAATCAACCTTTCTATTAGAAAATTTAAACGAGGTATTCTATTGTCGCATAGTTCCTTTGGTTCGTACTTGAGTACTTATCGCTTCTATACTACTATCGATAGGTACACACTTTCCTATTGAGCGTAGAATAGTTCGTAATATTCGTTATATTTTTAGTACTCGATTCGCTCGATCAAGTTTTTGGCGCCGCTGCCGGGGAACTTTTGATATTTGGAAGACTTTAGTTTATTATTCTAGTATATTATTATTATTTTAATTATTATTTGTACGATTATTATTATTATTATTTATATATTTATTATTTTTTTCTCCGCTATTTTTCGTTATTTTAATTAGTATTATTGCTGTTATTTTTTATATCAAATATTTTTTATTTTTATTTCTATGTTTTGCTTAATTGGATTTCTTTTGGTCTAGGTACATGTACTTTGTTGCATGAACCGAAGGAATCCTTCACTACCAATCGTTGAAGGAGACTCGGAGATCGAGAGGACCTTTAACTTAAGGGAAAATGCTAGGCGAGTCGAAGCAACAACCATAATGGCGGAACAAAATCGTGACGAGAATCCATTAGCTACGAGAGAACCTCCGATTAAGGAGTTATGGAGAAACAACGCCGTAGGAACAGTGGGCTCAGCGATAGTTCTTCCTCAAGTCCCTAATAACTTGAGCTAAAACACCATTGGCTTCATGCTTCAGACGACGGCTCAATACGATGGACTCTCCGAGGAGGACGCCTATAGACACATACGAGACTTCGTATCCGTCACCGACACGATACGAGTGCAAGGCGTGAGCGCCGAAACCATCCGACTCTATCTATTTCCATTCTCTCTACGAGGGAATGCGAAGGAGTGGTTTAATCTATTACCAGAAAAATCTATCACCACCTGGGACCAGATGCATGCCACCTTCATTACTCATTTCTTTCCACCATCAAAAGCTCTTAAATTAAAGATGGACGTAACCGCGTTCAAGCAAAAGGTGGGCGAAAATCTATATGATGTTTGGACCAGATTCAAGGCGCTCTTGAATCGTTTTCCTCAACACGGGATGACGAAGAATGAGCAAATTCAGCTAGTCATTGAACGATCATACCGTACAATTACTAGACAGAGCATGCAATGGAGGGCTATGTAATCTTAGCGCAACGGAAGGCTGGAACTGAGTTGAAGATTATAGCGCGATCCGACAAGGGAGTTCAAGCAGTAGAGGTAAACCACCGGAATGTATGATATCGCTGAAACTACCGCAATCAACGCCAAGTTCGACGCCCTCCAACAACAAATGCAGAGATGAATGCACTCTTGCCTATGAAGCCGGTCGTTAATGCTGTCCAATTACAACCCACATCGAGGACTCCCACAGTTATTGCGCTTTCTCATTCATATCCGACGTATATTCCACCATGCACTATATGCGGAGGAAGCCACGAAGCAGCTCACTGCCCAGTCACTATTCCAACAGAGCAAGTCGATTACATGGGAAACTACCAAGGTCAGCGAAATTTCGTCCCGAATTGAGTTCATCCAAACCTGGCCTACGGAAATCAACAACAAGCTCCGCCTGGATTTCAAAATCAAAGAACACAAGGATATCACGGCGGAAATTCTGAACACCTTTCGGAAAGTCGCGTAGACAAGCTCGAGGGAATGTTATCTAAGCTAATGGGAAAGCTCGACTCTCGCTTAGATAGTCAAGAAGTGCGGTTGCAAAATACCGAGTCTTAGCTACGGGCTTTAGGGAAACAAGTTGGGCAGAATGCCAGATCAATCCATCAACGCCCTTCCGGTTCGTTGCCAAGTTACACCGAGACCAACCCAAAGGACCGCCATGTGAAGGCTGTGACACTTCGCAATGGACGACAGCTCGAGGAAGTACCAAGGACCAAGGCAAACATTGAGATCGAGAAGGCGAATGTCAAGGATGAGAAGGCCAACATGGAGGATGAAGTCGTAGCCAAACCTTCTATTATGGCATACCAACCAAAGGTCACGTACCCAGCCAGACTCAAGAAGGAGATAGTAGACGATCAGTTCGGTAATTTTCTCTTTATTTTTAAAACGTTACATATTAACTTACGCTTGTCGAGGCTCTAGCACAGATGCCCCGTTGGGCGAAATTCGTCAAGGACTTGGTAACGAACAAGCGCAAGCTCGGAGATATCGCCACAGTTTGCCTTCGAGGGGAATGCTCGGCCATTCTCGAATGAAAGATTCCGAAGAAGCTTAACGATCCAGGGAGTTTTACTATACCTTGTCTTATAGGAGATTTAGTTGTTCATAAGGCATAGGCCGATTTAAGTGCTAGTATAAATCTAATGCCTTATTCTATGTTCAAAAGACTAGGTTTAGGTGAGCCAAAACCCACTAGAATGAGTATTCAGTTAGCCGACAGATCTATCATGTATCCTAGGGGTATCATCGACGATGTGCTCATAAAAGTTGATAAATTTGTAATCCCTGCTGATTTTGATATTCTTGACATGGAGGAGGATGATAATATTCCTCTTATTTTAGGTAGACCGTTTCTCGCTACCAGGGGAACGATGGTCGATGTTCGTAATGGAACATTGACTTTGACTATAGATAGCAAGAAAGTGACCTTTGATATGACCTAGTCGATGAGTAACACCGAAGAGCTCGATGATAAGTGCTATTACATGGATATTATCAATTGGGATAACTTCCTAACTTTCCAGGGACTCGCACAAGCCGACCACTCGCCTTAATGAAAGAATCTGAAGAACGCGAGGCTGCCTTATCGACGGACGTTCACGTGAGCATAGACAACAACATCGAAGACGAGCAACCCGTCAAGGTAAAGACGAGCAACGAAGAAGAAAGGGAGAAAAGCTCAATCGAGGAACCACCGACGCTCGAACTCAAGCAACTACCCAATCACTTGGAGTATGCATTCTTAGGAGAAAATTCGAAGTTACCCGTCATCGTGGCCGCGGATCTAGAAGAGGAGCAGAAAAGCATGCTCTTGGACGTGCTAAGAGAACACAAGAAGGCGCTTGCATGAAAAATCTCAGACATTCGAGGAATCAACCCAAGATTTTACATGCATAAAATCCTCATGGAGGACAAGTACAAGCCGGTGGTGCAGCCCCAAAGGCGATTGAATCCAAACATGAAGGAAGTCCTGAAGGCCGAGGTGATTAAGTTACTTGACGCGGGTGTAACCTATCCGATCTCGGATAGCAAGTGGGTGAGCCCAGTTCAAGTGGTACCAAAGATGGAGGAATGACCGTAGTGCCCAATGAGAAGAATGAGTTCATTTCGACGAGGACCGTCATGGGGTGGAGCGTCTGCATCGACTATCGAAAATTAAACGATGCGACGCGAAAAGGTCATTTCGCTTTACCCTTCATTGATCAAATGCTTGAACGTTTATCCGGTCAAGATTTTTATTGCTTTCGTGATGGTCTTTCTGGATATTTGCAGATTCCCATTATGCCGGGGATCAAGAAAAGACTACCTTTACATGCCCCTTCGGGACATTCGCATACCGACGGATGCCTTTTGGACTATGCAACGCTCTAGTTACTTTTTAGTGGTGTATGATGGCCATCTTCGACAAGCTAGTAGGAGACATAATGGAGGTATTTGTGACAACCCTACTTTCTAACGATAATTAGTTGCGAATTTTAACAACGTAAGTCGCGGAAAACC
This sequence comes from Craterostigma plantagineum, assembly GCA_027422505.1. Taxonomy (NCBI): domain Eukaryota; kingdom Viridiplantae; phylum Streptophyta; class Magnoliopsida; order Lamiales; family Linderniaceae; genus Craterostigma; species Craterostigma plantagineum. Next base: position 20,290,941 of record JAPQWV010000012.1, read on the forward strand.
CGTCTAACAAATTTTTTTCTTAAAATATAATATACTACAGCAGAAGTCGTCCTACAACGTTATAACTATACACGGGCCGTATCCCCAAAATAACAAAACGTCAAAACCCTAACGTCGCTTCACAGGTCGTCATCCATGTACAGCCCCGCCCTCAAAAGTTCGTGGAGCACTACCGTCAGCCTGCCTCAGCCGCGACGCGCATTAGCGTCGGGCTCGGTACCTACAACACGTAAACCCTGAGCTATTTGCCCAGTAGGTGAAATATGCGTGAATGCAGCGTGCGCTCGAATACACCTCACGACATGCACGCTCGACCCTGATCGTGACCTATCACATCTCACGACTCCCAATGACTCAACATTATCTACCATCGGGTATCCCACTCAGGTCGCTTTAGAATGGGAAGACTTCTCAGATCTCTTTAGAGTCGTCCATTCCCGAGTTGAGGTTCGCACTCGGTCGGCCCACTCAGGTCTCTTTAGAGTGGTACGTACTGGAGTTTTCCCCTCTATACCTAGCGTTCGGGCGGCCAACTCAGGCCTCTTTAGAGTGGCACTCACCCAATCCACTATCCCCACGCTCGGGCGGCCAATTCAGGTCTCTTTAGAGTAGCACAGACCCAAGCACCATCCTACGCTCAGGCGGCCAACTCAGGCTCTTTAGAGTGGCACGCACCCAAGCACGGGCTGCCTACTCAGGTCTCTTTAGAGCGGCATACACCCATGTATCCCTCTACCTGACGCCTAGACCAACACCACCCTTTGACACCCCATAAGTTACCGTTCCACACGGTACTCAATTCTCTCGCACTGACATGGAATGCAAGTGCAATGCAAATAACATATGACATGCAACAAATATAATATACGTAAATCATGTAATTGACCAAGTTACATAATTCACCGATTCCCATAATCACATAGATTCATATTGGCACATGCATTCACATAAAAGGGTTACGTGCCGTAGTGAAGAGTTCACCTACCTGTCGTCCTTACGTTAGCAACTGGCAATTCCCTAATATTTTGAACTGCTGAACACGAAATAATATCATATCAGTTGGTGCGCATGCTCTCAAGCTATTACTAATAAAATAGCTCAATTCTGAATTCATGTTTAAAAGTCAACGGTCAACTTGTGGAATTAATTAGTCAATTCGCAAACTTCAGTCAGCCCGCGATAATGTATAGCTCGCGAACCCCCCTCAAGACCCGCGAACGACTAGTTCGCGAACCCTCTCAAGGCCTGCGAACTACACACACCTCGCGAAGTTCTTACGATCCGCGACCACTCGGCCCGCGAAAGGTTCACTGTTCGCGAAACCCTCAGGACTCGCGAAACACATTCGGCCCGCGAGGGCCGCTCCTTCTCTCTCAGCCATTCAGTCCGTGAAAATGATTTAGCCCGCTAGAACGTTACACACTCACAATTCGTGAACTCTTTAGGACCTGCGAACTGAGCAGGCCCGCGATCACTTTCGGCCCGAAGCTTGTCTCACACTCGCGAAACCATTCCAGTTCACGACACTTAATTTGCGAAACTCATTTCAAAAATCATAAAACACTATCAGACATACCCTTTAAAATCAAAGCCCTAACCTTTCGAAAGTCTCCAAAACCCTCAAAATAGTAACTTTCGAAAATAATCAAAACTCATATACCTTCAATGTCATCTTCAAAAATAATTCTAATCCCAAAAAGTCTTACACCCTAAAACAATAAATTTTAAAGAACATCACATAAACATTTATGAAGTTAATTCGAAATTCTAGGTTTAAATCTATGTCCTAACACCAAAAATCACCCTTGAAAACATCAACGTACACTTAACATGATATGTATATATTACGTAAGTGTATCTCCTAACATAAGGTCACATAAACTTCATATGATTCACTTTGAACATATATAAAATCATGTAAGTACCGAAATCAGATTACTTTAATATACATGGTATGTATATATTACGTAAGTGTATCTCCTAAAGGTTTAGAGCCTTGTTATGCTCTTAAGCTTGTTGGAATATTTTTCCTTTACACTTGATGTAGCTTTCGCACTTCTCCTCACTTGGTTTTCTCCCTTCTTGTTCTCGTACTAATCCCTCAAGTTTCTCTTAAGAGGTTTTAGATATGGATGAGTTCTTTTCATGGGATACTCTTAATTGACGTGACAAGGTGGTGACTCCTAGTTCCCTTAGTCTTGAGCAACCTTATTAGTGTGATCCTTTCTTTCGAAAGTTTGATTCCTATTACTAATTTAGTTGTATCAAATATGGCCCTATAAATTGTTCTACCTTTATTAATATCGGTTAAATCCTTTTATCAAGTTTCGAAAATAATTTGAAGCTGACATCGCTTATATTTCGCTCTAAGATTTTAATTTCTGCGTCAACATTCCTAATTAGATTCCTAAATTAAATATTCATCCTATTTAATTACACCTATGTCCCGTATTAAATTTTACGGGTATTACGGTATTCATGGATGATTTCTCAATTGGTAAGACGTTTGATGTATGTCTATCTAACCTTAAGGCTGTGCTTAAGCGATGCGAGGACACAAATCTTGTGTAGAATTGGAAGAAATGCCATTTTATGGTGAGAGAGGGGACCGTGTTAGGTCATAAGATTTCGTCTAGGGGGATTGAGGTAGATAGGGCTAAAATTGAGACTATCGAGCATTTACCCCTACCCTCGTCAGTAAAAGCAATTAGAAGTTTCCTAGGACATGCGGATTTTTATTATTAAGGACTTCTCTAAAATTGCTAGACCTTTAACCCGTCTACTTGAGAAAGATGTGCCATATGAGTTTACATTCGAGTGCATGCATGCATTTTTGATACTTAAGGATAAGCTTATTAATGCTCCTATCATGGTAGCCCCTGATTGGGGTCTACCTTTTGAACTAATGTGCGATGCTAGTGATTTTGCATTAGGGGCAGTTTTGGGGCAGCGGCGGGACAAGCACTTTCAGCCAATATACTATGCAAGCAAAACTTTGAACTAGGCACAAGCGAATTACACTACCACCGAAAAAGAGTTGCTTGCGGTCGTGTTCGCGCTCGACAAGTTTCGGACCTACCTCATCCTTTCAAAGGTCATTGTCTACACGGATCAGTCGGCCCTCAAGCACCTCCTCGTCAAACCCGATGCAAAGCCAAGACTAATCCGATGGATCCTACTACTTCAAGAATTTGACGTGGAAATTCGAGACCAAAAGGGGGCTGAAAATTTTGCAGCCGATCACTTATCGAGATTAAAGGACTCACATTACGAAAAGATAGACGAGGATAACATCAAGGACCACTTCTCTGACGAGCATCTTTATGCCCTACGTGAGGTAAACGATGATATTCCTTGGTATGCTGATATTGCTAACTATCTCATGGCAAGGATCATACCAAATGATGATATTCCTTGGTATGCTGATGTTGGGGAACCCCAGGTGTCCCGAGATCTAACCCCGGGCGCAGCGAAAATTTAAATTTTTTTCCCGGATCCTCGTAAGGAGCCCCCGATCGCTTGGTTATAGAAAAGAAAACATCCATGACACGTATTAGGTGTTTCAAAAACCTTACCCTCATAGCAAAGATCCCAGCTCTCGCCTAGCTGTCCCGATTGTCGTAGTTCGCTGCGAGCAACGCCGTGACCTCTCCGAACTCCAATGTCTTGGCAAGATCGTCACGCCGACCCTGGTACGTATCCAAATTCCACCACCTCCCAAGGATGGCTAGAGAGGTGGGGAAGATGTTTAGATGAGATGTGTATATGTGTGTGATTTACTAAAAACTCACTCACAAACTTAGGTTTTTCAAAGAACAACCTAAGTTTTCTCACAAGTCTCTCTAGAACCATTCTTTAGAGTGGGAACTGGGCTTGAACTTATGTGCCACGAAATTGTGCAACTCCTTAACTTAAAATCCATTTTTCAACTATAAAAATGACTTTAAGTTTGATTTGAATAATGTCCTACATGACTCGATTTTGTTTGATTCCCTTGTTTTTAAACCATCAAATGACTAGATATTGTCCCACAAATCTAATAAAAAACAACGGACAAATTTGGACAAGTTTTGACGAAAAGACCGTCGGTCCACGGCCACGCACACGAGAGGCCACGACCGTGGGAGGCATGGACCAAGCCTTGGCTAGGCCTCCCCTAGACCCACGGCCTCATGAACTAGAACCCACAGCCGTGGGAGGCAGGCAGTGGGCTTGGCCAGTCTCTGCCCTGCCCCCACGGCCTCTTGCATTATATCCCACGGCCGTGGAACGTTCGGCAGGTTTGCGGCAGTCCCGTGTTGCTCCCACCAGATCGAGGGTTAAACGATGTCCGATGGACCTAAAATTTTAATCATAGATAAAAGATTCACTAATCTTGACTTTGACCAAAGGAGTTCGCAATACATGGTCTATATTGGGAAAAATATTTTTTTTTAATCCGTTGCTACTTTTCAAACGGGCTTCACAACCGTGACGAGCCTTGCTCGTGGTTGTGAACCCTATATGCACTCCATGCTTAATTGTTTCCTTCCAGGAATAAATGTCCATGTAAATATAGTTTCTAAAACTTTGTTTAACATTTTATTAACGACTCCAAGCTCGTTAAATAATGACACATCTCACTTTATCAGATACTGTCTCAGCGATCCTTTTTAAGCCCGACTCTCTTGGTTCGTCTCAACCAGAAAAGGGAGGAATCCAAGAATTCGGTAAGTGCCTAGGCAATCCCGCGGTATCGAATAGATCCCGCGTTGAGTACGATCTTCGTATTTTTCGAACTGACTATAGATCATCGTAATACGTATAGATCATCGTAATACGTATAGATCCTTCACATATATCCCGATCGAGTGAGAGGCATGGTCATGTCAAACTCACTAAACCGACACTATGATAATTCGTGACAACAAAATTATTAAACTAGTCCCACGTGAGTTAGTTTTAATACTTTGATCAAAGATTTCGTAATTGCTCGTCCCTGAATATACATAGGACATATACCTCGATTACTTGCGAGGTTGTGAATCCCTCACGACTACCAAAGCCCAGCAGTTGAACTTCGTTGTCAAGACTGCATGTCGCCGCTGACCCATGTTCTACCTCGAACAAGACGGGCCTAGCAAACTAGTGACAAGTCAGGACCCCGAAGCCAACTCTGTCAATGACCCTTTGGTCTAAGGTACACGTATACTATTATAGTCAATCAATCGATCATTGACACTCAGCGAGTAATTAGCCATGTGATCGTCGATTACGAGTCGTGTCTAAATATAGTTAATCCCCGATTCAACTCGTATCAATGTTACGACCTCCTACTTCCCAAGCGAATAGTTAGCACAACCATTTAGGAGTCATCAACAAATAAGTCATGATCGATACTCAGTCACCCTAGTGAGGTCTAAGACTTATGGACTAATTTAATATCTGAGAATAATAGCTCACCGGTGCCCCCTCTCTCATCCCGTAAGAATCGGTGACTAAACTCGTATGTATTGGTTTTGTTTATTTACCATCTTGCCGGATGCCAAACAAGAACTAATGGTAAATAAATAATATGCTTTTCGTAGATTTCATAAATAAATATTCGAATTCAATATTCCAATATTATAAAGTGAATAACACGTTTAGTCTATGCCATATTCGTTACATCTTCGAATGTCATTCCGAGCGCATATCCCCAACAATATCCCATTTGCACTCGTTGCCATATGCTTTGAGTATCTAATACTTGTCTTCTAAAGACATAATTTAGCAATGCCTGTATGAAAGGCACAATGAACGGGAAGACCACGTTTCCGTGGCGCTTTCTTCTGCACGACTATGTAGCCATTTTCAACGAAAACATGCAAGATGTAATATTTCTTTCTTTCTATTTGTCTGGATATATTGTGAGACAAAGGTTGTCGGCTAAAGTGATCATTCTACTATTGCCGCACCACAATGGCAACAGCTGATCCACGACGCCTGGAACTATTTGAAGCTATTCCAAGAAGACTTTAATATCCAAACTGATCTCTTAATTCCCAGGTAATTATCTGCGCTCGTGCGCATGGTTGAATTGGGATTCGAGCTCACGATTCCCATGTACTAACATTAAGTGCTTCCCGAAACCATTTCACAGTACTGTTCTACCAGTAGACTAAACCCTAAGTGGATTTTCGATCACCAACGTCAAACTGGAGTTCGAAAATAAGTCTAACTGTCCACTTATTATTCTCCGTCCACATAGACCATCATCATGGACTATTGTTCTTACCTAGGTAGCCTGAATTTTGACAAACGCTCTCAGCGTATTTATTTTTTGTCAAAAATGCGAGTCATACTCCGCATATACAAAGCCACTAATTATAACTTTATATGGGACTCAATTCAACTTTTCTATCGGCCTCGCAACGAGAACACAGAAAACTAAATCGTAGGTAAGAACCATTTTCTTGTAATTGACCTCGTCTTTTCAAGTAAGGGTCTGTGATAAACCTACCATTCTGTACTGAACACTATCTCCAAATAGGTTGTTCTGCGAATGTAGGTCTTTTATCCTAAGTCGTTTATGGAGAATTGGTCAAAGCCCCACTTTTACCATTGGGAGTATTTCGATATTGTTCCCTTTCTTAAGAGCAACATCTCTCGTAAATACGAAGATTATATCTAACTCGCATTGCTTCTGTTGTGATACACAAGGCTATCTTTGTACTTATGAATCCATAGTTCCCAGATATTTCACAAACCAAAGACACCAACTCCTGGAGGCTTGACTAAGTCTTTACGACTCTTTTTCTACAACTTGGCACACTTATGAGCATCTGCTTGTGATATAAAATCGTTGGGCTATCTTTATTTATCTCCCAGAGATATATGATTTTCACATCCGTATGCCTAATCTCATAAAAGCGTGTGTTAGTAAGATTTAGTGAACTTAATTGCAACAATCGAAAAGGTTTCATCAGAGTCAAAGCCCATCACTTAAGACTCAACCTTTTCCATACAAGCCTTGCTTCATATGTTTCAACCACCCTGTTAGATCTAATCATGACGTGGTTGTTGTGCATAGAGTTCATCTACTCCCACAGAATAAGCCATCTCAGAGAGTTTAACCATTATTCCTTGGTTAAGGGTAGTGGGATTGTTAATAACATATCCCTTCATCGCAGCAACCCCGTGCTCTATGTGTACTATACAGCTCGCAGCAATCCCTGTGCTCGACATGCATTATTCAGTATCTCTCAGGCTGGCGAGACACTCTACCCGACCTATGCAACTATGGGTGTATCTCGGACTTTTCTTTAATGTGGTCTAGCACTAAAACGTCTTTAAGGTGTTTCGGTCAACACTCCCACTGTTACCACTCCCACTCTTCATTCTCGAATAAACTATTTTTCAATAACCGTGAGCCTCTAAGGCCTTGACGTTTTTTCAAACAAATTGTCGAAAGAGAGGTTGACAATGTGGAGTCCCACGACAATGACCTTAATATTCTCGTTTGTAATACACATGTCTGTCATAAGCTTTCTCACTCAAATGGGGCAACCCCACTGTATGATTTAAGCTAAGTTTCTTACTAATTCCAAAATTCTTAAGGTACAAAATTAATTGACCTCAAAGGAATTCTGTATAAAACATTTATTGCATTATTTAATTTCCTCGGTCTAATCAAGGATTTAATTTTGTAACTTAAAACATACACTAATCTCTATGTGATTATTTGTAAAACAAATTAATAGAGATTACCTTGGGCAAATACAATATTCTGTCTCAAACGTTAGTGCGGGTCAAAGCCAGAAGATTCTTGACTCTTTTATTAATTTCCTATGAAGGGTGATTTGTCCCTTTTGCTGATGTTACGAGATTCCCACGACTTAACAATGTCGTGTTTATCCAATACTTGAATCTCGAACTTCGGCATGACCATATCAAATTGACAATAATTCTTTATCAACTCAAAGTTGCGTTTGTTGGTAACTGATTTCACTGTTTTAAATTTGGACAATACGATATTATTTTTCAAATAGTTATTAAATGCCAGCGAATTTATTTCAAAAATAAAATCGCATACATTTATTCAAAATAAATATTTGATAACCCCTTGGGTAGTTTAGGACAATTATGTAACTGCAACTGTGCCCAAATTTAAATAGAGAAATATTGATCCAATGTAATTATTTGGACACTTTGTCCACATTTAACATTGATCATAATCTCTCAATGCTGAAAACTCCCACTGGAATCTAATACGTTCTAAACTCAGAAGTGAGTACCATCTCAACTTATCTAGAATCCAGTACATTGTTTTAGAATAATTAGTTTCAAAAACATATTATTCAAAGGGACATTTTCATTTCAGGCCCCCTATAACTATCATTTAGGATTTAGGCCCTATTGGAAAAAAAATTAGTTTTAAGGACCCATTTTCTGTCAGTACCACTTCATTGCTCTTACATACCAGTATGTTGAAATTCTGTACCACAAACCATAATCCGGTACCAGTTTATTTTCTGCAGTACCACTTCATTGCTCTGACATACCGGTATGTTGAAGTTTGTAACACAAATGATCATTCTATACAAGTTCATATATCTTTCGTATCACTTTTTTACACCACACAAAATGGGTCCTTTAACTTAAATATTCTCAAATAGGGCCTGAATTCGAAATCAAACCCTTAATGGGGCCTGATTTCAAATTGACCTTATTCAAACATAGAAAGCCTCAACTCAAAGTTTAGCAAAATCCAATTTCCAATGCCCCGCCCTTGGAAATACTTGTCCAATCCAATTGGTCCCTTCTAGTACGTACTGTTTATTCCTATTGGACCGATATGCTTAATAAATATTAAATATTGAGCTATCGAATATTGCTCCTTCAAAGCCCATTTTATAGAGTAATACTATATGCCAACTCATGCCACAATGGCTAGTTGCAAATTATTACCAAGCGATCCATTTTACGAGAATATGCATTTTTGAAAAATCCATATTAGGACCATCTTTAGATTGGATCAAATCCATATTGTTCAGTCCCACCGAACAATAAAGCAGTATTGGAATAAAATGGGTTTGTCAATCATAACAGAAAGAAATATAAAATGCAGAAGACATAACAATTATCGGGTCGAACGTATTATTCGTCAGGCTCTGATAAGAACATTTTCACTTGGCCTGACTCCCACTATTTTTCCCAAAAACTCATTCTCCCGATAGAGATTTCGGAAACCTCGTTGATGGTTTCATAGTGGGCTTGAGTTCTCCGCTCCACAGAAATAAACCTCAACCTAACTGTTTGTTGGCCCATTAATCAGACGGCGTCGTGTCCCTGGTCGCGTCGTAAACGGCCAAAAATAAAATTTATAACCTTACCAATATAGTGTAAGTAAGGATCGTCTCCACATGGAAAATGGCTGATGTATTTCTAATTTCAAACTCGATGATGATGATAATCATAATAATAAGGATAATAATAATGGTAATATAATATTAGTAGTAATAATAATAATAATAGTAATATTATTAATAATAATAAGGATAATAATAATGGTAATATAATATTAGTAGTAATAATAATAATAATAATAGTAATATTATTAATAATAATAAGGATAATAATAATAATAATAGTAATAATAATATAGGGGGTTTTGATGATAAAGTTTTTTGCTCAATAACGAACGAGAAAAATATAGAAACTAACAATGATAAAATAATAGTCGAAGGAATTATTGTCCACCTAGATTTATTTAACTGATCATTGTTTAATAACATATTATGTCAACGCATGCATAATCGGTTATAGTTATCGACGAACGCCAAATAACCAATATTTTCTTTCTTTCTTGGTAATTAAGAGACGCTCTATAATTACTTTCCTAGTCGAAAAAGTAATCTCCGGGACGCCCTGCAAGATTTAAAGTTCCGACAGCGTTAAATACGAAAAAAACCTGATTATTGACTAATAAACTCGGACACCGGTTTATTAAAATCAAATCATTTAAACTCACAATATAACTTACACTTACCTTAGGTAGATAAGTTTAATATTGTTTGCTACATATTAGAACACACAAATAATTACGGATTTGTTGTTCTATTAGCTACGGATTTGCCTAGATTAATTACACATTGGCTACTATTTAATCGACCTAAGCTCATCGATAAAATTAACGCAAAGCTAAATGAACACTCACGCTTTCACGAATAGGCTCCTTTAATCTCACAGTTTTTAACAAACCAGGCTTCAAATAATCCTTTGACTACGGAGAATTTAGCCACTAAACATATTAGCGAAAACACAACTAAAATTAATTAATTCTAATGACATATCGAAATAGACAGAAATGAACTTGTGACGTTGAATCGATATATCAGAACTGTTTCTCATTCTAAGTTCTACTATTCGATTTGTAATTGCCTTTTCCCATTTGAGCTTGCATCAGTTGGTATAAGAGCGACGATTCTGATCTGAAAGGCTCGAAGATGGCAGAAGGAATTGATGGTGTTGAGCTATGCAAGGAAGTGCGATTGCTCCGTGGCGAGATGGAGGAGAATAGCGCGTCCATCATCGAACAACTGAAAACCTTACAGCAGATGATTGCGGCGATGGTGAGCAAACCACCCGACGTGGTTGTGTCAGTGGACAAAGATGGGCGAGCCTGCTGATTTGAAGGAAACTGATGAAGAAAAAGAGATGAAGTATCCGAAGGCTATTATGGAAGCAAGGCTGGTAAAAAGACCTCAGGGAACTACTGTTCGTGTCGAGTTTAGTGACAAAACCACAGCTTCAGATTCCTTAGGTGCTCACACGGCACGCAGATCATTCCTTAGGTGCTCACACGGCACGCAGATCATTTCCCCACCCTTTTGGTCAGTCTCTATTTTACTTTCCCAGGGCAACCTTGAATGTTCTTGATGCTCAAATTACTATTGATCATCATGCCGCTATGGTGGGAGTTGCATTTTGTGGGCAACAATCATCTGGTTGGCCTAATGTTATTTCAGCAGTGTTATTTGATAGCAATATGTTGTTCGGTCGAGGAAAGAGATGTATCAAGCAGCTGAGTATTGGAGAATACCACAGCGTTCCATTCGATCGAGGACGTCGAGGAGTTGTCAAAATGATGAAGGCGTGCTTACCCGTCGACTGGGGACTTGAAGGAACATACCAAGTTTTCGATCGAGGACGCCGTGATGACGAGCAACTACACGGTAGAAAGGACCCTAACCCACCGTGTGGTAGAGATCGATGTTGTGTTGGCAAAGACCGGCTGCAATACACAGCGTTAGCTAGGAAGCACCTGCCCTTCGATCGAGGAAGGTGGGATCGAGCTGCGACCCATGGGAACAACCACCAAATGCACTTGAAGATAGCTTTTGGGCTTCTCAGAGAGATTCCGCTGTTTGTGAAGAAGATTAAATACTATTTTGGGGTTCAGTGGGTGGAACATTTAGGACATATTATAATCGGAGGGGTTGTTTCAGCAGATTCTCACAAGGTTCAAGCTATGGTAAACGGGCCAACACCAAAAACGTTGAGGAACCTCGCTGATTTTGTAGCTGCCAATGGAATGGAGCATGTGGTTATTCGTTTGAGCTTGAATTGTGTATGGAAGAATGTCAACATGTCAAGTGGCTTGCAAGTACATTACCTATCAAATTCTGTGCAAGATGGAGCTAATGCTGACTTTGAAAGGCGATGGTGGAAAAGGCAACATAGGCGGGTGTCTCAGGTGTTGATGGCTCGGCGACGAGTTTAACTGAAGGCGCTAATCAACTAGAATTCACAATCATGTTTCTTCTTTATACATAATGATGCTATTTCTGTTTTTGGGAATTATTCAGAACATTGTTGCGTGTATTAGGGTTCCAACTCTATTCCTCTTTCTCCCATTTTCTCCGTAACGATCGAGTCCATTCGATCGAGCCGTTGAATCGATATACCAGAACTGTTTCTCATTCTAAGTTCTCATATTCGATTTGTATTTGCCTTTTCCCATTTGAGCTTGCATCATTCTCTCCCTTTTATAGATTATGGAAGTGAAGTGATTTCCCAAAATAATAGTGGAGACAAAGAGTCGCCTTCAACAGCTTCTTGAAAATACTCATCAGCCATAGGTAGATCATGTCAATTCATTTTCTTCTGTCTTGAGCCTTGTGCGTTGTCTTGAGCAGCTTTCGTGATGGTCTTTGTCTCGTAAGGAAGATGATAAGTATAGATCTATTATTGGTTAAAGTGGTCCCATCAATTAATGGTAGTTTTGGTGGGCTGATCCTTTTTCTTCATCATGGCTCTTGTAATGGGCCTAAAGGTTTGCCTAATTAGGCTGAACAACCCATCTTCCGGCTCTATTTTGCCAATTTGCTTCGATACCTGTAAGGCATGTAGAATGTAGGTGTAGAATATCCGTGTATGGATTGTACAAATATCGACAAAAAAACACACTTTTACGGGGTATAAAATATTATAAATTGTTGTGTGTCAGTCCCACACGAACCCATAGCCCCGTGTCCCACACGAGCCCATCTCATGAGAGTTTCAACCTTCAACAACTTCGTCTCCAGTCGGGAACCCTCACCCCAACTGGAATAATTGGGAAATAACCGGTCTAAGTGCGACCTATCAATGTCTGGCTCAATCGTAACATTTAGAAATTACAGCCCGTAGGATAATACTTTATAAGGCGTGAATATATTTCGGAGAGCGGCATTTCGACAGTCACCCGAAATATCCATGACAAAAGCGAAATGTTTGGCGCCGATACTCAGAACAAACCGCACACACACTCAAGCCATATCAATAACAGATTGACTTTAAATGTCTTAATGCACCCAAGCTGACTACGATAAGAGCGAAGCGCGATAACTCGGAACAAACCACACACACACTCAAGCCGCAATAGTTTCGAGCTTCATAGAAGACAGGAACCAAGTCCCTTTACTCACTTAGTATTTTGTCCAACGGGAGAATACGTCTCACATGCAAGCACTTATTAATGCACGCAACGTCAAACAGACATGCACGAAATGGCGGTAAACCTAGTTTGCCTACAAGACGATCAGCGCGAATTATTTCTACTCTACTACATTTATTTTACAAAAATATCATCTCTTCATCTTTGGGGTAACGACATGTCTTCGAGCAAACTCCAAGCCCTCAAACGACTTCTTTTGTATTCTCATCCCGTACTCGTATGGTCACCATAATTAAATTAATTTTGTAAAAAGTTAATAAAGTACAAAATGGAGGGATCAGCTGTCCCGGACAACCCGTATATTATCAAATAAAATACAAACCCGGGGGACCTTGTCACCCTTAACAACCCGAAATAGAGCCTAAGTCCACGCTGACACCTTTAACGTATCATACATACACAACATAAACACGTACGCGACAACAAACGCTCCAAGAAACCGAAATAAAATTTGGGCTTGTATTGGGCCAGGCCCATTAGGGTTACTTAGTTTGGCCTAATCTAGTTAAGCCCATGATACTATATTTTGGGCGAAACCTTTTAGATCCAGATATGGAAGGAATTGGACCATAACCTCATCGGCCCATCGAGGTTTCTAAAATTCCCGGAACCCAAAAATAAAACTACCGGCCGTTATCGCGACTCGACCGGAGTCGGACTTCGCCATCACCGCGGATCCGTTGAACGTCACGGTCCCGGTAAAAGTAATACGTAACATAACGCACGACAAGGGGCAACAGCTCGTTTTGAGCGCTCAGTCTCACTATTATCGTTATAGGTATCGCTGAAAAAATTTCCGTTCAAACCATGTCTAACATGTTTTACGCAGATCTACTCTAGAGCACTAGATCTAAGAAATCTTTGTAAAATACACCCTTAAACTCATCTCCAAGAGTAAAGTTATAATCCGTGGGGAGACAACCACTACGGTTTCTCACCACGGCGCTGCAATACGCCGGACCGCTCGCAACGAGACGGTACTCCGACCATGCGAGCGCTCGGTCTGTAAACTCAAACCGAGAACAACTCATGCTATGACGCTCGAGTGACTCAGTTATTTGCACAACCGAAATCATTTCGGGTTCGTTTATGTCGTTTCTTAAAAGCAAACCTGGCTCTGATACCACTGTTGGGGAACCCCGGGTGTCCGAGATCTAATCCGGGCGTAGCGGAAATTAAATTTTTTTTCCCGGATCCCCGTAAGGAGGCCCGGATCGCTTGGGAAAAGAAAACATGCATGACACGTATTAGGTGTTTCGAAAACCTTACCCTCGTATCAAGGATCCCAGCTCTCGCCTAGCTGTCCCGATTGTCGTAGTTCACTCCGAGCAATGCCGTGACCTCTCCGAACTCCAACACCTTGGCAAGATCGTCACGCCGACCCCGGGAAGCATCCAAATTCCACCACCTCCCAAGGATGGCAAGAGAGGTGGGGAAGATGTTTAGAAGAGATGTGTAAATGTGTGTGATTTACTAAAAACCCACTCACAAACTTAGGTTTTTCAAAGAACAACCAAAGTTTTCTATCAAGTCTCTCTGGAACAATTTTTTAGAGTGAGAACTGGACTTGAACTTATGTGCCACGAAATTATGCAAGTCCTTAACTTAAAATCCATTTTTCAACTATCAAAATGACTTTAAGTTTGATTTGTATCATGTCCTACATGACTCAATTTTGTTTAATTCCCTTGTTTTTAAATCATCAAATGACTGGATATTGTCCCATAAATCTACAAAAAACAATGGACGAATTTGGACTTGATTTGGACAAGTTTTCACCAAAAGACCCTCAGTCCACGGCCACGCACACGAGAGCCCACGGCCATGGGAGGCATAGACCAAGCCTTGGCTAGGCCTCCCTAGACCCACGGCCTCATGAACTAGAACCCACGGCCTTGGGAGGCAGGCACTGGGCTTGGCCAGCCTTAGCCCTGACCCCACGACCTCTTGCATTATATCCCACGGCCGTGAAACGTTCGGCAGGTTTGCGACAGTTTCGTGTTGCTCTCAGATCGAGAGCTAAACAATATCCGATTGGACCTGAAACTTTAATCGTTGATAAAAGACTTACCAATCTTGACTCTAACCAAAGGGATTATCAATCCGAGGTTTAGATTGTGAACCCTATATGCGCTCCATGCTTAATTGTTTCGTTCCAGGAATAAAGGTCCATGCAAATATAGTTTCTAAAACTTCATTTGACATTTTATTAACGACTCCAAGCTCGTTAAATAATAACACATCTCACTTTATCACATACTTTCTCAGTGATCATTTTTAGGCCCGACTCGCTTGGTTCGTCTCAACCCGCAATGGAGGAATCCAAGAATTCGATAAGTGCCTAGCCAATCCCATGGGACTGAATAGATCCCGTGTTGAGTACGGTCTTCGTATTTTACGAACCGACTATAGATCGTCGTAATACGTATAGACCATTCACATATGTCCCGATCGAGTGATAGTCATGGTAATGTCAAACTCACTAACCCGACACTATGAAAAATTCGTGACAACAAAATTACTAAACTAGTCCAACATGAGTTAGTTTAATGCTTTGATCAAAGATTTCGTCATTTGTCGTCCCCGAATATACATAGGACATATACCTCGATTACTTGCGAGGTTGTGAATCCCTCACGACTGCCAAAGCCCAGCAGTTGCACTTCGTTGTCAAGACTGCATGTCGCTGCTGACCCATGTTCTACCTCGAACAAGGCGGGCCTAGCAAACTAGTGACTAGTCAGGATCCCGAAGCCTACTCTGTCAATGGCCCTTCGGTCTAAGGTCCACGATACTACTATAGTCAATCTATCGATCATTGATACTCATCGAGTAATTAGCCATGTACCGTCGATTACCGAGTCGTGTCCAAATATAGTTAATCCCCGATTCAACTGATATCAATGTTACGACCTCCCACTTCCCAAGTGAATAGTTGGCACAACCATTTAGGAGTCGTCAACAAATAAGTCATGATCGACACACAATCACCCTACCGAGGTCTAATACTTATGGACTAATTTAATATCTGAGAATAATAGCTCATCGGTGCCCCCTCTCTCATCCCATGAGAATCGGCGACTAAACTCGTCTATATGGGTTTTATTTGTTTACCGTCTTGCAGGATGCCAAGCAAGAACTAATGGTAAATAAATAATATGACTTTTGTAAATTTATATATAAATATTCGAATACAATATTTCAATATTAGAAAGTGAATAACACGTTTAGTCTATGCCCTATTCATTACATCCTCGAATGTCATTCCGAGGACATATCCCCAACAAATCGAACAGCTGGTACTCGAATGTGGTTTCTATTGGCCTTCAATCTTCAAGGATGTTCAAAGGTATGTAGTCATGTGCAATAGGTGCCAACGGACAGGTAGTATCTATAAGCGCAATATTTGATGTTTGGGACATTGATTTCATGGGACCTTTCCTACTTCATTTACTAATCGATATACCCTAGTTGCAGTTGATTACGTATCTAAATGGGTAGAGGCGCAAGCGCTGCCCACTAATGATGCTAGGGTTGTCGTTAAATTCTTAATAACGTTGTTTTCACAATTTGGTTCCCCTCGTTGCATTATTAGCGATAAAGGTACCACTTTTGTAACACTCAGTTTCTAGTGCGCTCGAGAATACGGCGTTAAGCATCGTGTTACCACTCCGTACCACCCTCAAGCAAGCGGCCAAGTGGAAGTCGTGAATCGGGAATTGAAGCGAATTTTAGAGAAAACAGCCGAGCACACCGAAGGCATTGGTCGAACAAGTTGAACGACGAATTGTGGGCCTATAGGACAGCGTATAAGACGCCTATAGGATCCATACCTTTTCGCATCGTTTATGGGAAATCTTGTCATTTACCCGTTGAGCTTGAGCATAAGGCATATTGGGCTTTGAGGACACTAAATTTCGATTTAGATCTTGCAGGCAAAAAGAGAAACTTTCAAATTAATGAGTTCGATGAATGGCGTCTCATGGCCTATGATAACATGCGGATCTACAAGGAACGCACAAAGATGTACCATGATAAAAACATCCAGCGACAGCAATTTCACGAGGGCGACCATGTCTTGCTCTACAACTCTCGACTATGCCTATTTCCAAGCAAGTTGAAGCCACGATGGTCTTGTCCCTTCAAGGTAACTCGAGTATTTCCATACGGCACAGTCGAGATCACACACTCGAAACGAGGCATTCAAGTTGAACGGGCAGCGTTTCAAGCATTACTATGGCAGTGACATCGAGGCACTCGGGAAGGAAACGATTCACCTCCTCAAAACCACCCAGAGTTGAACCATCGGACAATGTCTAGCTAAAAGACATTAAAGAAGGCGCTACTTGGGAGGCACCCTAAGCCTATCCTACGTTTTCCCTTTATTTTTCTATGCACGTTTTTAGTTTTTATAATTCTTTTCAATGATTGCAGGGAATTCAAAATCTCAAGTGTGGGAGGAGCTGATTTAACGCATGCACATCAAACTCACTCGGGGAGTTCGCTTATCTAATTTATTTCCTTTCCTTGTGTTATACCAATTGTTATGTTGAGGACAACGTAAATTTTAAGTGTGGAGAGGGTAATTTCTGCAAAATTAGTGCGAACATACTTATATGTGCACAACGTGAAATTCGGCATGAAATTTATTTTTTTTCAAAAATCATTTTTCGTATCATGAAAGGATGATTTTGTGTTAGCGATCTTGTGAGTAATTAGGATACATATGCGTGTCGACTTCTTTCCTACATGATTAACTTAGCGATACTTGAGAGATTCGTACACATAACCCTTTTTTGTGAGATTTTTGAGCCTACGAGCTTTTTGCTGATTTCTTTGGTTGTGTGAATCATGCTTAATTTATTTCTCTTCAGAACTTACTTGTGTATTGCGTTTTGAAACTGCTTAAAGTGTGATTGCGTGAAAGTGAGGAAGGCATTAGGAATTCAGTCCGTAGCCAACGTTTCCGGCCACGCCTGATCACCGTAGTTAGCCACTTTGAGCCTGAGCCTTTTATTTGTGAAAACCGGATTACAAATCCCGGACCTGATTAAGCCTTCAGAAATAACTCCATCGGAGTGATAGTAGAAGTGGAGGTTGAATGTCGGACTCAAGAAGCGCAACCCGTGCTAAATTTCCGAGCTGAGCGTCGAAAAATGTGAGAGATAGGGAAAAGAACTGAAAAAATAGAGAGATAAAAAAGGGCAAAAGAGAGAAAAAAATATATTCGCCTTAGAACCCTTCATCCGATAATTTTTCTCTCTCAAGAGCATTTTATCTTTTTTCTTGATTGAGAGGTTGAAAGAAGAAGGTCTATGTCAAAAAAACAAAAAAAAAGACGAAAAAAGTTGAGTAAGGGGCGAATTTTGGCATTTTCGAGATGATGACATGATTCCGACACGATTACAGCTCATATCCTTTTTACGCTTATTTCTTTCATTGCTTACCTATCTCAACCATATTATAATCCGGTAAAGACCTTCTGATTCATGCTGGATCACTGAAAGAGGTAGAATTACGAATTGCTTGCAGGCTTATGGTAGAGACTAGATTAATGCATGACCCGAGCGATTTCACCGACAATTTACCCCAAACACTTAGTGATTTGAGTGAATCCTTGCGTGGTACGGATTTTGAGGTGTTGCTAAAGAAAATCGTATAGTTAGTCGTTGATTTCGAATGTTTTCCGACTTTACTTGCATTATCTCCTACGTAATTTCGTTCTTGATTGATATGTTGCATTATTTTATACCTTTTTATGCCATTTGCATTCATTTGCTTGAGGGCAATCAAGCGCTTAAGTGTGAGGAGATTTGACAAACATAATTTTTTTATGTTTATATTTATGATAAATAGGTCATTAGTATTTGAGTTTTGAGGGGTCTTCGCGTAATTATGGCAAGAATTGGGGAAAAATGTGCGAATTGGCAAATATTTCAAGACATCAACGAGACATATAGTGGAATTTCTTCCCTGAAACAAGAAATTAGGCAAGAAGGATGAAAACATGCAGCATGGTTTCAGGCGACGACTCTTTCACACGGACAAAAAAATCAACTACAAATCACTTGCTCTCATATATAATAAATTCCATAATCATCTCTAAATAATATCCCTTAATTTCCTCCTATTATATCCCTTAATTATCTCTTCTTTCTAGGAAATATTGTGTATAAATCATTGTATCACATTCATTGTTCATCATTTCAATGGAAGATATTATTCTCCATATTTTACATGGTACCAGAGCATGGTGTAAACCCTAAATTTTCTCTTTCACCATCTCGATTCTAGACGTCTCTCTTGTTTGACGTTTCATCATGGTTGATACCAACGAAAATGAACGTTCAAACGAAACCTCATTTGCTTCTCTCGCTGTGAAGTCACCCTATTATGTTCATCCCTCTGAAATGGGCGATAACTATTTCTCTTGGCATAGCGCCTTTCTCAACGCCTTACAATCCAAGAACAGGGCAAGTTTTCTTGATGGAAGCCTTCCCAAACCTTCTGCCGACTCAGATGATCTGCAAGCGTGGATCCAGGCTCACGCCCTCGTCAAATCGTGGCTCCTTAACTCTTTGTGCAAAGAACTCCAGATTGGCGCGTCTCACACGGCTCTAGCCTCTGAAATTTGGGACGACTTTGCGGAGCGCTTTACACAAGGGATTGCTACTCGAGTTTACGAGTTGAAGCGATCGATCGCGTTGCTTCAGCAAGAGAATGTCCCGACCTCTACTTATTATGGCAAATTAAAAGCCATTTGGAACGAACTATCTGGTCTTCGTCCATCAACAACATGCACATGCAGTGGCTATTCCTGCGGGGCTGCTCGTCGGTTGAACGCTCTTTATGAAGAAGAAAAGGTGTATGATTTTCTCATGGGCTTGGATGACACCTACAGAACCGTTCGATCACAGATTTTGAGTCTTGAGCCACTTCCAACGATCGATCGTGCGTACTCTGTCGTTGCGGCTGATGAGAAGCAGCGTCGCATTGCCGATAGTAGGCTTCCTGTGATTGATGCTACGACTCTTATGGCGAAGGTTTCTCCTGATATTCCGAATCCTTCAACTCGTCGTGAACGGACGGGTGGAGGACCAAACAAGCTTTTTTGTTCTCATTGTCAACGTACTAATCATACCCGAGATCGTTGTTGAGCTGAATGGATATCCTTCTAGTTGGAAAGGCCATCGCCCGAAAGGCTCCTCTCGTTTCCAACCTGCAGCGTTTGCGTCTACGCTGGAGACTTCTCCGCAGTCGGCTCTAATTCTCTCACCCGCACAACTACAACAAATCGCTCAGATGTTAGGCGGAAATTTCACGCCTACCCAACAAATGCCCGGCTCCTCGTCAACAGAAAGCGCACCCGCCACGGTTTCTGGTGGTAAGCCACAATGGGCGGTCGACTCGGGTGCTACCGATCATGCCACCTCTCGTCTACATTTATTACGCAATATTATGCCCGTTTCATCCTTATCTGTCCAGGTTCCGAATGGTGATCGTCTCCCGGTTACTAATATTGGGGATATTTCCATTGATAAACTCTCCATCTCCATGGTGTTTGGGAGTACCGTATTTTCGTTTTAATCTCATCTCTGTGAGCAAATTGACACGAGATCTACGGTGTTTCTTCACTTTTGGTCCTGACTTTTGTTTTATACAGGACTTAGACTCGAGGAAGCTGATTGGAGCGGGTAGAGTGCATGATGGATTCTACTATTTGGAGCCTGTTAAGGAGGGTGGTGGTTCACGATTGTTGATGGCTAGCTCAAAGAATACTCAAGAGTTATGGCATCGCCGACTAGGTCATTTACCATTCCGAAGGCTATCTGCTATTCCGAGTATTTCTATTCCTTCACCTTCCAGTACTGTTTTTTGTGATGCATGTTGTCGAGCCCGACAGACTCGTTTGCCTTTTCCTATTCGTGAAACAAGTACTGTGAATGTTTTTGATTTAGTTCATTGTGATATTTGGGGACCGTATTCCACTGCTTCTATTTCTGGTGCACATTATTTTTTGACTGTGGTTGATGATTATAGTCGTGCGACTTGGGTGTTTATCATGAAACATAAATCTGAGGTGAAACAGTACTTGTTATTATTCTTTAATTGGGTTCGGACTCAGTTCGGTGTGCCCGTGAAATCTTTTCGCACGGATAACGGTTTGGAGTTCACCCATCAGTCATTATTGCATTATTATTTTGAATATGGTATTGATCATCAGACCAGTTGTGCTCATACACCTCAGCAGAATGGTGTTGTTGAACGCAAACATCGCCATATTTTGGAAGTCGCTCGTGCTCTACGTTTTCAAGCTGGCTTACCGATTAAATTTTGGGGTGAATGTGTATTGACTGCTGCCTACTTGATTAATCGCATGCCTCTCTCTGTTCTACATAATCGCACACCTTATGAACTTCTTTATCGTCGTAGCCCAGACTATTCCCATTTGCGGAGCTTCGGATGTCTCTGTCATGCGCATGTTCCTAAGCATGGCCGGGGTAAATTTGATTTCTCGTAGTAATCTTGGAGTATTTGTGGGTTATCCATCCAGTCAAAAGGGCTATCGCATTTATAATCTTCATCGTCACGTTATATATACTTCTCGTGATATTCAGTTTTTTGAGGACAAATACCCTTTTGTTACTCTGGTTTCTTCGGATTTGCCTCGTTATTCGCAGTCGGCCGATGATATAGCCCGAGATGCCGCTATTGAGAATCCACAATTGGCTACTGCTCGACCTCTCTCGGATTCGTCTCATTCATTGATTGTTGATGATTCTCCGAGTATGATTTCATCATCGTCCGCACATGCATCTTCACCTCCGCTTACTAAGCGCTCTCGCACTTTGCCACGTCATTGATGCATACGACTTTATATTACCACCCTCCCTGCTCCCCTATAATCCATCTGCCTCTCCCGCTCCCTCCAGCTCATCTACGGTACATTCATTCTCTAAAACATTATGTTATTCTCGTTTTACGAAGCCTCACAGTATTTTTTTAGCGGCCATTTCATCTGGAAATGAGCCCACTTCTTTTGCCAAAGCTGTAAAATTTCAGCATTGGCGTGATGCTATGAAACGGGAGATTGAGGCTCTTGAGGCTAATCATACGTGGACGCTTGAACCTTTACCTCCCGGGAAGCGAGCCATTGACTCTAAATGGGTATACAAAATTAAATTTAAACCCGATGATACCATTGAACGCTACAAAGCGCGTCTTGTCGCCAAAGGATATAAGCAAATTGAAGGAATCGACTTTCATGAGACATTCGCGCCTGTGGCAAAGCTGGTCACTGTTCGCTGTTTACTTGTTGTTGTGTCTATTCGTAATTGGGAATTGCATCAACTTGATGTTACCAATGCCTTCCTTCATGGCGATCTTCATGAGGAAGTTTACATGAGGATTCCTCAAGGTTTTGCTAAACAAGGGGAGCATCGGGTCTGTCGCCTTCGCAAGTCTCTTTACGGCTTACGCCAGGCTTCTCGAAATTGGTAGCACAAGTTTACTCATTCTCTTGTTGATGTTGGTTTTCATGAATCGGCCTCTGATCCTTCTTTATTCATATATTCCTCGGGGTTATCCATCGTTGCTGTTCTAATTTATGTCGATGATATTGTTGTGGCTGGCAATGATTCTGCTCGCATCGAAGCTCTTAAAACTCATTTACATCAACAGTTTCACATTAAGGATCTTGGGCCACTTAAGTACTTCTTGGGGATTGAGGTTGCTCTCCTGATGGTATTTTTCTCAGTCAGCGCAAATATACTCTGGACATCCTCAATGAATGTGGTCTTCTTGGATGTTGTCCAAGTCCAACACCCATGGAACAACAACATCAGCTGGCTTCTGATTCGGGTTCTTTATTTACTGACACTGGTCAATATAGACGTCTTGTAGGACGACTTTTGTATCTCACTATTACTCGTCCCGACATTAGCTACGCCGTTCACATTTTGACCCAATTCATGCAGCAGCCACGTCAGACCCACTATGATGCAGCACTACGAGTTTTGCGCTATCTTAAGTCTGCTCCAGGTCAAGGAATTTTCTTTCCGTCGACAGGATCTTTACAGTTGCGGGCTTATTGTGATTCTGACTGGGCTAGTTGTCCCCTTACACGACGATCTACCACTAGTTTCATTATATTTTTAGGTTCTACTCCACTATCATGGCGTGCTAAGAAACAATCGGTGGTCTCTCGTTCATCAGCAGAGGCAGAATATCGGGCTATGGCATCTACCGCTAGTGAGATTGTGTGGCTCGTTCGCTTACTCGCCGAGTTACACATTACACAATCTGATCCTGTTTCCCTATATTGTGACAATCAGGCAGCTTTGCACATCGCGGCTAATCCGGTGTTTCACGAAAGGACAAAGCATATTGAAATCGACTGTCATTTCGTTTGTCACACATGCAATCGAAGATTTTGATTCCACGGCCTATTTCTTCTGCTGATCAGTTGGCTGACTTCTTTAGGAAGGCCTTAGGTCGTGAAAGGTTTCGTGATCTATTATCCAAGTTGGGCACTCGAGATCTTCATGCTCCAACTTGAGGGGGAGTATTGAGATAATAAATTCCATAATCATCTCTAAATCATATCCCTTAATTTCCTCCTATTATATCCCTTAATTATCTCTTCTTTCTAGGAAATATTGTGTATAAATCATTGTATCACGTTCATTGTTCATCATTTCAATGGAAGATATTATTCTCCATATTTTACAGGGTCTGCCTGAAATACCTTCCCTGAACCTACGTAACATTTGCTCACCTACAACCCAAAGCACACACCTGAAGCATCCACCTACCACTTCACGTACGTTGCTCACCTTCAAGACCAAGCCCGCAGCTGCTCTTCTCCTCACACAGCACACACACAGCAGCAAGGACCAAAGGTGGGGGCTGCTGCAACAAGGAGCTGAAAGGGCTGCCCTTCCTCAGACGCACACCACGTGTTCGATCAAAGCACTCAACGAAGAAAGGGATTAACCGCGGAGCCGAAATTCAGGGAAGAAACTGTGACGCCAGGGCCGAAGAGGGCGGGGAGTGATCGCCGGTGCCAGGGTGCACGGACAATGAGCGGCTCCTGGCAGGCTTCTAGGCGAAGGGGTACATGAACGAACCGATCCAACACCAGAATGAGAGGGGATCCTGAGACTGACAATGTATGGGCGTGTCAGGCTAAGAATCGTATTAAAGAATTGATAGTACTACTCATATCACCAAGGTCGACCTACCTTTTCGGGAGTCCATCTATAGAAACTCCGAAGTTAAGTGTGCTTGACTTGGGGCAATCTAGGGATGGGTGACCCCCTGGGAAGTTTCTCAGGGTGCGTCTGAGCGAGTGCACGAAGCACGCTAAAAGGTTAAATGGTGGTACAGTGGGGCCAGACTATCAGTCGGAGTGTGGTGGGCCCAACCCCACTGGTCCCGGTAGGGACCAAAGCTATAGTGACACCCGGTATGGGACGGGTTGTTACAGAAACATGTTTTCCTCTTTGTTATTTACGCTCCTCGTTGTGTTAATGCTTCGTATGAGTGGCTAAATTCCGTAGTATTTGAGATTAGATGAACCCTAGCGAGATCGACGCATGTTTTAAGTGTTGTTGTTTTTCTGCTATTATTACGACTCGGTTACGAATTATAATATTGTTTTGATTATGTGTAGGTGATTGAAATTATTGTTGGGAAATCGTAAGCTACGCTCGAGATAGGGGCTGGCGATTAGACCACCCGTAGACGAGCGGAATAAATCCATCGCTAGAGATAGGTTGGGCTACCCATTCAGATTAGAGCCAAATCAATTAGCGGATTCATCGTATTTAATGCGGTCTTCGGTTAAGTAGTTAGGGAAGCTTGCCCGGCTCCTTAATTCGTAGATTAGTTGTTTACGAGTCTTGTGTGATAAGGCGCAGTTACGTCGGTCATAAAAATTCGTCTGCATGATTAGGAATTCTCACGATCTAATAATTAGTAGAAAATTCGTTAAACATTAGCAAATTCTGTCGAGCTAGGGGGATTCGAAATCTCAAATATGTTTATTATTATAGTCGTTAAATCTTTTATTTTCATTTCGAGAAACTTTTTTCTATCATAGTTCTATTATTATTTTATTAGGGTATAATCAAATCAACCTCTCTGCTAGAATATTTAAACGAGGTATTCTATTATCGCATAGTTCATTTGGTTCGATACTCGAATACTTACCGCTTTTGTACTACTATCGATAGGTACACTTGCCTATTGAGCGTAGAATAGTTCGTAATATTCGTTTTCATTTTTCTTACTCGATTCGCTCGATCACATGTCTATTAATTTATAGAGTTAATATGTTGAAGCATGTCAAAGTAGAAACGATGATCTAATAATATACACTAGTATATTGGCACACCCAACGTGTGTGCTTGACTATATAAAATTATAATATTAATTTATATTTTAAATTTTAATAGTTGTAATTATAATGTTGGATTTAATTTACTATTATTTTTAAGAATTAAAAAATAATTTTCAGGATGTAATGATGATAATTTAAAATTAAGAGTAGAAAGGTAATTTGTGGCTGCCACACCAATCAATTTGGGAACAGTTACTCTAAGCCTCCTACCCTTAATAAAATAGAAAGATGGCCCGTTATATGATCAAGTAAAAATTTCTGGAACCACCGTTTTATGGCTAATATACCCTAATTCAGAAAGTGTGCTTAAAATAAGGGGTCTTTACAGATAAGTACCTATTTGGATAAAAACTTGTAATTTAGTACATTGTCAGGATTTTTTTTATATGTAGGTACTTAACAGAATAAATTTTTTGCACATAGGTACCCGATCCCCAAAATTACACCATACAACACATTTGGGTACCCTATATAACAGAAAATGGTACGACGTAAGCTATATTTAGGTACGCCCTATGTAACACACAGGTATGCCGTAGGTACGACGTATGCTATATTTAGGTATCCTAAATCAACCTGTTATGGTACGCAATATACACACAGGAAGGTACGACATGACTAAAGAAACTGGTAAAATTAAATCGGGTACCTATCTGTAAAATTTTCTGACATGGTACCTATGTGTAAAAAATTTATCCAATTGGATATTTTTCTATAGATTCACTTTAAAATAATTAAATAAATTTTATAGTAGTATTTATTTATGATCAACTTGGGCCTCCATCTGTTTACAAGAACGTGGTCACAAAAATTTAAAGGAATGATCTAATTCTTTTTGTTTTTCATGTTAGAAGTATACTCACGAAACCGGTTGAGATCCTCTATTTCACTTTTTGTATTCCATTCCGTATTCCAACAAACGAAAATCATTACACCTCCCCCCGACAAGTGTTAAAACACACGTAAACATCATTACGCCATTTCATTACAACAAGTGTTTAAAAAAAAACTCATTATTACGTATTTTTCTAATATGGAGTAGAAAAAATCAGTATTATATATTAAAATAGAGAAAACGTAATAATGAGTTTTTTTTGTTTAAACACCTGTTGTAATGAAATTCATAGGTGTAATGATGTTTACGTGTGTTTTAACACTTCTCGGGGGGAGGTGTAACGATTTTCGTTTGTTGGAATACGGAGTGGAATATAAAAATGGAATACAGGATCTCAACCCTCACGAAACACCACAATTTCAAATAAATCTGAACCTCGTCCTCATATTCAGATTTGGGACTCTATTCACCACAAAAGACATTTTAAGTTGGGATGTCGGAAAATTCTTATAAGATAACAATTCAAAATGTCTCATAATGACTGCAAAATTATTTAATTTTCACGACTAAAAAATTTCTTTCTCGATCTAACAAACCAATATTTTTTTCTCGAAAGATAGCTTGCATAAATCAACAAAGGTACAAGAGCTAAATAGCTCAAAGGATCTCACCGGTACATCGTCAACCGTAAGGACAAAGACTCACAAACGAGCACAACACACCCCAAAATGGGGACACAACCCTCCCATGCGGTGAGAACAAAGTCCACAAGGGACAAACCAATATAGCCAGTGGAGGAGCCACATGAGAACCAGTGGGTCACTGGACCCCACTGGGAAAAAAAATTATTAATAATTAGGATGAAAAAATTTATATTATGACTAAATTGAAAAATATTATACTGAAAGGACCCCAGTGAAAATCTATAAAAATAGTGGGTATGTGGTCCAATTTCCATTTTCCTAGTACAATTACTAAATTGACCCCACTGAATTAACAGGCTCCGCCACTGAATATAGGTCTTGTTGACAGATTTCATCTTAGGAATTCGATAGACCATATCATAGAGGTCTATAAGCCATCTCAACTATCTTCGTTACAAAGCTCTTAGATATCTTGAAAAGTTCTTATAAAGTTTCTACCTATTTTTTACACATGTAATTTATATCGATCAAGTTGTATTTCTAATCGATTCAATGAGCGCGAACGAGCCGCAAACCATCTTACACTAAAAAGACAGGCAATCGTAATTCCACCAAAGAAAGCACAATTACAAGAAGAAAAAAAAACTACTAATACAACATGAAATACAATATTAATCACATCAAAGATTTGAGAGACCTAGCCTTGACCTGCTTTCTGGGTCGCTTCTTCGCATTCTCCTCATCGTCTTCTTCACCATAATAATCATCGTCTTCATCGATATAATCAAACTTACCATCACCTTCACCATCAATAATATCATCAGCCACTAATCCATTATCAGCTTCACTAAGCTCATTGTCAGCAATAATATCAGAACTATCCAAGTTAGCATCGTCGCCTCGATTATTATTACGACGGTGATCGCCTCTCTTTGTGGGCCATCGTGGTCCAAAACCAGCGTAATAGTAAAACTCGTTAGGATTCGAAGAGGAAGAAGAACCCAAATTAGCCTTTGCCTTACTACTATTATTAGAGCCCATCTCAACTTTCTTTTTCTTCCTCTTCTTCTTCTTCGAACGATGTTCTTGATGAACTGGGCGATTATTGGTGTTACTGTAATAGCTCTTCACTTGGGTCAGATGATGTTCGCAAAGTGAGTTGCCTTTCATCGCCAACCTTCGACATTTCCAGCTCTTACCGTCTGTTTTGCAGCACATTTTTTGTCGATCTTTGAGGTCATTCGATTCGAATTCGTGCCCGATAATGAACTCGGGACTGTAATCGATGCGTAAAAGCTCGTTGATTCTGTTGGGTATGCAAACCCAAGATCCCACATCGGTTAGATAAAAGAAATATGAGTGGTTTATAAGCTTGTGGGTTCACTCCCTCTATTGCCAATTGGTTTTAGAGAGGAACCCCACAAGCTTATATCGGGTTGGGTTTGGGCTGGAATTGGGTCTGAAAAAAAAAATCCCTACATGGTGCGGTGAGCGTGGACGAACACGTGGGGTGCCTTCAGATGGAGAAATTCTAGCCCGGATACGGTGTGGGTGGTGTGTCCCCGGCCCTTGTAAGACGATTGGTGAATCTGCGGTGGAAAAGAAAGCGCTTGTGCAGTGATTGCGAGGAAGCGCTTGGTGCAGATAATCGTAAAAAGGGAGGCCCGTTGGGTGGTCTTGAGTTTGAGGGAAGGATTGTTGGGTATGCAAACCCAAGATCCCACATCGGTTAGATAAAAGAAATATGAGTGGTTTATAAGCTTGTGGGTTCACTCCCTCTATTGCCAATTGGTTTTAGAGAGGAACCCCACAAGCTTATATCGGGTTGGGTTTGGGCTGGAATTGGGTCTGAAAAAAAAAATCCCTACAGATTCGCATAAATGTTTCTGCAAAAAAATTATGTAATGGGCACTAAGCTTCTAATGTAAGATTATTACCTCTCCTCAGCAGCAACTGAAGAGCCAAAATGCATGTAGTTCTTCCCATATCCATCGACCAGCATAAGATTATCCCATTCCTAACAGACGGTTCGAATCAATTGATCAATCGGTAAAGTTACAAACCAATAAGGAATTTCAACACATCGGCGACGGTGAACCTCCATTAATCGTAAAAAATCAGAACTTTCTAGCGGGGGAATGGAATATTACGAAACCCTAGATAGAGAAGAAGACCCCCCCCCCCCCCCCCCAAGAACGAAGAGCGACGAAGACCAAGAAATAGTGGTTGCGGTAAGAGAGGTCTGAGAAAGAAACACTAGGCTACGCATTATGTCGAATAGGTGGTGCGCCTGAAGTAGACAAAAGATGGACGGCGGCGTAAGTACCTGCGACGGCGGAAGCGTTGGTGGCAGCGGAGAAGATGGCGGTGAGAAAGTGGCGACGGCGTCCCATGGAGATTGATTCAACTGACAAGTGTGGGTTTGGATTACGGCGACTGGCTTTAGATTCGACGTCGCATGGAAGAGAGACGATGATGATGATGAGTTCTTGCGTATTCTCATGTGGTGGGTTTTCGTTTTGCGGTGAAGTAGATCCAAAAGTATTATTTAATTTGTTGTTTGGTACGATATATACATACTATAGTAATTTTCTGCCTCCTTTATGCGAATACTTAAAAAATTGGCAAATCTACACGTAAATGGCTATCAATATAAAATTTTCTCGCTTTGCTACCTTGTGAAATTTTTTGTCCTTAGGTACTCCATTTGAAACTTTTCCTACACTTAGGTACCCATTGGACAAAAAAAAATATCCCTAAAAATTTAGGGGTGAGCAAAACCGGATATCCGGATTTTCGGATCAGATATCCGGATTTTCGGATATCAAAAAATGATATCTGTATCTGGTCCGGTTTTAATCGGATATCCGAAAATCGGATATCCGCTTTATTCGGATATTTAAATCGGATATCCGCATCCGGTTTTTATATTTATTTTTTTATATTTTTTCTTTTCAAAATCATTTTTTTTTTATTTCTTATCAAAATAAAAAATATATTTTTTCATGTAAAAATTTCTACACATAGTAATTAACGTGTGAATTTTATGATTACATAATAAATAATTAACACAATACCACAAATTCACATTAATTTTTTAACTTGCATCTAGATGTTTTTGTTTTTCTTTTTTACAAAGGTTTTGGCAATAATAAAATAATATGAATACAAATATTTCCACTTGGGCGATTTTTTTCCTTTTTTGACCTTCATTTTTCACTTTAAGCTATTTTTCTTATTTTTATTATTTTTTAAATATGAAATCGGATACCGGATATTGATTTTAGAAAACCACTATCCGTATCCGATCGAGTTTATTTTAAAATAACTCGGATCGTATATCCGATCCGATTTTTAAAACCGGATATCCGTTTTTTCGTGTTTTGAAAATCGGAAATCCGGTCTTCGGATATTTTTGCTCAGCCCTACCTAAAATAGATCATATTTACATGATATATCTAGAATAACATAACACTTAACAAAAAGGAAAGCAAAAACTAAGAAAATATTCTCAAAACCCACCACATTCGACCGATCAACAAAAAAAACTCAATCCTCAATCCAAGCTTTGAACACTACCTTCCATCAAACTTTCGATAGACCACATCCGTCACCTGACGAACACCTCGTTCTTTAGTATGTGGTTTTCCGTATTTTTTGGTGTGTGTTTTCGAGTTGTAGTTTTAACCCCAATTTTGCAAGAGATTTCGTTAACATTATGGGTCTTCACAAATCTTGTCGCAAACGTTTTCGGATCTGCATCTGGGTGTATTATTTCATCAATTAATTTAATGATGATGTAATTGCTATCTTCATTTTTGGTTTATTCGTCCATTATGGCTTTCGAATAACCAATTATGGTTTAGATTTATATGATTATAGGGCATGTTTGTGCTAACTTTATCAATTTGGTGGACTGTGGCTATTATAGGACTTGAGCCATTCGCAATTATCTGTTCTCTGTTGATAAGTTCGATTTTGTGTTGTTGTGTTGTTGGCATTTTGGTACCACGTACTAGTATAAAGTGGTTAAATATAGGTAGAACTGTTGTACGATAAGTCTCTTTTTTTGGTACCCCATCTAATTGTAGTTAAATTCATATGTATTATTTTGATTGTTTCATAGTTGCGATGAATAGATACATCATCAGACCTACAGCTCGTGGGAGGTATCTTGACGATATTGAAGTTGAAGTATATCGTGGCTCTATGACTGCCACAATACTTAGAGATACTCTTAGTTGTATGATCAACTTGTTTGAATTTTTTATTTGTGTATATAAGATTTTAGACTGAGGTTGAGGTTCTACGAACCTGTTCTGAGGTTGAGCGTGTGACTTGTGAGACTTGTTTAAGCTCCAAGTATTTTTATAGTACCTGAAAAAACGCTTGTAGTACCAATATACAGATGTTTGCAGTACCAATATATAGATTTTCGTAGTACCTTAACATATGCTAGTGTAGTACTATTCGTAGGTTACTTGTAGTATCGTTTTCGTACCATGTTTTTAATTATCGACGTAGATTATTGTGCAAATAAGGCATGAGATCCTCCAAAATACGGCACATAATAAAAATTAAACACACTGTAACGTAAAACATAACACTAACTTCCAATAGATAAAAAATATTGACTATGCAGTTAGATTTTTTAGTACTAGTATCATATTAAGTAGAAAGAAAGTTGATGTTTCGATGTAATAATACCTATTCTAAATATTAACCCACCAATATTGATACCAAATGATCAATATAATACATGTAACTATGGTAACATAGTCAGTGGCCAAAAATATTTCGAAGGGCGTCGAAAAACTCTTATGCTAATTTGTAGTATCAATATACAGATGCTTGTAGTACCAATATATAGATGTTTGTAGTACCGTAATATATACTAGTGTAGTACCATGCGATGTTACTTATAGTGTCTTTTTCGTACCACGTTTTTAATTATCGAAAACACATAGATTATTGTGCAAATAAGGCATGAGAATTCCAAAATATGGAACATAGTGGAACTTAAACACACGGTAACGCAAAATGTATGCACTAATTTCCAATAGCTAAAAAGTCTTGACTTTGTAGGAAGATGTTCTTACTAGTATCATATTAAGTAGAAAGAAAGTTGGTGTTTCAATGTAACAATCATAATTCTAAATATTAACACTCATATTGATACCAATCAATACAGTACCTATAACTATGGTGCCAAAAACAGCATCGAGAAACTCATATCCTAATTTGTAGTACCAATATACAGATTATTGTAGTACCAATATATAGATATTATTAGTAACATAACATATGCTAGTGTAGTACCATGTGTATGTTACTTGTAGTATCCTTTTCGATCATTTTTAATTATCTAAAACACATAGATTATTGTGCAAATAAGGCATGAGAACTTCCAAAATACGGAACATAATAAAAATTGAATACATGGTATCTTAAAATGTAAACACTAACTTCCAATAGATCAAAAATCTTGACTATGTAGTAAGATGTTCTTACTGTTGGGAATCCCCGAGGTCCCCAGACCCTGTTCCTCGAACGGCGGAATTTTAAAATTTTACGGGGTTCCCGCCTATCCAAGTTCGCTCGGTTACAAACAGGGGCGGACCCAGCCTGGTATGACTGGGGGGTCAAGCCCAGCCCACAACCCAGCCTACAGCCCATGTAATTATATAAAAATGAAACAAAAAACCTCCAGGAGATTTGAACCCATGCCGTTTAAATGTGATGACTTCATCAGCAACTCCAAGAACCACTAGACTAGAGGCAATTTTCGAAAATTTTAATGCATATAATATACTTAACAGGACCACGGTCGGGGGTTCTGGCACCCCCGAGCCCCTACGTGGGTCCGCCCCTGGTTACAAACACGAGAAAGTAATGACGTAAAGAAATAAGGGATTAGCCATGATACCTCGTCGAAACCTCTTGACGATGGCTAGCTTCGAACCCTTCAAATCCCGGAGGCATAGTGCCCCTCTCCTGCGCCAAAAGCCCACGAACGGGACTCCTTCTTTGCTAAAGATCGTCACGCCGGTACCTCACAAACGTCGCAGATATTCTTGCAAGTGCAGATAGGCCAAGAACGAGCTGCTTGCTGACCCCGAGAGAGAGAGTGCGTGAGAGGAAGTGGTGAGGGAAGAAAACTCTTATTTTTTCCTCTCTTTAGCTTTAATTTCGAAATTGTGCTTCTTCTCAACTTTAGGATCTCGAAAATCCTTATTTATATCACTTAGGATTGGCCAAAAATAGGTTGAGGTGGTAGGAGAAAAATCCTTACACCTCCCCTTACCAAGTCTTCGTTTTACCAAGTAACGAATTCAAAATTCAAACTTTTATCTTAATTAATTAAATACAATATTTAGTATATTTTTAAATATATAATATCCAATATAAATATATTTAATAATTTCGAAATTTTATCTAATAAAATTCGAAACTTATATATATTCGATATATATTATTTCATTCCAGATTAAATAATATTATCTCTCTAAGACAATAATAAAGATTTAAATCTAATTTAAATCATATACTAAATATTCAATATCCAATATTTTATTTCAAAAATATCTCGTCAGGTTAAAAGATCATTATACCCTTCACTAGTCAAACTTAGTATTTTCGGCTGATCAAGGTTTTGGCCAAGCCCCAAACCCTAATGTCTCAATCTAGGACCTAGTCTTGTCTCTCTCTCTCTCTCTGATGATGACGTTGTGTCGGTTGCTCTTTTTAAGCCCGACTATCTTGGTTCGTCTCAACCGGCCTAGGAGGTATCTAGGAGTTCGATATTCACCTAGCCAGCCTCATGGTACTGAACAGATCCTAAGTTGAGTACGAATTTGATCTAACCATAATCCACGAACCGACTGTAGATTTTCGTCATACGTATATACCTTTTACGTTTGTCCCGGTCGAGTGAAAGTCACGCATAGTCAAACTTACAGAACTCGACTCTATGTCGTTTATGTCAGTGAAAGTACCTAAACTGCCCTCCAGGACTATCGCGAGTCAGTTATATGCTCTGGCCAGAGACTTGGATAAATTCCCGCACATTACACTTGCCATAGGACGTTAACCTCGAATTAATCGAGACCGTAAATCCTGCTTCGCGGTTTAACCGGAAATTTCATTGAAAAGCCAAGACCGCATTTCGCCGCGGACCCATGCCACCGGCAAGACGGGCTTAGCAAACTAGTGACAAGTCAAGACCTCAAGACCAACCCCAAGTTAACCCTTTCGGTCTAAGGTTCACACAAAATACTACAGACAATCGATTGATCAAGGACAATACAAGCGCGTGATCGTTTGATTACGAGTCAGTGTCCAAATACAGATAATCCCCTGATTCATCTAGTATCATTGTCACGGGCTCCCACTTCTCAAGTGAACGGTTGGCATAACCATATTGGACCCATCGACAAACAAGTCATACTTGTCGATCCAGTCACCCAACTGGAGACTTAGACTTGTGGACTAATTTTAATATTGCAGTATCTCAGCTTACTGGTGCCCCTCTCTGTCTCACAGAATCAGTAACTGAACTGCCAATATTTGGGTTTTATTAATTTATCTTATTCACCCAAGGTGAAATCTATAGACTAATTAATAATTTGCCTTTTAATTTATTTAACGAATAATAAATTAGTTTTGAATAAAATCATTCCATTAATAGAAGTAATCAAATTTCATTACTAAACACTACATAATTACCAAATTGCCCTCGTACTACTAGTCCTCGTACGGCATCTAGGGCACATACCTCAAAAATCTCCCACTTGCACTAATGCCACGCGCCATGATCTTTTAACCCCATTCTACCAAGGTGTCGATCAAGCACTGGCTTCGTGAACGGGTCCGCTGCATTCTTTGCAGAGGCGATTTTCTGCATGGCTATCGAGCCATTTCAACAAATCCACGTCGCACGTGGTATTTTCTCTCTAAATGTTTGGACTTACTGTGAGCACGTGGTTCCTTAGCTTGTGCGATTGCCCCGCTGTTGTCGCACCATAATGGCAGCGGGCGATCCACTATGCTAGGTACCACTTGTAGTTCCTCTAAGAACTTGGATATCGAAACACGCTTCTTGCCAGCTTCTGAAGCTATGATGTACTCCGCCTCAGTGGTGGAATCAGCAGTCGTGCTTTGCTTGGAACTTTTCCAAGACATTGCGCCACCATTGAGTATAAAGACAAAACCCAAACTAGACTTTCAGTAATCCACATCTGATTGGAAGTCCGAATTTGTATATCCATCTACTTCTAATTCTCCAGGGCCGTTTACCATCAAGTCCTTAATCCGTCTAAGGTACTTTAGGACTGTCTTTACCGCCGCCCAATGATCCTTACCAGGGTTAGCCTGAAACCACTCACTGCGCTCACAGCATACGCTATGTCCGGTTGCATGCAAAGCATCGCGTACATCAGGCTACCCATGGCTGAAGCATAGGGGACTCCACTCATCTCTTGTCTTTGTACCTCATTCTGAGGGGACATAGCCTTTGAGAGATGAATCACATGCCTCATAGGTAGTAACCATTTCTTAGAGTCGTCCATCTTAAACCTTTTAAGGACTTTATCTAAGTAAAGGGCCTGGGACAAGCCTATTGACCTTTTCGCCCTATCTCTAAATAGGCGAATTCCTAGATTATAGGTCGCTTCTCCCAGGTCTTTTATAGATAATTCGGTCGAAAGCCAAGCTTCGACTTCTGAGAGCATTCTAACGTCGTTTCCCATCAAAAGGATATCATCTACGTACAATACTAGAAACGACACCTTACTCCCACTGGCCTTTCTGTAGACGCAGGGCTCAACTTCATTCTTTATGAATTCGTAGTTCTTAACCACTCCATTGAACCGAAGATTCCAACTCCTTGAAGCATGTTTCAGTCCATGACCGATTCAGCTGGCACACTATTCGAGCATCTGCTTCTGACGTAAAACCTTTGGGCTGCTCCATATAGATCTCCTCCTGGAGGAATCCATTCAGGAAAGCGGTCTTTACGTCCACCTGCCAGATCTCATAGTCAAGGTGTGCTGCTATCGCAAGCATAATTCGAATGGACTTTATTATTGCGACAGGTGAGCAGGTTCCTCATAGTCAATTCCCTCTTTCTGACTATACCCTTTCGCCACAAGCCTAGTTCTGTACGTCTCGACCTGTCCATCAGATCCAATCTTTTTCTTCTAGATCTTTTTATTGCCAATTGGTCTAAAACCATTAGGCAGGTCTACAAGAGTCCAAACCAGGTTTGTGTGCATCGAGTCCATTTCGCCCTGCATAGCCTCAAGCCACTTGAGGGAGTCTGTACCAACAATTGCCTGGTCGTAGGTGCGGGATCGTCCCCGACGCATCCCTCAGTCGCAGCATCCCCATGCTCGACTTAGGTGACGGGATCGTCGCCGACGCATCCTTCACTCGCAGCATCCCATGCTCGACGTGTACCATACCATATCTCTTAGGTATATGAGATATCCTACTGGACCTGCGCAATTGCGGCTGAGTCGGGTTTTCTGGAACGTCGTCTAACGACTCTGGAATAGGAGTCGATTCGTCCTTTAACTCTCTTAGAGTTATTTCTCGTTCTTTACCGCCTTCGCCTACGAATTCTTCCTCCAAGAAAGTAGCGCGTAAAGTGACGAACACCCTGTGTTTGTCTGGGATGTAGAAGTAATACCCTGTTGAGTCCTCGGGGTATCTGACGAATCTCGCCATTAATGATCTTGATTCAAGCTTATCTGCCATCAACTTTTTCACAAAGGCGCAACCCCAGACTCTGATGTGATTCAGACTCGCCTTACGATTATGCCAAGCCTCGTAAGGAATCCTATCGGCAGAGCGGGTAGGTATCCTGTTAAGGATATATGCCGATGTTTCTAAGACATATCCCCACATCGAAATGGGGAGATCTGTGTAACTTATCATCGACCGAACCATATCTAAAAGCGTTCGGTTTCTCCGTTCGGCCACGCCATTCAATTGCGGCGTGCCTGGCGGGGAAAACTGTATGATGATGCTATTTTCTCTAAGAAATGCATCAAACTCAATGCTCATGTATTCACCGCCTCGATCTGACCGAACGTCTTTGATGAACTTGACAGTTTGCTTCTCCACTAATGCTTTATACTTTTTGAACATTTCAAGAGCTTCGGACTTTTGTCTCATCAATTCCCGTAGCGGGAGAAATCGTTCGTGAACGTTACGAAGTAGCAACAATTACCTGGGGCCGTTACCTTAAATGGTACACATACGTCAGTGTGGATCAAACCCAACACTTCTGTGACCCTAGTAAAAGTCCCTATGAAAGGTGACTTGGTCATTTTCTCTAAGATGCAAGACTGACAGGTAGGAATCGGGCATGTTCGCACTGTGCTAATTAAAACGTCCTTTTCCATCTGTTCAATCTTCTGCTGTGTGACCTAGTCATAGGTGTCAGATGTATCGATCGTTCGACCCAGTCGATGATTTGGTGATTGCATTTACATATTTTACGTTGTCTTTTAAGTTGACGTAATATAAATCATTTATTAATGTCGCACTTCCAACATTTTCATTTCTAAAATAAGTATGGCAAACATTATCAATGCATCGAAACTCATAACCCAGTCTGCTCAAAACATGAATCAAAATAATGTTTTTAAACCCCTTGGGCAAAACCAAAACGTCAGAAAGTTCTAAACAATGTAATGACGATAAGACTAAGGTCTTCGATCCCATGTGTGTAGCTGGTACACTATGTCCACTACCTACGTTGATCGAGACCTCGCCAGCTCGAAGCTTCCTACTTCGTTCTAGACCTTGGTTCAAAACACAAATGTGGGAACTAGCCCCTGAGTCAAGTATCCACAAAGTAGAATACACAGAACAATTAGCTTCAAAAACTAATTGTTTTCCTGAGGCGTCAGACGCCTCCAGCTTCGGACATTCACGCTTCCAATGGCCCAGCTGCTGGCAAAGAAGGCACTTATCCGTGGGCTTTGCACCCGACCTTTCGACCTTGTTGGTCTTCGTCGTCTTGTCGACTCTACCCTTGGCCACGCTTGTCTTGTTCGACTTCTTCTTCGATCCCTTGGACCTAGAAGTCGCAACAAGCATGTAGGCGTGCACCTTCGCTGAATCTTCAACCCACTTATCGTGGAGTACAATCACCTCATGGATTCAGCTGTCGGAAACTCTGGGTCCTGAATGTCCAAGACATAATCCAATTTCTCTAATTTGAGGACGATCCTCAAATTTTTCAGCCATTCTACTTAGTTCGGTCCCACCGAACAATATTCATCCAAGAGTATAATTAATGGGTTTGTCATCGTAACTAATAGAGAAGAAAATAAAACAGGAGAAAATAAACAGATAGTTGGGATTTGTAGTGTTTAATCAGACTAAATTAGGACTTCAAATTTTCGTCTGACTCCCACTATTTTTCTCGAAACCCTTTCTCCCGTTAGGTATTTCAGAAACCTTGTTGAATGGTTTCATAGTGGCGTTGAGTTCCCCGCGCTACAACAAACAAGCCTCAACTTAACAGCTTATTGGCTCGTTTGGTTAGCCGAGGTCGTGTCCCACACGTTTCTGTCACAGATTCAACATCTTCGTCTCAGCCAGGGTCCCTCAGTCATAACTCGGAACATGTTGGGAATGACTGTCCAATTGCAACCTATCAACGTCCGTAGGATAGCTCTTTGTTAGAGGATGGAGAGTGGTCGGTGAGGGGCAATTCATAATTGTATCCAAACATGTTCACGCAAAGGCGAGGGTTTGGCGCCGTAACTCAACCAACCGCAACCGTACCCCTAATTCGTAACATTTTTAGACTTTATAGAAGACAGGAGCCTAGCCCCTTTACTCACTTGATATTAAAGGTCAAACCTCGGGAGAATCCTCACAGTTTTAACACGGGCACATTATGCACATTATCACGTTCGAAACCAACACAATAAGACTCTACATCTTCGGGCTTTGCTCGAACGGACGCCTCGGCTACCAGCTCGTTCATTCGGGTTCCTCTCGATTGACACTCGTACTACCGTCATAACAAAACTACAATAGCCTATGACGGGGAATCTATCCCTAATAAAACCGCCCGTCTTATCTAATAAAACTGTAAAGTACAACCCGGGGGGACCTTGTCACCCTTAACATATCACCCGGCAAAATATAGAACCTAATCCCCAATCAATCACCACGTTATTCAAATAACATGCATCACGACAAATTTAACACATTTCCGAGCCGAGATCAAATTTTGACTTTTAAATGGGCCGGGCCTAGCCCTATGTTTATTGGGCCGTTGGATGGGCTGGACCAGGCCTTTCGGGCTTGTGCCAGGATGCTCGCACCATGCGCGCTGCCAGCCCCGTGCCGCGCTCCCCATGCGGCCAGCCTCGATCCACGCACACTCTTAGCCTAGCACTGCGCACACCGACGTGCGCGGTCATACCTACTTTCCGCGCATCCACGCGCGGCTTTCGCACGCGCGCGTCCCGTGTCTCTCATGCTGCATGCCCCGCGTGCGGTCAGCCCTATGCACCACGCGTGGCCAGCCCGTCTTGAGTCGCGCACCACTACGGATAGGAGCAGGACGCACGCTGCACGCAGCCCGCCTTGAGTTGTGCACCGCATGCGACTAGACGCAGCCCCGCGCACCGCGCGCGCGGCCTGCCCGGGCGCCGTGTGCGCCATGCGCACGGCTAAGGCTTTCGGGGTTTTCGTGGTCTTTTTGTCATACTCCCGTGACTTTAACCGAGCCTATGGCTCTGATACCACTGTTGGGAATCCCCGAGGTCCCCAGACCCACGTTCCCCGAACGGCGG
Organism: Craterostigma plantagineum; assembly: GCA_027422505.1. Classification (NCBI taxonomy): domain Eukaryota; kingdom Viridiplantae; phylum Streptophyta; class Magnoliopsida; order Lamiales; family Linderniaceae; genus Craterostigma; species Craterostigma plantagineum. Next base: position 20,330,602 of record JAPQWV010000012.1, read on the forward strand.
AATTTTAAAATTTTACGGGGTTCTCCGCCTACTCAAGATCGCTCGGTTACAATCACGAGAAAGTAATGACATAAAGATAAGGAATCAGCCATGATACCTCGTCGAAACCTCTTGACGATGGCTAGCTTCGAACTCTTCGAATCCCCGAGGCGTTGTGCCCCTCTCCTAGCCAAAAGCACACGAACGGGACTCCTTCTTTCCAAAAGAAGTCACGCCGGCACCTCACGAACGTCGCAGCTATTCTTGCAAGTGCAGCTAGGCCAAGAACGAGCTGCTTGCTGCCCCCGAGAGAGAGAGAGTGCGTGAGAGGAAGTGGTGATAGAAGAAAACTCTTAGTTTTTCCTCTCTGTAGCCTTAATTTCAAAAAATTTGCTTCTTCTCTACTTTAGGATCTCGAAAATCCATATTTATATCACTTAGGATTGGCCAAATATAGGTTGATGTGGTAGGAGAAAAATCCTCATACCTCCCCTTTTACTAAGTCTTCGTTTTACCAAGTAACGAATTCAAAATTCAAACTTTTAATTAATTAATTAAATATCCAATATTTTAATTAATTAAATACCATATTTAGTAGGTGAATCTGTAGAAAAATACCCAATTGAAAAATTTTTTTCACATAACTACCCATGTCAGAAAATTTTATAGATAGGTACCCGATTTAATTTTACCAGTTTCTTTAGTCATATCGTACCTTCCTGTGTGTATATTGCATACTATAACACATTTATATAGGGTACCTAAATATAGGATACGTCGTACCTACGGGCATGCCTGTGTGTTACATAGGGCGTACCTAAATATAACATACGTCGTACCATTTTCTGTTATATAGGGTACCCAAATGTGTTGAAGTAGGGTACCCAAATGTGTTGTTTGATGTACTTTCAGGGATCGGGTACCTATGTGCAAAAACTTTATTCTGTTAGGTACTTACATATAAAAAATCCTGACTGGGTACTAAATTATAAGTTTTTTTCCAAATAGGTACTTATGTGTAAAAACCCCTATTTAGTATATTTTTAAATATATAATATCCAATATAAATATATTTAATTATTTCGAACTTTATCTAATAAAATTTGAAACTTATATATATCCGATATATATTATTTAATTCCAGATTAAATGATATTATCTCTCTAAGACAATAATAAAGATTTAAGTCTAATATAAATCATATACTAAATATTCAATATCGAATATTTTATTTCAAAAATATCTTGTGAGGTTAAAAGACCATTTTACCCCTCACTAGTCAAACTTAGTATTTTCGACCGATCAGGGTTTTGGCCAAGCCCCAAACCGTAATGTCTCAATATAGGACCTAGCCTTGTCTCTCTCTCCCTCTGATGATGACGTTGTGTCGGTTGCTTAAGCCCGACTCTCTTGGTTCGTCTCAACCGGCCTATGAGGTATCTAGGAGTTCGGTATTCACCTAGTCAGCCCCGTGGTACCGAACAGATCCCATGAGTACGAATTTGAGCTAATCATAATCCATGAACCGACGGTAGATTTTCGTCATACGTTTAAACCTCCCACTTCTCAAGTGAACGGTTGGCACAACCATGGACCCATCGACAAACAAGTCATACTTGTCGATCCAGTCACCCTACTGGAGACTTAGACTTGTGGACTATTTTTGCAGCATCTCAGCTTACTGGTGCCCCTCTCTGTCTCCACATAATTAGTAACTGAACTACCAATATTTGGGTTTTATTAATTTGTCTTATTCACCCAAGGTGAAATCTTTAGACTAATTAATAATATGCCTTTTAATTTATTTAACGAATAATAAATTAGTTTTGAATCAAATCATTCCATTAATAGACGTAATCAAATTACATTACTAAACACTACATAATTACCAAATTGCCCTCGTACTCCCAGTCCTCGTACGACATCTAGGGCACATACCTCAACACTTATTAGTATCATATTAAGTAGAAATAAAAGTTGGTGTTTCAATATTGATACCAAATGATCAATATAATACCTATAACTATGGTAACGTAGTCACGACCAAAAATAATTCAAACGGCGTCAAAAAGACTTATTCAAATTTGTAGTATCAGTATATAGATATTTGTAGTACCAATAGATAGATGTTCATAGTACCATAAGATATGCTACTATAGTACCCTGTATAGGTTACTTGTATCTTTTTTGTACCACATTTTTAATTATCGAAAGCATGTAGATTCTTGTGCAAATAAGGCACTAGAACTTCCAAAATACGGCACATAACAAAAATTAAACTGTTTAATTTTAAACTAAAGATCACTAAATAAATAGAATATAAAATTTATAATATCTTATTCTAAAACTATAAGTTGAAGCTTTCAAAATTCCAAACTATGAAGTAAAATTTTATTACAAGGAAGTCTATCTTATATTGAAACTTAGGTTTCAAATAACAAAACTATGAGTCTAAGGATTAACCCATTAAAAAAGATATGAAGTGAAATATATAATATATTACCTATGTTAAAGTGGTTTTGCATCGAGAGTAATACGAAATGCGATTAAAAACGCTTACCCTAATATATAGAACCGTTTACTATGTTAGGGTACCCTACTACGCTTGTATACTGTACCAAATATAAGTACGTTGTAGTATCAAAAATCTTACTAACATTATCCAACCGACAAGATCTGACACAACCTGATATTCCAACTGACAAGAGAAAAAAATAATAAAATCATAAAGTAAGGGCACATTCGTCTTTTCAGATGAATGGGTACCTAAGAGTAAATATTTTTTTTTCGACCAAGTACTTTAGAATAAAAAATATCTGATATGGGACTGATCCATATGTTTATTATACTAAAGGGTATTTAAGTGTTGATCTCCCAAAAAAATAATTGTTTTATTATTAAATTTGGGATATATAATTTTTAAATATTTAGTAGATAGAATATAATGGTTAAATATATAAAAGGAAAATAATGTGTATGGGTATAAGTATAATGATTAAACATTGAAGGATTAATTATGACAATTGTTTAATTAATGAAATGGAGGGGTTAATTTGTAAATGATTTGACAAACCAAAGTTTATAGACAATTCCACCCGTAATATAATAGAATGTATATAATATGTATACATTGTATCTATGGATTAGGATGTTTTAAAACTGTCACATTTGTTTGTTAATCTGATAAATTTTTATTATAATTTTACCATTAATATTTTAGTCTACTTCAAATTTACCCTTAGTTTAAACTTTTATTTTAATAACATAAAATATTCAAACTATAAAATGGTAGATATATTTGCACAAATATATTGGATGTACTAAATATAGGAGTGGAGAGAGGGGCTATTCTTATGTACTTCACAATTTTATTACATCCAATTTATGATGTTTTAGGATCGTGGGTTCTTGTAATGATGCTCTATGTAGGGGTGTTCATTCGGTAAAAACCGAACCGAACCGAAAATTCGGTTACTGAAAATTTCGGTTTTTTTATTTTAATAACCAAAAACCGAACCGATTTAATCTCGGTTTCGGTTAAAACCGATTTTTTTCAGTTTGTTTCAGTTACCGACCGAAAAACCAAAATGAAAAAAAAATAATTTTTTGGGAAAAATAATATTTTAATACCAAAACCGAATTAATTTATATATATATATATTAATTAATTTATTAAATATATATAGAAAAATAATATTTTAATACCAAAACCGAATTAATTTATATATATATTAATTAATATATTAAATATATGTTTTAATTAATTTATTAAATTTTGGTTCGGTTTTTTTTGGTTAACCGAAAACCGAAAATTTCGGTTTTCCATTTTAAGAACCGAAAACCGAACCGAACGGTTCATACCGAATTTTCGGCTTTCGGTTCGGTAATTCGGTAAAACCGACTTTTGAACACCCCTAGCTCTATGGTCCAAACAAATTCTATTAGGTATGTTTCACTTATTGTACCACTTGAATTTGGTTCTAATAATTATTTGTGTATAATATTTCTAGTACAAGTGTCTTGTTGATCATTTTCATGATCATGTAGAAGAAGGAACTGGAGTTTTTTTTCTAATTGTCAATGTTTTAGTTACCAATTAAATTTGAACAGTATCAAGTTAACTAAGCTTATGACTGCTGGATAAAGACCGTCAATTTAGGGGGTGTTCCGTTGATCCAACATCACGGTGATACTCACATCACCGTGATGTGGGTTAAGGTGATATGTCATCATTGTGTTTGTTTTAGGGTGATATTTCATTTTGCATATCAATGTGATATTGGAATATTGTGTTTGTTTAATCGCAGCGATGTCTGGGATGATGTTGAAATGTCATATTTAACCTTACGTATTATTATGTAGTAATAAAAGTGTTCTAATATGTTCATTTGAGGTAATATTTAACGTGATGGTTATTAAAATTTGTAAATCATGTATTGTTTTTAAAATTTTAGGCTTTAAACATATATTTTTTTTAATCAGTTATTAATTATAAGTATTAATATAATTCTTCAATATAGTTATTTTTTTAAGCTTTAATAGATTAATCAATTATTAATTATAAGTATTTTCTATAATCCTTCAACATATGCATTAAATATAAATGTTTTAAGATTTGAATATGTTGGTTATGTAACTAAAATAGGAGCAAGGGTATATAAGGAATGAATGTTAAAAGATAAGGGATAATTTTGTCCAAAGAAATATTGAAAATATCACCCAGTGATGGAGGATCACCCTGCTTTTTGGGGGTGCTTCAAAAGCTTAAATATCACCCCATTTTGATCACCTCGGTGATCCTCGATCACGGTGATGACTCATCACCCACGCTAAACAAACGCATTGATTAGAAAGTGATGGAAGGATCACGGTGATGTTTTGGAGGATCACCCCAAAACAAACATCCCCTTAATATGCACTTTTACATTTTTATTTTACCCTGCTATATTCACATCATGTTCTTCGAGTCATTATACACAAAGAAGCTATAGAGTTAATCTATTTAGCTTGTAAATGTTGGTAATTTTCATATGCTATTTACACAGATTCTCTCCGAAAATAAAAGTGTTTTCTTGGCCTATGGATGTTGATCAAAAGATCGAACCTCTTATAACTCGCTTTTTTCTGTTTTATTTGCACAAATCACATTATTATTATTACAATCATCATTATTATTATTAATATTATTGTTATTTCCTCTACATTAGTATTTAAGGTTATTATCTCATAAATTATCATGCACGATTGTTTTAAGTTGTTGTAAGAATGTGGACAAATAGTGGAAGAACTTTGATGAAGAATTAACCAAAGAGTTAACCCTCGGTATATTCTCATGAGGGGCGATTCTTCGAAGAACTTTGATGAAGAACAGACAATGGAAATGATCGGATAATCTTACACACTACCAACAACAAATGCCTATGCTTCTTTCATCAAGACATAGACATTGTACGAGGATCATCTTTGCTAGTAGCCTAGCCGCTCGCCTCGGAATCATTTTGACCAACAATGATCCATCTCATATCCCATTTTCGAATCCTTTGACCAGCATTGCTCCGTCTCAATCCCCGCTTTCAAAATTTCATTTTGTGAATGTACATATAAGGGTTCATGTTATGTCTTCAACGGCTTTCATGGCATAAGATGAGGGTTGAGCACCTTCCGAGGATTAGGTGGTGGAGGAGGAGGAGGATCAAGAAGATGAAGGTGGAGTGCATTGACGAGGATTGAGGCCGTGGAAGTTCAGGTACTGATATTGGGAGAGTAGTCAGACACAAGGATAGGGTTTTGTTTTTCGGCGTCGGAGGGAGTTGGGAATAAGGTGTTGATGATACACGTGGCGCGCCGCGACGAGGCGGTGGGTAGTGCTTCTCCTCCATTATCATCTGCGGTTCAAGCTTATGAAGCTTGTCATTGCCATGGTTTGCCAATTTTGCATCTTAGTGAGACAAGGAGCATTCATCAGCACCAAAATATTCTTTGGAAAACAACCTACATATATATACATATAGGTATAACTCAATCGTTAATGTGTATTACCAGTTACAATACACATAAATTTCAAAAACATACTTCTTTCGTCTAATTTACCGATAACACCCATGAACCAGCCATGAAGATCCTCAGTACATACAGTGCATGCCTTTCTCTTCAAACTATTCCTTCGATTTCTCGACCCACCCTCGCCTATGCCGTACTCATTCAAGATCGGCTCTTTTGAACTCTCATCCCTCAAAATCCTTTTACCAAATTCGCTCGGTCTCAAATCTAGCATTTGAATCCTTTGGTAGGGATCAAGAACCTTAGTGTCACCGTACATTCAGGACTGACTTTAATAGATGATAAGTACTTATACTTTTTTTATTTCTCTTCAATCTCTTAAGAGTGATTTATATAATGATATGTGGGCGTGGAAATCTCATCATGTAAGAAGAATTTCTGATGTAGCGCAACATAATGCAAGCCTTCCTACAAAGTATTTTGAAATCTGTGACTCTACAGAACACCCAATTATGAAAAAAAACCATACCTATCGCCCAAAGTTTTCTCCTTATTCTTGTCCACCATTAGTTATTATTATAACTAGTATTATTTAGTTTATGTCTTACACATAATTCTCCAGTCATATTGTTGAGGTAGGCGAGCCATCACCTCGCCGGAGTCGCCGGAGAAGTCGCCGGAACATGGCCAGTTGAACTGCGCTGAAAAACAGAGGATAGAGCTGAAGAAATGTCGCGTTGAACAGGCACCGTCGGATCATCTTCCCGCGCAATCGCAGGGCTCTAATTCAAAGCTACGAGATTGAATGATGGTCGTCGGATAATGCGCAGAAGGCATCAACGGCTCAGATGGAATGATGAGAGATGGTGCGGATAATGAACGTCGACCGCTAGATGGAAATCTGATGGCTGGGATTAAACGCGTCGGTTCACTTATAAAGTCGCATCTCTCTCTTGCTGGATCACGTGATAATGCAAGTGAAACGTGGCAGCCTGTGGTGCGTTCGATCGGATGAAATCAAACGGATGGGATAAATTCGATTATCATGCTTTTAACATGTTCAGCTCTTTATATATCAGAGTTGCGATTTCGAGCTACCATCTTTGAGAGCTCGTAGTGTTTCATAGAGTGAGAATCACGGTGTGAGTTAAACACAAAAGTTGTAGAGGGCACGGCGGTGTACAATTCTTGTGTTGTGATTAATACGAAAGGGAGCTCGGTTGATCCGTGGATGTAGGCCAAAGATTGGGCCGAACCACGTTAAATCTGTCTCAAACAAGTGTGTGTTGAGTTGCTGTTTTTGGCATCGATTGAGCTTGCGATTGCTCAGATCGATCCATAAATTTAGCATACATTGAAAACTCTATCTAAGGGTGCCATTTTCACAACACATATAACCACAAAACAATCAATATCTAATTAACTAGAATAGATTAAAGATATAATACAAATGTGAAAAACTACTCACTATTACACTATCCACTATAAATAGTTATTTATTAGTATAAATAATTATAAATAGTTAATCCGTGCAATGCCAATAAACTAGTATATAAGAAAAGAAATAACATATAAAGAGAGAGGCATTTAATATATATGCGGTGCCTCATAAGTAATAAATTCTTTATGATATTATATACTTAGTATATATGCGATGGGTATATGAACAATGTTCTCATCGTAGTCTATTTACTGTCCTCACATATCCTATTTATCCTATATTTTCCCCCAATGATAACCTATTTATCGTCTTATTTGTCTTTATCTCGATATTTGCTTGCTTTATTTGTCTACTCACTTATCATGTCTTGACATTTCTTTGGCTTTAGTTGATTGCAGGTTTACCCCATCAGTGAATTCTTTTTGTTCTGCAAAGGGCGTGGAATAAACAATTGAACGAACCACTGCGATAGTTTCGGACGTCTTTTAACTACAGAAATACAGTAAAACCTCTATAAATTAATACTCAATAAATTAATAATCTTTCTCAAATAATAAAATCTTCCGGTCCCGACTTGAACCATTGTAAAAATCATCAAATTCAATAAGATAATAAGATAACAATCCTTTAAAAAATTCCTCTATAAATATTAGGTTCCATTAAAATTCTAATTAAGATTCAAAAATATTGCAATTATAAAATTTATGATAATTTGCTAAAAGATGAATTTGTTACTAGCGGTTTCTTAAAATTTAAATTTAATTGGATTTCATTCGTAACTTTTTAAATTTCAGTCCAAGAATTGCAGTGTCCATGAATATAATTGTTATTTTGTACAATGCAACATTATACATGAATATGTCTATTTAGTTACGAACAATTTGGTTGATGGAGGAATATAATCAATGAACTATATAGTAACACTAAATTAGGGTAATTTAAAATTTCACTTTTAATCAATAAAATAATTATTTATCGTTATATTATTATATTTCTAAATTAATAGAATTCAAGTGCCTCAATGATATTAATTTAGAGAGGTTTTACTGTATGTTCTCGGCTCGACAAAACCGAGTCGATCGTTATATTCGATTTGAGTTATTCCACCGTTGAGTAATAGAATCATTTTGAAATTCATCTAAGTTATAAAATGCGGAAAAAAAAAACATAATTTGGAACTTATTTTATTCCCAATGACAAAGCATTAAAACATAAATTACATAGATTAAATAATCCAAAAGTTCTAACTGTTGGAAACTAATCACAATCATGTCTGAGTTTTTTGGCTGTTGTTGTAACGTCCCGTTTTCTATTACTTTATTTGCGCAGCTACTATATTTTTCCACATAAAATTTTTCGCCTTTTTACAATCATACCTTTATACATAAACGGGCGTACATCTGTTCCCATCACATTCACTCATATTATACATATATATTCACATATATCATATGAAAGATACTAATGATTCTTATACTACATGCATACGATGAACTTAGGGGAGTAGGTGAGAGCGTAGCCGGCCAACCTTGAATCCATGCTTTAGTATGAAGATGCACTCTAAGTTGCCTGCTAGATATCTACAGCAACTGAGGAAACAATTATTCAGAGTATGATCGCAACATGTTATTCCATTAGACAAATAATAACCAAAACTGTAGCAGAAAATTAATTTCTTCCTTTCATTGACTTACATAGACTTTTCTAAAGAATATACCATCGTTCATAGAATCCGTAGATTCATAACACTCATACTATAAGCACTTTAACTCACATAATCATCACTTAATCATTCATCGAAGTTTGTCATATAACCATAGTCCATAAAATCATTCATGTAATTCAGACCAATGCAAATCTACATGATCATTTATTTCTGATACTTCCGTTATGACCTGCTAGACTCGTACTATTGACCCCGTAGGGGCCCATGCGTGGGACTCTGTAACTATAATATATTTTTGTTTGCCTGTACAGGACTCTGTAATCCCCCGATTTGTAGGGATATAACTATAGCTGTGTATCAAGTCGTCCGATGTCGTAGCAGGCATAACGGTTTCTCTTTTCTTTATTGCTTTACTTTCACCTTATATGACATATGAATTCCATACACCATCGAATCACACATATCACACCGTAGCACATTATAACCACATTATTCACGTTCATTTCAAATATTACGTTCATAAGAAATCACCAATCATTTAATTTCACGTAAAGCACATAAAAACAGAACACATGTTGCATATCATACTCACAGTATGGCTTAAAGCCTCACTCGACTTTGTCCTTGCCCTTTTCAGATGTCGAACCTATTGAAATATTATTTATCAATAAATATAAAATCCAGAAAAATATTATGTATGATGATATGCATGACTATATTATGCATGATCTAATTTCTATCGGTAATTTTTTTTTAATTTTTTTTTAACTTTCTGTCTATAAATTATTAGATACTGGACTCGTTCTCCCTGAGAAGTTATTTAAATCGGTATTAATTATATTCTAATTTTTCCCTAACTGCAAAATGCTTCATATTTTAGAAATCTACTAAATTGTTGAAATCCTGTTAAATATCAAAAATCTGTCTCAACATCATTTTCATCAACATTTTTTTTTTCTATTACTATTAGTTTTTTTTTTTAACTAATAATTTTTTTTAAATTACTGTTCATTCGCGAAATCCGCGAATTCGCTGTTCGCCCGCAAAATAAAATCACTGTTCATCCGCGAAATTTACTGTTCATTTCGCGAATTTACTGTTCTTTCGCAAAATCCGTGAATTCACTGTTCACCCGCAAAATAATATCAATGTTCATTCGCGAAACTTAGTTCTACTACCCGAAACACATTTTTCACTTCTAATTACTGTTCATTCGCGAAGACATAATATTAAATCCACGGTTCACGAAATCTTCCTTTCAATTATCTTAAACACTATTTCCATTAACTAATCTAAAATCATCGGATCAATCATGAATTTCCCCGAGAACATTAAAACATTATATGAACACGAGTAGATATAAGTTTTCATTTGAAAACCCTAATTCAATTCCCTAAATCTTCAAAAATTAGAGATTACACTAAGCATAAGTTAAAAATAAACTTCCTGTGACTACTAATTATTCTCTTATGCGAAATGATGATATAAACATGAAATCCTAATCAAGTTTCGTATCCTTCTCAATTTTAAAAAAAAATAAGAATTAAATAAACATAAGCAAGTATATAATATGTGCTAACCCTTAAAACGTTTAATTCATAACTTAAAAGCATGAAAATCATAATAAATAAAAAAAAAACATACCCTTCCTAAGCTTCCGTATAAATATTTTATGAGCTTCTCTCCCCAGCTTAGTCTCGAAGATTTGTAAACAATATGAATTATTACATCTATCATACTAGTCTTTAGTTTCTATAATACAAATAGATAGTTCCAAAGTTTCTAACCTAACCTTATCACTCATTTACGTTTTATTAACTTTATTATAATAGTTGCTTTCCTCCCAAATTCGTCAAATGCTTTCACCTCGTGAATATATATGGTTTTACTAATTATACTTAACGAATTCTTTAGCCAACCACTTCACAAGTTATCTACTTCAGACTTTTTAAATTTCACGAATCATCCACTTTATGAGTCATCTCATATTTAGTATTATTTTAATTATTTCTACCCACTTTAAGAGTTCAACCTATTGGCCAAATATTATAATATTCTTCAACATTGAACCTGAATACGCAAACTTCCATCATGGTTCACGAATTCTTCTTCGATTCGTGAAATTCTTTCTACCACTCCCCCAGTCGCGAATCACTTCAATGCGCAACTCTAGTACTTCGCAAATCATTATTTCATGAATCATCAAGCTCGCGAACCAATCCTTCACTTCTCTCATTTCACGAATTGACAACATCACGCGTCCTCTAATTTCACGAATCAATACTTCGCAAATCATCACTACACGAATTAATAACTTCACAATTTAACATTTACTCATATTACTAATTTCATTTCAACCATTCTAATTTATTATACCTTGGTCCCTTTCGTAATACTTATCATGAAATTATTTATACAAGTATATGAACTCGTATAATGCATAAGATGATATATAATATTGATTTCGGTTCCTGACAGTTGTTGCGAGTCACGGCTTCATCTGCGCCTGGTCACGGCCATGACCCTCAGCTGGGATATGTGGGATTGTTTCTGTTGCGTGTCACGGCTTCGTGAAGGTCTCCTCACCGCCGTGACACTGAGCCAAGATGTTGCTGCCCCATGTCACGGCTTCGCCCATATCTCCTCACGGCCGTGACACTGAGCCAAGATGTTTCTGCCCCATGTCACGGCTTCGCCCATATTTCTTCACGCCCGTGACGCTGTGTTAGGATGCATAGGCGTGCTGCTGCCCCATGTCACGGTCTCGAGCAGATATGCTCACGGCCGTGACCCGTTGCTGATGTTTTGATAACTGCTTTTGGCTATATCTCAGTTTTTTACTTCTCCTTCTAAAATGTCGATTGAGTTTATGTGTGTGTAAGCAGTGTGTGCGATATTTTCAGCTGTAATTCAGATCTTGAATAAGAGAATCGTCTTACCCGTGGATGTAGGATATTGAAATCCGAACCACGTTACATCTTTGTCAAACAAGAATCACACACAATCACTAAAGTCACGATTCCAATTCGATATGGTATCAGAGACACGATTCTGAACTGCGCGTTTTTTTTTCCTTCGATCTCAGCTGTATCCTATTCCTTGATTTTCTTTAGCAATGTCTGAGGTTGTTTCGCCCAATCCTCCGATCATCAACAATCTGGGGATAAATGATCCCTATTTCTTGGGAACCAGTGACAATTCAGGTCAATTTCTGGTCACCAAGCCACTTAATGGGGATGAATACATCACACGGAGTCGCGCGATGATTGCGCTAATCGGCAGGAACAAGGAGGGGTTTGTCAATGGGGACCTCGTTCCTCCAGTGGATAATCCGCATAATCTTGAGGCTACTAAGAATGAGCGGGCTATGTGGAGGAGGAATAATGACGTGGTAATCTCTTGGATTATCAATTCAGTTAATAAGGATATATCTGCTAGTATCCTATATAATTCTAGTGCGAGGGAAGTTTGGTTAGACATTGAGGAGCGATTTGGACAGAGTAATAAGCCTAGAAATTTTGCCCAGCATCTGCATCCAAGCAATGGATGGAGGCTATGAATGAGGAATTTAGAGCTTTATAGGCTAATGACACATGGACTGTCATGCCATTACCTGAAGGGAAGAAAGCCATAGGATGTAGATGGGTATACAAGGTTAAGTTAAACTCACATGGTGAGGTAGAAAAATACAAAGCCCGTTTAGTTGCTAAGGGATATGATCAAAGGGAAGGGGTAGACTACATCGAGACCTTTGCACCCGTAGCTAAACCCAACAACATTCAGATCCTCTTGTCCTTGGCTGCTAAGCTTAATTGGAACTTAGAACAACTAGATGTCAATAATGCTTTCTTGAATGGTGATTTAGATGAGGAAGTATACATGGACCTGCCCCAAGGTTTTTATAGGAACCATCAGTTCACTAGTTCGGGCAGAATGGCATGTAAGTTGCATAAATCCCTTTACGGTTTGAAACAGGCATCTAGGCAATGGAATAAGAAGTTTTCTGACTCTATTAAAGCTTTCTGATTTGCCCAAGCACAATCTGATCATACTCTGTTTGTTAAATGGGCAGGTGACAACTTGGTAGTCTTGTTGGTTTATGTAGATGACATAATACTTGGTGGACCATCTATGCAGGAAATAGTAACAGTTAAGGACTTCTTGAAGAGTAGTTTCAAGATAAAAGACCTAGGGGAACTGAAGTATTTCCTTGGCATTGAGGTGGCCCAAGTGAAAAAGGTATCTACATTTCTCAGAGACAATATGTGCTGCAATTACTTAATGATGTAGGTTACTTGGAATCCAAGGGTCTTACTACACCCATGAATCCAGGGCAGAGCTGCCAGTAAGTGAAGGTGAGCTGTTACAGGACCCTTTTAGGTATAGGAGATTAATAGGTAGACAGACTGCTATACCTTTCCTTTACACGACCTGATATCACCTTTGCCCTCCATAAGCTAAGTCAGTTTATTTCTGCGCCGCGGACCTCCCACATGATGGTTGTGCATCACCTCCTTAGGTATCTTAAAAATGCACCTGGACAAGGGCTTCTTTTTAACTCCACAGGTAGCTTAGATCTAAAAGGTTTCTCTGATGCGGATTGGGCTGCGTGTCGATATACTAGGAAGTCGGTTACGGGGTATTGCACTTTCTTAGGTGACTCACTTATTACTTGGAAAGCAAAAAGGTAACCCACTGTGTCTAGGTCCTCCACAGAGGCTGAGTATAGGGCCTTAAGATCTCTAGTTTCTGAAATGTTGTGGATTAAGAGCCTTTTGAATGAGCTTAGCATTAGTTTAATCATGTTCCAGTCATTTTCTGTGTTAATCTGTCTGCCCTTAAACTAGCCACTAATCCTAAGTTCCATGAAAGATCAAAACACATTGAAATCGATTGTCAATTCATTAGAGATCACATAGCCAAAGGTGACTTCAGATTACTGCCAGTTAAGTTTGAGGACCAATTAGCAGATGCTTTTACTAAGCCCCTCACGGGACCTGTGTTGCAACAATTATTAGTCAAGATGTCTGTTATGAATCTATATCATCCATCTTACGGGGGGTGTTGAAAACTAATCACGATCATGTCTGAGTTTTTTAGCTGTTGTTGCGAGTCACGGCTTCATATGCGCTTGGTCACGGCCATGACCCTCAGCTGGGATATGTGGGATTGTTTCTGTCACGTGTCACGGCTTCGTGAAGGTCTCCTCACGGTCGTGACACTGAGCCAAGATGTTGCTGCCCCATGTCACGGCTTCGCCCACATCTCCTCACGGCCGTGACACCGAGCCAAGTTGTTGCTGCCCCATGGGCTTCGCCCATATCTCTTCACGCCCGTGACGCTGTGTGGCGACCCGACTTCTCTAATTACGATTAGTGGCGGATTTCCGCAACGTAAGCCGCGGAAGGCCCGTCTAATTAAAACTTTTTCCTAAAATAATATACACTAATATAAAAATTCGTTTGCATAGCTATCTCTGTACACGGGCCGAAGCCCCAAAAATGTCAAAAGACCAAAAGCCCTAAAGCCGCTCCACAGGTCGCATCCATGTACCGCCCTGCCCTCAAAAGTCCGTGGAGCACCGCCACCAGCCGCCTCAGTCACGACGCGTATCAACGTCGGACTCAGTACCTACAACACGTAAACACTTAGCAATTTGCCCAGTAGGTGAATAAAATGCGTGTATGCAAGTGTGCACTCAACCCCAATCCCAATATCTCACAACATGATATAATGCACACTCTTCTTTTCCCACATTCCTATTTCACACAACACAGGGCCCTAGGCTAGGCTCGACACCCTCGCGCGCAAAGACTACTGGGAGGCCACCCCCAAGTCTCGCGGCAGCCTACCCTGGTAGTGCACTGGACGATCACGCCAATGGCCTCCTACCGGGTCGCTCCGCACCAAAAGTATACACTGATAGTGCACTGGACAATCACGCCAATGGCCTCCTATCAGGTCAAATCAATATCTCGGCGGTATGCACCTCGGGACGGTCACGCCCGAGTAGACAGATCGATCACGCCTGTCTCCGCCAGGTGCCCAGTGAGCCCAACCTCGACTCCTCTACGAGTCATCAATCACAAACATCTCATTCTACCCCGTACGTCAATATCTCATATCCTTACCGTCCTACGGTACAACCATATCTCGCCCTAACGTGATATGCACATGACATGATGTTCACAAAATCTCATAAAAGCATGATTTATAAAACGTACGTAAAGCATGTAAACACGTAAATCACAGAATCACATGGAAACACATAATTGTGTTTACGTATTGTAGATGGATAATCCACCTACCTGTCCTCCCGCTACAATCAAATACGAAGTCCCGTGAAGTCCCTATAGATCGGTCGTCTGAATATAATAATATTATTAGTATCTGTGCTAGTTCTTGAAAACCCTAAAATAATGTAAACCCTAATTATAGAAAACCCTAAAATTTATGAAACCTAAAAATAATGATATTCCTAAAAATTAAATAAACCCTAAAATATTGAAAATCCTAGAAATAGCAAAATTCTAAAATACCTAAAATTTATTAATTAAAACAAAATGTCGAAATTACATATACAATGTCGAGCTCATTCTTTACCAATTGTCGAGATCTATGTCCCATAAATGTCAAGCTTTTACCATCATGCTTAAAGGAAAATGTCGAGACATATTATATTAAGAGATATCGAGACATATCGAATCCTATCAATTGTCGAGAACTTAGCTTGTCGATAGAGTCTAAATATCGAAACTTATAAAAATGTCAAAGTCTACTCCTTAAAATGTCGAAGGCCTTATAAAATATCGAGACCTCTAAATGTAAATGTCGAGATTAATAAAATGTCGAGCTACTAAGTGAGAAAAGAATAAATGTCGAGCCCCTTTGTAAAACAAATAAATGTCGAGACCTCTATAAAATGTCGGGACCTTACATATCGATATCTTCTTATTACATATATATATGTCTCGACTTCTACCTGCTCAAACAAATGTCGAGACCTTACACATATCGACATCTTCATACCACTATCATGTATTGACATTTATATACCTCTCGATATATTCAAAACATTTGAAGACACACGCACTTTTGTCGAGATTGTTCTAAAAATCGAGATCCTCCCTCAAAACCCTAAAATATATATCCACCAGTATCGTCTCCAAAAATCATTTCAAACTCAGAAACTCTTACACTCTAAAATACCAAGTTTTCTACAGGGTATAATAGTCCTTATGAACACTCCATGCGTTGTTAGCTCTCAAATTACTAAAATCATTATGAATCTAGGGTTTCCTTGTTTTCTCCAACTCTCGAGTTCTTGTAGCATTTTATCCTGAGTCACGTTAGGCATCTACAACTAAATATATTAAGAGCAATCAACCTCATGCATAGAATATCTCATACCTTACTTCAAAAAGTCGACTTCTCAAATGGTTAAGGCTTCAGTGAATTTTTGTTCAACTTCGATAGCTTCTATTCTTATCTTCTCTTGTGAATAAAATCGTTCCTTTTTCATCAAGTTCACGTTATATGTATTAACTATGCATATCGCTTAGAATTTCGTGATGATGTGATTAGTTGGTGACGAGTTTTTCCCTAGTCCTTAAGCAACTATTTACATGCTCTTTCTTCAATCATGTGGGCCTTTAACATAAACTTAATTAATTCCCTTACAGCCCAACTATCTTATCTAATTTGTATAAATTGCATTGAATTTCTTTAGTTAACTTCGAAAAATATATATATATATATGTATATTAAATAATCCAACATTATAAGTTCCTATCTATACTATTTATTAAGCGCGAGCCCCGGATATAAACCGTCGATTTTGGTCTGTCTATTTCATCCCTATTAACCAATCAAAAAATTCCACCTAATTTATCTACAATTTTTAATACATAGTAAAAGTAAATTTACCAGCCCACGTTCTACGATTCTGAAACTGTAACAATTGATTAATTTTTCAAGGCCGAGATCAAAGGCTACGACTACACCGCCCTATCAACGGCCAACTACGGCGACGCATATAAGTCTCTCCGCCGCAATATCGTCCAGGAATTGCTGGGCCAAACGCATCTCAACGCACGGACATCGGAGAAGATGAGATGAAGAAATTTCTGTTAAGCTTGAGCGCTGACGCTTTGCCGCAAAATCATCATAATCAGAATTTCGCGAAAGTGGTTTTGCAGCCCAAATTGATGCAATTGCTGTTTTCTATCGCGATGAGGATGATAGCTGGTAATGGGTATTTTACGGCGGAGCACTCGACGACTTTTCAAGGGCTGATCTCTTCAAGAATCACAGCCTGAATTCTACACCGATCAGACCATCAAAGGGCTTATCATGGTACGAATCTAATTCTTTTATCTTTTCCTTCTTCGGCGGCGATTGTATGAATAAAGTTTTTTTTTGCAGAACATGATAGTAGCAGGCACACTACATACGTGACAATAGAATGGGCAATGTCAGCTTTACTGAACAATCCTCAATCACTAAACAGAGCAAAACAAGAACTCGACGACAAAGTGGTCGTCCACCGTCTCATGAACGAGGATGATTTGACCGACTTACCCTTCCTCCGCTGCATAATCTACGAAACTCTGAGGCTACTTCCGTCAGGGCCGCTCCTTTTTATATCTGTCTTTGGGAATGTTAATTCCTGAATTTTCGGCTTTGTGTTTGGAGCAGATTGAGTCATTAGTTTACAAATGGGTACGTTCTTGCATCTATTTTCCGCCTCAAATGGTGTTCGTGTTTTCTCTACCGTGGTCTGTTCTGGTCCTTGCATCTATATGTTTTATGTTTGGAGCAGATTGGGTCATCATATTTTACTATTTCATAAGATATATAACCGTTTAGGGCTCTATCATTTCAATGATTATCCATGCAAATCTTTCCAGACGTGGTGATTATCCCCGAGAAAAATGAACATGGATTAATTGGCATTTCATTAACAGTTAAATTTCTGTGTTTTGTAGGACGACATTCGCAGAGAAGCACAAAATGAGTTCGATTGATCACCCGAATATAATAAGAGCATTCTGTTCATTTGTTGTAGACCACTACCTTTGGGTGGTGATGCCCTATATGGCTGAAGGTTCTTTCCTACACTTGATGAAGACAGCGTATAAGGAAGGATTTGAAGAAACCGCTACTGCATCTATCTTAAAAGAAGCTCTGACGGCTTTGGAGTACCTTCATCAACATGGTCATATCCATCGTGATGTAAAGGTTGCAATTGAATTTATCGTGGACGTCCTTTCAGATTTGCATTCTTTCGCTTACCTATAATATGCGAGTTACATTTCAATTTTCTGCCAACTTCTTACTCCATGAGGCAAATATACAATTGGATAGTGATGGTGAAGTGAAACTTGCTGATTTTGGTGTTTCTGCGTCTATGTTTGATAGAGGTGATAGACAGCGTTCGAGGAACACCTTTGTCCGGACTCCATGCTGGTACTTTTCCTTTCCCTCTCTATTTAGTGATTTTTTCATTGGCGGATATCCCATTTTATATGGTTGTACAGGATGGCACCAGATGTATTGCAGCCTGGAACTGGATATGACATCAACTAAGTCATGCATCATTTTGGTAGTTTTACAATGATCGCTTTTCATGCATAGTGTAGGAAATTTTGTGGAGGTGCAAAGGAATTTCTTCATGTTGGGCGAGTTCTTGACGATTTTTGGATCTTTGATGCAGGTCATTACGTGGGCACTTTGATTGATGGGGCTCAGTTCGATTCCAGCCGTGATCGTGACACTCTTTTCAGATTCAAGCTAGGCCGAGGTTCGTTTCTTGGGTTAATTTGCTTTTATTACCCCACGCTCAAGTTGAGTTGTTCAACACTTTCAGTTGATATTTAATTTTCAATTTGGAATTTTCTCCGTTCAGCGATAAATTTGGAGTGCATAAGGTACAGCAGAAGCTTGAAGAGGTTCAAATGGCTGCACATGAGCTTGAAGATTTCGTGGAAGCAAAAATGGTGAAGAGGGCCATTGCACGACTTGGACATTGAATGAAGGCTAGAGCGGTATGTTCGAATTCAATTCTAAACAATTTCGATCGAATAGGCGAGGATCCGAGCGAGGGGATTGAAGCTTTCACTTCAAATGCGAGGCGAGGTCGGTACCAACTGGCGGGTGAAAGAATGTTTTCAGGCACGAGAGATGCATTGTTCAGAGCAAGCTTGATTGGGTGAATTTCTGCTTAAATTCCATCGACGAGTGCATGCATTCAAGTGGATGAAATTTTCTATTGTGTTGGCTTGCTTTGTAAATTCAACAAATCTGTAATAAACTTTTCCATTGTTTTGCTTTGTCGATTCATAAATAATGAAATCTGTATACTTTTATAGACGCGAATACTTCATCTTATCGGACATTTATGTTTGTTGTAGTTTAAAAAAATGGTGATTGCACAGGTGTAGACTGTGCATCGGTTACTAGTATTGTTTATTTTTATCCCCAACATCTTTAATCCTTAAATTATTTTTATATTTCTTTGGTTAATTTTCGAAATATTTTTGGGATGATTAAAACGTATATTTTTGTTTCGCAACATCATTTCTTATTAAACTCCCTAATTCATAAAATTACCCATTTAATTACATCAAAATCCCGTTCTAAACTTACGGGTATTACACGCTGTGTTAGGATGCATAGGCATGCTGCTGCCCCATGTCATGGTCTCGAGCAAATATGCTCACGGCTGTGACCCGTTGCTGATGTTTTAATAACTG
This sequence comes from Craterostigma plantagineum, assembly GCA_027422505.1. Lineage (NCBI taxonomy): Eukaryota > Viridiplantae > Streptophyta > Magnoliopsida > Lamiales > Linderniaceae > Craterostigma > Craterostigma plantagineum. The sequence goes on from JAPQWV010000012.1 coordinate 20,350,442, forward strand.
TTTTTGGCTATATCTCAGTTTTTTACTTCTCCTTCTAAAATATCGCTTGAGTTTATGTGTGCGTAAGCAGCGTGTGCGATATTTTCAGCTGTAATTCAGATCTTGAATAAGAGAATCGTCTTACCCGTGGATGTAGGATATTGAAATCCGAACCACGTTACATCTTTGTCAAACAAGAATCACACACAATCACTAAAGTCACTATTCCAATTCGATACTAAACGGCTACAATGCAAATACCAGTAGTGAAAAAGCTCAAATTGTGAACAAGCAAATTCGGCATACGCAAGTACAAGCGCAATACAATCTATTTAAATAATGGGTGATAAGACGAGAAAGCATCTTATATACATATGGCTCGAAGAGCTTGATGTGGGACAACACCCACTTTATTATAATCTAAACACACCCCTCACTTGTGGCATGACTGGTCTAACACGTGAAAATATGAATCGGGTGAAGGTGAGCATAATCGACCTTGCTCTGATACCATATTAGAAGTCGAGTGGTTCTTCCTAAACCAATTGGTGATAGGAGGAGAAAGCGTCTTATATTATATAATATACTGGCTGGAAGAACTTGAATTATCCGGTGCGGTACACCCACTTTTTTTTATAATCTCAACAATATCCAAGATTTAAAAACTACGAACTTCCACTATAGCCTAATCTTAAACTCCACAATACGATGGTAAATAAAATCGAGTATGTGTTGGACTACATGTCTTCAATGGAGGTGTTGTTGGGTCCAGCCACGTTTTCATCCAGCCAACCAACCACCAAATTGCTTATATTAATTAGTATACTATCGTAAGCAATGACGTTATGTGGTTTGTACTTTAGCTTGGGAGTTTGCCTATATAAAGGCATGTATTTCACTTGTAATTCATCCCAAGTAGCAACGTATAGTGCGAGAGAGTATGACTGAGTGAAGAAAATATATCCGGGTGGATAAGGTACAAATATATTAGCCGGGTGGGTAATGGGTCTCGGGTTTGGGTTTCAACACGAGCGTTAAATTTGTATGGTGTAATATTCTCAATATAGTGAAGGTGATGCTCGCCGTGGAGGTAGGCGTATTGGTCGAACCACATAAAAATCTCGTGTTCTCTTTCGGTGTCATTTCGACTTTATATTATCCCAATAAAATTGTCGCGTGTCCAAAACCAACATTCCACTAGGCCCGAAAAATTATCGCTCAACCCCAACAAGTGGTATCAGAGCCAAGCCTAATTGATATTCTTCTATGCTATGTGGTTGCAGCTTTGTCTGATCTTCCACATCAGAAAAGATATCAAGAAGGTTTATTGTTACGGGGGAGCCAGTGTCGGGCCAAGCTGTTCAAACTCTGCAAGGATAATGACGACAGAAAGCAGTTTCAAAGTCCGGCAATTTGATGGTACGGGCAGTTTCACTCTGTGGCAGAGACGAGTGAAGGATATACTTGTTCATCAAGGGTTGGCTAAAGCTTTGAAAGGGGACACGACAAAGCCGGAGAAATGACGAAAGAAGACTGGGAGGATTTGGGGTCAAGATGTGTCAGCACAATCCGTTTGTACATTGCAGATAACATTATTAATTATGTTGTTAATGAGGATTCTGCACCAGACTTGTGGGCGAAGTTGGAGGAGCTGCACCTCGGGATTAGCCACAAAGTTAGATCTGAAACGGGAGCTGTACCGACTGAAGATGGAGGAATGTGGGAATCTCATGGATCATATAAGCGTGTTCAACGGACTTGTGGATCAACTCATAAAAGTTGATGTGAAGTTAGAGGAAGAAGATAAGGCGCTTTTAAATCTTACCTCGCTTCCTGATTCTTATGATAATTTGGTCACAACCATCTTATACGGAAAGACGATAGTGAAGATGGTGGAAACTCTTTTGGCGCATGAAAAGAGGATACGATCAAATTATGGGGATAGTCAAAATTCGACATTGGCTATACACGGGGAGAATCGTAGAGGAAGGTTTCATGCCAGGGAATTTGGAGGTAGCAGCAAGTCCAAATCAAAGGTGGCTGGAAGGGCATTGCGTGCTACAAGTGTGGTGAGCCGGGACACATCAAGAGAAACTATCCGACTTGGAGGAAGGACAGGAATAGCAAGGAAAGTTCCACAACAATGGTAGCAGAAGATTATCTTGGACACGTTCTCACAGTCTCCAATGATGACGCTCGTTCTCGGGATGAATGGATATTAGATTTGGGGTCGAAGTTTCATGTTTGCTTCGAGAGAAAATATTTTGATACGTTCCAAAAAATACTTGCGAAAATACGTGCGGGTTCGATCTCCATGGCTGATGGATACCGTCGCGATGTTCGAGGTGTTGGACCGGTAAAAATCAAAATGGTTGGCGGAGCGATGCGCACTTTGGGTGGTATGATCTTTGTCCCAAATTTGCGCAGGAATTTAATATTCTTGAGCCAGTTAGATTCCAAGGGCTATGGGAGTTTCATAGCAGGGGGAGACTGTAAAATGACACGTGGCGGAAAGGTCCTATTAGAAAAGCGTGGAGGTTTGTATCGTCTGGGTGGGAGTGCGGTTCATAATACTCTGACTTCGATGGGTTCACGAAAATCGCGCGCGTGTGGTGGAAATACAGACGATGGTGAGAAGGGAAGTCCTGCTAGAGAAGGGGTTGCGTCGAAGTACCTCTTCAGAATCAAAGGATAGAGTCGGTTCGCTGCACATAGGATTGGCCGCGGGGAGAATCAAGTGGGTAGGACCTGAATTCTTGATTCGAATATGTGTAGCTGGTACAAGGAAGGCCAATGGATGTTCGTGGTAATTACGAACGGGTTACTCTCAAACAGACTCGTTGGGCTGAGAAAGTTTGAAGCTGAATGCGGCTGGAGGGGAGAATTGTTGAGTCCAGCCACGTTTTCATCAAGCCAACCAGCCACCAAATTGCTTATATTAATTAGTATACTATCGTAAGCAATGACGTTATGTGATTTGTACTTTAGCTTGGGAGTTTGCCTATATAAAGGCATGTAGGCTTCACTTGTAATTCATCCCAAGTAGCAACGTATAGTGCGAGAGAGTAAGAACGAGAGAAGAAAATATATCCTGGTGGATAAGGGTGAGAGCGATTTTAGTTTTACTGGGTAGTTGGGAATGGGTCACGGGTTTGAATTTAAACACAAGCGTTAAATTTGTATTGTGTAATATTCTCAATATAGTAAAGCTGGTGCTCTCCGTGGAGGTAGGCGGTATTGGCCGAACCACGTAAAAATCTCGTGTTCTCTTTCGGTGTCATTTCGGCTTTATATTGTCCCGATAAAATTATCGCATGTCCAAAACCAACATTCCGCTAGGCCCGAAAAATTCTCGCTCAACCCCAACAGATGTTTCTTAGTCAAACATGCCAAAATCTTCCCCCTCAACCCTAGCATTCCAAGATGAAGAATGTCACAACCTGAAGTGAGAATGAGAATTCATCAATCTAACTTGAGCCCTCAAGGGAAGAAAAGCCCCCAAACGAGGAAAAAGTCCAAAAAATGGGAAGGAAATTCAGACGAAAGGAAAAGCAAACTCCCAAAAATGGAAGACAATAGCTCCACAAAGGAAAACGAAAAGATAAGACCAACATAAACAACGAAAGACGTGTGAACAAATTAAAATAAGCTATGAGCTTCCCCAACTTCCATTAATGAAGGAAGGGGAATGACATATTCTTGCTTTGCTTCAGGACTTTTTCAGCGAAAAGGGAGAGCAACTTCGGTAAAAAGTAAAGACAGGGTTATATACAGGCATTTAACTCCGCGAATCTAATTTTCTTGTATATATATATATATATATATATATATATATATATAAAAGATGAATAGGTATTCTCTTGTGAGGGCACTTCAGCAACTCAAAGTCTTCCTCTTCTAACACATTAGCAAAACAAAAGAGTGAATATTGCTTGGGCTACGTTGCCTTCGTCCAATTAATACAGGGCAAATGAATAGTCTTTACAATTAAATTTTCCAAAAATAGGGCAGCTAAAACAGTCTCATAATTATTAACTAGTTCTTACAATTTGTTTATCAAAAACAAATCTCATTCACATGATATGACGATGCATGATTGGATTCTAATTTATTATTTCTTCTTAATAAACACTACTATGAATGGAATGATTGACGAAGACGACATAAACATCGAGATAATATACCATAAAGTTTTCATGTCACTGGTCAGTATATCACACCATCGTTAATAGTAAGTATGATTTATATCATATTTGACATACACATGTCTCGCTATATAGACATTTCCGCCGTGGGATTACTTTACTTTCTATTTCTCTTATAATTATGAATCAAATGATCGACGTATATGAGATAAAGGAATTAATTCGATTGAAATTTTATTTAAGGTTTAGTGACGAAATAGTCCCCCGTGCATCGCAGGGGGGCCACATCTAGTATATACAATGCATAAACACCCATGGAACTCGTTTAATCAAAAAAATTATGGAATCATTCATGTCTAATCATAAAGTTGAATGTGGATCTACCTTATCTTACAAAAAGGGCAAAGATATAATCGGATCAAAGCTAGTAGACAGATCCAAGAAACATAGGATTCCTATCCTATGCCATGCTATTTGAAACATATTAGTTAGGAGGTCTTGCCGAAACTACAATTTCTTTCAATGGATCGTTACGTCCCTTTCTGTTTTCATTCCAATGCAAAGATTAATCAGATGAGATTGAGATCCAAGTGTTACGAAGATCATTTGTGATGGTTATGAATCTATGATCAATATATTAGCCACCCATCGACAAAAGAGTCCACATTATGATCAACTATGGGCGACTATTATGTATATGAGGTCGACAATTATGAGTTTGCGCCGACGACATGACTCATATTTGAGTCCTAATGTTGAATGGCTTATACATGTCCTTATACATTTGTAAAGAGCGTATAGTGGATAAAAGCTCTAAATTGGTCTGTGAAGTGACAAGTGACCAATCAGGTTTAATTATTAGTAGAGGTGTCAAACGGGCCGCGACCTCCCCGCCATATATAGCGCCCGCTAGGGAGCGGGCCTGAGCGGGTATGCCCGCCAAAAAAATGTAATGCATATTTATATTAAATAAAAAAGATTTATAAATAAACTATATTCATTTTTTTTGTTTTTTGAGCTATGATTTGTAAATTAATAACATAAATAAATTAATATTAAAGAAGTTGATTAAATTAGATATATTTTCCAACTTAAATATTTCATTTTTTTTTGTATTTTTGTCCTGTCTTTTACTATTTTTTCTATTTTTATTATTATTATTTAATTTTTTTAAAAGGGCGGCCTAAGCCCGCCAGGCCCGCTACCCGCCTGCGGGCGGGGCGGGCCTTCATTTTCCAGGCCCGCCAGTAGGCGGGCTTGCCCACGTCCGCCCCGCCTGTGGCGGGCTATGGGCCGGCCCATCCAGCTGGCCCGTTTTAACAGCTCTAGTGTATAACTACCTCTTTATTTTTAGTATCTCACTTATTAAAACTATCATCTAATCATTAATTTTATTTTACTACACACGCGTAGGGTGCTACTACTAGTTATTATTACGGAATAAGAAAAATGTTTAAATTAAGTTATAATTAATATTTATAAACATGTAATAGTCGTGTGAAGATATTATTTTAAGAGGAGAATATAGAGTAATTGGTTGAAGTTACAACAATGTTTAAATTATATATATATATATATATATGTGTGTGTGTGTGTGTGTGTGTATTTTGGAAATCGCTGAATATGATCTTATTCTAATCACAGAAATCCATGGACTAGAACTACATATTTTGAAGGGCCATTTACAATTCAGGCCCATGTTAAGTTTTATTAGTTTTTAAGATCCTGTCAGAAAATTCATAGTTTTAAGCACCCCATTTCTGCAGAAACACTTGAGTGTTTTGCTGTACCACTTCACTGTTCACCAGTACCACTTCATGGATCTCCGATACCAGTTCATGTAACTGCATAACATTTGCATAAATTTAGGTCTTTATCTCTGAATTTCATAAAAATCGGGTCCTTAAAACTATGAATTTTCTGACAGGGACCTGAAACCTAATTTAAAGCATGTTTTTGGGCCTGAAACTTAATTTACACTGTTTTGAATCTTAACTACAAAACATTCATCTCCCCCGTCCTTCTCACATTTTTTAAGGATGGGGAAGAGACCATCTTTCTTTTTTTTACTTATATTTGCCTTTTCACATTTTGGGCTTTTTTTCCTGTATCTCTCCTTGTGTTTGCTCGTTTCTCCACTTGTGGGAGCTCTTTCTCCTCTAGTAGGAGCGTTCTCTCCATTTATTGGAATGTCACACTCAAACACGACGAGTTTTAGAAGCTGAAGACGGAAAAAGTGATGACTATTTCAGATTTGAGTCCATTATCCATAGTTGTGGAGTTTTGATTAGATTTGCAGTAGGTTCTTTAGTTTTTCTTGTGTTTCTCTAGAACTTATTTTGCTTTCGAGTTTTTTTCCTTTAGTTCTGGTTTGACTCTTGGAGTAGAGATTTCATTTATATTGGATGGTCAATATATCCAAAAGATCTTGTCGGGATATTTAGTCATGTATCTTTATTTATATATTAAACTATCATTTTTAAAAAGAAACAAAAAAAGAAAAGAACTACAGATTGTGGAGAGAGGACTTATAATTTTCTTTTGTTCAATAGTCAATGCCCAGCAGACGTCTTTGAGTCACAGTTGGGATTGGGAAGGTTAATATTTAAATAAATCAATTCAACAACTTTTACCATCCAACAACAAAAGAATTGCTGTCCTCCTTTCCATCTTCGTCCTCCCAGCATTAATTTAGTCTACACAATTCTGATAGAAAGAAAGAAGAAAAGGGCTCCTCTTACTTTTGGTTCTAAGATTATAGGAAGGAAGAAAATCAAGAAACTGTTGGAAATAAACTCACGCGAACACAGTGAACACGATCTTGTTTTGGTGCTGCTGAATCTGCAGCGTTTTCTGTAGTCTTTGCATTGCTTAAATAGAAGTTTACATGGAAACTAATAAATGCCTACAATCAGGCGACTAATTTAGCCTACGCTAATAAGGAAAAGATAATCACTTCCTAAGGAAAATACAATCATATCCTAAGCTAATCCTAAGCTAATTAAGGAAAGTAGATCACAAGGATTATTTCCCACAATCTCCTCCTAAGCCTTGTGTCCACCGTTGATGTCGATTAGGCCGATCTTGCCCCGTAGCTCATGAAACTTGGTCCTTCCAAGCGGCTTCGTCAGAATGTCGCCCAGCTGATCCTCACTTCTGATGAACTCTACATCAATCAAGCCTTCTTCTGCAGCCTCCCGGACGAAGTGGTATTTCACTCGAATGTGTTTACTCTGTCCGTGGAGTACCGGATTCTTGATCAAAGCAATGGCGGACTTATTGTCCACCCTCAGCATTGGCGCCCTTGCTGCTGTTCCCTGCACCTCGGACAACACACGAGCGAGCCACAATGCTTGACAAGCAGCATTAGCAGCTGCAATATATTCTGCCTCACAGCTGGATTGAGCCACCACCTTCTGCTTCATGGATTGCCAGGTGATCGGGCTGCCGCTGAGGAAGAAAATCACGCCAGTTGTACTTTTACTTGTATCAACATCCCCGGCGTAATCACTGTCGCTGAAGCCTGTCAGATAAGGCTCCTCCTTCTCCCTCCTGCCGAACCAGAGTCTCCAATCTTGGGTCCCAGCCACATAGCGCAGGATGCGCTTCACAGCAGCGAGGTGATCCTCGCGTAGATCCTCCAGGAACCGACTCACATAGCCAACCGCAAACGCTAGATCAGGGCGAGTGTTGACCAAGTACCTTAAGCTCCCGACGACGCTCCTGTATGCCGTCGCATCGACCGGCGGCTCTGTGCTGAGCTTGCTCAACTTCAGGCGCAGTTCCATGGGTACATGACATGGGTTACAACCTGCCATGCCGCTCTTCTCCAGGATCTTGCCGGCGTAGGCTCCCTGGCTCAGCGAGATCCCCCTCGCGCCCTGCTTCACTTCAATGCCGAGGTAGTAGTGAAGTAGGCCGAGGTCACTCATCTTGAATGCGGCCGCCATCTCCTCCTTGAATGACTTGATGTCGCCGTCGCTCGAGCCGGTGATCACGAGGTCATCGACATAGACCCCGATCACCAGCTGCTTGCCGTCGTTCTGCCTAATGTAGATGGCGTGTTCGGACGGGCTCTTCCTGAAGCCGAACGACAACAGCGTGCTGTCCAGCTTCGCGTTCCATGCGCGCGGCGCTTGATGCAGCCCGTACAACGCCTTTCGGAGCTTGAGCACCTTATGCTCCTTGCCGTTGATGATAAACCCTGGCGACTGCTCGACGTAGACCTCCTCCTCCAGGTCTCCATTCAAAAATGCCGACTTGACGTCCATGTGGTGCACCTCCCATCCCTCGTGCGCTGCGAGGGCGATGATCAGGCGCACCGAGTCTAATCGCGCCACCGGCGCGAACACTTCATCGTAGTCGATGCCGTGCCGCTGTGCATAACCCTTCACCACGAGGCGCGCCTTATACTTGGACACCGCCCCGTGCCCGTCCCTCTTCACTTTGAAGACCCACTTCAAGCCAATCGCCCGACGGCCCGGCGGGAGGTCGGCGAGAGACCACGTCCGGTTGTCCTCAATCGAGTCCATCTCCTCCATCATCGCCTTCCTCCAGCTGGGGTTGCGCTCCGCCTCGGCGAACGACGCAGGTTCGTCGGAGCTCATGGCGTGGAGTTCATCCGTCACCAGTGCCCGTGGCGCGAAGCCACACGGCGAAGCCAGACCAATGATGTTGTCGATTCTCCGAAATCGAAGGGGAGCGTCGTCGTCGTGGTCGGTATCTAGGTGCTCGCCGGCCTCGCTCGGCGGTGAGGCGAACTCCACCTCCTGTCCCCCGCTGGATCCCGTAGGTATAGCTCCTCCACCACCATGAGGCGATACCGGCGGCGTCAGCTCACCCTCCTCAGTTGCAGTTCCAGGTGCCTCCTCATTGCCATGGGCCACCGGAGGTCCCTGGTTTGCGATCGAGTACTCTACCGTGAACACGTCGTCGTTGCCGTTCGGCTTGTCGTCGACCTGTACAGAGCCCCAGTCCCACTGTGCTCCCTCGTCAAACACCACGTCGCGCGTCACGTGGACACGCTTCGTGACAGGGTCGTAAGCGCGGTACGCTTTGGAGCCGCGCTCGTAGCCGATGAAGATCATCTTACAGCCACGATCCTCGAGCTTCTTCAGATGCGGCATCGTGTTCCGAACGTAGACGATGCATCCGAACGTCCTCAAGTGATGCACTGCCGGCTTCTTCCCATGCCATGCTTCGAACGGCGTCATGCCGTCCACGCTCTTCGTCGGGCATCGGTTGAGGATGTATACCGCGGTGGTCACAGCCTCGCCCCAGAACCATCCCGGCAGCCCCTTCGCCTTGAGCATACTCCTCGCTGTCGCCACTACCGTCCCATTCCGTCGCTCGACCACGCCGTTCTGCTGCGGGCTGTATGGTGCAGTGTGTTGGCGATGTATCCCTTCTCCCGCGCAATACTTCGCAAACTCGATCGACGTGAATTCTCCACCACGATCGGTCCGAAGCGCCCCTAATTTCAGCCCGGACTCCCCCTCTGCCCGTGCTTGGAGTTCCTTGAAGGCCGCCGCGGCACGATCCTTTGAAGGGATCGCCGCTACCCACATGTATCGGCTGAGGTCGTCGACGAGCAACAAGAAGTACTTGTTGCCGCTTGGGGTCGTTGGCGTGATCGGCCCGCACAGATCGCCATGCACAAACTCAAGTCGCTGCTTCGCGCGGTACTCTCCTTTCGCCGGAAATGGGGTGCGCCTCTGCTTCCCAGCTAGGCATGCATCGCACAGCTGGTCTACCTGCCCGATCTCCGGCAGGCCGCGCACCAGCTCCTCCCGAGCTAGCTTCCGGAGCGCCGCCATGTTGACATGGCCGAAGCGATCATGCCAGCGCCATGCCACCTCGTCGCCGCACCCGCGCACCGCTAAGCACGTCGGCGGTGCTATTTTGATCCGAAGAAGGTATAGACGGTTCGCCTCGCGCGTCACCCTTGCCAATAGTTGACCGCCGAGCTCCCGAATCCGCATCACGCCATCTTCGATCCCGATCTTGTAGCGGACCTCGTCGAGCTGACCAAGACTCACGATGTTCGTCGTCAATCGTGGAATGAAGTAGACACCGTCGAGTGAACGGAGCTCCCCGTTCTTGCACACAAAGATGACGGTGCCCCGCCCTTCAATGCGTGCCACCGAGTCGTTGCCGAAACGCACGGTGCCTCGTACCGCCACGTCGAGCTTCGAGAAGGCGGTCCTAGACCCGGACATGTGATTGGTTGCCCCCGAGTCAAGGACCCACGTCTCCGCCTCCCGTTCATCTTCTTCTTCTCCGAGCTGCGCGAACACCTTCTCTTCGCGAATCTCGACCTGGGCCACGGACGACGTCGCCGAAGTCGCCGTCGGTGGGGAGAGAATGGGGGAGCACTTTGCGAGACAAAGTGAGGCGTCTTCCTCTTCGTGGACTGCATGGGCCTGCGCCTTCTTGGGCTTCGACCAGCACTCCCGGGCCCAGTGGCCCAACTTCCCACAATTTCGGCACTCGTCGCCTGCGCGCTTGTTCGAAGTAGCCGGCCCACTCGACGACTCGCCAGCTCGCCCACGACCGCGCCCACGTCGGCCGCCTCCTCTGTTCGCGCCACGACCGCGTGAGTGGTTCTCCGCCTCCCGCTTCTTTCGTTGCGCGTCCCACTGCTCCTCAGTGAGATACAGCTTGCCCTCGTGCTGTAGTGACGCCGGAGGTCCATTCAACTCCTCCTCCGCCTCTTGCAATCGCCCGGTGAGATCGGCGACCGTCATGGTGGATGGATCGAGCAGGGTCTTGATCGCAATCGCGATCTGCTTGAAGCGGGAAGGCAGACTTCGTAGCATCTTAGCTACGATTTCCTTTTCCTCCATCTCCTCTCCCAACGTGGTAAGGTGCGCCGCCATGCCATTAAGTCGCAGTGCGAACTCCTCGACGGTCTCGCCGTCGTTGAACGTGGCGAGGTCGAATTTTCGACGCAGCTGTTGCGCCGTTGCCTTCTTCACACGATCGTCCCCGATCCGCATGGTCGCGATCGCGTCCCAGGCCTCCTTGGCCGTCTCCTTGGAGCCGATCGTCGACACCATCTCGGGCGGGACCGCACTCACCAACGCATCGAGCGCCATCATGTCTTCCTGCTCATCGGCAGTGCCCTTCTCGATGGCGTTCCATAACGCTCTCGCCTTCAGCTTCACCTTCATCATGAGCGCCCAGTCAGAGTAGTTGGTCTTGGTGAGAACGGGGTAGCTATTCCCGCCGCCCACCTCACGAATCACTCTCTGGATCACGGTGCCGGAGGCATCGGCTTTCTTGCTCCCATCGCCTACGATCACGGCGCCGGAGGCATCGCCTTTCTTGCTCTCATCGCCCATGGTCCCTGGATGAAACTCGCTCTGATACCAATTGTTGGAAATAAACTCACGCGAACACAGTGAACACGATCTTGTTTTGGTGCTGCTGAATCTGCAGCGTTTTCTGTAGTCTTTGCATTGCTTAAATAGAAGTTTACATGGAAACTAATAAATGCCTACAATCAGGCGACTAATTTAGCCTACGCTAATAAGGAAAAGATAATCACTTCCTAAGGAAAATACAATCATATCCTAAGCTAATCCTAAGCTAATTAAGGAAAGTAGATCACGAGGATTATTTCCCACAGAAACTTGTGCAGAATTACTCGTTCATCAAAATCCTTGCTTGATTGTCCCATCACTGTAACGTTGTTTCTGTATTGCGCGATAATTTCAACTTCAAAAGGTAAGAAGTTTCGCTATAGTTGCGCGATGATTTGTAACGAACATTTTGCAATAAAGTCTTACACGATGATTTTGGGTCGAGATAAAGTTTAATTTTTGGTGATATTAGAATTGGGTTAGCAGAATTATGGCCATCATTCGACTGTTAAGTGTTTAGTTAGTGGGAATTTTATGCCAATATCTTCTTGTTTATGTTCTGAGGGTTTTCATTCATTGCATATTTCTTTCTTAAATTACTCTTTTGTTCTTAGTTAGTACTCTGTTCTAATATTCACAGTGCAGAACTTCAAGACAAAGTTAATTGAGGGGAAGATAATGAATTGTCTCCACTCAAAGGAACATTTGCTCGAAGATAAAATCGTACCCTCTTCTGAAATTGTCGCCACCAATGGCATTTTCTCTCCTCAAAGCGGTAGCAACAAGGAAAATCGACACTGGCAATATAGAAGTGGTAGTTTAAATTACGAGGTTCTCTTTCTTAGTGTTGATTGGTGCTCATCATTTGCTCTTCAATTTTCACTCGGTTCGGTTTCAAGGAAATCAGCAGGGAAATGAGAATGAAACGGAAAAAAGAAAACTAGTTTCCATGTCTGGTTGATCGAAGAAATAGATTAAGACAAGAAAAGAAATGCAGCTTAAGTTTATACTTCAGAGTAAGAAATTTTCTTTTTCCTGTCGTTTACTCGGTTAACCGAGGCACCCAAGTCTATAGCTATGACTACTTTCTTTAGTCCAAACACAACCTTAGTACTTTCCTTCTTACGAGGTTGCCTTTCTTTCCTTAACGTAATTTTGTGACGTGCGCATTTTTTCAGGAAGCTAGAGCATTGTTAGGAGGTATGAATATCGGAAAGGGTACATCGAAGCAGCTTTACATGTCTTTGAAGGTATCGATATAAATGCAATGACTTCGAAAATGAGGATCACCCTCTCTATGATCGGCGAAACTCAAGGAGACGCTCTCAGAAGTATGCATCTCCGCCGTGTGTCGATACACGCTGTTAATTTGCTTTTCGAAGCGATGTTTTTGAAAGCGAAATCGTTAGAAGCTCTTAGGAGGTATAAAGGTAAACTTCTTACCTTTCAACAAAGTGCTTGTGTGAGTTTAGACCAATGTAGGTACACTTATATCATGGCTATTGCTTGGCAATGTTAGGATATATTTGGTTTCAAGAAAATGTTTTTAATAAGTTTTTCTTTTGTTTTCCTCACTAAGTGGTGGCGAAATTAATTTTCCTTAGTTTTAAATACAAACGTAGGTTGTGTTTGGTTCGAAGAAAGTAATGAGGAAATGGTTTTAATAAGTCTTTCTTTCGGTCCTCACCATTTAGTGAAAATTTAGTTTGCCTTAGTTTTAAGTAGAAACCTAGGCTGTGTTTGATCTGAAGAAGGCAGCGTGGAAAAGAAACTGGGGAGAAAATGGTTTTATTAAGTTTCTTTTTTTCGTTTTCCGCACCATTTTATGAAGATGTTATTTTCCATAGTTTTAAGTACACTTAAATCTGCATTTTCTTTTTCTTTTCCTCATCCATTTCTTCAATCAACCAAAAGAAAAAACAGTTCTTCTCCATTTCATTTTCCTTATTTTTTACCAATTTTCTTAAACCAAAGTCCAACTGAGTGTCTACAATCGAAGATTTTGACTCGTTTATTTTCCAAAATTGCCTTCGCAGAAGCCACTCAGTTGTGCTCAACAATTCTCGATCTCATCGAATCTTCATCGCCACTAACATTTCCCGAGAACTTAGGCCCCGACAATAAGTTGCAGGAGACGCTCAACAAGGCCGCCGAGCTTCTCCCCAAACTATACAAACTCTCCGATTGTCCTAAAGAAGCAATCTCGGCATACCGAAGAGCCCTACTCATGGACCTTAGACCAACGAACTACGTCCAAAATCCAAAAAGAATTCGCAATCTTTCTCCTATACAGTGCAACCGAAGCTTTGCCCCCTAACCTATGGTCCCAAATGGAAAGCTCTTACGTGCCCAAAAACAACGTCTAAGAAAGGCCTCGCTAAAGAGAATCGAATTCGACCCTTCGATCGAAGATCACCTCACCTTTGCTCTATCAGAATCAGTGTCCAACGTGCTATTGCCTTTGGCCAATCAAATCGAAGAGCTTCTCCTCGTTATCGATAGGAATGAACTCTACCATGTATTAGCCTTCTGTTATCAGGGAGAAGGCAACAAATCGAACGCATTGGAACTATGGAGAAAATTACTATCTAAGAACGACAAAGACGATGCTACGTTCTTACAAGCCTTAGTATTCGCTTAAAAAACATGCTCCTCGAGCGAAGACGGAGTTATTTTCGCCCTTAGAGCAGTTAGAAACCGACCCACAAGGCGTAATGAGATGTCAGGCGTCGCAAATTGCATGCTAGGCGTCGCACTTTCCGCCAGCTGTAATAACTCTGTTAAAACAGAAAGAGAAAGGGTCGAAAGGCAGTTAGAGTCGTTGAAATTCATGGAAGTCGCTGCGAAGATGATGAAGATGATGAACATTAACGTCGTCTACAATCTTTGCTTGGAAAATGCCGTACTGAGGAAATTGGACCGAGCACTTAATGGGGCGAAGCGATTGGTGAAAATGGAAGGGGGTCGGGGCAAAGCAGGTGGGTTTTGAGAAACGTTTATCGGTCGTCGAAAGCGTCGTGGACGCTGCTATGGAATAGTCGGGCGTTTGGGAAAGGGGAGAGTTGCTGAGAATGAAGACTTACTCGAAGATTCTTGCGTTGCTACAGCTGCAGAGCAAGAGCTTTGGCTCGGGGGAAGAAGGTTTTCGAGGTATTTCTGGCAAAACGGCATTTTTTTTTTTCCAAATTCGTTGCGTATGGAAAGTGTAAAGTTGTAACTAATTTTAAGGGCGGGAAGAACGTCGAACAGGAAATATGGCATGAATTGGCTTCAATGCAAACAAAGTTGAGGCCTGACTTCGCAAATCCGAAGCCATTTGCTCCTTTTCTGCTCCCAGATGTCATGCGACTGGTATTTCAATTTTGTTTTGATTTATCTTTTTCCGATGGCCCTTATTCGTAATCTATTTTACTTGCTACGATACCGTTGAATTTCGATATAACATATCCCAAACTGCAGAGGCTGCGACTAATCTTCAGGGGCTAGATCAAAATGTCCCAAATTAACCTAACACGATAGTCAAAATCGCTAGTGGGCTTGAGCGGGAATACTCCAGGATCATAAAAAAATGCAGAGCCTAGAGGGGGATGAACATTGCCTTTCTATTATGACAACATTATTCCATGATTAAAACAGGAAAACAAGACCTTGACATCCATAATTTTTTTTCTGTCACACTGGAGTTTCTTCACACACTCCGAGGATGAGATTAATCTTCGGGAATCACGTGAATATGTCTCAAATCCACTGGTAGTCATGAAGTTTGATATGACATCCATAGTTGTCACTGGTAGACGGAAAAAACTCGTCTTTTGCCACTAATTTCGTAGGTCCTAGAATATATATACTACGAAAGAAGAAACGGTTATATGCAGAATTTCTTAATTAAATATGCAGGCTTACTACACGAAGCTCAAGACAAGCACAAAGAAGCGCAAAAGGCGTAGGAGATGGCGCTCGAAGTCGATCCATCGCACGTCCCAAGCTTAGTCTCAATGGCTACGTTCCTAGGAAAGATCGGCTGCAATTCTCAGGGCATAATGCGGAGTTTTCTCGCCGAAGCTTTAAGACATGATAGAATGAACTCTTCTGCTTGGTATAATATGGGATTGGTATATAGTGATGGTTATGAAGTTGGTGGTGGTATCAGTAGTTCATTGGAAGCTGCTGAGTGTTTTGTGGCTGCTGAGGTTCTTGAGGAAACTGAGCCAATAGAGCCCTTCAGATGAATCTATAATTTTCTTTCCCACCATGTATCTAATACCTTATTTCTACCATAACTAGCAATAAAAAGATGAATTATTGAAGATGCCTAACTACGAGTGCGCCAACTCTTATCTGTCCTATATACAAGTCAGAAGAACGATTTGAAAGTCGTCACTATCACTCCAGCCGAAAAGTTTTTACATTTTCTTACCTGTTTATTGCGCGTAAGTATGATACATACGTACAAACGTACGTAGGCTAATGTAATGAATGATCCATTGCAAACAAATTTCTTAGCCTGAGATAAGCTAAGGTAATAACTAATAAGCCATATTCAAACTTACATTACACATAACGTGTCAATAGGTCGGCCGGAGTGTTCTTTATCCTACAGCTCTGCCCTAGGTGAACATCTCCAAATAGATACCTACACACACATTCAAAATCCAATTTGTTATCCATATTTATGCGTGTGTGTCTGTGTGTTTGCGTGTGCATATATAGTACCTGTATTCACAATACTCGGGCCAAGCACACCGTGCTTTTCCATAGTCCCAATAGCAGTCATCATCCCTAAGAGGACCACGAGTAGCTGATCGCAACACCACAAAGATATACATATACATTATCGTAAGAGAAAAGAAGTGAACGAAGAGTTCCCAAACCATTGATAAACGACTTGACAACGAAGGTAAGAAAAGAACCTTTCGTAACAAATTTGGTTTTTTTGTCTGGATGCGTATCGTGCCATGTCTCGAGCCACAGCTCCCGCATTAGGACTGAAGACCTTACGATGTTCCTATGGTTAGCTGCATTATATGCCGGATAACATGTTTATGGCTACTTTAAGTATAGATGATAACAGAGTAGCCTGCCTAACAAAGAGTAATGTATGCATGTATGATATGGCTATTTTATATAACAAAATTTTACCTTTGTCAATCTCCCAAACTGCAGTCCTCTTTCCCTGTAGACTTTCAGAATCTTCGTAGTAGGTTATGTACTTCACTCTAGGTGATCTCGTCATGTTGGGAACTATGTCCATTTCGGGCTCACGGTCCACATTTAGTTGCACTTGAACGTCTGAACCGTCGTGTTCTGACTGAAGAATTGGCAGTAAAAGGGTTGATAAGAAGAAGCAAGTTTATTAATTCCAAATTAGTTATCTATATTTAAGAGGAATAGAAAGAGATGTGGAAATATTGGGAAGTCAAATGCATTGATAAGAAGATGTACCTGGGGAGCCCTCGTTATGTTAACTTTTGACCCGAGCCAATTCTTGCACCAAGAGAGGGAATGGTATGGAACCTACTAAACACCAGATTTTCATTAGATGGGTGAAACAAAGGTGAAAACCAAACTATTCCAAGCATTGTATTAAGCTTTTGTACTGTACCGTCTCGTCCCCACTTGTAGCACCAGGGTTCCCTTCTACAAGATTCCCTGACCTAAGACAATGGTGCACTAGTCAATTCATCAACTTCCCCTAAAAAATTGCAAGCAAATGCTATAGAAATTTCCAAGCATGTTTCATAACAAAAAGACGACTAGTTTTTTCTTTTAATTTTGTATGTCTGATAGCTGGCTTTGGCGATACAGCTTTCTCAAACTCATGCTTTCATGATTAGCGGGTAAAGAAATGAAGCACAAAATGTCCTTTCCACGATTATATAAAGACAGCTAATATAGTCATTCTTATATCACATAAGTCTTCTGGATTTTACAAGTACCAGCAATGCGGATGACATGACCCAGAAAAGAGATGTCACCCTCTAACTTTGATAAAACACGCATCTACAATGAGTCAGGTTGATATAACTCTCAAGGCAAACACGTGAACATAAGAAAGAAGATTGTAGTGAGTTAGAAAATGCATGGTATTATACGCAGATCAATGTAATGAATATGACAAGGTGTGCTTTATTCAATTGTATATCATATTCTAGAGAAGTTTATAGTAAAAGATTTATGGTATGTTTGACAAGGTGTGTTATTTCAATTGTATATCATATTTTAGAGTAGTTTATGGTAAAAGATTTATGGTATCTTTTATGTAACACATTTCATGTCATCCTACATAAGAAATTGAGTTTATTAAATAGTGCACATTACTCCTGATTCATTATTTTTTAACATCATTAATAGATACAAAATTTGTGAAAAGTGTATCTACTCAAATGCCTTGAAAGATAACGATTATCAGCTGAAATGGTTACCTGGAATATAGAGATCCTTCTACTTCATATATGACATCTGTAATCATCCAGTTATCCGGATAAGGCTTTCCACTTGGTGCAAAATAGTAACCAACCTGTTTTAAGCATGTCAAGACGTCAAGCGTCATCATTACCAAGTGGGGGGCTTATAAATCCCTTGTAAGATCGGTCGGCAAATAGACGGCAGAATCTTGTGCAGAAATATCATACCTCAGTTCTCGAATCTGTTCCATAGATACAGAAGATGTTCTTCAGAGGTGGTCTATCCCAAGGAGTTAAAGGATTCAGAACTGGATCATCATGATATGACCTATTATTTTTTGCATCAGTAACATAATAATTTAGAGATTAGCTTAAAATTAGAATTATAAGTATCTCTTATCCACGTAACATTTTGAAGAGACAAAACACTCCTCAGAGAAAACAAATATAGAGTAAGTTAAAAGGATTTACTGATGCAAGAGAGCATTGACAAGCCATTGAAAAGATAGACAGAATAGGAAAAGCAATTGTTAGAAACCAAATCTCACGAACACTTCACAGCTACAAGATGGCCAACCATGTCCTAACTAAGTAGTTGCTGATAATTCAACATTGAATATAGAGAGCTTACTTCTCTAAAAGGTGCAAGACTCTATGACTATCAGGATCATAATCAGTTATAGCTTTAAAAAAAGTCCCATCAGCTATTTCACGAGCCGAAAAGGACAGCTGAGTTGGTAGTCCATAATCCATGTCTGAAACATTGATATGGGTCGGCCCCATAAATGACGGATAAGCTTCATCCCCTGGAGAGATATTGTAACGGCGTTAGCAAATTTCCCGATGCATATAAAATCTCTTGAAGCTGACTAACTGAGTTGCATACCTCTACTTGAAGGGATCTCGATGTTGACAATGTTCGTTGGCCATCCAGAGTAGTCGGCTTCAAATTCATGCTTGCTGCAATGGTAACCGAGCTGCCCCTTTCTTATCCCAGAAGAAAAATGCTTCAGGTATAGGTTTTCTGCTTTACAGTGTTTTGAAAACGGCATCATCCATACAGAAGAACCAAATGAATTGAACATCAATCGAGCAGTTCCCTGATGACTTGCCAATTTTTAAAATAAAGGAATTAATGAAGTCAATTAAAAAGATACATAATAGGTCCTCAGCCTACACCTAAAAAAGATGACTCCAGAATCTCTTAAGTACCAAAATATTATTAAAGGACGGAAGACGTGCTAGCAACCAAAAACAAAAATATTATAATCAGCTTTAGGAAAATACTAACGTGGACTTTGAAGAAAATGTTGTACCTCTGAAACAGGGAGACCAAATGTAACTCCTGATAATGTACCTTTGATAGTTTCAACTGACCCAAGGAGTGGAGCACCTGTAGCGAGGTTGAAAGAAAACCGGTGGTACACAAAAATGTTGAAATACTGATAAACTAGTAAAACTGTTAGGTAGATTACATTCATACCAACAGCAAAGTAGGCATGAATATGTTCATCCAGCCATTTCATGTACTTCTTAGGAGCGATTTCTAACTTTAACCATTCCAAGAAGTATCTGAAGACGTTGTTTCCCAAAGAGTGAGCAAAAACAAGAGTTGGCCCACCTCGAAGCTTAAGAGCAGTTTCAAAAATCAGCCTGGAAAAAACATATGTCCGAAGGATTGTTCATATACAGCTGCAGCTATAGATATAAGAGAACATGAAGAAAGGAGCACGAACAAAATAGATAGCAGGCTGGAAAAAAGCCGAAACAAATAAATCACAAGAACTAAATCTGTTAAGACTTCATCCAATTACTGAAAAATAAAGGTCTCGCTGCTCAAGTTAGATAAAAGTAAAACACGATAGATAAAGCTGATGCGTACTTCAATTTGTGAAAATAAAGGTCCCGATCCTCAAGCTTGGAAGGTGGCAATCTCCAGTCATATGGAACAGCAATAATAGCATTAGGCTCAATGCCAAACTCAATGCACCACTTAAGCCAGTCTTTCCATACTGAAGAAAGTGGACCTGCAATAATCATTTCAAATAAATAATTAGTTGCGACGCGCTTTAAGTGACAAAAAAGTCACCCAATCCAAAGCAATACCTGTAATGTAGCCCGGGTCGAGCTCAGTAATAGCAGAAAGACCACTATCTGGACGTGATTTGCATTCAGAATGATCCGTTTGGTTGTATGGATCTAACAACATACACTTGAGCCAACAATTCACCGCAGATAGTAGCTGAAAAGTTCAAACAATTGAAAATCACAATTCAGTACAACCACTCTACAAGAGTACAGTTTGAAGAGTTCGATCAGTAACACTCGTCCATCGGCACGGATACTTAAATGGACATACTAACGGAGAAACAAATCAATAGAAATAATGCACCCCCTCTTAATTTATTCACCAAGATACGAATGATGGCGCAGTCAAAATTCTCAAAGTACATATAACTTGAATGTTCTTAGCAGATTTTTCCTAGTGGTTTTCTGCATTCACAGTACCGAGTCGTAACTCATCGAGCACAAAGATGGAAATGCCGAGATCAAAACAACTCTCAACCACAGCTACCAGAGACGCACAGATATAAACAAGAAGCAAAAACACGGAAGAAAAAAAAAACAGAAAGGTACAATCAACACCTCCGTACTTTAGTAGTATCGAGCCAGACCAAATCTAGAGGATTGAAATCAAGAGGAGAGTAGGGGCAATCCAAGATAGACCACGCGCGGAGCTGCGTGGACGCAAACCCCGGGATTATTATCCCGGAGAGCTTACTCTGGTCGAGACCTGACTCGACGCCGCACGCCGGCTGGAGAACCAATAGGTACGCGGCGGCGACGGCGGCGGCGACGACGAGATCGACGTGGCAGCCTCTCATTGACCTTCTTCGCTAACAAAGGTGAGGAAAGTTCTGCAGAGAAGGTCTAACGATATGGGCGAACTCTGTAGCATGGGGAATGGGATCGGACTTTTGGGGCCGCCGGGGATTTAAGTGGTTAATTACCAAAGTACCCATCCATGATCAGATTCTTTAGGAAAAGCGTTTTTTAACTGTTTTTTTCGCTGGTCATTGACGTGAGCTGATTTGCAGACAACGAGGACAAAATAGCCAACGCAAATTCTGCATTGGTGTCCCCAAGTGATCAATGATGCAATTAATTGGGGTGGCAAAAATCTCCACTTGTGAGTTGTGAGTATGTCTAAATTGAAAGAAATGGATGAAAACCTAAACCTAGGGTTTTGGTTTTTTCTTATTAGATCATCTCCAACATATACTTTATTTTGTGTTTTACGATTTTAATCCAATGAGACTCTATATATAACAATAATATTGTGTTGATGAGCAGAGAAACTCTAGATGTATAGTACGCACAATTTCAACACAAAAATAGAGTTGTAATTTACATTATTCGTATTTTGTTTAATAAAACATAAAATTATATATTTGATATTCTTATAATAAAAAAAGTAAAAATAATTTTTTTTTGTTTACTGATATTTTACCTTTAATTAATAAAATTGTAATAAAATAATATGCTAATTTTATAATTTATTTAATTTTAAATTTTAATAATTATAATATATTGACTTTTTAATAATTATTAATATAAAGTTTAATAAGTCAATTATGATAATAATAAATAGAAATTTGATTTTTAGAGTACAAAAATAGAGGTAATGGGTTGGAGTAAAAATTAATGTAGAAAATAGAGTTTAAGGGATGGAGTAAAAGCACGGTAGCAAATAATTGTGTAAAATTAACTGCATTTTTATGCCATTGGTGGAGATGCTCTTAGCACTAACACAACTTTAGTCAAAATCAACACTGCGCAAACCTTAAATTTTCGTCACATCATCTAAAATCCAATGTCGAAAATCTAAGCCAGTTGAACAGTACCAAGCTGTGTAGGATAGAACAGATCCAAAAAGGACTGGTGAAGGCATGGGAAAGGGGACGAGGATGGTATTCTCGACCCAGCCCCGTCTCTAACCCCCGACACCGTTTGACCCGTGATTTTGCATTTCCTGAATTTATTTATTAATAAAAATAATATTTAAGGCAATATTCAAGATAGAGAAAAGAAAAACCTAGGATGGATGAAAACTGATGCATACCCTTCCATAGGGGTGGGATTCGGTTTTCGGGTTTCGGTTACCCGACCCGACCCGATCGGGAAGCGGGTTAGAAGTCGGGTATCGGGTTTAAACTCGATACCCGACTATGACGTTCGGGTCGGGTATCGGGTAGCAGTATGCTACCCGATTTACCCGATCGGGTACCCGATCATTTGAAAAAAACTAAACCCTAATAAATAAAAAACAAATATAAAACGAGGCCCAATTAATAAAAGAAAAAGAAATGTTTATTTTTTGAAAGTGTCTTTTTTTGTGTGTTGATTGTGTTGAAATTATTTTATTTTTGATGATGTTGACTTTATTTTGTAAACTTAGATGATGTTGAAATTCGATATTGTCGAATTTATTTATTTAAATTATTTTAACTTTGAAGGTGTTTAGTTATTGTTTTGAAGGAATTAAACTTAATTAAGCTTATCTAAGTTTACAAAATAAAAATAAGAAAAATAAAAAAAATACCCGAACCCTTTCCACGGGTTTCGGGTGCCCGGCCGCATTTGATTGGGTCGGGTTCGGATATCAAAATAAATACCCGATGACATCGGGTACCCAATCTCCATGTCTCATTTTATGTCCCGTATTGCAGAGGATATTATATAACTTTGTTTCGAGACACAAGAATATTATCAATTTACTGTTTTATTAAAGTCTTTATCGTAGTTTGTCAATACCCTCATGTTTCCATAAATGATACTACCTCAGTCCCACTTATTTCTTCCCATCTTTCTATTTCGGGCGTCCCACATAATTCTTCCCATTTCCATTTTTGATAAAAAATTATCTCACTAATTAAACTAATTACATCATTAATATTAAAAAAAGTCTTCCCGATTTGCGTGTCTACTAATAACTTTTCTCTCTCCATACCTCAAAAGGTGTACTATAATATTAAAATAATGTGATTTCTTAATCTCCATGCCCACTAATCTTCGGGAACATTTAAATGGGACGGAGGAAACATATTTATCGCCAGCGTGGCGATAATATATATTTCCGCTAAAACACTTCTAATTGTAGGATCTATATGAAAAATAGGAGTGTACATGGATCGGTTTATGACGGTTTTGACCAATTCCACACCAAACCGCTATATGCGAGTTTTTGAAAAAAAATTCTTTGATTGCGGTTTGAAATCAAACCACACGCGCTTTTTATAGCAATTTTTTTTTACAGTTCCGCTGCAGTTTACGGTTTAGGTGATTGAAGTAAAATACTTATATATTAGCGAATGATATTACTATTACTTTACTTAACGACCAAAGCAAGGAATCAACAAAGCCATACTACTATATCATAAGCAGAATAATGCATAATAATAAAATCTACATATGGGCCAATTTGAAACTTGAATAATAAATGGCGAGTCAATTTTTTGTTAAGTGTATGAGTCTATTTTAACCACAATATAGGCTTTCACTCTTGTAAAAAAGTATTTATTAATCTAAAAATAGATTCTATATATAATAAATATATAAGCAGCATAAAACAAAATAATATATAACTATTAAAAAATTAATGTAAAAGTATTTCGGTTGGTTCGGTGCTTTTTGTACCAAAAATTCACACCGAACCGTAATTACGGTGCAGTTTAGTAATTAAAACTACACCGTGGTTTAGTTGTTAATTGTGGTATAGTGTGAATTCGGTGCCGGCGATCTTTTAAAACGTTGCACACCCCTAAAGAAACGTTTTATTACTTTGGAAATGGTATTTGTAACGAGAATTCGAGATGTAAATGATATCTCCAATACATCCTCATAATTCCCCCATTGACACCCCCTCTTATTTATCAGCCCCTAAACAAAAATTAAAAGTAACTAATGATTATGTTTACCAGACTCCATTTAGAAAGATAACATTGTCTCGGTCCATAACAAACTTCCAAGGTACAAGTCCTTGCATGATGAAACATTTTTTCGTCAAACACACCAAACCTACACAAGCCACTAACAATATTAAAGAAAGAAAAAAACCTTAAATAGCCGAAAGGCGCATTTCAGCGCATGTTGTTGCTGTTGTCACGGCGCCTGACATAACGAGTCCTATCGTTGTACCTTGGTCTGTCTTGAGCTCTCTGAGGAACTGGTTCGACCATTCGCTGCCTCTCGGGGGATCTTTGGACTATCTCCCCGTTGACGAATAGCTCAGCTGCCAAAAAAATCGTGAAAAGATTTGCAAATTATTCAACTAGGGTTGTTGTGGGAATGTTCTGATTCTGATGCATAAGTACAATTTACAGGAAATTAACCGTGCTATTCGCATTGATAAATATGAAGCATATTGAGTTAGTTTAGAGATAGGAAGTAAGACCTCCGTAATCCTTGTTTTCAGGGTCGACATATGAATCTGGAAGAACAAACAGAACTCCGGGCAG
This sequence comes from Craterostigma plantagineum, assembly GCA_027422505.1. Lineage (NCBI taxonomy): Eukaryota > Viridiplantae > Streptophyta > Magnoliopsida > Lamiales > Linderniaceae > Craterostigma > Craterostigma plantagineum. Next base: position 20,374,852 of record JAPQWV010000012.1, read on the forward strand.
ATCTGCAAACCAACGTGAGAAAATTCGAAATGCTTAACAAGAACACGAAAGTTGAAAGATAAAGGCTCTTAAAATGGAGAGAAATACTCAAGAACACACCTTCGAGCTTGTTAGAAGTCTCCTCGTCGATTTCACACCCAAATCCAAAGTACCTTTCGCATGAGACGTTGTATATCTTCTTCTTTGCCTCCTCCTCACTAAACATATGTAGGAGAAGAGAAACCAAGGTCAATCAAAGAAATTACTGTGGTACACCAAACTAAAACATCTCAAGAATACCAAGGCAATATAGATAGAAAGAGACCGAACAGAATAACCTCAATATGTAAAAGGTATTCCTTGACATAGATACGCATAAAGTAATGACGCGCTTTCTGGTTTTCATCTACATCAAACAGCACTTCCAAGAATACTACTTAATACATAAAACATAAGGTTTAGCAATCACGTACAGCTCTGCTTTTTAATTTGCATGACACATAAGTTCCAGACAAGTTCTCCAATCTTCATGTCATGGGGAATGATAAACAAGAAATTCACAAAATGATTATCATCTATGGCAGACCAAATTTATGTTACTGACAAAACCCTCAATAGTCGATACAACGGCTGAGGAACTACACAAGCTTGAAGAACAGAATCCACCCTACGACCACTAAGGACTCTAAAAACCAAAAAGGGCAACGAAGCTGAGACAAACAGAAGTTCGAAGCACAGATCTCTTTATCAAGCCATGTTTTTGTCACACCGCTTAGGTTAAAGTAAATAGGTGACCAGAAACGAATTGAAAAGTGGATAAGAGAGGCAATTGGGGAAAAGAAAAATCGACCTTCCAACGACTTTGGCTAGGGTTTGTACATAGCAATCGATCATCTGCTGCTTGGTCGCTCCCTCGCCGCCAGGCTTATCCATCACAATAAGCCAATGCTCGTAATCGCAACCCGGAAACAAAGGGGCCATCTCCGTCGGCGGCCGGTCGCTGAAGTTCGACCCGGAATTCAAAGGCGAGTAAGCCGACCCGGATCGGTTGACCCGGCATCTAATTGCCCCGACCCGCGACGGATTCGAAGGTGCGAGAGAGTGAGATATTGCAGGCACGGCGAACCGGGCGGTCCGCGTGAACCCGGGTAAGGGTATGGGTTTGGAGATGGTGGATGAGAGGAAGCGCCTGGGGAGGATGACGATCGACGACGTGTACGATCGGACGGCCAGGATTGATCGGAGGAGCGTGGCAGCCATTTTTTCTGAGGTTGAGAAAGGGTTTTTGAGGCTCGGTGTGTGCAGTGAGAAGGGTTTGTTGAAAGATAAGGAAAGGTTGAGATATTTAATAAGGTGTATTTATTTTTGTGTGCGATTTTGAGTAGGATCGCTTAGATTGTCATTGGAAAAACGCGACTCTTGACAGGTGAAAAATAGTTGCTAGTCTCATAATTAACTAACTAGTATTATCTGCACACTCTATGCGTGTGCTTAAAATATAATTGTTTTAATTTTAATTTTGAAAATTTATAATTTGTGTTTAGTAGATGAATTATAATTTATATATATATATATAAGGAAAATAATGGTTACGGGTATAAGTATAATAACTAAAAATTGAGGGGTTAAATGATAATTATTTAATTTATGAAATTAGAAATATAGAGGTTAAATTGTAAATATTTTACAGACCAAATTAGCAGTTAATAGTAGGGATGGCAATGGGGCGGGCCTGAACCGGGTCCGCCCGGACCCGGGACCCGCTCCGTTTGTTTTTTGAAGGACCTGAGACCGACCCGCCCCGCTTCAAGAAAAACCCGCCCCGAACCCCAAATAAGCCGGGTCTAGCGGGTCTGACTCGCGAGACCCGATTATTTTATTTTTAATTTATTTTAATTTTTAGTTTGATATATATTTATATAATTTATATATTTATATTATATATAAACATATTGCTGTTTATAAATGTTTATATATTAATAAATATATATATTTTTGTAATATATATTTTTATATTTTTACATAAATTTATATAATTATTATATATAATTATTATATATAATTATTATATATATTTATATAAAATATCAACTGGGTCGGGTTTCGGGGCGGGTTTGTCCGGACCCGAGACCCGCCCCGGTCCCGGTCAGGTTGAATCCTTTGAGACGTGAGACCCGGCCTGTTACCCGAATATTGATTAAACCCCGCCCCATTAGGGTATGGTTTTGGCGGGTCCGGGTTTGGACCCGCCCCATTGCCATGCCTAGTTAATCGCCACCCCTCACCGTTAATATAATAGTATAGATATGGAACTTAACGATCACTATACTAGTACTCTTGCACACTCACATACGTGTGTTATTTTATATAAATATATACTATTAATTTATTTAAATTTAAAATAGTTTAAATTCAATTATGTGTATATCTTATCTTATAGTATTACAGAAATGTAGGAGGACTCTAGATGCGCCACGTGTCCAATAATTAATTATTTAATAAAGAAATCATAAAAAAATAAAAGTTAACCACCCACATTGAAGGAACCACCATTAAGCTTATTACGAAACTTCTTCTTTATATATATATATATATATATATATATATAGAGAGAGAGAGAGAGTAATGTTATGGTGTTCCCCTTGCGAGAGCATCTTCGTGAGCACCAACCACATCAACGCGCCAAATCAGCATACAATGAGATTTTTTATTGATCTATAACCTACACATGAAATTAGTGAACCCGTCGGGGGTTAATTTGATATGTTGACGTGACACGAAAAAATGCCACACAACAGGTGCCTACGGATGGTGCTCACGCAAGGTGAGCACCATAACATTTATATATATATATATATATATATATATATGTATATACATATATATATATACATACATAGGAGGCACCTGTTGTATGCCATTTTTTATGAAATTGACAGGTAAGGGCAGTTGAAACTCACCCTCACATTGAATAAAATAGAACAAATAATATTAAAAAAAATCCTAAGAAACTATGTCTATTCATTAGTTTGTCTTGTTTTTCTACAGTCGGAGTTATCTCCACATAACAACGTAATAATCATACTCCGACAAAGTTCAGTTTGAAGACAGTATCATCATAGTAATTATTGTGCCGACTAAATCCAACCGCTAATTATGAAACGATTATGATTTGCTGAGGGACTAATCTCCGTGATCTCCACTCGAGATGTAGCCATCAGTCATTTGGCCTAGTCATATTAGCTAGTAAATGACATTGTTGAACTTTAATTTTAGTGTAATCTGCACACAAATACATACTTGAATAAAAACTTACAAATAAGTACCTATGTCAGAAATTTTTACAGATAGGTACCCGACTTACTGTTTGTATCTGTTATGTGTAAAGACCGTACATTGCTATGTGTGCATAGCGTACAATGTCACGCCTTTATACAGTACCATATACGGTACCTAAATGTGCTAATATGGCGTACCATTTTCTAAACATATTACGTACTACAATACGTTGCTATAGGGTAGCTAAAAATGTGCTAATACGACGTACCTGCGGCAGGATCGGGTACCTTTGTGCAAAAAAATTATTCTGTTAGGTACCTACATATAAAAAATACTGACATGGTAGTATATACAAGTTTTTTTGCAGATGTGGTATTTATGTGTAAAGACCCCTTATTTTATTTAACAATTGAGTACGAACAGAAAAACTTTGCATAAGTTATACTTTGTGTACACAAAACAAGTTAAAAGTTTCCCTTTTGGTGGGACTGAGATTATAATTTCCACCCCATCGTTCGTGGGGATCCGAATATATTGAATTACTAAATATTTCATGATATCAACTACACTTGGTATTGAAGTTATTATCAACCCTTAATCTCAATATCATACTGATTTTCTATTTACCTATTATGATAAGTAAAGACATGGATGGAAATAGCCTCCCCGTCCTCTCATTGTCAAGCCTACTAATGTTTTTTCCTATAAATAAACTATTGCAAATTATAATCATTTAAATTATATCTTTATTCAACAATTTTGAAATTTAAGAACATAAAACTTGACATAAATCACATTTGAGCATTGACATAAAATGATTAATAGTATGCCTAACAAAGTTAATAATTATTAGGAACAGATAACAAAGGAAACAAAATATTAGGGAAAGAGAAAACAAAGGAAATAAAAGGAAACAAAATAAAATAATAATAGAGAGGAAATAAACGTAACGGTCACTTCCTTATAACTTATAAGACAACACAATAGAAAAAGCCTTTTATCAAAATCGACCGTTACAATCTCACTTTTCCAACGCGCTCCTTTTTCTCCTTTTTCTTCTCCTCCGCTGAGAAAAATGGAGACCCTTCGATATCAGTCCCTTCACTGACCATCATCGTCTTGTTCCTACAACTCTTCCGAAATCATCAAGCGAAAGAAAGAACAGTTTTTACCAGTTCTTGAGAATTTTTCTTTCCGATTGGCAATGGGATGCTTCCTCGGATGCTTTGGCGGTGCAAAGGAATCAACCCCCCTCGGAAACGTAGGGTTAATAGGGGAAGCCCGCAGCGCCAAGTAAGCATCCTTTCCTTTGATTGTTGTTCTTTTTTCAATTTGCGTTTTGCCCAGTTCGATTGTCTCGAATCGTACAAATTGTTACGCTTGATTTCAATTTTTATTTCCATCATTTTGTTATCGGTATGTTGGGAGAAGCGACGATCGTTTGAAGCTTCGTTCTGGAAAAAAAATTGAAGGGCCAATTTGTGATATAGTTTCGTAATTTGTTATCTTGAGATTAATCAGAGGACTTCAATTTTTGAAACAGAGAAACAGAGTTCAGAAAGTTCAGCAAGAGGTGGGGCTCAGTAATGGAGAACAATCCATCAAAGAAGAGCCGAAAATTGTTATGGTTTCCGAGTTATTGTGAGTTTTAATCTTTTGCTCTCCTTATGCTTTTCTGTAATCATTTACTCTGTAGAATGATTCAACAATTGGTCTGTCTATTGAAGCCTAGTTATGAATCGACTTTAGTTCATGTTTTTATAACTGCAACATAGCATTTATGTTCTCTTGCCCACTAAAGTGGTATGTGAATTTTTTAACGCAGAAACAAACCCGAGGAGGAAATTCAGGGGCTGAGCCCAAGCCCTAGAAAAAGGGTCACATTTAATTCAAACGTAACGACGTACGAGCACGTGCCACTACTCCATGAAAGCGCAGATTCTTTGCCAGACCATACCTCAAATATCGAGCAGAAAATCTCAAAGTCCCATAGCCAATCGCACTCTCTGTCTGAGGATAGTAACTCTTCAGTTGCATCTAGCGTGGCTTCGTATCCTCCCAATCATAGGTACCATAACGCAAGGTGCGATGATGATGAAGGTGAAGAAGAGTATGGTGATAGTGACTTGGACGATGTTGATGATGATGAATTTGACGATGATGATGATGATGAGTTTGATGATGAAGAAGACGGTTTATCTGAGCTGCTCTCAAACGAATCAATGGAATCAAAGACAGAAGATGGATCGAAGAACTATCCAAGAGAAAGAAGTGATTGCATTAGCTCTGTTTTGAACCCAGTCGAAAACCTTACTCAGTGGAAGGCTGCGAAGACAAGAGGAAAACACGCACTTCATCCACAGAAGGAAAACTTGACTTCAAACATTGCTTTGGAACCAACTTCTGTAAAGGGTTCAGATCAAGAAATATCAGTGGATGCAAGCCTTTCGACTTGGTTGGTTTCGCCCAATACCACCCCTTCGAAAAGTGGTGGATTTGAGACCGTTACTTCCAAACAGACGATATTGGGAGGCGGTAATAATAACAGTAATTCGCCAATGAGCTTCGAGGATCGACCTATCTTGGGTGCGTTGACCGTCGAAGAACTGAGGCAAATCTCAGCTTCGAACTCTCCAAGGAAGTCTCCTAGTCCAAGCCCTGATGAAATGCCCATCATAGGAACGGTGGGCACCTATTGGAATCATTCGAGCTCAGAGAAGAAGAAGATGGTTTCTGATAATTCGACTGCTTCTTACAAGGGCATTCCTAACACTACCAGCAAATACCGAGAGGTGATCGATCGCTCTATCTTATTCGCTCTGCCTTTCGTAATTGTATTTACCGAAAATGTCTAATTTTTTACGATGGTGATTTTTTCAGGATAAGACGGTGAATTGGCATTCGACTCCTTTCGAGACGAGATTGAACAGAGCTCTGAATCAACGTGTCTGAAGCCCCGCTGCTATTGGTTCGTTTTTGTTGTTGCTTTTTTTCGCTCCAACTGTGTGATCTTATCATACTCTGTATTGATATTCAACCTTTTGATGAGGATTTTGTGTGTGTTTGTCTGTGTGTTTCTGCCCATTCCTTTCTGCATGGACTTGTCTGCATAATTATGTTTTTGTTATAACATCCTTCTTGTATCATACAGTAATATTTTGAGTCATTGGATTTATTCGTTGAAATGTAGTGTTTTGTTATACTATCCTTCTTGCATAATTATGTTGTGCTTTGTTATAATATTTTGAATCATTGGATTTATTCGTTGAAATGTAGTGTTTTGTTATAATATCCTCCTTGCATAATTATGTAGTGCTTTGCAAAATACAGTAATGTTTTGATCATTGGATTGATTTGTTGCAATGTACTTTTTGTTTGAATCTTGAATTTTTCTTGCAACAAATGCCACTGCTGGTATTTATTTATGTTTTGTTCTCTAAGCAAAATTAAGAAAAACCATACGCAGAACAATATTAGAGGACAAAGTGATACCAATCTTATTGGCTCAATAGCCTCTTGTAAATTAATTTTTATTAATGAAAACTATCATTTGAAAAAAAAAAAAAAAAAACGAGCATTGTCCTACATACACTAAGCACTCACCTACAGAACAAAATATGCAAAACCATCATCAGCATAGACATGATATGTATTCATCATAGATTTATTTCTGGCCTACGGAGTCCTTCTTTACTAAGCTCTTTCAGACAACTGACGATATTTCGAGCTATATCACCGTAAGAAACAGATACGTCAGAGTCAGGATTCGATATTACGACGGGGACGCCTTCATCAGAACCACTTCGTATCCCCAACTCAAGTGGTACCTAAGATAAATATGTCACAAATATATATGATTGATTCTATAGTAATGATCCTAAAACAATTGTAATATTCCTGTTTCTTTTATTATAGACGACGGACACATATATACATTACCTCGCCGAGAAACTTCATGCACATTTCGTCGGCTGTCTTTCGAGCTCCACCTTTACCGAAAATGTAGTATGGCTCATTGCAATTCGGGCATTTGAAGAAGCTCATGTTCTCCACGATTCCTAGAATCTGTTATTTCGTACGTGCCAAGAAAAGCGATAAACTATCGAGAAAATAAATACGAAAGTTTTACGTGGGTAGGCGGGGAAGTAATAGCTCTAGATTACCGGGATATTGACTTGAGAGAACATTTTAACCCCTCTTCGTGCATCCATCAAAGCCACGTCTTGAGGAGTTGAAACAATTACCGCCCCTATGATACAACAGATTGATCGATTCAAAAGAATGAATTTGTTTAGATTCGATAAAAATCAGGTTTCTCTTACCTAACCCGAGTGGGTATAAACCCAACTCAGTGAAAATTTGTGTCAAGTATACAGAGTGAAACATCAGTTGGGTATACCAACACGGATGAGATCCTTTGTCCCATTTTGTGTCCCATCTAGATGGTTATACTTGTTTCAAAGGAAATACTTTTTTAAAATATAATTTTTGATTACATACTTCACAAAATCATAAAATGACCCTTATTTCATTTGATTTGTACGATAAAAATAAAAAATATCTAATTTATTCTTTGTTATCCAATTTTTTGATATTCATAAGAATCAAACTTTTTATAAATCCTGCAATGTGAGACATAAATCGAGAAAGAGAGATGGACAGAGGATTCCATCCGATACCAAACTGGGTAGATAGGATATTGTATAAGAATGCCACATATCAAATTTTTACTGGAGTTGAGTTATAACCCAATTGAGTAGGTAAGAAAAAAACTGAAAAAAAAAATCACAAGCTAAGCCAAGAATTCCCCGAGTAAAGAACCGTTGGATCATCATCAAACATTCCACGAAAACTCACTAAGAAAGAAAAGGGTCCCCAAGTAGTTACCTGATAGTTGCAATCTCTGGGAGATGGATATCTGAGCATCGCCAGTGCCAGGCGGCATGTCCACCATAAGAATATCCAAGTCTCCCCAAGCAACTGCCCTCGTCATTTGTTCGAGTGCTTTCATCACCTGAAATTAACCGCAATAAAAATCCAATCGAATCAATGAACCATGGAAAGAATAAGTATCCTCATAAACACATGTATGATATGAATCGCACTACTTCACCATAGGACCTCTCCAGACAATTGCCTCACCCTCGGCCACGAGAGAACCCATCGACATGCATTTCACGCCATAGTTCTCAATCGGTATCATTTTCTTATCTGCCAATATCATCTCATCATGAAAGTAACATCAATCTTTCCGGGGAAAAGGGGGTATACGTAATCCCAATGTAAGAATTGTTAAACCTAACCTTCATTTACTTCAGGCTTTCCATGAAGTTTCATCATCATGGGAACCGATGGCCCGTAAACATCAGCATCTAAGAGCCCAACTCTAAGCTTACACTTATTAGCAAGCCAAACAGCCAAATTAACTACAACCAAGCGTAAAGACACGAAAAGAAAAAAGAAAATTACGTCTCAAATAAACTCCCCAAATCTGTCATGGCTCTTAAAATAAATAGCTGGGAAACAAAACAATTCAAAAAGACACGATTTGTTTTCCCAATCATTGAATAATTAATACCAGCTGTAGTGGATTTGCCAACTCCACCCTTGCCAGAAGCAATAGCTATTATATCTTTGATACCTTCAATCTTCAGATTCTGCGAATTGGGCCATTTGCTAGAAAAACTCCTAATACCTACCAACTGAGTGATAAGATAGGTACTACACGAGAATCAGAGAATGTTTTCAAATTACTACACACACGAAATATGCGATTGTGTCTCTGCACTGTACCCGGACATGAAATTGACTTACAGTGGAACTTCTGCGTAGGCGATTCATTGATGCTTGGATTAAAATTAAGAATGCCGCGCATTACTTCTCAATCCCACTGCTGAGAAGAGAATGGATAAGCGTCTATCGCAACGAAAGATTAGAACATGCTCCGTCGCCGGCGAGTGAGGTTGTACGGTTACGAATAGGAGCTTCCTTTTCGGGCTTTGGATTTCTACACATTTTCCTGCCTGACCTGATTGGGATAACGTATACGGCCCACGACTTGTACAATAAAACCTCTACAAGTTAATAACATTGGGACCATAAAATTTTATTAATTTAGAGAGATATTGATAAATTAATATTTTATTAATTAAAAGAGAGACTCTTCAAATTCAACAAATTTGGAATGTATTGACGATAAATGTATTCAAATATGCTTCATTAATTATATTCAGTACTAAAAACGATTTAGAAGTGTGAATTAATTAAAAATATCGTTTGAAATTAGTTAATGTGCAATATCAAATGTTATTAGGATATCATTGGAGTATCGTTCAGCGATATTAAGCGACACAAAATGGCGACAACAACCCTCGCAACTTTTTGTTGCAGCTAGAGAACTCGACATCGGAACTATTGACTGCAATTTAAAAAGTTAGGGATGAAATCCAGAAAATCTAACAAATAGATTCTTATTTTAGCAAATTACCATAATTTATAATTGTAATTTTTATGGATTATTAATTTAGAGTTTTAATGAGACCTAACATGTATAAAGGGATTTTCTGAAAAACTATTATATTATTATCTTATCGAATTTGGTGATTTTTTACAAAGGCCCAAGTAGAGAGCGCAAGATTTTATTATTTCTGAGAGTTTATTAATTTATAGAGTATTATTTTATAGAAGTTTTACTGTATTTTGTTTACTGTACGGTCTTTTTTTTCTTTTTTCTTTTTCTTTTTCTCTCAGTTATATACGTCTTTTTTTTCAAAGCATTTATATACTTATCAAGTCTTAACAAAACACGTTAGAAAACAGGAGATACTGAAAGGTCGATCCATCAAACAAATAATGAAAAATGGAGATTTGTTATACGATAGGATTAATATTTTAATTATATTAACTTTTGTGTGAAATTTGACATATAAAGGGAAAAACATATAGTACGGAAAACCATTTTTAGTGTTTTGTCAGAAAGAAAAATAATGTGAAAAATATTTATAACTAAAAACAAGTAATCTAGTTTTCCTACTAACACCGTGAGGAAAGCCGATATAAGACAAATTTTCCGGACAAATTTCCTTTTGTTTTTGCATTGTACCCAAGCAAAAAAAAACGGAAATAGTCTTTCTATGATTTTCGTTTTTTTTTTCTTGTATATTTTTCCCATCAAATTACATGAACAAAAACAGCGTGAAGAAAAAGATTACAACTGATTTTTATATTGTATCATAACTACGCCATCCAACTAATTTTATAAAATATTCAAAATATCCACAAGCTTAAACAATTCATAATACAATGGTGTTTTTGCAGGAAGACACTATTTGATTGCCATGCCAGTTAAGGCAATTCATGGGGAGTAGAAAACAGCCCATAACATACTTACAAGAATGACCCGAAACGAGTGTATCAAAGTCGAAATATATGGTAAGGAATGCAAGTAAACGCACGTCACGAGAAACGCGACGATTTTCAGTAATAAAGTTTCCCAGGAGATTAAAATCTCACCAAATAATAGCAACTGACCTGCATAAGTATCACATTGTTGCAGATTCAGTGAGGTATATCTAATCTATCGACTGCCATGGCATGGAATACGTAGAGACACCATATTCTCTCCACCACTTCACCTGGAAAAACATCAGAGAATGCTTCAGCTGTTAAATTTGAGGTATATGTTCTTGCAATAAATGTATTTTTCGGAATATATGACTAAAATCAGCATACATAGAACGCAATCGAGATGTTCTCAACTCTACCGAAAGTATTATCTTGACAATTTTATCACAAAAGGCATTTGACCGTCCAATTTTTACCATCACAGGGGAGCATTTGAAATCTCAGGCTAGAGTATACTTCAACAGTGAAGGGAAATCTCAGTAAGCGAAACGAAAAAGATGTCATAGAGAATATCGAATATCTGCAGATTGCAAATGACGATGGACAGAGAGAAAGAAAGCGACTAAAGGAACCTACACTCTCTGTGCAGAGTTTTATCAATGACGCAACTGCAGCATCTGCGCAAGAAAGAAAACGAAAAAGAAATGACAGCGCGAAATGAGCAAAGTTAATTTCAGTAAATTTAGCAACTGACTTGATCACGGATCCTCTAAATTGGGAATCCAGCTCTTGTACGTAACATCTGAACAACTGTGACCTGTCATTCATTACGGCGTCGAATTGGTAGTTGAACAAATTTAGAGAAAGAATTGGAGAAAACATAAATCTGATATTGAGTTTTTTTAGTACGAAAGAAAGTATACCACACGGGAATTGCTATGGCGGCTAGAACTGGGGAGAGTTTCCATAGATGGCTGGGATGACCATCAAGTAATAGTTCCAGATAGTCCATAATGCTCCTTTCCTTGGTACCACAGACGGCAGAAAAGTAATAACCCCAAGCATAGAAGAAATATTATGTATATTAAAGATGGAGTCGAATTAAACAAAGGAAATCATTATGCCGTGGATACTAGCTGATGGGGGGGAAAAAGATCCTCATGAAAAATGTACCTTTGAGTTAATCAAGCAGTCTTTTACAGAAAGATTCATGAACTTGTTTGCCCGTGAGACCACCTCGTGATAGAGGCTAGAGACGGTCAGAGGCTCGTATGAAACTGACATTAGCTGTTCTATTATCGTGCTCCATTTGTCTACACAACATCCTAGCAGCAATAGCTCCTGTCGTTAGGAAGAAATTTAGGTCATGATACAGTCGAGATACAAAAAGCTTTAAAAAAGACAATTCCCCTTTGAACTTCAGTTTGCACTTACTATCGACTCGCCTGCATTAGCCCTATTTTCAGCTGAATTGTTTATTTGTTTGAAGATTTTAGTCCATCGGCCTTCAGATTCAGAAAAAATCAGGCTTGCACCAGAGACCAGCCTCATTGTTCGCTTATCGAGCATATATGCCATGCTTCTTGATTTCCACCGGTTCCATGTAAGTGGATCGACAGGCAGTTCTTCTGCACTGTAAAGAGGAATCAAAATAAGCAATATTCAAGTGCAAGGAGGATATAGTTCTCTTCAAACTAGATATCTAAGTGTCACGAGACAAGCTCGGGAAGAAAGGAACGTCCATAGAAAGTAGCATGGCAAAAGCATCCACTGTTGTTTGTTTAAGTGGGAAATAGGTTCAGGAAAACATGTTCAACAGTTCAGACTTCTTTTAAATTCATCAAATGACCTACGCACATATTTGTTCACGGAAGTCTCTAATTAAGACAAGAGTTCAGTATCTAATCTGCGTTTTATCAGACTGGATTCTTTCGAAAATTGCAAGAAAATCTCATTCTAAGAAGACATTAATATACAACATATAATTCTACCCCAAATATTGGAAATAATTTATAAGATCACTGAGCAGAAGCAGAGAAATGGTTGCTTACAGTAGACTTGACGAATGCTTTTCAGGCTTGGACTTAAAGGTGACACCAAGCTCCGCATTCAAACTTTTCTCTAAGGCATTCCATAAATTTTCCAAGCCTTTCTCCATCTCAGACGTGAACGATATTGCCAACTGCCTTTTCCTAAGATACTTAATAACCAAATTGCTGAATCTGTTGCTGCTAACACTCGCAGAACTCCTATGCCGAAAACCATTTACGGATGAAACGCGACAGTCTTTCTCCTCACTCGAGTCCATCTCATCTGATGAGATTTTCATCAATCTTTGAAAATAGAGACTAAATGGATCGCCGACTACCCTTTGATCCTCGCTAATATCCATCTCAACGCTAGCTTGAACAACAGCTTTTAAATGTGAATCCCTCGAAGGTAAAGGTTGAATCAAACGCTCCAGAAAAAGATCCCTTGATCTATCAAGCGTACTGCAGGACAAATTTGCAAGGTCCTGCTTCATACAAGAAGAGGAAAATATGAACTCTAAAAAAAAACTCGAAAAAATATTTAACCAAGACACAGAAAGCACGAACCCGAGGAAGAGAAGGATCGGACGCCAGCTCTGATAAGGCAGCATCAAGCTCTCCAACACAATCTCGACGATCGCTCGAACTCATAAAGACTTTCGACACCTAATCAAGACATCGATCAAGTCAATTGTATGAAGAAAAAAGAAACCTTTTCAATACAATTTCAGTTAAGTTACCCAGTTTCAATTGAATTTTATCACGCAGGAAACGGAAAACGATTTACATTCTCGATGAACACTGCCCACTGAAAGCATCTTCTGATGTTGTCCGAATCCCAATGTGCGAGACGCCCAGTTGATTGGTAGCCAGAAGCCAAAACTAGCATGTCGACGAAGTTCTTCGCCATTTCCGCAAAATCGTCGATCGACAGATCAGTATATGAATACGAGCAATCCATCTTTATGATCAAAGAACCACAAATGTGATTGATTTGGGGACGGCGAAAGATTAGACATGCGATGGAAAGAATGCAAGTGATGGATTTTCCCGCCTTCTTAAACGGAAAATTGCAAGAGATAAATTAAATTAGTGACCGATCAACTTATTAATTTATCGTGTGTTTGGTTAGTGCAAATTAGTAGTGTAAAATAAAATATGTTTTAATGTTTGGGTGATAGGTTAAATAGACAAGGAAAACAAAAGAAAATTAAATTTAGTTTGTGACTTAAAGCTAAGGAAACTAATTTTTCACCAAATGGTGAGGAGAATGAAAGAAAAATTTATGGAAATCATTTTTTCTTTTATTTCTTTTTTTATCTTTTTCTTTCAAAACGATATTTAATATATATACAAAGATACAGAGTTAAATAGCCTGATAAAGCCCTCTGGATACAATCGAACATCCAGTAGGGACGAAAACTCTCGTCAAGAGAGAAATGTACATAACAAATAAAAAAAGAAAGTCAAGATCGAAAGAAAGCAATTCAAAGATCAAACGAAAAAAACTAAAGAACATACCAGCTTAATACTCCATAAATGGCTACTAAGTCCGAACTACTGACACTCTTCAATTTTCTACGTCTCAACTTCAGAATTTTTTTTTTGAAAACACACTCCCACACGGGGAGAAGAACTCCTACGAGAGGAGGCAAAAACTCAAATGGGGAGACTCGGACACGCCAAAAGCAAAAACCGAGGAAATAAAAAAGAGCAAAACAAGAAATGAGAGGAAAAGCTCCCCCAACCTTCATTATTGGAGGAATGGGGAGAAGGAATTTTTTTTCTTTGATTTGTGGTGTTTTCGCTAGAGAGATGGAGGGGAGGATAAGGAGAGAGTTTATTTTTTCAAACTGGAATTGATCTATAGTTAATGTTATTGTCCATACCTTTGTTCAATGCTGTAAATATTTTTCAAACCTCTACACTTCGATATTTTTTTGAACGGAAATGCAAACAAACCACATAAGGCAAAATCGAAATTCAGTGACCAAATAAATTATTCTTTTACGCAAACCTAAAGTTATTGTTATTGCCTGTACTGTACCTTTGTTCAGTGCTGTAAAATTTTTTTCAAAGTTTACAACACTCGATATTCTCTAGACGGAAATGCGAAAAACCATAAAAGGCGAAATCGAAGTTAGCCTTGTCACAAGTATAATTCACGGAAGTCATTATTGAAAAATGGAGTTTATTTTTGTAGATCTACTTAGAGTTGATTAAGTTTCGTCGTCTATGCTCCACGTATTACACACACAGGGCGATATATAGCTGAAGCACAAAAACACATAACTACATAATCAGAATACTGTGCTGTTATTGTTGTCGACATAATTATTCAAAAGGCACATGGGCCTTTGAATGGTCAGAGCACAAAAGGAAAACGAATTGGGCGCTGTTCATCGTTGGTGTGCTGATGACCTTTTGGTTATTGGTTCACATCTAATCGTATGCCTATAAAAGGGCATCGAAGGATCAGTTCAAAGATCATCCCACACAGATAGAGAGAAACGTGAGAGATAGAGAGAAATAAATAATAGAGAGTTTGTCGGGTATTTTCTCCGATTATAAAGAGAGATATTGAGGGTTTTTTCCTTTATAGATTGAGAGGTGTAACTCCTATATTTTTTCTCTATAGTGAATTCTTCTTCCTTGCCCGTGGTTTTTACCCCGATTTGTTTGGGGGTTTTCCACGTTAAATCTCGGTGTCCACATTTTATCTTTAATTACCCAAATATTAGCCGCAATATTATTCGACCGGGTCCGCTGCCACATTTGGAAGTCTTGTGTACGTGATGTACAATGCCCAAGAAACTACAAAACTGGATCCGAAATCCAGGAAGTGTTTGTTCTTGGGGTATGCTGATGGTGTGAAGGGGTATCGCCTGTGGGACCCCACTGCCCACAAGGTTGTCATCAGCAGGGAGGTTATCTTCTTAGAAGATAAACTGATCAGAGAAAATGATAGCACTACGAAGGAAAATTCAGAGACTACGACGATTCAGGTGAAAGGGAAGTCTATCGAACAAGATTCTTCTGAAGCAGCACCGGAGCACGAGGAAGGGCCAAGCGAATCTTCAGAGCCAGAACCTAGAAGGGGCACACGCAAAAGAGCTGCACCATCCTGGCATGAAGATTACGATATGGACAGTAACGTTGCATACTGTCTTCTAACTGATGACGGAGAGCCATCAACTCTTCAAGAAGCACTGAACAGTTCAGATGCAGATCAGTGGTTGGCGGCAATGCAAGAAGAAATGGAAGCTCTACGGAAAAATAAGACTTGGGAGCTGGTGCCACTACCGAACGGCAGAAAGGCAATCGGCAATAAATGGGTCTAAATCAAGCGAAACAACGAGGATCAGATAGAGCGCTTTCGTGCACGACTGGTGGTTAAAGGCTACGCTCAGAAAGAAGGCATCGACTTCAACGAGATATTCTCACCTGTGGTTCGACTAACGACTGTTCGGGTACTCCTGGCAATGTGTGCTACATTCGACCTACATCTAGAGCAACTAGATGTGAAGACGGCTTTTCTTCATGGAGATCTTGAAGAAGAGATTTATATGCTCCAGCCGGAAGGTTTTGAAGACAAAGAAAAACAGAACTTGGTTTGCAGGTTGAACAAATCTCTATACGGTCTCAAACAGGCGCCGAGGTGTTGGTATAAGAGATTTGATTCCTTCATCATGAGCCTTGGATACAACAGATTGAATGCAGACCCTTGTGCATATTTCAAGAGGTTTGGTGAAAATGATTTTATCATATTACTGTTGTATGTTGACGACATGTTGGTAGCAGGCCCCAACAAAGATCGTGTTAAAGAACTCAAGGCACAGTTGACTAAGGAATTTGAAATGAAGGACTTGGGACCAGCAAACAAGATTCTAGGGATGCAAATTTACCGAGACAGAAATAACAGGAAGATTTGGCTTTCGCAGAAGAATTATCTGAGGAAGGTCTTGCGACGCTTCAATATGCAAGATTGTAAGCCAATTTCTACCCCACTTCTTGTTAATTTAAAATTATCCTCAAGTATGAGTCCTAGCAGTGAAGAAGGGAGGATGGAGATGTCTCGAGTACCGTATGCATCAGCAGTGGGAAGTCTTATGTTCGCGATGATTTGTACACGACCAGACATTGCACATGCAGTGGGAGTAGTGAGTCGGTACATGGCGAATCCGGGCAAAGAGCATTGGAGCGCGGTGAAGAGGATCCTACGATATATCAAAGGAACCTCAGATGTTGCATTATGTTATGGAGGAGCAGACTTTACTGTCAGGGGGTACGTTGACTCTGATTATGCAGGTGATCTTGACAAGAGCAAATCTACCACGGGATATGTGTTCACTCTTACTGGCGGAGCCGTAAGCTGGGTATCGAAGCTTCAGTCCGTTGTTGCGACGTCAACAACTGAAGCTGAATATGTTGCAGCTACGCAGGCAAGTAAAGAGGCGGTATGGTTGAAAATGATCATGGAGGAACTCGGGCACGAACAGGAGAATATTCCTCTGTTCTGTGACAGTCAGAGTGCCTTGCATCTTGCAAGGAATCCAGCGTTTCATTCCAGGTCAAAGCACATACAAGTCCAGTATCACTTCATTCGTGAGAAAGTGGAAGAGGGCACGGTTGATATGCAGAAAATTCATACGAAAGACAACCTAGCAGATTTCTTGACGAAGGCGGTCAACACTGACAAGTTCGTTTGGTGTCGTTCCTCAAGTGGCCTAGCGGAGACGTAAGCAACATGAATGGCAAGGAAGAAAGAATGGTGTGAAGATCCGATTAATCCTCAATCAAATCTTCAAGTGGGAGATTGTCGACATAATTATCCAAAAGGCACATGGGCCTTTGAATGGTCAGAGCACAAAAGGAAAACGAATTGGGCGCTGTTCATCGTTGGTGTGCTGATGACCTTTTGGTTATTGGTTCACATCTAATCGTATGCCTATAAAAGGGCATCGAAGGATCAGTTCAGAGATCATCCCACACAGATAGAGAGAAACGTGAGAGATAGAGAGAAATAAATAATAGAGAGTTTGTCGGGTATTTTCTCCGATTATAAAGAGAGATATTGAGGGTTTTCTCCTTTATAGATTGAGAGGTGTAACTCCTATATTTTTTCTCTATAGTGAATTCTTCTTCCTTGCCCGTGGTTTTTACCCCGATTTGTTTGGGGGTTTTCCACGTTAAATCTCGGTGTCCACATTTTATCTTTAATTACCCAAATATTAGCCGCAATATTATTCGACCGGGTCCGCTGCCACGCCAACAATTATAACATTAAAATCCCAATTGATATAATCTAAAAAAGTCGAAAACTTGCAAGAATGAAAGAACAACCAGGAAGCAAGAAAACTCAATCTTTTCATCCATTCTCAAACGATAGCATTGGCAGCACTGGCGATTCTTGGCCAAAGATCAGCACACTCCTTTCCAATTGGCCCAGTTATGGCAGATCCTAAAAACACCACAGAACGATATAGCAAATCGTAGGTACGAACTGAAGATAAAAAAGAGAGTCGTAAAACAAACGAGTACGACTTGATTAAGAAATATGTATGATCAATACCTTTCATTTCACCTTTGGGATTCACAATGACACCGGCATTATCTGGCATATTGTGAACAAACAAGAATTAGCTAATAGAATTGATGGGCTTCCTTGGAAATGCAAGTGAACAAAACTGATTCAAACGCATGTCATAGTACACAAACGTTCACACATATTAACATTTATCCACATTGAAATTCCTAACAAATTTAAGTGAAACATACAGAAATTCACATGAAGGTATCAGAACTGCTGAAGACTAGCAAGCTTTGGTAAAAAAAAGAAAACATATCTATCGTAGCGTTCTCTCTGTTTCTTACAAGCCAGAATCAATGGGATCATTAACAACAAGATTATTACAAACACATATGACTTATGAACAATCAAAACTTAAATGAACATCACGATCCGCCAAAACTACATTCTTTACTCGAATCAAGCACAAGCACATAACAACACAACATTATCAAATTAACAGTTTGAAATCCAATTAACAGCAAAAAAGAAAGCCTCAACAATATCAGAACGTGAAAAATACGAGCAGCCAACACAAAATAAGAGATCCATAGCTACCTCTATCGTTTTCTCCATCTCAAAATTGAATTACCTTCAAAGTACATGAAGATGCCGTCCTTTCGGCGAGAGGGCTTCCTCATATCGGGCTTTCCCTTCTTCACGGTCGCCATAACCATATCCCCGACGCATGCCGATGGAAGCGTATTGAGGCGACCCTTGATTCCCTTCACGGAAATGATGTACAGATTCTTCGCGCCCGTATTATCGGCACCAGTTCACCGTCGCCGCCACCGGGAGACCCAGTGACATCCTAAACTTATTGCCACCGAGACCTACACATCGTTGTACAGTAGAAACAACACGCATAAATCTTGGTCGAAGAAATAACTAATCAACCCTAACATTACCATGTTAGGTCTGAGGAGTTAGAAGGAATTGGGGATGATCGAGCACTGACTTTGGCGGGAATATTGGACAAAAAAGATCGGGAGAGTTGTCAATTAAATAAAAGGGATTGATGGTTAAATTCCTAAAATGCCCTCTACTAGAAAATAGAAAAAACCGGACTTATTGAAGTAATCACCCATCATCTTCCTCATTTAAACCTAATTTTCTCTTTTCCAGTGGGCTTCTCACTCAAACACCTAAACGATTTCGAGACGAACTCGAATCCAACCACAAATCGATCTCGAAACACATCAAAGCGAACTCGAAAATGGTGAAATCGAAGACTGAAAACGCATTCAAGCCAAGAACGACTGTAGAGGAGGAGGTAGATGGCGATAAAGCAAAGGTAAATTGTTTTGTAGGGTTTATCAAATCGAAACCGTTTTTGGATTTAGGGTATATAGATTTAGATTTGAGGTTTGATGGGTTGATGATTTGCGCACCATTCGCTTTCGACTGTGTCACGAAATTTGAGCTCGATATAATCGGAAATTTGATATCAAATGAACCATAATCGAGTTCGAGTTTGATTGTTCGATCTCGAATAGGTCCAAAAGATAATCGATTTGAAGACCTATTCGATTTCGAATACTTGTCGCACTCGAGTATGTCTTTCGATTTTTATTCGATCTCGAATATAGACCGAATAGGTTGGTTTTATTGATTTTTTGCAGCATTATATTACCGTTTGGAAATTCTGCATTTCAGATTTACTTCCAGACCAAGCTCCCCCCAGAAAATCAATTTCCTTGCGTTCTCAGCGTCATGTCGCATTACACGGAGGTCTCGAAGCGCATCCAAGGATTTCTAAATCGAAAGGAACTGCGCAAGTTGGGAAAAGAACGCAGTTTGGAAACCTAATCATGGCTTCCGAACACCATTATAACTTTGATATGGTGTTGTGGTACTTTATGAGCAAGCAAGTCGACTATTGGCCCGGCTCCGAAGAATTGTGGTTTGTTATATGCGGACGGCCATTGCGTTTCTCAATACTTGAGTATTGTTTGCTCACGGGTCTTCATTGCTCAGCCATTGATAGCTCACCGAAGATTCGACCGTCGAAGTTTTTGAAGGAACACTTCCTTGGTATGCGTCCCTTCACTTTTATCAATTAAAATTATTTGTCTCTTAGTTCCCTTACATTAATTTAATGTTGTTTTGTTGGTTGTAGGTAAAAAAATCATTTATATAGATGATTTGGAGCAGAAGATGGATCTGATGATCAAGGATCGTGGATCGAGGAGTAAGAGGGTGAACATAGAGAAAATGAAGATAGCAGCACTTTATTTTGCAGTTGGTGTTTTGGGGTCGAGGAAAGTAAGAAGGCCAAAGGTACCTGAGGAATGGCTGAGTTTGATTGACGATTGGGATGCTTTCACGAATTATCCATGGGGGAGAATCGCATACCAAGAAGCAATCTCAGGTCTTAATAAGGACCTCAACGACAATACGATGACGTGCTCAGAAAAAATGACCATGGGACATTCGATGTTAGCGGCTTCGTCTATCCACTTATAGTAAGTAGTTCTTTATATTTTTACTTGCTTATCGAATATAATTGTATTGGTTATATTCAAATGGGTCGCTTTTTAGATTCTTGCATGCGAGTGTCGGCCAAGTGTTGGCCAACAATTTGCGAGAAAGAATAGTGAAGAAGGACTTCCGATCCCTCGAATGTGCCATTGGATCATGAATCATCATGCTAAGAGTTCGGCACCGGGATGGCAAGAGGTAGTGGATGCCTTCAACAATGCTCCGATGGATGTAAGTGAATATTTATTTATAGTATTGATTAGTAGAGTTGGTTTATACCTAATAGAATTTACAGGATGTGCGATGTTGGCTCACGCCCTCCGACATCGAACGTGGTTCAAAACACTTCGCAACAATCGAGAATTTTGAGGGCAACAAGGACGACGTCGTGGCTGAGAGAGGGCGGTTTACTGTGTCAACAATCATCTGGCGGAGGCATCGGAACGGGCGTCGCCTTCCCGCGAGCGTATAGGGAGTGATGTGGTGTCTCCACACGAGGATTCTCACAGCCGTGTGCCTCCTACTCACGAGCCTATACAGTCGCAAGAACACATTCGTCTCCCTCAAACAACAATTCTAGAGAGATTGGAACCAGATTGGAACAAGGGAACAAGATTGGAGTTATGACACGTCAGTACAGAGGGAGGCAAATATCGGTATGTGTACGTTTTACGTATTTCTTGTTTTAAACAGCTTGGTAGTCCCGATCTCACTGTTTGTGTTTATGTTGCAGTGTCGAATGTTCGGGACATGCAATTCGATATGCCAGTGTGCGGGAGGACACCGAACGAGGCCGAGATGGGTAATGAGACGGTCGAGAAGACGGTGATTGGGACCGAGAATATGGTGATCGAGACCGAGGAGACGACCGAGGCCAAGAGGACAACGACGCCCGAGGCCGAGACGGGGAGGGAAACGACGAGGTTGAGGTGACCACGCCCGAGGCCGAGACGGGGAGGGAAACGATGAACGAGGTTGAGGTGACCACGCCCGAGGCCGAGAAGGGGAGGGAAACGATGAACGAGGTTGAGGTGACCACGCCCGAGACCGAGAAGGGGAGGGAAATGACGCCCGAGCCCGAGGTGGTACGGTACAAACGTCTCAGAAAACGGGAGCAACCTGAACGTGAGAAGAAACGATCAAAGCAATTGACCTCACCTTACGTATCATTGCCCGAATCCACCCCCTTGTTTAAAGCCTCGCATCAACAACTTACAGCATCACATTGACTCGAAGTTGTTAAATTGGGATGCAGTATCTGCGGAGTTGGAAAGAATGAGCGAAACTCATGAACGGGTAGGCATAGTACAGGCTTATGACAAAAAATTCTTCAAAGATCTATCTACTCCAAGAGAATTGGTCACGGAAGCGGTATGTTCTTTTTGCTCAATATGTTAGAGTTACTTCATTATTACATTTAATAACATATTATGTTACTATTGCAGCACATCAATGAGGTATTCCAGGGTTTTATGGCGATGCAAGAATGCTTCGTGTTTCCTATGGAACGAGGAGCATTCATGAATACTAATTTCGCACACGTAGTTAAATATGAGTCCGCCAAACATCGCCGGTGGGATATGGAATCGTTTCGACAGTTCGCTATAGGAGAAATCAATGTTCCTGATAAGCCGTCACTCCACTGGAACCAAGCGGAGGTTGCCGTCATACCTTTGGCATATATTGGTCATTGGGTGCTTCTAGTCGCTCGGTTCAAGGAGATAACCATTCAGATTTTCGAACTCGATTAGCTATAATCGATCTCGGATTAAGCTAATCGAGTTCAATATCGCTACTGTTGGTCCCTATTACACCAAACAATCTAACCTAGGATGGATTAACCACACAAATAATCTTGAAATCAAAGCAAATGGTGTGGGGTGCTTGAGAGGATAAGATGGAGGCTCAAAAAATTTTCTCTCTAGAATAGAAACACTCACAAGCACACGCACTATGTGATAGGGTTTTCCTATTTATACCACAAGTTGGTATATAATAGGTGGGCCTCTTGTGAAGGCCCATTACATGGATAACTAAGAACTAACCCAACTAAGAACTAGCCCAAAGTTTAATAAAGCAAATCAACAAAGATAATACAATGAAATTGAACACTACAAAATATTTCCTAACAATCTCCCCCTTAGTGTTCAATCTTCAGTTCAGCGCGGGATATCTTTGTTGGGCATATTGTAGATCTCGATTCCTAGCAAACTCCCCCTACAAGGGATATCTCCTCTTCTTGCGGAGGCATTGATGGCTCGGCTAGGACTCACTTGTTAAGATTCTCCAATCTTCTTCTTCTCGACGCCGAATTCGTCGTCTTCGAATGGAAGTTGTCTGGTTCGGCCACGAAGTTGACTCGTCTGGCTCCAGAAGAAGGTAGGCGTGGGGCGTAAAAAATGTACCAAGGCTCCATTGAAATGTGACTTTCAAGAGCAGGGAGCCCGGTCTTCAGAGTGGTCACCGCAGTAGTGGCGGAATGTGGTGGATGAGATGTGCCATGGCTCCTTTGAGTGTTCCATTATGAACATAATAGCCTGACACATAAGAATGTGCGCGGAGGTAGTGGAAGCCTCCGGCGGGGCGTAGTTGGTGGAGGTGGCGTGGATGATGGTTGCTGCTGATACTGCTGTACGATCTTCAACTCATTTCTTCTCCTTTACTCCCCCTTGAGATGATCTCCGTCTTCGGGATCGTCACATCGTCCGTGGGACGAGTCTGTCTCTGGTGTTGATGGTGGTGATGATGGTGTGGTGTGGTGTTGAGTGAGGCAATCAAGTGGGATTCTCAGGAGTAGCAGCAATTGGTGTTCCTCCGGGTTCAGTTTTGAACACTGGAGAGACGGAGCAGCATGTGGTGGCGTAGGCGTAGGCGTGGTGGAGTGGTGTCGATGATGGGACCTTTTCCTTCATAGATCCTCGTTGAGCGCGGCATGGAATGTGTAAGTTCCTCGCTGATTGCTATGAGTCGGGGCTCCATCACGAACGAGGTAACTAACCAGATGGGGGTCACAAAGATGCTCCGTCGTCACAACATCGAAACATGTGTCCGATGTGCCGCCTGTTTGCACAGGTCAGAAAGAACCGGAGAGCCACAAAGGCTTTCCGTTTGCACGGACGATGAGACAAGCTCGTATCCGTGGCCCATCGACAGTTGTGGTGAGGGTGGCTGTCGTGGGTCTTCCGCTCTCGGTCACAAGGACGTCATCAAGCGTTCGTGCAAGTTCACGAAGAACCTACGGTGCGTAAAGAGTGTTTGTGTCCTAGAAAGTGGAAAATTTCGGTGGGTGAGGACACTAGACTCTATGTGAGTGGAAGAGGTGCAGTGAGAGGCGGGGCACTACATGTTCAACATCAACCGTCTCCAAGTGGGGCGGTGATGGCTAACGTGGTTCCTCTTGTGCGAATGAAACAGCTATCAGCGAAAGGATAGCTGAGTGGTTGGGGGGGTTAATTGCGCGGTTGGACCAGATGCCGCGACTTCTACTCGGGAAACGAACGATTCGTCTCCTGTACCTATGGGCGAGGTCCGGGTTATGGTGAGATATGATAGAGGAGTGCGATCATCTCGTCGTTGGTTCGCAGCTCCTGCAAGCGACTTACGTCATCCTCCCGAGATCGTTGATTGGATCTTTGCGTGGAGAAGGATGTCGCGCGACCTAGACCTAGACTAGAGAGGCTAGGGTAGGCTCGTTCCTGGGTTAGGATCAGGGGGTTTCACTGATCCATGGGAACTATGGTGGCGTGGCGTGATCGCGTTGAAAGGCGACCACGAGTGATGTCGACGAGGGTGGCCCAAAACTGTTGATCAGACACTTCTGAGACTCGTCAGGTGGTGGTGGTGGCGGTGAGGGCGTAAAGAGGATCACGGTGGCTTAGGACGTCTCCATGTAGCGCACCATGGTGGAATGGATGGCAGTGGGTGGACGGTGGAGTCTGGTACAAGAGATCCACATCGCCTAAGCATCAAGATTGGATGGCGCGCCCACTGATGGTTGGTTGAACTTTTGTCAACCCTTCTTTGTAGGTCTGGGTTCTGCACGGATTTGTACAGAAGTCATGATGGTTGCTCGCTTCTCTGACATCCCTTCTTGCACGTGGAGCAACCCGTGTAACGTGCATGATGGGGTTGGTTGCTCGCAGTGCATACCGGTCATGAATGTGGAGCAACCCATGTACCATTCATCCCGGGGGGTGGTTGCTCACGTCGTGTACCAGTCATGTATGTGGAGCAACCCGAGTATCATACATGCTGGGTGAGTGAAATTGGCATTTGGAAATTCCGCTCTGAAAAGTTTGGGGGTGACCTAAACTTTTTCTATAATGTGCCAATACCATCCTAGGTCGATCGTTGGGTACGGTGATCGTTGCCGCGTTTTGGATTTGCCTTCAAAATTTCACAAAAAAAAAACGTCGTCTATACCGAAAATTTTGGCCCAGAAAAATTTATTTCGGAATTTATTTATTTTTTATTTTAAATCTATCTAATGATATAAAAAATCTTCAACCAAATATATATATATATATATTTATTTTATTTTATTTTTTTTTCAAACTTATTTAATCCGAAGGGGGGACCAGAAATTTTTGGTGGTCAAAAACGTTTAAGTGTATTTTTAAAGAGTGATTTTGCAAGATCCGAAGCCAAAAATCGGTTTGTATCAAGTTTAAAGGTCGGGGTGCAAATTTCTCGGGGGGTGCGAAAATGATGTGTGCAAATGTGCGAAAAATGTTGTCCCGAGAAATTTCGTTGAGAGAGTGAGTCGCGAAAACTTTGAAGTTCCGAAAAATTTCTAAGTTTGAAAAAAAAATTCTCAGTTTTTAAAAGTTTTTCAGGTTGAAAAATTCGCGGGTTGAGGAAAAAGCAGCTGTGTGAGAGAGACCGCGAAAAAATCATGAATTGTGAACTGAGAAAGTTTCGCAACTGAAAAATTTCTCGGATATAAATTTCTCAGCCTGGAAAAGAAAATTTCTTGGTTTTGAAAAATTTCTTAGTTTTGCAAAATTTCTCGGATTTGAAAAATTTCTCAGTTTTGCAAAATTTCCCGGATTTGAAAAAATTTCTCAGTTTTAGCAAAATTTCTCGGGCAGTGAAAGTTTCTCGGCCAGCGAAATTTTCTCACGCAAACTTTCTCGGCTAAGAAATTCTCGGCCTAAAAAAAATTTCTCAGATAAGAATTTTCTCGGGTGTGAAAATTTCTCGGGCAGTGAAAGTTTCTCGGCCAGCGAAATTTTCTCAGGCAAACTTTCTCGGCTAAGAAATTCTCGGCCTAAAAAATTTCTCGGCTAAGAATTTTCTCGGGTATGAAAATTTCTCGGGCAGTGAAAGTTTCTCGGTTTCGAAATTTCTCAGCCTGAGAAAAAAATTTCCCGGCTACGAAATTTCTCGGCCAAGAGCAGTGAAAAATTTCTCGGTTTCGAAATTTCTCAGCCTGAGAAAAAAAATTTTCTCGGCTACGAAATTTCTCGGCCAAGAGCAGTGAAAAAATTTCTCGGTTTCGAAATTTCTCAGCCTGAGAAAAAAAATTTCTCGGCTATGAAATTTCTCGGCTATGAAATTTCTCGGCCAAGAACAGTGTACGCGCGACTTATACCAGAAAAATCAACTCGTTTTCGCTCAAATCTCACTCAAAATCGACGAAACTTGTTCCAAAACTTCAAAAAAACATTCCTAAACACATAATCAACCTTTGGGATGTCTAAAAACAACAAATCGAGGTCGAAATCGCCCAAAACTGAAAGTGACGAAAATAATTTTTCAAGCAATTTTTCACTCTAATCTTGCTCAAAACACGCAAATCCGGTCGCGTTGGGCTCTGATACCACTTGTTGGTTGTACCCCTTAGCCACAAGTCTTGCTTTATTGCGAATAACAACACCGTCTTCATCCTTTTTGTTCTTGAAGATCCATTTTGTGCCGATAATGGATCTATTGCGAGGTCGTGGTACGAGTTCCCAAACTTGTAAACGTTCAAACTGATTTATTTCCTCCTGCATTGCAATCAGCCATTCGGGATCGTTGAGAGCTTCAGCTACTCGTGATGGTTCGACTTGACTGAGATAGCAAGCAAACAAACTTTCATTCATCGTAGCCGAACGTGTCGAAACACCGGATGTGGGATCCCCAATAATTTGGTCTGTAGGATGAGACCGAGCCCAGAGTGGTACATTGGTCTGTGAGGAGCTAGCCGCATTTATGTCTATTGGAGGCTCATTAGATTGGGGTCCGATGTCCGAAGAAGAGATCTCAACCGTAGTGGATTGAGAGGGTTCAGCATCAGGATCAGCAATGTTCCCCAGATTGGGTAAAATGTCGTCTTCATTGAGATTGAGTGCATCCAAGTTTGGAGGGACGACGTCATTGCCGATAGCTGGTGGTGTAGGAGGAGTGGGTGCAGCGGTAGGTTCAGTGGTGGCGGCGGGAGTCTTGGGAACTGGATAGAAGTACTCGAAAAGTAGATCGAGGTCCAGTTCACCAAAGTTCCCACCGTTGAAGGTTGACCATTTGTCAACGACTGTAGAAGACCTGGTTCTGGACTAATATGAGCAGAAGCCATGAGGTCGCCTTCGCTTTCGTCAAAGGTGACATTTGTGCTCTCAATGACAGATCGTTTCTCCTTAAGATAGACTCTGTATGCCTTCGAGTTTAGCGAATAACCAACAAAGATTCCTTCGAGTGCTTTTGGATCAAGCTTCCCAAGATGTTGGCGATCATTGGCAACAAAACATCGGCATCCGAAAACCCTTAGATAAGATATATCTGGTATACGACGGTTGTTCAACATCTCGTATGGAGTGCGGTTGAATCTCTTGTGGATGGAAGCCCGGTTTTGCGTGTAACAGACCGTTTGAATAGCTTCGCCCCAAAGAGAGTGAGGAAGGCCGGATTGGATGAGGAGAGTCCTAGCTGCTTCAACTAGTGTTCTATTCTTACGCTCAACGACACCATTCTGTTCCGGTGTCTTCACAGCTGAGAATTGCTGGGTGATGCCCTGTGTGGCATAGAAATCACCGAGTTTCTTATTCTTAAACTCAGTTCCGTTGTCAGTTCTGATAATCCGAACCTTCTGTTGATGGAGAGTTTGGGACGTAACAACAAACTCGATAATTATATCAGGAACTTCATCCTTTGTACGAATGAGTTTCGTCCATGTGTAGCGTGAAAAATCGTCGACAATCACAAGAATATACCGTCTTCCTCCGAGTGTGGCCGTAGGCATTGGGCCACATAGATCCATATGTAAGAGCTCGAGGATTAGCTTAGAGGACGGTGTTTCCTTGGATTTGTGAGACGATCGCTTCATCTTCCCCAATTCACAGGCAGAGCAGAGGTGTTCCTTATGATATGTCAGTCGGGGTAGACCGTTGACGAGTTTATTCTGACGCAGTTTGTTGATAGTCTTGAAATTGAGATGTGAAAGACGTCGGTGCCATAAATCATTCAACTTGGGTGCAGCCCGAGAGAGAAGGCATACTGGTCGAGAGGTCGTGAGATTCAGTACGTAGAGGTGAGACGTGCGCGTTCCAGAAAGAAGTGGCAGTCCCGAGGCATCTATAATGCTGCAGATGTCAGATTCGAAGAGAACCTTATATCCTTTGTCGCAGAAACGACCAATGCTGAAGAGATTGTAGCTCAAACCCTCAACGTAAGAGATGCCCTTGATCGTCAGTTTGTCATGGACGAGATCACCAGTTCCGAGAATTGGCCATTTGACTGTTTCCGAAGGAGACCCTTCCGAGACAGCGCTCGGAGAAGTTGCTCAGCAGCTCCTTGTTCCCCGTCATGTGTGTGGAGCAACCCGAGTCTAGATACCACACATGACAGACCTGCAAACATTAGCAAGCGTTGGGTCCCCGTTTTCGGACGGGACATTCTTGTGATATATGTAAAGTTTTTATGCGCTTAATGGGAAATGTGGTTTCTAAATCAGATTGTGTTGATTCTAATTTAGCTTTCCCTTTGTCGTTTGTTTGATTAGGTGGGATTATGGTTTTTCTAACCCATATTTTCCTAATTTGTGCTTGCATGTATAGCGCCTTATACATGAATTGGCGCGGGGAATGTGGTTGTCGTTTTCGTGCTTCGGTTTTGGTCGCCTTTGGCTTGCGAGTAGTAGGTGAGTTTGCGTTTGTCGACGAGATACGTTTTCGCTTGACCTTAGGTTTTGGCGAGATGGGAGAATTCAAAGACGTCGTAGAGAAGGTTCGCTTGCGAGGTCGGAGTGTTGCGTGTTGTGTTTCATATTCATGAAATCGTGGGAGAACAAAATCATTGCAGCAGCACATAGACATAAGTTTGGTAAAAGAAAGATAAGTTTTAGCAACATAATTGTCTACGACCTTAGGATATTGGGATTCAGTACATAGAGAGGAAGGACGAATATAGGATGGTTTTTTCTTCTTGTCATCGAAGAGTGGATTCGCCTTTATCTGATACGAACTGCCTTCCAGAGACGTCGAACTCACATTCCCTGTATCCATGATCGCGTGCGTGTATGTTTAAATGAATGTTTGTGCGAGTACGTCAAGTAATAATTAAAACGAATATATTATAACTAGAATCACGCGAGATAGGCAGTGTACCTATCGTTTGTAATATAGCTATAGTGAATATCCGAGTATCGATCACGAGGAATAAATTGATTACTAGTATTGACCTATCGATTCGATATTTAACCTAAATAAAATAGCAGGATTTGTTTATATTATGAACTAATTTAACAAAGCAACTTAAAGGATTGGAAGACGAGGAGGCCCAACTAGAAATAGTAAGAGTGACTTAAGGTGACAAAAATGTGTTCGGGGTTCGAATCCCGAAGAGTGTTGTCTGCTAAGGCTACGGAATATCGCTCCGACGTGATTATCGACTAAATCGCAGTAATTACCTACACACTCACGGATTTGCTGTCGCCCTAAACGTTCGTGGGGATCTAAGTTTAGCGATTACTAGACGGCGAGGATCGAGTATTTGCTGTCGCCCTATACTCGAATCCTAACGTCTATGAACGGCCTAATCGTTATCTAGCTGTCGCCCTAAACGATGTACCATACATTCATATCAACACATAGACATATGATACGAAGAAACAATATCATAGAACGATAAATAGTCGAATACACGTGTTCACGATAATCCTACGCCTTAACTACGACATAACCCAACGTTCATCTACTCCCGAACACACAAGAGGATTAGCTACTCATATTAAGCATAACAACAACGAGATTTAAGGGAAACGAGGATAGAGAACTCATAAAAACTTCCCTAAGAAGTGAATATGGCGTTTCCGAGGTGGAGCTCTCGTCCCTCGATCGACCGGGCGTGACTACGTTGTTGGATCGTCCCTTGAGCTTCTCCGAATCACGGGGCTGCTTCTAGTGTTCTTCCTTCTCTTATTTACTCTAAGTTTTCGTCCCTATGAGGTTCCCTCGAGTTCTGAGTAGAGCCACCCTTTTATGCTTCGAAAATGGGCTAAAACCCTGCATTTTGGCACGTTCACGGCCTCTTAACGGGCCTTCACGGCCGTGAAGGCGGCTGAAAACCCTATTTCTTGACTTTCTGGTATGAGTCACGGCCTCGTGCAACACGCTTCACGGCCGTGACGGCGGCTTAAACCCTAAATATTGACTCTCTGGCATGATTCACGGCCTCGTGCATCGGAAGTCACGGCCGTGAATCAACGAATTTTTCCTTCGTTGAGCTCTCTGCCTTGATTCACGGCTTGTTGCATAAGGTGTCACGGCCGTGACACCTGAGACTTTCTCCATCTTCGCTCTCTGTCCAGGTTCACGGCCTCTTGCATAAGTGTTCACGGCCGTGACTATGGACTTTTGGGCTACTGCCCCTGTTCACGGCTTGTTGCATAAGCCATCACGGCCGTGACACTTGAGGTCTATTCTTTACTTAAGCCTCTGCCAGCATTCACGGCTTGTTGCATGATGATTCACGGCCGTGAATGAAGCTTCTTCAAGTTTCTGCCGTGGTTCACGGCCTCTTGCAAAATGCCTCACGGCCGTGACACCTAAGGGTCTTCTCATCTTAACCTCACTGCCCACATTCACGGCCTCATGCGAGATGCTTCACGGCCGTGAACGTTGCCTGGCAACTTCATACTTGGTCATTTTCGCGTCGTTTTCGCCTCGTTTTCGTTCCTTTTTGCTCGATAATCATTCCAAGGTCCTACAATATTTAAATGGGTGTAAATAGAGCCAAGTAATACATGAATAACCAAAAATATCCTATTATAACCCAAATAAACACAATAATAAACGTATTAAAATACGTTTATCAAACCTCCCCACACTTAAGCTTTTGCTTGTCCTCAAGCAAATTAAAAGCAAGAAAAGGGTAACAAGATAACGGCACGGCCGTTCACAATTCACCAACGCAGATGGAAAACACAAATAGGAATCAAACAAGCAATTATGGACACTGCAACAATAATAAGCACTTATCGACACGAATTTCCTTAGCACTACTAATCGAGATCCACGGATTCACTCAAATCACTCAGTGTATAGGCTAATAAATAGGTGAATCGCTCAATTCATGCAATAATCTAGTCTATACCATATGCTTGCAAGTCAATCACACGTCTACTACTTAAAGCAGTTAGCATGAATCAGAAGGTCTTTTCGGGTTAAATGGGGTCAGATAGTGATGAGGTGGTAGTGGGATCACATATGAGTAGCAGTCGTGTCGGTCTTCATGTCATTGTCTTAAGCGCGCCAGGATCAACCCTTTTGATTACGCCGTCTTCATATTCTCTTATTTCTGCTGCGTTCCACTAAGCCTTTCTTCTTCCAAGTCTCGAAATGAGGGAATGATGTGGAATTCACGAGACCGGAAGATTATCAAAGGAAAGGTTCTTTTTCTTTCTTTTCGCAATAGCTTATCCTCGTTCCACTTCGCTTTTACTCTTTTTTCTTTCTTTTTTTTTTCACTCTTCTTCTTCTTCTTTTTTTTTTTTTCACATTGAGGCGTTCTCCACTGCTTTCGGCGTTGTCTCGGAGTTGTCGGGTCATCCGACTCGCTTTTCGACTTTGACATTCAACCTTCACTTCCTGCTTAACTCGGGTTCAAATGATCTCTGGAGGCTTATTTAGGTCAGAGGGTTATGATATACGAGGTCTAAGAAATAAAAAGGCTTAGGCACAAAGTGGTTAACTACGGTGATCAGTCGTGGTTGGGAACTTTAGTGTTAGAACATATGTAAGCTTCAGGAGTCATTTTCGCCGTCCTCTTACATTTACATGTTTGAGAATCGGGTACTTGACTCGATGTGGAGGGATAATTCGTATTGGGAAATTTTTCTAGTGTGTAGATTTTGCTAAGTAGCTCATCTCGCTCTTTTGCAAAGGCCTTCCTTTCTACTTCTAGTTGCCGTTCTAGTTCTGCTATGAGCAGTAGTTTCTTTGGGATGTAAGTGCGAGAGAGTACATCTTGAAAAGCAACTTCCTGTTCTTTGTTTGGGAGTAAGGTTTCGACATCCTCCGAGAGTGAGGATACCTTAGTCTTATCTCTATTGTTCAATTCTGTGTAGTCATACGCGATTTCTGCCCAATGAATGTTCTGTTCTCTTGTTTCTTCTGAGATGGCAGCGGAGGATGATCTCACAAATGGCTTAAGCTGCGGGGGAGCACCATTTCTTGTTTGCAAGAACGCAGTGTTGCACATGTTATATCTTTTAACTGTTAGCGGTGTTGGATTGCAATTGCTAGACAGTCCGATCCCCCCCCCCGTGCGTTGTAGAATTCTGTTTCCACTGGGTTCAATAGGCATAAGATGCGTGAGTTTTCGTTTCTAAGGTGAAGTTGCTCTTCATGTTCTTTCACCTTGCGGTATAGCCTAACTCTTTCCTTCGTAAGCAGTTCATATTGGGAGGCCGTCAGGAGGCGAGAAGTTTCACATGAACTAATGGCTAGTGTAGTTTCCTTAACCTTAGTCTCACTTTGTTTGTTCTTGCTTTGCAGACGTTTGACTAAAGCTTCAGAGGCCATTAGACGTTCGTTTGCACAGGCAAGTTCTTCTACTTTTAGACTAAGTAAGGCATAGTTGTTTTCAAATTTTAGCTTAAGTTCATCATAATCCCTAGCGTCTACGGTGGGTTTCTTAATGGCGTGTCGGTGAGTAAACACATCATCGAGGTGGGAGATTCGTACCTCAGACTCAGTGTTGGTAGGAGTATTAGCTGTGTTTTCACCGGTGTGACCCATCTCCTCGTCCTCGTCATGTTCGACAAGCCTTGCCATGCAGCAGTCTTCATCCTTAGGCTCCTCGTCTTCTGAAGTGTCATTCACCCATTCAGCTTCTTCGGTGAGTAGAACTTTCCCACTTTCCACCTTGCGGGTCATTCTGGCCTTACGGTCGTAGTAGCCGGAGTCCTTCACGCGTGGGGCGTGGCATTCTTTGGCAAAGTGGCCTATCTTTCCACACCGAAAGCACTTCACAGACTTTTGAGGTGCGGAGTCCTCTTCTTTCTTTGTTGGCTTGGCTTCTTCTGTGGGAGTGGTCTTTTTGGTGCCGCTATAGGTTCTTTGGCGATTGGAAGAGGATGAGGATTTTTTCCCGATCTTCTTTGAGACCAACTTAGTGAGCATTGCCAGTTGCTTGCGTATATCACGAACATCTTCGTCTGATTCGGTATCAGCTTCGGATCCTGAAGAGGTGTCAGATACAACAGCTGGTAGCTTTCCTTTGTTCTGTTTGGTCTTAGTGGTGGAAGATCGTTCAGTGGTTTTGCTCGAGAGGAGGGCCAGTGGGTCGACTCGAGTGTTGGTGGACTGAGGTTGCACGTATGGAGCATAGGCAGACAGACTGTCATAAAGAGCATGGATGGAAGTGTTGGAGAGGGCCTTACTCTGAATCATCATCACGATTGCATTGTCCCAATGTGGTTTGAGGCTTCCAAGAAAGCGGTTGTTGATATCGAATTTGTCCCTCGAGATCCTGGCTTTCTTGAGTTCATTGATGACCTTCAGGTATCTGAGGTACGTGTCACGCAGCTCCTCTCCTTCGTAGGCTTGGAAGTGTTCATACTGTGAGAGACAGGCTGATTTCCTCCCTTGAGCACTTTCAGTTGTGCCTGCCATGATTTCTACGAGTTCATCCCATATTTCTTTAGCAGTTGTGCAGCACTCGATGTGAGCATAGACTTCGTTGCCCATAGCCTGGAAGAGGTATCCTTTGGCAGTCTCGTCGGCCTGCACGCGAGCCAGTTCATCCTCATTGATGGGACCTCTTGGAGTGCGGCGTTCATCCATGGGAGGGTTTGCGTTTGGCTGTGCAGGGATGATTGTCCAGAACTGTGCTGGGCCGTTGAAGATGGAGTCCAGAAGGTATTGAGAGAGTGGTGCGCCTTTGTTCCTGATGAACGTGAAGAACCGGTTTGTCCATATGCTGTAGTCGCCTTGTCGCAGCATCGGAGGCCTGGTGTCGGAGGCCACTGTTGAGATGTCATTCGTGGTAGACATGGTTGGTGCAGTCGAATCGTCCGTGGTTTTGATCTTGTATAGATAAGAGAGTTAGTAACGAACGATAAGAGAAATACGAGTTTAATGAGTAGAGTTTTGAGAATAAAATTGTTTAAAGAATTTCTTAGAACTAAGTGAGCGTGTGTGATGGTCGATAATGTATGGAAGAGAAATATATCTTGAAATTAGGAGAAGTTCCAGAAATTCAAATCGAGACTTGAGGAGTAAAACAAATTTTATGTCAAAAGTGGTCTAGGGTGTTAGGACTGAAGTGTTAGGATCAAATCTTAAATAAGTTTGAGAAATGTTTAACCCAAGAAGATTTTAACACGAGAAAAAGACTTAACACGTCAAAAAAAATTCGCAGTTCGAATGGACGTGATTAAATGAAGGGTTATCCGAGAAAATGTGTTGAGAAATTTCGGTGTTTGTGAGTTTTAAAGAGAAATTAAAAAATTCTCAGTTGAAAATTTCTCGGATTTTAAAATTTCGCATGTGAGGATGATTCTCAGTTGAGAGTTTTAAAGCTTCTCAAGAAATTTCGCACGTTAAAAAAAATTTCGCATCGAGAGTTGAAGTGTGGTCTTAGAAAATTTTCTCGGATTTGAAAGAGATGTGGTATTGAAAAAACTTTCTCAAATGAGATAAACTTTCTCGGCTTTGAAAACTTTCTCAGATGAGAAAAAAAATTCTCGGCTTTGAAAACTTTCTCGGATGTAAAAATTTTCGCAAAGTTCAAAACTTTCTCGGTCTTGAAAGAAAAATTTCGCGGCTCAGAAAGATTCGCGGAATAAGCTTTCTAGGATATGGAATTTCTGAAAATTCTCGGCTGAAAATTTCTCGACTTAGTAAAATTTCTCAGATTTTTGAAAAGTTTCGCGGCTTAGAAAAATTCTTGGAATAGACTTTCTCGCATATAAAGTTTCTCGGATTTTAAGAGTACGAAGTTGAGAAAAATTGGGTCTAAGAGAAATTTTTTCGCGGTTTTAAAATTCTCGGATTTTGAGCATAGGCCGTTGCGAAAAATGCAGTGAAAGTAAAATTTTCGCGGTTTAAAAATTCTCGGATTCAACTTCGCGGATATGAAACTTTCGCGGATTTGAACGATTCAGAAAGTTTCGCGGATTTGAACGATTCAGAAAGTTTCGCGGGCAAGAACATCGAAGTACTGTTCCATTGCTTGTCGCGAATCTTTCCCAGAAAACCGTCCGTTTTCACTCAAATGTCAACCAAAATCGCTCAAACTTGATCCTAAACTTCAGAAATTCTTCCCTAAACACATAATCGACCGATTTGTGAGCTAAAAACACCAAAAAATAGGTCAAATCGACCAAGAACAGAGAATGGCCGAGATGTCCTTTCTGAAAAGTTTTTGCTTCAATCTTGCTCAAAACTCGTTAAAACTGATCCAAAAGTGTTCTAAAAACATTTTAGGCATATACTCGATCTAGGGAAGGTTTTAAACACAAAAACGAAGCATCAAAACCCCAAAACAAGCTTGAAATGCCGAAAATAATTTTTTGCCCAAAAACACCTTTGATCTTTCTTGGAATCGAACGAAACTGGATTCAAATCAATGCAGATCGATCCACGTTTGCTCTGATACCACTTGTTGGTCCCTATTACACCAAACAATCTAACCTAGGATGGATTAACCACACAAATAATCTTGAAATCAAAGCAAATGGTGTGGGGTGCTTGAGAGGATAAGACGGAGGCTCAAAAAATTTTCTCTCTAGAATAGAAACACTCACAAGCACACGCACTATGTGCTAGGGTTTTCCTATTTATACCACAAGTTGGTATATAACAGGTGGGCCTCTTGTGAAGGCCCATTACATGGATAACTAAGAACTAACCCAACTAAGAACTAGCCCAAAGTTTAATAAAGCAAATCAACAAAGATAATACAATGAAATTGAACACTACAAAATATTTCCTAACAGCTACTAATTAATTTTTTAATTCTCGAACTTGATACACTTTTCATTAATGAAGTTAATAGACATGGAAGTTAATGACTTTAGTGAGTTTAAGGGGTCCAAGATAGTGACTTAAGTGACGCGATCACGTCGTAATCGACGCATAAACATAAACGAAACCGAAAAGAGCTTATTCGGGCCCGTTTATCAACTGATCGAACTCGATTAGCTCTAATCGGACTCGGATTAAGCTAATCGAGTTCAATATTGCTACAAATTAATTTTTTTTAATTACCGAAAAACAAAATTAACATGTCATATTAATAACGTGTTATTTATCACATCCAATAAGATCTTTACAATTCCTATGATTAAACTAGTTTTGTCTAGTTAAAGATATAAATTGAAGTAGTCAAGAGAACATAACTCCTTATGACATTATAGTATAATAACTTGACATAGTTGGTTGACACTCTTAATAAAAATGTATAGTTATGACTTCCACTCTACGGTTTGATAGACTTTTCGTTAATGAAGTTGATAGACATGGAAGTTAATGACTTTAGTGAGTTTAAGGGGTCCAAGTTAGTGACTTAAGCGACGCGATCACGTCGTAATCGAACTCGCATAAACATAAACGAAACCGAAAAGAGCTTATTCGGACCCGTTTATCAACTGATCGAACTCGATTAGCTCTAATCGGACTCGGATTAAGCTAATCGAGTTCAATATCGCTACAAATTAATTTTTTTTTAATTACCGAGTCCAAGTTAGTGACTTAAGCGACGCGATCACGTCGTAATCGAACTCGCATAAACATAAACGAAACCGAAAAGAGCTTATTCGGACCCGTTTATCAACTGATCGAACTCGATTAGCTCTAATCGGACTCGGATTAAGCTAATCGAGTTCAACGCTACAAATTAATTTTTTTTATTACCGAAAAACAAAATTAACATGTCATATTAATAACGTGTTATTTATCACATCCAATAAGATCTTTACAATTCCTATGATTAAACTAGTTTTGTCTAGTTAAAGATATAAATTGAAGTAGTCAAAAGAACATAACTCCTTATGACATTATAGTATAATAACTTGACATAGTTGGTTGACACTCTTAATAAAAATGTATAGTTATGACTTCCACTCTACGGTTTGATAGACTTTTCGTTAATGAAGTTGATAGACATGGAAGTTAATGACTTTAGTGAGTTTAAGGGGTCCAAGTTAGTGACTTAAGTTACGCGATCACGTCTTAATCGCACTCGAATAAAGGAAAAACGAAACCGAAAAGGGACTATTCGGACCCGCTTATACCCTTATCGAACTCGATTAGCTCTAATCGGACTCGGATTAATGTAATCGAGTTCAATACTCAGCAAATCCAATTCACAGAAAATCCAATTCACAGAAAGTCTAATACATAGAAAACACTCAATCCAATACATAGAAAACATGTATAACACAATAATTATCTTTTACGATGAAACTCACCAACAGATGAAAATCTTTTTTCTTTTCTCCTACCGGGCTTTACCTTGATATTAGGCGGCAACACCAAATTACCTTCGACGTGTTGCCAGTTGGTTTGATCGGGAACCGGGTAAACCCTTCGATAATAAGCAAACTGCCACGAGCAGACAAAATAGTACTCGGAGCATAGCGAATAGAAAGATATGTTTGCTCGTAAACTCGCTGCGATTGCATGCGCACAAGGAATCCTGTCGATATCGAATTCTCGGCACGTACAAGACTTCCACTCCAAATTAACAACATCCCGACGCCCTGAAGATCGAACATCATACTCAAGGGGACCTATTTCTATAACTTCATATCCCTGACTTAGCGAAAACCTGTCACGAATGGATCTTTCCACCATAGGAGTGCATTGTGTGGTTGCTTGCGATGATGCAGTCCTGTATTTGGTGAACCAGTCACATGTCATCCTTTGGATAGAGTCGAGGAGAGCAACGATCGGGAGTTTTCTTTCTTCACGGAGCCTTGCGTTAATCGATTCCACGCCATTCGTCGTCATAATGTTGTAGCGAGACACAGGAGAGTAAGCCCGGCCAACGATCTTTAGTATCGGTTTTACTCAAGTATGCCTCTGCTTTGGAAAACCTTCCTTAAACACCTCGTACTCTGAATCAAAGTCGGATCGCTTGTAAATTTTCGCTAGAAATAGGAACATCTCAGTCGCACCCGATTTCTTAGAGTTAGATTTCATATTCTGTGAGAGATGCCTGATACAGTGACCATGATGCGCAAGTCTATAAATATTTTGAACGACAGATATGATTGATGGAGCTCTATCAGAGACAATCACAAGCTCTTCCTCATCGGGTAACCGCTAAGAGTTCATTTAGAAACCATGACCATGACTCTGTCGTCTCCTTGTCGACGATGGGAGTCGCCATCTTCGGCGGACGCAACGCGTAGTGTACCGTTATACTTGCCTTTCAACCAAGTTCCGTCGATGCATACAACCTTTCTCATATAGCGGTATCCCACAATACAAGCACCAAGTGACAAGAAAACATATTTAAATCTTCGTTCATCGTCCACACACAGACTTGTTATGCTGCCCGGATTCGTTCTTTTCAACATCGACAAATAAGTCGGCAATAAGCTGTAGCTCTCATCAGGATCGCCTTCTAACATATTCTGGGTTAGAACGCCTCCTTTCCATGCTTTGAAATATGAAATGTCAAACCCCTGATTTCTCATCATAATTCGAATTAGTTTAGGCGACGGTGTACTCGTAGATCCCTGAAACGATTCAAGCAACATATCACTCACCAAAGATGAAGAGGCTTGAGCGACGTTCGCATTTTCCAAGTCGCATGTATGAGTGTTGCAATACGTCCGAATTGAAAATCTGGACGTATTCTTAATTTGTGATGTCCATATCCTCCAAGTGCAACCATCCACTTTGCATTTAACGGCGTATATCGATCGATTAGATTTGATGCTTCGAAACCCGAAGGATGCGGCTAAAGCAATCCTCTCGATTTTCTTTTGCACGACGCTCTTGTTTTCAAACTCATCACCGACCTTCATGGTAGACCCGTCCGTAAAAGAATATCTATCACTTGGAATAAGTGAAATTTCCTCCTCTTCATTCTCCTCATTCCTAAAATGATCTTCTTCATGAACATTTTCATAATTGATTTCCACATTCTGATGTGGACCAACAATATTTGCTTCGTTGTTCTCCTTATTTACACACTCCTCGCCACAATGGATCACATTATCAAAATATTCATCATGATAATCGTGACCTGCCATTACATTTTCATCTTCAGGCGCAACCACAATTCAGGAGTAGGCGCAACCTCAGCCAGAGTTGTCGGGTGCCCATTTTCATCTTCAGGCGCAACCACAATTTCAGGAGTAGGCGGAACCTCAGCCAGAGTTGTCGGGTGCCCAATTTCGACGTGAAGAATTGGTCTATCCATTGGCTCCTAAGTAGATATACCCCTTCAATTCGCTGTCATTCCTTATATAGCATGGTGCAGGTGAACCGTCTTCGCAACCCCTTAAGCAAAGTTGGTAACTCAATCTCAACTCTGGTCTCCCGCTCGAATCGATGCATGTGTATATTTCATTTCGGAGATCGTCCAACGAACATAAATCTCCTTCGAAGCCTATAGGCCGCATGTTCCTACCCGAAGGAGACCTTGGGCGCCATCTATATTTGTTATCACCAATGGGTTCCCATTCTCCATTGTACTTGATAATGATGCTCGTCGGCAATCTGTATGGAATGAAAGTTGCCGAGTGTATAGTAAAAAATAAATTATTCAACTGCAATTCGGATTCAAAAATATTTCGAATACACTTTTCGTGATTTATTCGAGTTCGAGTAATCCACTCGAATAGCTAATCGGGAATCATCCGAGTTTAACTCTTGACCAAAAAGGGTGTATTCGAGTATGTATTCGAACTCGTATTTCGTTCGATTAGCATAACAAACTCGCGATCTGCATCGCGAATTTTGTCGATCCGACATTATTCAGACACGTATTCGAACCCGTATCGAGTTCGAATAGCCTGACAGAATTTCGTCTCCACACTCGAATTCTCTTAAAATCCGTATTGTATGCAAAAGCCCATGTAAAATAGATCTACCCATGACGAAAACTACACAAAATACCATGAAATGCATGTTAAAACTCGACTATTTGTTGAAATAAGAACTTACCTCTCAAGATATAAAGATTCGTGGAGGAGTAAATGAACTTCAAGCAGTGCGTTGGATGTTCGAGCTGTTTATGCGTTCTTTCGAGCTGTAATCGTTAGATCTAGTATGGAGATTGAAGATTGTTTGGGAATGAAATGGTGAGGGGTTGTTGATCGATGGTGGTAGTTGGTAATAATGGAGGGAATAATATTAAATGATAAAAATATAAAAATAATTAGTTAAAATAGGGTTAGAGAAATTAATTATTTACCTAATTAATTGAATCCCTTCTATTTAATAAAAAACTTCCAATCCCTTTTTTTTAATTGAACAACTCCCCAATCCCTCTTGACAAATTGCCCCGACTTTGGCTAAGGAGAATACTGATAATGGGCCGCAAGCTACTGGGCCGGGCGAAACCACTGGGCACAATTGAATTATGACCCAGCATATCTTTAATTCTGTTATTAATTACAATTGTTAGCTGTACTTAAACGATGGAACTGTTCATGTGAATGTTAAGAAAATTGTTACAATTCATTTCTCCCTCACTCACGTTTCTCTTCTGCTCTTCTCTTCTTCTTCTCCAATTCTCTTCTTCTTCTTCTTCTTCTGCTACTCCTTCACCTTCGCCTGAATATCACCTGAGAACAGAGTCAGTTAGTTCAATAGATTAAGTCCGCAATCAGTTGGTAATAAATTCATTAGAAAACTGCCCGGATCTTACAACTTGGTATCAGAGCCGACCTTCCTCGGACTGAAATGGCAGACCACAACACCCGGCAGAAAGAAGTGCAGGATACCCTGAAGAAACACGAGAGACCATTGGCTGACGAAATAGCTCTAAGGGAAGTAGCTGAAACTCAGCTGCGAGTTGAAATGAGCTCGACCAAGGAAACAGTGGGTGTGTTGAATGATCATGTTGCACAGTTAAACCAGGAGATGGGAGAGTTTGGTCAAAATTAGCAGGATCTTCAACACCAAGTAGGAGAAATAAACCAAACCCTTCAGCTGATTGTGAAACAGCTCCAAAATCAAGCCAACAGCCAAACCTATTCCTATTCCAAATCCAAATCAATCATAGGGAAAGTACCTGAACCATCCCACCGCAACTTCAACATCTATACTTTACCTAAATCCAACTCATTCAACCATCAGACCCAAAACCCCGAGAATCCCCCAAATTCCTTACCTAACCATTACGTACCCAAACTAGAGTTTCCCAGATTTGATGGGATGGAGGCCAGAGCTTGGTTGAAGAAGTGCAACATATATTTTCAAATGGTGACCTCCTTGGATGGGTTCCAGAAGGTACAGGTTGCATCCTTGTACCTAGAGGGAAAGACATAATTATGGTTTCAAGGACAGTATGAGGACAGAGACCCCCCCATGTGGCCAGAATTCACTGAAGCTGTGTTGGGAAGGTTTGACAACCTGGAACAAGAGATGATGGTGGGTGAATTCAATAAGCTACAGCAGACTAGGAGTGTAAGGAATTATGTTGATAAATTTGAGGAACTGAAATCCTACATGCTACTCTATGACCAGAAGTTCAATGAAGACTAAATTACATCCAGTTTTATTGGAGGGTTGAAGGAGGAGATAGGGGGTATGTCATGGCCCAAAACCCTAAGACCTTAACCCAAGCCATCTATCTAGCCAACAGACAAGAAGCCATTGTAGAAGCTATCCTTAAAAAAGTTCAGTCACTACACAAACTCAGCCACCCCCAAAAACCACCATACAAACCACCCAATCCCAACCCTTACCCCAGTAGCCAATCCAAACCTGTGAACCAGCCCAAACCTCCATACCCAAACAGCCCTAGGAAACTCCTTACTGCAGCTGAAATGAGGGCGAGAAAGGAAAGAAACCTGTGTTACAACTGTGATGAAACATGGGTCCAAGGCCATAGGTGCAAACTAGACAAACAATTGTACTTTATGATGACTGAGGAAGAAGAGGGAGTTGACCAGCAGGATGCGGTGGAAGTGGAGGAATTAGCGGAGACTGAGGAGGATATGACAATATCACTGCATGCTATAGCTGGGAGTGCTAACTCAAACACCTTCAGGGTCAAAGGTTCAGTAGGGACAGAGGAGATACATATACTCATAGACAGTGGGAGCACACATTGTTTCCTTGATGAGCAAACTGCCATGAGGCTGAATTGTACTCAAGAAATCACCACCCATATGCTGGTCAGTGTAGCTGATGGGGGGAAAATATTAAGCCAAAACTATTGCCCTGGGTTTTGCTGGCAGATACAAGGCCAAAATTTTGATAATCCTATTCGAGTGATAAGGTTAGGAGGATGTGAGATTGTGTTCGGAGGGGACTGACTGAAACAACACTGTGGGATCTTGGATTTCAAGAAGATGCAGTTAACTATTAGCAAGGAGAGGAACAAGATTACCATCAGTGCCTTAAATGACAAGGCAGAACTGCATCAAATGACAGCCTTGAGTGTCAAAAGGGCTATGAAGAATGGCCGGGACAGAAACCATGGTGAACTATGGCCCCTTAGCATCCAACCCTTGGGATCCACACCCCCTAAAGTAAATGACCTACTCAAAAAGTACCCTGACATCTTTGAAAACCCCAAGTCCCTACCCCCTAGGAGAGAGATTGAACACCAGATCCTATTAATTCCCAATGCAATACCCAAAAAACATGCCCCCTATAGATACAGCCATGCCGAGAAGAGTGAGATAGAAAAACAAGTGCAAGAAATGCTAAGGGATGGTGTAATCAGACCTAGCTACAGCCCCTTTGCCTCCCTAGTCCTACTGGTCAAAAAGAAAGATGGGAGTTGGATGCTGTGCATTGACAATAGATACTTGAATAGCCTCACAATCAAGCACAGCTTCCCCATCCCAGTTATAGATGAGCTATTGGATGAACTCTTTGGGGCCCAATACTTCTCCAAAATTGACCTAAGATCGGGTTACTTCCAAATCAGAATGAAACCTGACCACATACCCCTAACCAGTTTTACCACCCACCAAGGCCCTATGAGTTCCTAGTTATGCCCTTTGACCTATGCAATGCCCCCTCAACCTTTCAAAGCCTAATGAACCTAATCTTTAAGGACTATCTCAGAAAATTTGTCCTAGTTTTCTTTGATGACATACTCATCTTTAGCAAATCCCTCCCATACCACATACAACACCTAACCACAGTCCTAAACATCCTACGAACCCATACCCTCTTTGCCAAAAGCAGCAAGTGCAGTTTTGGTCATACCAAGGTTGAGTACCTAGGCCACATCATAACTAATCAAGGGGTGGCCACAGACCAGAACAAGATAGAATGTATGATCCATTGGCCTACACCAAGGAACATCAAATCCTTGAGGGGATTCCTAGGCCTAACTGGATACTACAGGAGGTTCATAAAAAACTATGGGGTCATCAGTAGGCCACTCACTAACCTGCTCAAGAAGGATGCCTTCCTATGGGGTCCTGAAGCTGCGGATGCCTTCTCTGGACTCAAGGCAGCCATGACTACAGCCCCAGTACTAGCCTTACCAGATTTCACCCTACCTTTTGTGATTGAGACTGATGCTTCAGGTAGAAGGGCCTGGGGGCTGTTTTGATGCAAAATGCGAGGCCCATTGCTTACTTGAGCAAACCCCTCTGTCAGAAAAACCAAGGGCTATCAATACATGAAAAAGGAACTCTTAGCTTTATTCATGGCGGTGACAAAGTGGAAACATTACCTTCAGGGCGAACACTTCATCATTAAAACAGACCAACAAAGTCTCAAGTACATCTTGGAGCAAAAGGTTGAAGGTCTACTGCAACAAAAGTGGGTATCCAAATTGATGGGGTTAGATTATGAGATACAATACAAAAAGGGAAAGGAAAATAAAGCAGCTGATGCTCTCTCAAGAAGAGATCAAGAGACCCCTGAATGTGCTGCCCTTACAGCTTTGATCCCCAAATGGGCAATTGAGTTACATGACAGCTATGGAGGTGATGAGTACTACAACCCCATCATCCAACAAAAGCTCCTAGACCCTGAGGCAGCCCTAGAATATACTTATAAACATGGGGTTTTGAGGCACACCAACAGATTATGTGTAGGGAACAAAAACCAACTGAGACAAGGCATCTTTGAACAACTACTGGGGACATTCAGGCATTATTGGTACCTATCAAAGGGTTAAATCTCTTTTCACTTGGCCA
The DNA here is from genome assembly GCA_027422505.1 of Craterostigma plantagineum. Classification (NCBI taxonomy): domain Eukaryota; kingdom Viridiplantae; phylum Streptophyta; class Magnoliopsida; order Lamiales; family Linderniaceae; genus Craterostigma; species Craterostigma plantagineum. The sequence continues at coordinate 20,419,304 of JAPQWV010000012.1, forward strand.
GGAATAAAAGCAGACATCACCAAATGGGTGAAGGAGTGTGATGTTTGCCAAAAAACAAAGGCTGAGCACACCACTTATCCAGGTTTATTACAACCTCTTTCAATTCCTACACAAGCTTGGGATAGTATATCTATGGACTTCATAGATGGCCTTCCCAAATCCGAGGGTAAGGATACCATCTTTGTGGTTGTGGATAGACTGACCAAGTATGCACATTTTGTTGCACTCACACACCCTTTTTCCACATAAACTATAGTCAAGGTTTTCATTGACTACGTTTACAAACTACATGGGCTGCCCTCTAACATCATTTCTGACATGGACAAGATTTTTACTAGCCAATTTTGGCAGACCCCCTTTAAAACTGTAGGTACATCTTTGGATCTGTCTACTGCATACCATCCTCAGACAGATGGGCAGACAAAAAGGGTGAACCAGTGCCTAGAGAACTACCTAAGATCTATGTGTCACCTCAAGCCTAGACTTTGGTTCAAGCACTTACCTCTAGCAGAGTTCTGGTATAACACCAACTACCACCGCAGCATCAAAATGACACATTTTCAGGCCCTCTACGGATACAGCCCCACACAGGTTCCCCTGGGCCCATTGTCTGAGGTTTCACACCAGGTTGTTAAGGGGTACCTGCAAGAGAAACAAAGGATTATCGAAGCTTTGAAGGATAACTTGAAGCACGCGCAAGAAAGGATGAAATTCTATGCTGATTTGAAGAGACCAGAGAGGGAATTTGAAGAAGGTGAGGAGGTCTATCTCAAATTACAACCCTATAGACAGTCCTCACTAGCTCTCAGGAGGAAGATGAAGCTCGCACAGAAGTACTATGGACCGTACATCATCCTACAGAAGATTGGGAAGGTAGCCTACAAACTACAGTTACCACCGGAAAGCCAAATCCATCCGGTTTTCCATGTATCACTACTGAAGAAAGCTATCAAAAAGAAGTACAGACCTACACCCATTCTACCACCTATCAACAACCAAGGAGATATAAAAATTGCACCTTTACAGATCCTTGACCGTCGTCCGTCGTAAGATCCCAATTCGGCAGATTCTGGTACAGTGGGCGTTCTCTTCGCCGGAGGAGGCCACGTGGGAGGATCTAGCATTCATACGCTCCCATTTCCCGACCTTCAATTCTCGAGGACGAGAATCAATTTGGGGGGGGCGATGTTAGGTATGAGGAGTTAGAAGGAATTGGGGATGATCGAGCACTGACTTTGGCTAAGGAGAATGCTGATAATGGGCCGCAAGCTACTGGGCCGGGCGAAACCACTGGGCTCAATTGAATTATGACCCAACATATCTTTAATTCTGTTATTAATTACAATTGCTAGCTGGACTTAAACGATGGAACTGTCTACGTGAATGTTAAGAAAATTGTTACAATTCATTTCTCTCTCACTCACGTTTCTCTTCTGCTCTTCTCCAATTCTCTTCTTCTTCTTCTTCTTGTGCTACTCCTTCACCTTCAATACGCCTGAATATCACCTGAGAACAGAGTCAGTTAGTTCAATAGATTAAGTCCGCAATCAGTTGGTAATTAATTCCCCATAAAACTGCCCGGATCTTACATACTAGAAGATTCATTGTGGTCAAAGATAATTTACTTTTAAGAAAAACCCACCTAATAGACTTGAAGACAAAAATAAAACACATAAAAAAACAGAAAAAAAAAAGGACAAATGCGAAAAAGAAAGAAAGAAAAAGAAAGCCAAATCTTTCCAAAGCAAATCCAATAAACTAAACAGAAACAAATTATACGAAAGAACACACTTCTCCGTCACTATTTAGTCTTATTAACCCCATCACATTCACACACAATCAATCTTCTTCTCTATTTCCACTCATCGGCCATTTCGTATATTATTCCCAATAAACTATTGATTTTTCATTGCCATTCCCAAAACCAATCTTCATCATAGCTATAGATGAAACAATTCCCAAATACAACCAATTAAATGAATAACACCAAATACCTCTCGGCGTTACTACAGCTGACGCTATTGCTGTCCTCCGTTGTTCCGCCGCCGGCCGCCGCCGCCGACCGTACGACGAACTTGGTCTTCAAAGGCTGCGCAAATCAAAACTTCCCCCAAGACGCGCCGTACGAGGAAACCCTCCAAACCCTATTAGAAACCCTCATTTCCCAGTCCGCGGCCGCCAAGTTCTCCAACGCCACGTCGTCGTCGTCGGCGCCGCCGGCCATCAACGGGCTTTTCCAGTGCAGGGGAGACCTCTCCGCTTCCGCCTGCCGCGACTGCGTCGAGAAGTGCCGAACCCTAATCCCCAAACTCTGCGGCGGCGGCGGATCGATTGCCGCCCGAATACAGCTCAACGGCTGCTACCTCTCCTACGCTCTGTCCACCTTCAAGCAGCCCGGCGACACCGACGAGATCTACAAGGTGTGCGACTCCGATCGGGTCGACGGCGCCGGATTCGGGGACAGGCTCGACGCGGCGCTGAACGAGGTGATTAAGGGGGTTGGGAATGGAAATGGGTTCTACGCCGGCGAGTACCAGGACGTTTACGTGATGGGTCAGTGCGAGGGAGATCTCGGCGGCGATGGGTGCGTGGGCTGCGTCAAGGCGGCGGTGCAGAGGGTAGTGGCGGAGTGCGGCGGCGCGTTATCGGGACAGGTGTACCTAGAGAAGTGCTATGTGAGCTACAAGTACTATCCACGTGGGGTCAACATGGGCCAAGAAAACTCGCTTTCGTCGCCTCCGGGTAATTTTGTATTGCAAATTACACCTTGGACTTTTAGGATCAGAAAAACAAGTCCAAATGTTTGCCTAACTATCTTTTTAGTCCCTTAATTTTGGGGTCGCATTAGAGGAATATCGAATTTAGGAGCTGATATTATATGGCAAAGCTGAAATCCTTGATTTTGCCTCAAGATTCTGAGTTTCACGTAATAATTTTAGGTTCCGACAAATTTAGGGAGTTTATTATACGGCCGATAATTTTCAAAATCGTGCATTATACGGCCCATAATTTTCAAAATCCAGCAATTTTGGGATAAATTTAGAGTTCTTGCATATTATTCATAAATTGTTTAATTTTGAAAGGTCCTATAATTCTACCTACTAAATTACATGAGTGAATAAATTATTCATCGTTCGAATCATTTATTAACACATGCTACTAATTACTGGAAAAGGTTAAACTTTAATTTAATTGAACATTCTGGTATATTGGGTTGCCAAAGATTAGTTTTTGGTAACTATTTGAAATTAATTACATTTAATCTGTGCTCTGCTGCTTCATTGCTTGTCCCTTTCGTCTAATCGTCCCAAAACTCATTGTGGGCCCAAGCTGATGTAAATCGTTTGATTTTATTTAATCTCTTAAATGTTTGTTTCAAAATGGGATTTTTATTAAATATTTAACGAAACAAATGGTTGGAAGTCTCTTTCCGAATAGAACTATAGTGTGGGGGCGCTTTTATATTTGTGGTAGACGTATGAGTAGTAGATCTATAAATATGCAAATTACAATTAAACCCCTTTCATATTCTTATTACAATTTTCACCCTCCGTGTAATTACTACGACGTGTTAATTTTGAAGGGTCGGGGAAGAACACGCAGAAGATAGTGGCGCTAGTGCTCGGAGGAGTTCTTGGCGTTGGTTTGGTAATGGCTTGTTTATTGTTTGCGAAATCGGCTTTGAAGAAAAAGACTCATACGTACAAGTACGGTGGCTAAAGACAAAAGAGGTTCGTGTATATGTTCATTTACTATGTATGTTGATGAATGATATTAATGTATCTCAGCTTTGTACGAGTTTTATGTTGATTATAAGATAGCTACTTATAAAGAGGATTCAAGTGCAATTCTTTTATGTAGATATGTAGTTGGAAGGAAAGGGCATTACTTTGATTGTTGTAAAGGAAAGACTTGAAGGAGTGAGAAATGCGTTCGATTGAAGTTTTTTTCCTTGATCTGCAAAGTTTTGTCATAAGATGATGAGACATGTTTTATCAGTGGTTTAGACCCTTTTGTTTCTTGTTTGGGTGAGGGAAATGTAAGAGATGTATATGAATTGTTTACTAAGAGGAACTCTATAAACATATGGAGTTGGACTTGACTTGAATTGAGCCTGAAAATTTCATACAAACGCAATTCATTTACTAGAAAAACATATATACAAATATGCTAAAAATAAGCTCACTAAGTGGCTCTAACACACAACTATCACGGTGCTCTTACGATGATTGAAATTAATCGTATTGATATGGAGTTTGCTTCTAGACGAAGTTTGACTTGTCTTTCTTGCTAGTCATGGATCCTTTTCTATCTTTTACTTTCATTTTTGCTTTTTCGTTTCAAGAAACGAGAAATATCATATAGTGGAAACGCATTATTGATTAATTCAAAACACAAACTTGGCATTTTTCTTTGGCGAGTCATTGTCCACTAATAATAAAGCTCTTACGTCTCAATTCCCTACATGACACCTCGATGCACTTGAAGTGAGAGAAGAACCCCTTTTCAGGAAACTAGGGTGTTGGTTCAATGTGCTTTTGGTATGCATAATTTCAATGAAAAAAAAAAAGAAAATTTAATGATACGCATCGGATCATTTGTACATCATGCTTCCCACATTGTACCATTACCCATTCCTTCATTTTCCTCACCATGAGAGTAAAATATTTTTGCTTTAAACTTAACTTATGTTTTTTTTTTTTCTTTTTCTCAGCTATTTCTCTAATCAACAATTTTTTTTTTCCGTTTCTTTTCTTTTCCTCATCAATTCCTTGAACCAAACACACCCTAAACTTAAATTACTCTTAAAGCAAATGCCATGAAAACCATTTCCTCATCAAATGATAAAGAAAATAACGAAGCTAGTGGAATATCTCTCTAGTTTTCTTTTCCGCAAAGTTTTAGTAGATCCAAACACAGCATTAAAGATGCAATACACTTTTCCTAGCGAAGAGCATACATATTTGTATTCAATAATTAAGAATGAATCTTCCCATAACACCACGGCTTGGCCAAAAAAAAAAAAGAAGAAAGCCTATGAGAATATACGAAGGAACCAGAATTAAGTCAGATCATCATCTTGTTAAGCAGTCGACAGTCGGTAACCTCGTTAAGAAGCTAACTAAGGGAAAGAAAATGAGCTCTGCAAACCTTCGTTAATTAATAAAGGGGACAAAAGTTTGAGTTTTTGTTAGTTATCTTTTAAATAGAGACAAGGTAGAGGTTTCAGAGGAAATAATTCAGGTTGACAAAGAGAGCCAATTCTGTTAAGTACGAAGCACTTTGGAAACTATGCCACATATGCATGCTTCTCTGACGAAGATATGAAGATTGGGGTTATCCTTTTCAAGGGAGTATCTCTCAGCTCAGTAACACAAGCTACTACTCTTTGCACAGCTAAAAAAAAAGTCTATCATCATATGGAGCTTTCCTAGTGTCCAAATTCAAAACGGAAGGGTGAAAATCAAGAAGCTGAAGAAGTGTTCAACACAATTGAAACAAACCAGCACAAGTTCCTCCAAGTTGCAGTTCAATCAGAGACATGGAAGCACAAGTCCAAAATCGAAATTATTAACCAAACTCCAAAACACGCCCGAGAGAATCAACGTAATTGTGAAAGGGATCAAACAGTATTACCTCAAGCTACTGCACACAACTACGAGCTAATTTCGCATATAGTAAAAACAGAAATTCTAGTCCGAAATCAGAAATTCTCACATGATTTCGTTTACTTGGGCGGCGCGCCGAGCAAGCTAGCTTGCTGCATCTCGAGGTCGTTGAGCTGAGCATCTCGATCCATTTCGATGATCAGCGGCACGACGAGGACGAGGAAGGTGGTTCCCAGGATCCACGCGGCGTTGCCGGTGCTCTTCAGGAGCTTCTTCGCCACCACGGCCGTCTCACCGGCGGCTTTCTTGCCTCGGTAGACGATCGGAGATTGGGACACGCGGCTGAGGATTCCGTCGGAGGACGGCGCCGATGATCTGGAGGAAGACATTTTTCTTTCTGGCCTTTTTTAGCTTAGGGTTTGTCTGCGTAATTGATGCAATGCAAAGTAGATTTAAGGGCAACCATTTGTTTCGGTAATAATATTGGTTAATTTATCAAGGAAAAATATAAAATGTATTGACTGTTATAAAATATTTATATAACAATATATATATATCAACGTGTGATTGCAAGAAAAAAAAAAATTGTATTACTTCATTCACTCAAATGAGCAATATGAGGCCATATTTATAGGCCAATATTTACACCAATCAACCAATCAAATTCTAACAAATAAAATAAACATAGATCTAACCAATCATGGGCATCCATACCTTATTTATTTATAATACTCCCCCTTGGATGCCCATTACAAAATATTTTCATCTGATTATATTAGCTGCCTCGTTAAAAACCTTATTAGGAAAAACCCAGTGGGATAAAAACCTAATGAAGGAAAAAAGAGTGCAGCGTATATTGTCTCCCCCTGATGTAAACATTACTCAAGATCTTTGAGCCTTCGGAGTCCAATTAAATCTACAAGTTTTTCGAATAATCTTGGAGGTAGCGCTTTTGTGAATAGATCTGCGAGGTTGTCACTTGATCGAACTTGTTGTACGTCAATTTCGCCGATCTTCTGAAGGTCGTGCGTATAGAAGAATTTAGGCGATATATGTTTGGTTCTATCGCCTTTGATGTAACCTTCTTTTAACTGAGCAATACATGCGGCATTGTCTTCATATAAGATCGTCGGAGCTAACTTTTCCGATAATAACCCGCAGGTTTGTCGTATATGCTGGATTATTGATCGTAACCAAACACATTCTCTGCTAGCTTCGTGAATCGCTAAAATTTCCGCATGATTAGATGATGTGGCGGTTAAACTTTGTTTAACAGACCGCCAAGAAATAGCGGTTCAATCATATATAAATAGGTAACCCGTTTGCGATCGAGCATTATGTGGGTCTGATAGAAAACCAGCATCTGCATATCCGATTAGATCTGACCTGGACTCCTTTGAATAGAATAATCCCAAATCAGTTGTTCCTTTAAGGTATCGAAAAATTCGTTTAACACCGTTCCAATGTCTACGAGTTGGTGACGAACTGTATCTTGCCAATAAATTTACAGAGAACGCTATATCAGGTCGCGTATGACTCGTAAGGTACATTAGTGCTCCTATGGCACTAAGATATGGTACTTCAGTACCAAGCAATTCTTCATCATTTTCTCGAGGTCTGAACGGATCTTTATTCACATCTAGAGATCGAACAACCATCGGAGTATCTAACGGATGAGCTTTATCCATGTAAAATCTTTTCAATACTTTTTTCGTATATGTTTCTTGATATACGAATATTCCATTTTCAAATATTCAATCTGCAGGCCAAGACAAAATTTCATCTTTCCGAGATCTTTCATTTCAAACTCCTTTTTCAAACAATTAACGGCATTTGATAACTCTTCACGAGTTCCAATTATATTAATATCATCAACATACACTGCTATGATGACAAAATCATTTCTACATCTTCTCATAAATATACAAGGGCAAATTTGATCATTTTTGTATCCCTCTTTCAATAAATATTCACTTAGACGATTATACCACATACGCCCAGATTGCTTTAATCCATAAAGCGATTTGTTCAGTTTAATTGAGTACTCATCACGGGGCCTTCAATTGTCAGGCAACTGAAATCCCTCAGGAAGCTTCATATAAATGTCACTATCAAGTGAGCCATATAAATATGCAGTGACAACATCCATTAGACGCATATCGAGTTTTTCACGTATTGCCAGACTTATTATATAACGAAAAGTTGTTGCATCCACCACAGGAGAATATGTCTCCTCATAATCAATACCAGGTCTTTGAGAAAAACCTTGTGCAACAAGCCGGGCTTTGTATCTCACAATTTCGCCCTTTTCATTTCTCTTTCTGATAAAAACCCATTTATATCCAACCGGCTTTATATTCTCTGGTATACGGACTATGGGTCCGAAAACTTTTCGTCTCTCAAGTGATTTTAATTCAGCATCGATTGCATCTTTCCATTTTGGCCAATCATTTCTTTGTCTGCATTCTTTTACAGACCTTGGTTCATGATCCTCATTTTCATTAATCTCATTCATTTCTTGTAGCGCTACGTTAAATGAGAATTTATCGTCAACGTTGACTTCATCTCGGTTCCATCTTATTCCATTATGGGCGTAATTGATCGAGATCTCTTCATTGTCATTATTTTCAATTTGTTCAGGTACCTGACTTTCATTCTTATCATCATTTATGCCTATCGACTCTTCTTTAGTCGATGAATCCTCGATTGGACCATTTTTATTATTTGCTCCTTTTCTTTTCCGAGGATTTTTATCTTTGGAACCAGAGGGCCTACCACGCTTCAGTTGTGGTTTAAGCTCAATCGCATTATCTGTTTGTTCTGCAGGAACATCAATTTTAGCAGGAGCATTAACAGCTGGAATATGCGACTTTGTCACTCTTTCTGGGTCAGCAAAACTGTCTGGCAATTGATTCGCTAAGCTTTGTAAATGAATTATCTTTTGAACTTCTAGTTCACATTCTTTTGTTCGAGGATCATAATGATTTAGCGATAATTCATTCCAACTAATATTTCTTTCCAACTGTTTCTTTTCTCCCCCTAATGTCGGAAAATTTGTTTCATCGAAGTGACAGTCAGCAAATCTGGCCGTGAATCGATCTCCAGTTAAGGGTTCAGAATATTTTATAATTGATGGAGATTCAAAACCGACATATATTCCCAACCTCCTTTGAGGTCCCATCTTTGTGCGTTGTGGTGGTGCAATTGGAATATATACTGCGCATCCGAAAATTCTTAGATGAGAAATATCTGGTTCCTGACCATAAACCATTTGTAACGGGGAGATATTATGATAACTTGTTGGCCTGATGTGGATTAGTGCTGCTGCATGTAATATAGCATGTCCCCAACAAGACGACGGAAGTTTCGACTTCATCAACAATGGCCTTGCAATTAATTGCAGGCGTTTAATCAACGATTCTGCAAGACCGTTTTGTGTATGGACATGTGGCACGGGATGCTCGACATCGATACCGATAGACATACAATAATCATTAAATGCCTTGGAAGTAAATTCACCAGCATTATCAAAACGTATTTTCTTTATCGGATAATCTGGGAAATGTGCTCTTAATCTAATCAGCTGAGCAAGTAATCTTGCAAATGCCACATTTCTCGTAAATAATAAACATACGTGGGACCATTTACTTGATGCATCAATTAATACCATGAAATATTTAAATGGTCCACATGATGGATGTATCGGTCCTCAAATATCGCCATGTATACGCTCCAAAAATGCAATAGATTCGGTCTTTACTTTCATTTGGGATGGTCGAATAATTAACTTCCCTTTAGAGCAAGCAATACATATTAATTCTTTAGACTGGAGAATCTTCGGGTTCCTCAACAAATGTCCGCGTGAATTTTCAATTATTTTTCGCATCATAGTTGTACCGGGATGGCCCAACCGGTCATGCCAAACATTAAACGTACTGTCATTGGTAAACCTTTGGATAGCATATGATTCAATTGTTCGAAGATATGTGTAGTATAGCCCAGAGTTAAAAGACGGTAATATTTCTATGATTCTTTTTTCATTAGAAATCACTTTCGTAATGTGAAAATATTCAACATCTCCCTTTTGTGCAGTCTCAACATGATATCCGTTATTTCGAATCGCTTTAAAGCTTAATAAATTTCTTTGAGACTTAGGGGAATATAAGGCATTTTCAATAATCAGCCTTGTTCCGCTGGGCAATAATATATTAGCTCTTCCGGAGCCTTAAATTATATTTGTGCTACCCGATATAGTAATCACACTGATTTCTTTCATATCAAGATGCTCGAAATAGTTCTTATTTTTCAGAATTGTATTAGTCGTTGCACAGTCCGCAAGACATAATTCTTGATGGCGCGTGCTCGCGTCCATCATATAAAATCCTTAATAAGCAAACATATAATTATCATTAATACATATTATTGAAAACAAACGATACATAGCAAACACAGGAATAACATCCAAATAACAATCATAGCAAACATAACGAAATTATTGAAAACACACGATACATAGCAAACACAGGAATGACATCCAAATAACAATCATAGCAAACATAACGATAACTTTCGAACGATACACACCAAAGCACACAATAATAAAGCATTTAAATTATAAAATGATAGCAGGTTAAATTTCTTCATTGATGAGCAGAAAATCGTCGGCGTCGAAATTAACACCTTCTTCATTAACACCAGAAGTTGAAGCAATTGTACCCTGAACAAAGTTCGTTTCAGTTTTCTTTCCTTTGCCCTTTGATTCTTGATACAGCTCAACAAGGTATTGGGGCGTACGGCAAGTGCGGGACCAATGACCGGGACCACCGCATCGATAACATTGTTCGCCATTCCCTTTTTGTTCAGTTTGCTTCTTTTCATTTTTACTGTCATAAACTTTCTTCTTCTGGGAAAGATTTTGATGACCGCCACGATAATTATGATAACCACCACGAAAATATTGATAACCACCACTATGATAATTCCGGCCACGACCACGACCTTGGCCACGGCCACGTCCACGACCGCGATGTCCCCCACGACCACGTCCACGAACGTTACCTCGATTATTATCATTATTACCATTGACTGCATTCGCTTCAGGGAGTGCAGCAGCACCAGTCGGTCGGGATTCATGATTTTTCATCAGCAACTCATTGTTTTGCTCAGCCAATAGTAAGCAAGAAATAAGATCTGAGTACTTTTCAAAATTTCTCTCTCGATACTGCTGTTGTAGAACAACATTTGATGGATGAAACGTGGTGAACGTTTTCTCCAACATAATTGCATCGGTAATAGTTTTTCCATATAATTTCAGTGTAGAAGTAATTCTATAAACAACAGAATTATATTCGCTTACCGATTTAAAATCTTGCAAGCGTAAATTCACCCATTCGTACCTTGCATTTGGGAGAATTACAGTTTTCAAGTGGTTATCCCGATCTTCCAAATTTTTCCACAAGTCTTTCGGGTCTTTCACTGTTAAGTACTCAATTTTGAGACTTTCATGAATGTGGTGGCGAAGAAAAATCATTGCCTTCGCCTTGTCCTGCTCGGATGTTGCATTGGTCGGTTTGATGGTATCACCTAGACCTTTTGCTTTCAAATGAATTTCGGCATCTAGTGCCACGATAGATAATTTCGGCCAGCGATATCGAGTGCAACAAACTCAAGGCTCGCCAAATTCGTCATATTACTATAAAATACAAAAAACATTTCAACAATGATAATATAACAAAATATTACATGCAAAACTAATCTTTACAAAAATAATATTCGAAAAATATAGTCGGTATAGCCAATTATTTCGAATATATAATCAGAAGTAGTTACTGGCGGGCGTTACAAACCCGCACATATCAGGCGGTACAAACCGGCACATCTAGGCGGTATAAACCAGCACATATCAGGTGGTACAAACCATCACATGATAGGCGGTATAAATCGAACCAAGCTAGTCGGACAAACCGAACCAAGCTAGTCGGATAAACCGAACCGAGCTAGTCGGACAAACCGAACCAAGCTAGTCGAAGAAAAAAAATTAATAGGCCACCGCTGGGATTCGAAATCTGGACCTCCCATCAATTAGATTTTGACGGTATTCCGCGAAACCAGTCGGAATATGACATTTTGTTGTATATTGTATATATATTTTAAATTTGTATAATATTGTTATAAATATGAAATAAAATTATTATACCTTAATTATGCCCGTATAAATCTTCGGCAGAAATTAGCGTCGTCGACGGAGATCGGCGTAGTCGGTAGAGTCTCGTGCTGATAACGTGTTATAAAATATTTATATAACAATATATATATATATATATATCAACGTGTGATTGCAAGAAAAAAAAATTGTATTACTTCATTCACTCAAATGAGCAATATGAGGCCATATTTATAGGCCAACATTTACACCAATCAACCAATCAAATTCTAACAAATAAAATAAACATAGATCTAACCAATCATGGGCATCCATACCTTATTTATTTATAATATTGACATTTTATTATTATTTTTTTTAAAAAGCTTTTGCTATTCCAATTCACCAATTTGCAATCTAACAAAATCCATCGAGCTTAGTTAATTAGATTGTATGGTTATCAATATTAAGAATTTTAAGCACATAATGCATTAATATTAAGGGTGGTAAACAAATCGGGTTGGCGTGTCCAAGCCGTTTGATAAACGGGTTGAAAACTTCAACCCTAACATGACATGCTTACTTAAACGGATTGAAATATCGAATCCTAACCCAACCTGCGTTAACCCAAATGAGCCCATTTACTTTGAGAAAATTCTTTAAAAAATATCCGAAAATTTTATTCCAAAAAAAAAACAAAAAAAAAGATAAGAAAATTACAAAAGTAAAAAAAACTACCTAAAAATTACAAAAAAATAAAAGAAAAGAAACTACCTAAAAATTACAAAAAAGAAAAAAAATATTCGAAATAAAAAGAACATAAAAAAATACAATTTATTTGACTTGACTATTAACTAAAACTTTGTTCGAGGCCTCTCCGTCTTCGTCCGAACTGGAAGAACGGAACTCGTCGACGGCGTTCTCCTGTGGGTTCTTCGATTCGGCCAAATACCAATCCTTCAATAATGTTAGCATTGCGAGGGAAGCCGGGCTAAGGCTCGCGCGTCGGTCGCCGATAATTCGCCCGGATGTAGAGAAGGCGGACTCGGAGGCGACACTAAACGCTTGCACGGCTATAACGTCTCGAGCGACGGTGGATAGAGTCGGATAAAGTGTCGCGTTCGACTTCCACCAGGCCAAAACGTCGAAGTCTTCAGGAGTCTGGAAGTTGTGGCTCACGTAGAGTTGGATCTCATTAGTGGTCGACCCCGACGCACGCGTTTTGGTCTTCGTCTTTTGTGCCTTCAATCTTCGTAGTAGTCCCATTGGGCCGCCGCCTCCTTCCGACGAACCGACTACGTCGCTGGTACGGGTTGCTCCCACTGTTTCTCTGCTCAGCTGCATAAACAGAAAAAGTTCTTGGAGAGAATCGTGAATTGACGCCTTTTGGTCGTCCACTTTCTTTCCAAGAAATTGAGCATAATAATCGAAAAAAATATCAAATGTATCAACACCGCAACTAGGGTCGCGTAAGGCAGACAAACCGTGGACTATTGGGATGGTTTCCCAATACTTCCGGAACTTCTTCTCCATGTTTTGGATGAAACCACCCAAGTATGGACTACTGCGATACTCCACGAACTTGTAGCACATCGCGAAGAGGTTCGGGATGAACAATGGGGACGTCGGGTAGTGAACTCCGGAAAATTTCTCCGTGGCCTCGCTGAACACTTCAAGTATGGACACGACCAAACCTGCAATATCCCAATCAGTTTGTCGTAATTCATACCTGGAGTTGTTGCCGACTACGAACTCGTTCCAAAAAGCCGTCAACAAGTCATTGTAGCGCATGAAGGTGCTGAGGAGGTGGTAAAACGAGTTCCACCTAGTCGGGACTGTCAACGGAAACTTCTTGTATGTGAGGCCGGCGGCAAGGACGGTTTGCTTCCATGAAGTTCCGTAGCGGCGTTCCCGAAGTAACTTACCTATCACCTTAATTTTTCTACAATATCTCCCAAAATTTCATCAAAAGCACATTGCACACACAAGTTAATTATATGGCAAGCGCACCTAGCATGTAGTAATCGGCCGTCTAAGGGTAACCTAAGATGTCTACGAAGGATCCCGATCTCTACGTTGTTCGCGCTAGCATTATCTAATGTGATAGACATAATTTTATCTTGAATACTATATCTGTTAACGACATTCAACACATAGTTCGATATAGTAGTGGCGCTATGTTGCGAATCTAGGGGATCCCGAGAAAGAATACGTTTTTGCATAGTCCATGTTTCATCTATCCAATGGGCGGGTGATGACTAAATAAGATTGCGACGTAATGTTAGTCCAAATATCTGTAGTCAAACTAATCCTACACGAAATGTTTGCTAAATGACTAATTAGCTAGACTGATATTCCTTAAAACATTCTAAGACATATTTCCTAAGGGTTTATGGGTCACGTTATGGAATCCGGGTTGTATCGTACTCGTAAATTCGATAAACGCTTCACTTTCCGCAATGCAAAAGGGTTCTTCACACATTACTACGAATTTAACTAAGGCTCTTTTAGAAATTTCTCTAGTAATAACAAAATTCTACCCGTACTTACGTTTATTTATTGTTGTCGGGGTTCGATTCCTAATGGCTCTAGATCGTCCCCGAAAGTATGCGCCCTCTGAAGGTGTTTTTTCATGGAGCCCGTCCCACCTTGATTTGGTCCGGTCTTAATTGTGTAGGGATGGCGGCACATTTTGCAATAAGCGGTACCTACAACGGGATTATTTTTATCCATTTCTAAATCAAAAAAATTCCATACCTTAGACTGCCGACCACGCGGTTGTTGCTTCCTTCTTGTAGTCGCTGTAGTATTTTTATAATATAAAAATAATAATTATATTTGTTTGTAATAATAAGTGAGTGTGTAGTAGTGTAAATAAAATAATTATTATTGCTAATAATATTAAATATTAATATAAAGATGATTTTTAGAGAATTTTTTGAGAGAGAGAGGGAGGGATTTGGATGTAATTGTGAGTTAAAATGGTTAAAATGAGGTGGTATTTATAGATTTATCATTTGGGGGAAAATGGTAATTTTTAGGGTTTATAGAATAAAAAAAAAATTGAAGAGCAGCCGTTGGGCCGGATCAGATTCCGGTTCCGAACCGGAACCGGAACCGAGAACGGGAACCGGTAATCCACGGCTCCGAGTTCCCCGAACCGGCCCAGTTCATTTTAACTGGGCCGGTTACCGGTTCCAGAACCGGTTCTACCGTTTCCGGTTCTGGACCGGTTTCATGGGCCGGTTTTGGGCCGGTTCCGGGTTGGCCTGGCCCAAAACCCAGGTCTAATTGTGAATTGATCGAGTTTGAGAATGAGATTTCGGCCGATGATGGTCTTAGAGCTGAAAATTTGAGCTTTTCGATTGGAGATGGTCTTAGAGCTGAAAGTTGGACAGGCCAGCCCGCCCGACCCGAATTTACCGTGCCTCCCGACAATTATTGGCCGACTCGGGCCAGCCCGATTTACTTCGAGCATATGGATCTTAGGCCAAGCCCGTGGCTTGGGCCAGCCCAGCCCGTCCGGCCTGGCGAGCCTAAATATTTTAAAGAAATTGCAATTTATTTATTTAGAAATATTACATTTATTCTTACTAATTATGGTTTATACTAATATGATACACATTATACAAAGATATAAATATAGATATCTTATATCCCATAAATACATCAAATATATTGTTTCTTACTTATAAAATTGAATTTTATAAAATACTAGGCTTGGACCCGTGCGATGCACGAGTTTTTTCATCCCAAGTATATATAGATGGCATGTATACAAATAAATAGCATGATCGATGCTGGTTGAACATCAAATGGTGGTTACGACCGTTATTTGACCGGTGTGCCATGATCGATACCATTCTGTTTTTATTTGACCAGTGTAACATGATCGATACCACAAAGTAAATAGCCCTTTCAGTTACTCGGTAGACACGATTGTTCATTGTACAGTATGATCAGTAGATGGCTAATAAATACAACTTATGAAATCGAAAACTCAACATTGATAGACCTGAAGCTTTGCCTGATGGTATTCTCTCAAAAATGATAACAGTCTTTGCGAGTATTGGATATTATAGCAAGCGCGTTTTTCGTTATTATTGTTAACATGCGAATATTGTGCATGCAAATAACGGATGAACAAAATAGGTAGAGACGGAGAATGCTATCTAAAGTGAAAAGGTTGCGTCCTAGCACGACACGTTAGCAACAAACCAAGGGTTGGAGCAATGTTCAACAGTAGTACAACGAACGTAGACATAATAAGATTTTACGGGCATGCGTGGAGGACTCTGATTGGTTTGGAGGGGAAATTCTTGCTGACGTGTCATTGCAGTAAATACCCTATTCAACTTTTATATATATGACAGTAGTGGCAAATGCCGTCCAAGGCATGGTAATCCAGATCCCTCCCTTATAAACAGAGTTGTCACCTTTTCAAGACACGCCTTGCTAGTTGACGTGTTTACTTCTTTAGATACTCCAAATAGCATCACTTGCGATGCACGGGGCATATTTCTTCATGTCAAGTATGTCCACGATAGTTATTGGGGGAATAATGACAGTAGTGGCTCACGGTCATTCAATGCCGGGGATAAGAATCTCCAAGAAGGCAGCACCGCTTTCTCCAAGTATAGTTTGTCTGATGGAGTTGGTAGTGCTCGGGGCAAAGTTCGGATAGGGTCTCACGAAGTTGTTGAACCAAGGCCGCACCTCGGTCAGGCAATATTGCAGATGACGATGATTGGGGATTAGCTGCGGTCGACCAACCAAAGTTATTTGACATTCTTTACCAGCTTGTGCAAATAGGCCATGTTGTACTCACTTACGCATTTCTCGAATGTAAATATTTGCGCAATGTCTTCCGACATGTAGACGTGGTTCTCCAGTGACCATGCTGTGATCTCTGTTCGAGATATGGAAACTTCCAGTATCACAAGCAGAAGAAGAAGCAGTAAATTGCACATAAGGGTCACAAGAAGTATGGCTTCAAGTATATTATTGACAAGGAAGTTGTTTTTACCTCCTGTGGACAATTAAAATTTAATTGCCTATTTATATTATTGGGATTTAACGAAATAATTCCAAGAAATAAAATAAACTCTCTTATTGAATAACTATTTATTGAGATATATAAAATAATCTCAAATTAATAAATAGTTAATTTAATTAATAACCTATTACCATAAGTGTTGATAATATATTCCTTTAATACAAAATCAACATAAGGAAAGTCTTGTAGAGATTTGCTAAATAAGTAAAGAAATCTAATCAAATATCATGAAATCGGAAAATATTGAAAGAATCAGGCCAAATATGAAATAAATCAAATCAAATTAAGATCAAACAATATATGGATAATCAACCTAAATATGGACGAAATCATTCCAAAAAGATTATATTTTCTATTATTGAGAATTCTCTACGCCTATAAATATGGGGCTTCAGAATTCAGAAATCACAAGTCAGAGGACATCGGCGAAGCGAAACTTTGAGAGACGATATAAGACTTTTAAAGCATTCAATTCTCTCAACAAAGTTCATCGTATTCCAATCGTAGTCCAAAGACGAGAATCGAGTACGAAGCTTCGTCAGACGATATAAGTCTTTCTAAAAGCACTCAATTCTTTCGAAGTTGCTCGTATTCGGATCGAAAAGTGGGATAGTGCGAAGCTTCGTCAGTCGATATAAGTCTTTCTAAAGGCATTCAATTCTTTCGAAGTTGGTCGTATTCGGATCGAAAGGCGGGATAGAAAGCTTCATCAGACGATATAAGTCTTTCTAAAAGCATTCAATTCTTTCGAAGTTGTTCGTATCCGGATTGAAAGGCGGGATAGTGCGAAGCTTCGTCAGACGATATAAGTCTTAAAAGCATTCAATTCTTTCGAAGTTGTTCGTATTCGGATCGAAAGGCGGGATAGTGTGAAGCTTCGTCAGACGATATAAGTTTTTCCAAAAGCATGCAATTCTTTCGAAGTTGTTCATGTCCGAAGAAAAGTTCGAAATGTCTAAAGCGCTAGGTTCGTGATCAAGTTCAAAAGCCCACGAACAAAGCATCTTTGATAAATATCAGGCCCACAAGCAAAACGTGTCCTCCAAGTCCAAATATTAAGTTCGTGATCAAAGCCCAAAGGCCCACGACGGAACTTAACGAAGGCCTAAACCAAGGAAAATCAAGATCAAGAATTTTCCAAAGTCTTTCAAAAGTCATGCAAGTGAAGAATCAGAGGAATAAATAGAAAATACGTTACAAATTTTTGGCACGCCCACTTTAAAAACCGAGAACATCGATGGTTAACTCATCGATCTTCACCACTTTAAGTTCGTCAAGTGAAAGCGTCGGTAAAAATTTGGGAGAAAATAGTATTCATTTAAAGAAGGGCCATTTAATAAAGTTAATTGACCACTCTTTCTTATAAAATCAGATAAAATGGTCCATTTAACTTAAATATCAACAAATTTAGGTTTTATTTCATATTCAACCTCCAGAAAGCCTGCAACTCGCCTGTGCCACTGCTGCTGTAACAAAAATGTTTGAGGCGACCGCCTCAGGCGGCTCACCACCTTACACTGAGGCGTTGCCTCGGGTGCGCCTCGGCGAAGGACAACGCCTCAACTCACCCGTCTCAAACAACACTGGTCGTCACTCAAAACAATAGGTTAAAAAAGAAGCTTCGTGTCACGTGCTAAATTGATATAGTGGGACTTCGTCATTTATTGCGTTTTTTATTTTATTATATTATTTTTTGGTTTTGCTCGTTCAGTCTTGAAAGTTAATTATCTATACTCTTTTATAAAGAGTGTGTGGTGGATAAAAATTGTTAATTGGTCTGTCTCAATTGACCAATCATACTTTTCAACATTAATTATTATTAAAAAACTCACTAAACTACGTATCTTCCATAACCTCTTAATAACTACCAATTTCTATTTTTTGTATATTTATTATTAAAACTATTCAATCGTAATTAATTTTATATTTGGGTGTGCTAAAAAAAATATTAGTATATTAATAATTGGTATAGTGCGTGGGCATCATCAGTCATAAGTCACCCATCACAATGGACCACTTAATGTCACGCCCCTAGTGACTTAGTATTTTTTCACTTTTACGCGACACGACACGGCTCGCACGACTTCAGCAACGTACCGATCAGTCTTAACCTTGATTGCTCGACAATTTTCCCTCAAGTCACACGGCGGAATGCGGAATATATGAGATGGTATAGCTCGTTTTAACTTCCAAATCACACCAAAGATAAACAAACTAAGTGACGAACACACGAGATTTACGGGGCTAACACCCCATTTCATTAAGAACTTCGCGGGATTACAACTTCGACTTGACTTATGCAAACTCGACATAACCTTACTACACACTGCGGATTTTTCCTCACACTCTACAAGTGTTTATACATGAAATTACATTCGAAAACCTCACTACCAGTTCTCTATTCCGGGGTGGCCTCACGTTGCCACGTGCGCCACCAGAGCTTTGCGTCATCCGTCAAGAGATGGCAGGCTACGACGACTTTCTCGGTCTCGCTCGTCTGGTTGGCCGTAAAATGTTCTTTCAGGTCTTCAATTAAATTTTCGGGAACTTTGACGTCTCGTACGCCGTTAAAAGTCTCGGGTCCAGGCATAGTCCCGGGGACGGCGGAGACTGTCGTTGCCTTCGGTGTGGGGCTAGTTCTGGCAAGTTGCACCAAATCGCATTGTAGGACCCTCATCTCCGCATCAAGGTCCGTGCGGTGTGGTAGGTTGGCCTCGACCTCCTCGTTGAGCCGGCGCACAAGCTCCTCAAGCCGCTTGGCTATCAAGGTCGTAGTACCCGTCGTGGCCTTCTTAAGGTCTGCGAACATGTCGGGCAGCTTTCTTGCAAACTCAAACCCTCTTCGAGAGTTCTTGTGCATGTGCTGAGTTGTTGGCTTAGGTCAGGCGGCAACAGGTCGCGGATGCCATGCATATCTTGCTCAATGCTCAACAGCTTCCTCTCGATCTCATCTACCCTGGAACGTAAAGTCGACTGTGCTTGGCTAGCTTCATCTTGGCTAGTCGATGTGTAGTCCATCTCGAAGGTGGTGAGTAGATTGGGTATCACGAGCCGCAGTGGGCAGGACATCCCGGAGTAGGCCGAATGATGGCGCAGCTATCTCGAAAGTTTTACTGGCCGAAGATGGAGCAAGACGTCGAAGCCTTTGTTCGAACTTGGCCTCGTCTGCCATCGAGACAAGCCGGAGCGCACGAGGCCATCCGGACTACATCAGGCCTTGCCAGTACCCTCGATACCATGGAGGTCGATCACGATGGACTTCTAGGATTACCACAAGTCGGACGTAGTACTTCTACTTTCGTAGTGGTAGATCATTTTTCAAAGATGTCTATCTTCATGGCTGCCCCATGGAATGCACGGCCGATATTGCTGCCGAGCTTTTCTTCCGGAATGTGGTCAAGTATTACGGCATGCCTGAAGAAATAATTAGCGACCGAGATACTCGTTTTACTTGACGATTTTGGACGGTCCTGTTTCGCATGCTTGGCACAAAGCTGCGATATTCTTCAACATACCATCCCCAAACATACGGACAGTCAGAACGAGCCAATCAACTTCTTGAAGAGTACCTCCGCCACTATGTGACGGCAAGTCAAAGAAATTGGCATGTTTTGATGGATGCCGCCCAATTTTGCTATGATCTTCACAAGTCATCGGCGACGGAGAAGAGTCCGTTCGAGGTCGTGTATGTTTCCAGCCATTGACGCCTCAGGCCATATCGATTCGCGTGGAGGGGACTGCTCGGACGCATATCGATTCGCTAGAGGAAGACAGATCATGTGGGACGAAGCCAGGGACAGGTTGGAGAAGGCTAGCCGCAGAAGAAGTACTATGACCAGAGTAATAAACCCAGTGGAGTTCGCGGTAGGAGAGCGAGTGTGGATCAAGATGACACCACAACTCCGCACAAGCTGGAAGGCTCAATACCCAGCGAAGAGCTTGATGCCCAAGTATGGACTTTTCGAGGTGATCACTAAGGGTCGTGACATTAAGTGCTATCAGAGCCTAGAGTCGACTATCCACACCAATCTACTCGCCACCTTCGAGATGGACTACACATCAACTAGCCGATATGAAGCTAGCCAAGCACACTCGTCTTTACGTTCCATGGTTGACGAGATCGAGAGGATGTTGTTGAGCATTGAGCAAGACATGCATGGCATCCGCGAGCTATTGCCGCCTGACCTAAGCCAACAACTCAACACCATGCACGGAACTATCGAAGAGGGTTTGAGTTTGCAAGAAAGTTGTCCGACATATTCGCAGACCTGAAGAATGTCACGATGGGCACTACGACCTTGATAGCCAAGCGACTCGAGGAGCTTGTGAGCCGGCTCGACGAGGATGTCGAGGCCAGCCTAGCACACAGGCGGACCTTGATGCGGAGATGAGGGTCCTACGACGCGATGTGACACAACTTGGAAGAACTAGCCCCACACCGAAGGCAATGACAGTCTTGCCCGTCCTCGAGACTATGCACGAACTCGAAATTTTTAACGGCGTACGCGATGTTAGTTCTCGAAAATTTCCTCGAAGATCTGGAAGAACACTTCACGAGCAATCAAACGAGCGAGACCGAGAAGGTCGCCGTGGCCGGCCGTATTTTTTTCACTTTTATGGGACACGACACGGCACGACTTCGGCAACGTACCGATCAACCTTAACCTTGATAGTTTACGAGGATGAACACGCGAGATTTAAGGGGCAACACCCCAACCCTATTTCATTAAGAACTTCGTGGGGTTACACCTCGACTTGACTTATACAAACTCGACATAACCTTACTACACACTATAGATTTTCCTCACACTCTACAAGTGTTTATACATGGAATTACATTCGAAACCTCACTACAAGTTCTCCATCTTTCCCGCAACTCTCGTTAAATGCAAAGTACAATATTTACATGTATTTATAAGTGAGGAAATCCAACTCCTTAAGCAACGATGTGGCGACTTCCATGTATTTGGGAAGACACCTTGCTAGAGCTGAAAAGTTGGGCGGGCCAGCCCATCCGGCCCGGATTGAGTTGGGCTGCCCGAAGTTGTATGGGCCGGATTGGGCTGGCCCAAAGTTGTATGGGCTAATGAAATCTAGGCCCTAGCCCAAAGAACAGTGGGTCGGGCCAACCCGGCCCTGGCCCATGGCATAAGCCAAGGAGAGGAAGTTCTAAGTACCGACAAGTTCAGTAGAACATTTTGAGCAATTTTGAATGCATCTCTACGCCCAAGACACGAAATACGAGCAAAAAAATAGTAGGCAAAAAACGCATCAATCGAAGCAGACGAAAGCATGAAGTTACACCAAACAGAGGAAAATGAACTATTTCAGAGGAATTAAATCGTAATTGCAGTTTGAGGATCGCCAGGCAGAAATGCCTAAGATCATTGCTGCTAGTGCATAAGCAGAAGTGAATTTGCACAGTGCTTATGAAACTTCCACTTGGGACAAAACTCAACAGTAAACCCATAATTAGGTCACTTCTGAACAGAAAATCTCATTCAATGGCGAAGCCAAACAACCCTAGGGAACGAAAAGGCAAGAGCAAATTACAGAGTAAATAGCGTTTTCTTCGAAACTAACAGCAACATACACGTTTATGCACTGTAGCGGATAATCGATTCGGCTGAATTTCTGAATCGCACTGTAGTTCTTCGAATTCGATAGTTCTATATAACTGAATTGCAATCGCACTGTTGTGATTCAAGCTAGAACTATCGATGATGCAAATTGGGGACTTGGGGTTAGAAATTGAAATTCAGTTCGAGCTATTAAATTCCACTCTAACGGGCTAATTTAGCCCAAAATCCATCGTGTTTTTTAGGCCCGCGGCCCACAACCTGCCGGGCCTGGTGGGTCGGGCCAATAGGTCCAATATGTTTTGGGCTACCCAAATATATGCCCATATCAAACTTTTTTTCGGGCGGAGTGGGCTGGCCCGTGGGCACATGCCCAAACTTTCACCTCGACACCTTGCCATGCTTACTAATCCAAGAATAATCATTACTAAGTGATGTCCAATAATATTCCATGCATGATCTTAAGTGGTTTACACCTAACTCCATGAGGTGTCATGCTTAGAAGCCTTGTTCTTGCATGTAAAATAAGAATTGTTTAATCATGAAAAAAATCCCATTAGTGAGCTATCGGGCCTGAGCCCGGTCGGATGGCCCACGAGAATTCCAGCACCCAGGTCTGGGCGCGCTGCTGGGTGGGACGCCCGGCTCGCGCGCGCGGCAGCGCTGAGTGTGTAATACTTTTTGATTCTAGACTGATGAGAGTCGAGCGTTTCGCATTTCAAGAACAATGCCATCTTGCCTATTAATAATATGCAATATACTATTTGCTAATACTGACAAAATAGAAAGCTATACTATTTCTTCTAGTTTCAGTACCTAAGCAATTATTTTTCAAAAGAGTGAGCCCACTTGAGCAAAAAAGGTGATTTAGCAACTTTCATGTTTTGCATGAAATTCGGGACCTATATGAAATGTGGATTTGATGCCCTTTATCTATACTCTTATATTAACTGTGAGCACCCTTTAAAAACTGCCATGTTTAATTCAATTTGGTGTATCAATTACACCCAAATTTTGGACCAATTAGTTAGTTATTTTTTACATTAGGATTTAAAGAGGTCGAAAATCACCACGTCTTTAATTTCCCCCCACGTCTTTCAATAGCTGATTTTAGAAACTGACAAATGAAAGAAAACCTACCGCAAAATTGATTAATTAAATATCACCCACTATGTGGAACTGCTTATTTAACTGTTTCCTTCTTTAATTTATTTTGTTTTTAATAGCTGAGTTTCATTTTTATAACCATTTGATTATCCAAGGTTGAAAAACTTCAAAAACTTTAAGCCTTTTAAAATAACTTTCTTTGTTGGATTGGAATGGGATGTTGGAATACCATTTGAAGTATCGTTGCACACACATTGGGTGTGCTCCGAGTACTAGTTTGATATAACGGTGGCCAAGTGTATCTTTGTGCCGACAATTAGTTTTACACATGTATTCTTACAAGATTGACCTCACAATCTGTGAAATGTCGACATAGTAAAAAAAAATAAGAAACTAGCGAAAGAGCACTACGTGGCTGCGTATGGACCTCACAATCAATATTTCTTGGTCGGTTTCTCGGTTTTACATACATATAAAAAAATAGACATCATTTCAATGAAATGAAATAGAGAAAGGATGGTAAATTTAATCGAGCCCATAAGAAAATGTGGACTACTCTTAAAATAACTTCTCTTGCTTGTAGCGTATTGTCTTTTCCATTTAAGCCCAATCCATTTGTGGGCATTTCTTATTATATTTTCTTTTTTGTTTTTCTTCAATTATAAATATGTAATAATCAAATACGTAATCCTTTTTAAAGAGACTTTACTTCCTCCGTTGACCCTTTTCAAAATTAGCATAATCCCCGAATCGACGATTTTGAGCCCTAACCTGAAGCATAGAGGATTACGCCGCCGCTGGCAGTCAATCGCCGTGGGCTTTGGTAATCACTACTCACTCGCGCCGTTGAGACTCTTTTCGCAGGTTTCAATTGCATTGCATCATCTCATTGCTATTTGGAAAGCTTGCGTTCTGTTTATGACCTAACTTGTACTTTATGCTAATCTCTTATGGCTACTGGTTTGCATGTGTTTCACACCTCACGAACGTTTTGTCTGTTGTATCCTTGTGCAGATGAATCGGAATGTGCTGAAAGTGTTTGATTGTTTGAAGGATGTAGCTTCTAATGGGAGAGTGTTTTGGGGCTGGTTTTTCATCATAGTTTGCCCGCTTTCGTTTCTCAGCTTCGCCTATGCTGCTGTTATATCCAAGATTATGCCTCCATCTAACAACGTTGTCATCAGTTATATACAAAATGACTGGTAATATAATACTCTCTATGCTCATATGAGATAATCCATGCTTGATGTTACGCATAATCCATGTGTGAATGCAGGTATTACTGTTTCTTGGTGCCCTTAACTCTACCAATTCTCATCGTTGCAGTGTACTTTCATTGGCTGAGTATGAAACTGTTCAAACATGCATGATCTCCTATCATTCTCTGCGTACAGACGTTGTAAGATGGGAGTAATGCTAGTGCATTGCTCTTAGTTATATATAGGAGAACTCGATGACCCTTGTCTTATACCATTCAGTGAAATAAAAAATCATGCTATTTATGTTATTTGTCTAGAGTTCATCAAGAGTAATGATTAAGGATCAATCGCAATTCGCAAGTAAACTAGGTGGAATGATTTTTAAATGCTTAATGTTTAAATTTGTATGTTGAGGACTGTGTGTAGAGTGTGAGGACTGCGTTGAGGCCTGATCTGTATGCCAACTTGCCTAGCGTTGAAGATCGAAGCTGTGCGATGCGTGTGTACGTATAAATAAATTCCAAGAATGTAGGATGTTTTCGTTGTTTTAGAATTTAATTATTGACCGGAAATGATATCTGATGTATTTTTATAGGGGTCTTTTACACATAAATACCCATTTGCATAAAAACTTGTAATTCAGTACCATGTCAGTATTTTTTTATATGTAGGTACATAATAGAATAAATATTTTGCACTTAGGTACTCGATCCCCCGCAGGTACGCCATATAACACATTTAGTTACACTATAGCAACGTATTTGGTACGTAATACATTGAGAAAATGGTACTGTCATATATAACACACTAGGGTACCATATACAAACCGTATATGGTGCCGTAGAAATCCGTGACGTAGTATGCAATACACACATAAAAAGGTACGTCAAGAGTGAGGAAATTGATACAAACAATAAAAACCTATCTATAAAAAATTTTGACATAGGTATTCATTTGTAAATTTTTTATTCAATTGGGTAATTTTTCATAGATGTCAATTTTGTATACATTGAATCATATTTCATATTTAGTAAATTATTGTCTAATTGTTTGTATATTATGGTTGTGCTTAAGTTCGAAAAACTAACGAATTAGATGATTGGTCAAAATTGTAAATCACCTAACTTAATATTCACCAAATTTACGCTCCCCACCAACCCATTCCATTAAAAATCGAACGCATATATAAATCAGAAATATCATTGCAGGAAAAATGATAGCTTGCTGCATTCGAGGTCGTTGAGCTGAGCATCTCGATCCATTTCGATGATCAGCGGCATGACGAGGACGAGGAAGGTGGTTACCAGGATCCACGCGGCGTTGCCGGTGCTCTTCAGGATTCACCACCACGGCCGTCTCACCGGCGGCTTTCTTGCCTTGGTAGACGATCGGAGACTGCGACACGTGGCTGAGGATTCCGTCGGAGGACGGCGACGATGATCTGGAGGAAGAGAATTTTCTTTCTGGCCTTTTTATGTTAGGGTTTATGTGGAAATGATGCAAAGTAGAGCATCTCCAACGATAAACTCAATCGCAAACTCAAACACATTCTCAAACGCAAAAAATGCAGTAATTAATCTCCAACCGACATACTCATTTTTCTGACTCAAATGACTATTTTGAAATATTACTTCTAGACTAACTTTATAATTTTTCAATATTGTCCACATAGTTTATAACTTCAAAAAGAATTAATATTTTAATAGCATATTAAAGTTAATAAATTAAAAAATATTGTTGGTAAATTTTATAGTTCTAGAGAACTTTCTAATTACTTTTTTATTTATATTTTAATTTATTTTTATTTTTATAAGGACATTTTAAATATTTAAACAAATAGGACATTAATTGAAATTACTAAATATAGAACGCTATTATGCGTTCAATCGCATCTACGGCTAGAGCTGTCAAAATGGGCCGGCGTGCGGGCTGGCCCGTAGCCCGCCAAAGCCCACCACTGGTGGGGCGAGACCGGGCAAGCCCGTCTACTTGCGGGCCGGGAAAATGAAGGCCGCCCACCTGCGGGCGGGTAGCGGGCCTCGCGGGCTTAGCCCGCCAATTTTTAAAAAAAATAAAAAAAAAGAAAAAACAATAAAAAATAATAAAAATAGATAAAAAAATATATATATATATAAAAATAGGACAAAATTGAAAAAATTAAAGAATTCAACTTGAAAAATATACCTAATTTAATCAACTTTTTAATATTAATTATTTATGATATTAAAAAACTCAAAAATATCAAAATCAATATAATTTATTTATAAATCTTATTAATTAATATAAATACATATATTATTTTTTGGCGGGCCTGCCCCGGCTCATCGGGCCCGTCCTGCCAAAGCCCGCAGCCCGTGCGGGCATGCTCGCTCAGGCCCGCCCTCTGGCGGGCCGAGAAATTAACAGCCCGCCCCGCCACTTTGGCGGGCCCCTTTGACAGTTCTATCTACGGCTGCGTTTTGTTGGGTGAGATAAAGTGAGATAAGCAAAGATAATGTTATTTTTGTCTAATATAATCTTGTTCAGTTGATAATGTATTTTTTCTTATAAGCCCGCTATTATAAACTAGAGAATCCAAGATAGATAAACAGTATGGCGTGGGTGAGATTATTTATCCAACCAGGTATGTAAAATGACTAAACTACCCACGTACCACCAAATTATAAAATCGTATTTATTTCATATGATTTATGATAAAACTACATAAACAATACCAATTTATTTCTTGTTTCATGGTGATTGAAATGATATGCGTATCTTATATTTTTCGACGTTCATAGTAATAATTATTTTTGTAACCTACGTGTTGATGATATAAAGGTTAATTTTGTAAATTTACCAATTATACCAAGACAAAATTTTTGTTATCTTGGAAACTAAACAAGATAATAATACAATATGGTGTTGTTAATATTGCAAAGTGAATATATAACTCATATAGATGTCAAGATTATAATCTTGAGATAAAATTGTGTGACATATTCTTATACGGACAACTAAATGCAGCGACACGTTTACTGGAGGAGAGACAAAGTACAAAATCCATTTTGTGATTGGTTTTTCGATTCTGTTGGAGTGATTTTATGATATATTTTTTTAATTTTGCAGTATCATTGGAGATGGTAGAAGGGCAAAAGCAACCTAAATTTTGGTTAATTTATAAAGAAAAAGTTCATTGAAAAACTTCTGCTATTACCGAAATAAATTTTCACCAATTTGCAATTCTAACAAAATCCATTGAGCTTTAGTTAATTAGCTTGTCTGATTATCAATATTAAGAATTTTAAGCACATAATGCACTAATATATAAATATATAGTATTATTTAAAGATTTTTCTCGTTTGAATTGTTTAAAATATGAAATTAATCATATTATATTTAAGTATGCAAAAAGAAAAATTGATTTGTGAGAAATTAATTAGAGACTAGTATGTTTAGCACATAATATATTTTTTGAATATTTATATTAAGCTTTTACAAATAATTTTAATATAATTATAAAATTGTAATAACCTAACATAGTAAGAGTAAAAAGGTAAAATACTTGTCATGGCAATTGACACTTTTAAACCTCCAACATTCTTTATATAAGAGTATATATACTTACTCTATTGTGCTCACCATTTGTATATAGGGCTGTAATTCTAGGCTCTCGACGAGCTTTAAAAAAAAAAATTATAAAATTAACAAATTAATAAAATATAAATAAACATTAAAAAAATAAAAAGCTCCCGAGCCTGTTCATGAGCTCGACTTAAATGAGCTCGAGCTCATTTTGGTCGAGTTCGAGTCGAGCTTTTGCCGAGTCGGATCGTCGAGTTCATTTAAGTCGAGCTCGAGCCGAGCTTTTGTCGAGCCGGCGCGTGGAGCTCACGAGCCGGCTTGGCTCGTCTTTCACTAATTGTATATAGTATAAATGACAAATTGAACTTCATATTCAACTCTTAGGACAAGTCCGCCACAAGTTTGTCACTGCCAAGAGAAATTCTCGTTTCCACGGAATAGCTTTTCAGAGAGGAGAAATTCCATTGTTTTTTTCTTATGGAGACAAGGATCATACTTGTTAGGATTGGTTAACGCGTTTAGAGGGGGTGAATAAACGGTTGGTCTTTTTCGATTATTTAACTGGTTTGTGCGTTGACTGGTATTAAATCAGTGACCGGTCAGTATAAGTGCGGAAGATGATACTGAGCGGTCAAGTAACCGATATAAAATGAGGTGTGTGTGAGTGTGTGGGTGTGAAGAACCGGGTTGTTTATGGAAGTTCGGAGTTAACTCTCCTACGTCTCCCCTTCTTCCTCAGAGGAAGGTTCACTAGATCTTCAGTTATACAGTGTGCCGTACAACTACCAGTCCAAACACAGCTTAATCTAATGAATCACCTAGTATGTGACAATCCACCTACTGGCTTTTTACAGTCCGTTGAAATAAGGAACATAAACTACGAACAGTTATATGTCTCTTGACTTCACTTTTGATATCTCTCCTTGAAGTGTTTGAAGATTGTTGATAATAGCTTAGAATGCGTGAAGTATGTGTCTTCAGCTTGTATTCCTCTTTTTATAGCTGAGATTTGATTTAGAAGCCATTGTGAGATAAACTCTTCACTCTGCACAGTGCATTAATTGACTTTATGTCCGGTCTTTGCTGCGGGTTATCCTGCCACTTTTGCTTCATTCCTTATTTGCGCTAGTTGACCTCTGTTTCCCTCTTGGTTGGCTGCCTTGCATTGAATGTCTGTCTGAATTTTTCTTTTTGTCTTAGTACGCCCTTGTCTTTGTGTATCCAGACTGTCCAAAGTCGGTCAATCTATTTCTAGTACTTCGTTAGTTTATATTGTGCTTGACCGGTCGATCGAGTTCCGTACTAAGTTCAATTCGGTCTTTCCAGTGTAGAGTTCGTTCCTTAGTGTAGACCGATATTTTGAATCTCTTGTTTCATGTCTTAAGCCATTGTTAGTTAAGTTATGTCAACACCAAAACTATTAATCCGAATGTTTGAATTCGTATTACTAGCAATTTCCCCATTTTTGGTGATTGACAAAACTCAACAGCAGAAAACCAGTTTTCATTCATATCAAAAAAAATTGATAACTATACACTACTCATAACCCTTGCTCTTAGATATCCGCTCCATCTCCTTTAGCTTGATGACGTCCTTGTACGCACTTTCCTTTATATCATGCAATCTTGTAAGATCTGCCAGTTGGTCCTTTGTAAGACTGCAGGGCAAGTGCCTTAGACTGCTGCCATCATACTGCACTTCAATCGGACCGGCTTCACTAACCGGAATACCAGATGTATGTTTGTTTAACACTTCATCCGGTATTAGTGCGCTTCGATGCGGCTCTTTTTGGGTCATCCACTTTGAGATATATCTGTGAGATGAACTTCTGAGAATCAGTTGAGGTAGAGCTAGGCTGGGTCTGTTTGTGTTTTCTGCTGGTGCCACTAATTTCCCCCTTTTTGGCAATAACCGGAGTTTGAGCATACTGACTGGCTATATGTTTGGTCAGCTCAGCCATTTGAGCGTTGATGACCTCCAGGTCTGAGCATACATCAGAGCGAAGACCGGCTAAATCGTTCGAGAGAGCTTTGAACTTCTCATTATTATGCTGCCGGTCACTGTCAATTTTCATGGTGAGCACAGACATTTTTCTGAAGGTTTGCTTCACCAAAGAGACCTCTTTTGTTCCATGATTTCAAGCAGAACGGGAGAGGTCTTAGGAGGTTCGTCCGGTGGGCGTGAAGGTGCTGGAGCTGCTTGAGAGATGCCTGGAGCCGAAACCTGTACTGGTTGGGGATCAGCTGATATAACAACCGACTCAGTTACTACAACAGTTACTGAAGTACCTTGTTCGGCTGCAGCATCGGTAGAGTGTGAGGGGTCAGCGTCCATCGACGCAGAAGCACAATGAAAAGTGAGAAGCAGGGGCTGTGGATTGAAAGCTGGGATTTCAAATGGAATGGACGCATCTGCCAAATTAGGCAGGGCAAAGTCTGGAATTGGTTGGCGGAAGAACAGTGGAGGAGCCGCCGTAACCGGTAATGGAACCTCCGGTTCAGGGGTTGAGCGAAGAACTGGTCTGGTTGCCAGTTGAAGACTAGTGGGAAATGAGCTGTCTGAGAGAGCTGACAAAGGAGAAACCGGTGCGACGACAAGGGCCGTTGTGGTGGTAGAGACAACTGGTGTCGGAGAAGAGGTTGAAACAATAACTGAGGATGAAGAGAGACCCGGCTGAATCCTATTGAGAACAGTTGCGTAATAGACCTCCATGTTGTGCATCTCAGCCTCCAATCTTGTCAGGACTTGAAGATCGTGAACCGCATCAGGTCCCGTCGGTTGGATATTCTGCCTTCGCTGATCAATGTAGTGCTGCAGCTGATCCATTTTGAGACGGAGACTGAGGAGTTCCTGAGCGCTCAGCAGGACTTGGATGGATTGGATTCCCAGTAGCTTGATGATCTTGGCCTCGGTCTTCCTGGCCTTTGTCAACCGAGCAGTGGAAACTTTCCGACTGAATGGAGTATACCGGATGTCGAGCCAGTCCTCAAAGTCCTGAAGGTCGGTCGCGATGTTATCATCAATCTCTTCTCTGATAAGATTTCAGGCGGTTTCGTCGATGGACTCAGGAGACTCAGAGATGGCCTTAGCTTTTCCTTTGCCTTAGGTCAACCGACACGGTCCGTGCTAATTCCTTTATTACCACACCGCCTTGTCTTGGGACGGTTTGAACCACGTGACTGGTTGGCCCTGAGATTGGAGATGCATCGGTTATTTGTCTTGTGGTTGAGCAGTTTGGAGTTGCGATGGCGGAGTCGGTTCCTGAACAGAGAGTGAGGGCCGGTTAGCAGTACTTGCCGGGGCATCTTTAGATTTAGAGGGCAGCGCAGCGGTATTAGGTCCGATTGCTACCATCTTCTTGGGTGCCGTGCTTCGCAATTTCTTGAGCACCACTGTAAGTGGTACTTCATCTTCAGAGGAAGAAGCCAGAACCAATTGTTTCTTTGCCGGTTTCAAGGAGACTGGTTTCTTGTCACCCATTTTCTTCTTTGTTGGGGTAGGTGCGACTGATTTCTTGGGGCGAACAGATGTGTGTTTCTTGGACGGCTGTGGAGCATTAGATTTTGTAGAAGCCTTCCTTTTGGTCGTTTCTTTGTGGGCTCAGTCATTGCTACCATTTGGCGGATAAACTTAGCCGTGACTATCTGAACACTCCCCAACAGTTGGACCGATCCGACATCAGCAACCTTGTGTCTGAGGAGAAAGGAGAGTTGAGGAGCAAAGTTCTTGAACTGCCTCTCATGAACTGGCAGTATCACCTTTAGTACAGAGAAGATAAAGGAAGCCCAGTTGATCGCCATGTTGGTCATTATGGCAACCATGGCTTGAATTTTGTCGCCAGTCAGCATGTCAAAAGAGACAACTTTTCCCAAAACTGACTTCGCCACCACAACTTGAAGCAGACGAAATTCCGATTTCAGAACCACCCGTTTATCTGAATCCTTGAATGACTTTTCCCTCAAGGACATCGTAGCCTTCATTGACTCCTTGACCTCATCTGAGACTTTGATGAGGGTTGCCTCAGTAGTCGGTAGATTAAATAGCTCTGCAAAATAGCCCTCAGTGATTTCAATCTGCAGACCATTGATGAGACACTGCTGACGGTTGCCAATGACGAGAACGGTGGCGAAGAACTGATACAGCACATCTGGGTAGTATTCAGAGGTGCACTGAAGAAATGTCTGGAGTCCGGTTGCAATTAGGGCTTTAAGAACTGGAACAAATCGTCATGTTCAGTATCCATACTGTTGTCGAAGTTGATTTGGAGCGCAGTTCTGGTAAGGTCGTTGTGGACGGGTGCCATTCTCTGTGATTTTGTAGGATTTGAAGAAGAATATGGGGGATTTTGAGAGTGAGAGAGATTTCTGCTTTTGTGAGTTGAGGATAATGACGGAAGTTCTTCTATTGATCACGTAGACAAAGATTTTGAGCGGGATAAAGCATGTTTTCGCATTAAATGCACGAGACGTCTTGTCGTTTAGCCTTTCTCACACATCATTAAATGCGGTACCACGTAGCTCTGCTGGTTTGTATAGTGCATGTCGCCAGTATTTCGAAAAAGTACTACGACAGCAATTGATGACGTATTAATTAAAAACGATTTCGGTCAGTCATTGATCAAGAGATGGGAAATATTTCGGTATCTATACCGTTCAAAGAATTGCCGGTATTATGTGAAGGAGTGACCGGTTTTAGAAAGAGATGAAGAAAGGCTCAAAAAAATGTGACTAAGGTTAGTTTTAGTGGAAACTGACAGGATTTGTGTATGATTGACCAATACGAAAGAATTGACTGTTTTATAAAGATGGTTATCACGATCATCAAATTGCAAGGTTTGTTATAGAGTCTAGGCAACCAATTATACCAATTAATTTGATATAACAGTGTTCCCCCTGACTCCATGCAAGGTTCCTTATGATCGATCTAATAAACCCAGAGCATTTCAAAAGAAAACAAACTTAGCTTCCGGTAGCGGTTTGGTCAGTATGTCTGCTACTTGTAGACCGGTTGAGATGTGTTCCAGTCTGACATTTTTCTTCAGCACATGATCTCGTATAAAGTGATGTCGAATTTCAATGTGTTTGGTCCTTGAATGGAATATCGGATTCTGTGTGTTTGGTCCAGTTGATGTTGTATCCACAGAACCTGAGAACAGCAACTTCGAGCCGCCAAGTATTCTGCTTCAGCTGTTGATGTAGCTATCGAAGTTTGCTTCTTGCTGAACCAGGAAATTAACCGATCACCGAGGAACTGGCACTATCGCTTCTTCGATCTATCTTACAACCGGCATAGTCAGCATCGGTATAGCCATGCAGGGACATACTTGAGTCTTTAGGGTACCATAGGCCTACATTGATGGTCCTTTTAGATACTTCAGTATTCGTTTTGCTGCTGTGAAGTGACTTTCCTTCGGATTAGATTGGAACCGGGCACACAAGCAGACACTATACATGATGTCCGGTATGCTTACTATGAGATAGAGTATTGAACCAATTAAACCCCGGTATTTGGTAACTTCAACTGGAGTTCCATTTTCATTCTTGTCTAATTTAATTGAGGAACTCATTGGTGTAGTTGCTTGAGAGCAGTTCTCCATACCGAACTTTTTGATCAGCTCCTTTGTATATTTGGCTTGGCTGATAAATATCCCATGCTCCATCTGCTTTACTTGAAGTCCCAAAAAGAAGGTAAGTTCGCATCATGCTCCTCTCAAACTGATCTTGCATCATTTTTTAAAACCGTTTGCACAACTTAGCATCGGTTAAGCCGAAAATAATGTCGTCTACATAAATCTGAACAATCAGTAGATGATCACCCTTTGTAGATCAAAATAGTGTTTTTATCGACTCCTCCAATTGTCAACTGATGATCGGTTAAGAATTTTGATAGCGTTTCGTACCAGGCTCTTGGTGCTTGCTTCAATCCATAGAGAGCCTTTTTCAAACGGTAGACGTGATTAGGATATTCATGATTTTCAAAACTGGGTGGTTGTGCAACATACACTTCTTCAGATATTGTCCCATTCAGGAATGCACTTTTAACATCCATTTGAAA
Organism: Craterostigma plantagineum; assembly: GCA_027422505.1. Taxonomy (NCBI): domain Eukaryota; kingdom Viridiplantae; phylum Streptophyta; class Magnoliopsida; order Lamiales; family Linderniaceae; genus Craterostigma; species Craterostigma plantagineum. Next base: position 20,453,614 of record JAPQWV010000012.1, read on the forward strand.
TACTTTGAAGGCCTTGTGTGCTGCATATACTGAGAATATCCGAATGGCTTCAAGTCGTGCAATTGGTGCAAAAGTTTCATCATAGTCAATTCCTTCTTCCTGCTGGTATCCTTGAGCAACCAGTCTGGCCTTGTTCCGAGTAACAAGCCCATCTTCATTGAGCTTGTTCTTGAACACCCATTTTGTACAAATCACAGTTGAGCTGGTCTTGGAACGAGAGTCCAAACTTGGCTACGCTCAAACTGGTTCAGTCCCTCTTGCATGGCTTCTATCCAGTTGTCATCCTTCAGGATTTCATCGATTTTTGTTGGTTGAATCTGATATGTGAACGCATGACTGAACAGATTTGGGTTAGTTTGCCGTCTTGTTTTCATAGGTGCTGTAGGATCTCCTATGATTAGTTGCTGAGGATGATTCAGCTTTGTACGATTCCATTTGATGCGTTCCCCTTCAGTTGATTCCTCCAGTATGTCTTGAGTAGCAGTATTGAGTCTTTCACCATTTTCAGGTACGACTTCATGATCATCACACGAATTGACTGGTTCCACCGGTTCCTCTGCAGGATTGCCCAGAATACCAGTTTCGTCCGTGATAGGTATTTCAGTGTGTCTTGAAACCGAATGATCCATTTCTTCATCCCTTGAGTCTTCAAGATGTGATTTCTCCAGTTGACTGCTTAATCGACTGATGTTACTAGGAGTTTGATCATCAATTTCCGATTCTTCAAAGACAACATGTGCTCATTCTTCAATAGAGAGTCCTAGTGTTGAAGATCGGTAGGCTTTACTGACTGAAGAATATCCAAGAAAAATCCCCTTTTCTGCCCTTGCATCAAACGCTTATGTAAAGTCCAGATTATCCAAAAACACAGATTTACTTCAATGGATTAAAGCTTTGATAGTTCCTGTGAACAGTGCTTTGGAGGCGTAATGTGAGTTTTAGAGTTTTGAAAATGGAAACTTAATTAGTGATTGTTAGGGTTTAAGCTTAAATACCTTGTAAGGTATTTAAGCCCATTGGGCCCCTAACAAGCCCATTACTTACAACCCATCTAAGTAAAGTATAACATATAAAATACATCATATAGAAATAACAAGACTTAGAATAAATATTTTGGACACTTCTAAAATATTCCTAACAGCTGACAACTGATTTTTCCCATTGTTGTGTATGAAACATTTGCTGCCAAATGTTGAAGTAACCTACTGAAGGAATATTTCCGGTCCATACTTCGTACGGAGTTTTCCCTGTTTCTTGCAGATCATTGACCGATTCTGAGTGTAGCATGCAGTATTGATTGCTTCTGCCCAGAACTTGTACGAGATGTCTGCATCTGCTAACATTGTTCTTGCTGCTTCCTTTAGGGTTCGGTTTCTCCTTTCAGCTACCCATTCTGCTGCGGTGTCCTAGCAGCAGATAACTCATGGCGGATACCGTGGTTCTCAAGAAATTCGGTTAGCATAGAATTCACGAATTATGTACCTCGGTTACTACGAATTCGGTTTATATTATTACTTTGTTCATTCTGCATTCTTTTGAAAAGTTTCATTAAGCTAATTGGAATTTGGTCTATAGACTTTAAAAATACAACCCAAGTAAACCTTGAGAAGTCATCAACTATCACTAGTGTGTACTTAGCTCCACCAAGACTAATCACCGGTATAGGTCGAAGATCAATGTGAAGTAAATCTAGACACCGGTCTGACTCGATATTCCCTTTATTTTTGTAAGTTGATCAAATTTGTTTACCTAACTGACATGCAGTACAATGTTTATCTTTAGAAAAACTTTAGGTCAGGTAGACCTTTGACTAGCCTGTTTCTCCTAAGGGTGGAGATAGTCTTAAAATTTAGATGATCCAGACGTCTGAGCCATAACAAGCTTTTGGAATTATGGGCTAAGAGACACGTTTGTGTAGAAACTGACTGATCTCCCCACTGGACTCTATATGTGCCACCGACTCTATAACCGGTTATCAGTGTGTGCTCAGTTTGATCTTTCACAAAACATTTATCTTTTTCGAAAGATACTAGAAAGTTATTTCGACATAGTTGACTGACGCTAATTAGGTTATAGTGAAGGTTTTGTACTAAGTGTACATCCTTTAGGGTAAGGTTCCTGTGAGTAATCACTCCCTTCCCAATTGTTTTACCTTTACCATTGTCTCCAAAAGTGATGATCGGACCGGTATGTGGCTTTAGCTTTTTCAGCAATCTTTCATTTCCGATCATGTGCTGACAACATCCACTGTCTAGATACCATACTGATTGATTCAGCTCCTCAATATATACCTGAAAAAGATAAATATATATATATACATATATACATATTGGTAGTCAATCTTACTTGGGTCCGGGATGGATTAGGTTCTTAGGTACCCAGATCTGGATAAGTTTTGATAGTTTGTCCAATACTTGGGTCTATTGAATGTTTAATGTTTTTAGACCTAGTAACTCCTGTTTTTTCTGCCCGGTATTGTCTACCCCTGTTCTTATGCTCATAATAGTACCCCTTGATTTCCCCTGTGTTCATGCCTATTTGGTATCGGCCTAGTTTGAGTAACAACCTTTGATGGATTCATAGTAGGTTGATATCCCTTTTCAGTTCTAACTGGGGGTTCAGGTGTTTTGCCGGTGTCGCTAGTTTGTGAGGGGCCAGCTTGGACAAACTTGATCCGTCCAGTATTCCTAGTGCGTGATGAGGATGTACTCGGTCCGGTGTGTTCCTTAAATCCTAGCCATGTCTTGTCGTTGCTATCCTTCATGTTGTTCTGAAGATTGTCGACTCTCTTCTTGGATAGATTCCAAGATTGGACAATAGAGTTTAGCCAAGAATTTTCAAATTTTAATTGCATGATCTCCTTCCTAAGTTGTTTTACCTCCTCAGTCAGATCCCCTGATTGACTGAGGTCACTTTCGGTTGATTGATCAATCGATGTGATAACTCCCTTACCCTTCTGTTGATTGATTTTCTGAGATAGCTTCCGATATTCATCAGTTATCTCTTGAAGGGCTTAAAGTAACTCTTCCTTAGTAAATTCATCAGAGACAGATTCACATACCTCATCGTCGGTCATGTTGGCCATTAGACACTCGTGGGTTTCTTGGTCACTGCTGGTATCTGACTCATCACTATTTGATTCTTCAGAGTCAGAGTCATCCCAATTTTTCCATCTTTAGCTACAAGTGCCTTTTGATACTTCTTGGTTTGGTACTGGCTTTCTCCATTTCTTTCTTAGATACTCGGCAGTCAACAGCATAGTGTCCTTTCCTGCCACATTTAAAAAAGGAGACATCAGTTTTATCAGTTTTATTCTTTAAAAATTTCTTACCGTCCGAAATACTGCTTCGACTTTTCTTTATGAACTTCCCGAATCTTCTCACGAAGAGTGCCATCACTTCGTCGGTCAGTTCCTCAGAGGTTTTCGACGTTGAGGCTTCTGGAGCTACAAGTGCTTTAACGGATTGTTCTGTAACTGCGTCTTCCATCCTCATCTGCAGTTCAAATTCATAGGCCTTGAGATCCGCAAAGAGATCATGAACCAGTATCTTGCTGAGATCTTTTGATTCTCTCATGGCCATTGTCTTTACATCCCACTCACGAGGTAGAGCTTTCACGATTTTAGTGGCAACATCTCGGTTTTACAGTGTTCTTCCAAGAGCAGTGAGATCATTGATGATGTTCATGAATCGGCTCTCGAAGTCAGTCATTGATTATCCCAGCTTCATGTTCGCCCCGTCGTATTTTTGAATGGCTACTATAAGTTTATTTTCCCTTGTAGAGTCATTCCCTTCACAGATTTGACAGAGTTTTCGTCCAGACCTCCTTTGCGGTTTTGCACAGCATGACTTGCCTAAATGTTCTGGTATCCAGTGTTTTGAACAGAATGTTCTTGGCCACATTGTCGAGATTCATCAATTTCTTTTCGCCCTCTGTCCATTCACTTTTTACCTTTTCAACAGTTTGTGGTTGTGACTTATCTTGAGTATGTAGTGGGTTGATCTTTGTCAGGAGGTCCATCTGTGATCACGTCCCACATATCTTCATTTTGGCCGCTAGATGGGTCATCATACGGATTTTCCATTCCATGAAGTTTTCTCGGGATAACATCGGTAGCTTGCTAGAAGTATTCATCTTCCGCTGTTGGTGATTGAATAAACACTCTCTGATACCACTTGTTAGGATCGGCTAACGCGTTTAGAGGTGGTGAATAAACGGTTGGGTCTTTTTTGCTTATTTAACTGGTTTGTGCGTTGACTGGTATTCAATCACTGACCGGTCAGTATAAGTGCGGAAGATGATACTGAGCGATCAAGTAACCGATATGAAATGAGGTGTGTGTGAGTGTGTGTGTGTGAAGAACCGAGTTGTTTATGAAGTTCGGAGTTAACTCTCCTACGTCTCCCCTTCTTCCTCAAGAGGAAGGTTCACTAGATCTTCACTTATACAATGTGTAGTACAACCTACCAAGCCAAACACGGCTTAATCTAATGAATCACCTAGGCAGTCGTATGTGACAATCCACCTACTTCAACAGCTTTTTATAGTCCGTTGGAATAAAGAACATAAATTACGAACAGTTATATGTCTCTTGACTTCACTTTTGATATCTCTCCTTGAAGTGTTTTAAGATTGTTGATAATAGCTTAGAATGCGTGAAGTATGTGTCTTCAGCTTGTATTCCTTCTTTTATAGCTGAGATTTGAATTAGAAGCCGTTGTGAGATAAACTCTTCACTCTGCACAGTGCATTAGTTGACTTTCCAAAATGGGTCTGTCCGGTCTTTGCTACGGTTTATCCTGCCACTTTTGCTTCATTCCTAATTTGCGCTAGCTGACCTCTACTTCCTCTTGGTTGGCAGCCTTGCATTGAATGTCTGTCTGAATTTTTCTTTTTGTCTTAGTACGCCCTTGTCTTTGTGTATCCAGCGTGTCCAAAGTCGGTCAATCTATTTCCAGTACTTCGTTAGTTTATATTGTGCTTGACCGGTCGATCGAGTTCTTCGTACTAAGTTCAATTCGGTCTTTCCAGTGTAGAGTTCGTTCCTTAGTGTAGACCAATATTTTGAACCTCCGGTTTCATGTCTTAAGCCATTGTTAGTTAAGTTATGTCAACACAAAACTATTAATCCGAATGTTTGAATTCGTATTACTAGCAATACTCGTGTTCCATGGTAATTCTGCTTAGTTGTCTGCGATGGTTTTGATACTATAAATTACTAAAATAATCTATTTTCATTGGAACCCTTGAGCGTGAGTTTATTCATAGGGCCCGTTTGGTTGGGGAGATGGGTTTAAGCATATTAGTTTCAGCTGGGAGTACTACTTAAGACAAGCAAACATGGCAGGTTGGAAAGGCCCAGGCCAGCCCTTCCTTTCATACCTTTCATAGGCTGAAGCAACCCATGCGTTGCGTTTACATAGATATGCCCTTTAGTTGCATGTTCAACCTAGGCAAGACCCTACTTGCTGTTTATCCCCCATCCATCCCTGAACTTTATTGCGGGGACAATGAAGCTTGTCTTGATTTTCTTCCCTTTAATCAAAGGGTTCCTTTAGCGAGAGAACGACGGGTATGATGAACTTTACCCGCCTCTTGCTCTCCATAAGAGAAAGGAACTAGGAAGCGACACCCTTTCTTTGCCTTTGCCGGAAATTCATTCTTCTTTCTAAGACTAAGAGTAGGAAAATGGGTCACGGGCTAGTTTCAGTTGGGTTTAAATAATGGAGGATATGAATTTTTTGACAGTTAGGTTAATGGATTTAAATAATAATGTTGGATGTGTTTGGTAAATGGGTTTAGACCATCTCCAACAGTCAACCGCAAACGCAAACGCATTTTGCAGTAACATCCATAGTTTGCAGTAACTGTTCTCCAACAGTCAACTGCAAACGCAAACGCAAAAGAATATTTCTGTAATATTCCATTCATACCAACCTTTATAACTTTTCATTATCACCCCTATATTTTACTACTTGTACAAACTAATGCAATATTCTTTTAATTTTGAAGTCATTATCTATACACATTAAAAACATAAAACAAAACATCTATTAAAAATATCGAAATTACACAACATAACAATTGAAATAAATTGGATACACGTCGTACAAATAAAATATAAAAAATCATATTTGTAGTCAAAATAATATTTAATTATATTACATATCAATAAATTATAAAAAAATAATAATAAATATTACTAAAATAAGTGTCAAGGTTAAAATAATTATTTATTATATCAATATCGTATCATACAATTTTCAAATTCTTTAATATATTTTTATATGTTCGATTTAATAATCAATACAAGTAAGGAGCTTATTTGCAAATTTAAAACTTCAAACGCATTTTTGCGTTCGGACGCAAATTTGCGTTCGAAACAGGAGAGAGAAAGCAAAAAACGCTTTTTGCATTTGCGTTTGCAGTACTGTTGGAGCAGTTTTACTGCACTTTTGCGTTTGCGTTTGCGTTTTGCGGTACTATTGGAGATGGTCTTAGATGCGATTAACTTTAATTAAAATGCAATTACAATTTTACCCTTATTTTAGTTAAAAATTTATAAGTAATGGTTTAGGGTTTGCCGTTCATCATATGCGCTATCAACGACTAAGGTATCCAATCTCTCTTTCTTTTTGTTTATTCAATTACTGAATTTTTTCTTTTCATTGGTGATTTAATAATCGCATTACTGCTTTGATATTTGTTTCGTTTCTTTGCTAATCGATTGCTTTGCTATTCTTTCGTTTGTTGCAGTGTTTGCTTATTATGACATTGATATATGTTGTATATTGGATAGCTGTTCGTTTGTTTTATTGTATTCATTTTACTGCTCATTTGGTACTCATTGTCTTTTTTTCCTTTTTGTTGTTCTTTTACTTGTAAACAATTCTGGTTTTTAGTGGTTTCTTTATTTGATTTCTCTTTGCTATTTGTCTTTTCGTTTATATTATGTCTTATCTTTTATGTTTGTTTATTGCTTTTTTCTTTGCTTTCTTGTTTCCTGCAACATGAAAGGGACTAAGAATAACACCAACCGTGCCTGGCTCTTATGGAAAAAAAAGATGCTTATTTTGGCTTTCAAAGAAATCATCATAGTGGATGGGGGAGCGAAAATGGATTCAATCCTGGTTTTCATCATGCATTGGAGAAGTCATTACAGAAGTACTTGCTCAACACTAACATCAAGGCTTTTCCTTCCATTGTCGAAGACAAAAACTTGGAAGAAAGATTTCTACATGTTACAGAACATGTTGAATAAATCAGGAACATGTTTTAGTCTAGACACAAGAATGATAGATGCTACTGATGATTTCTGGAACGAGATAAAAGACGTAATTTTTATTCAAATTTATATGATCAATCATATTTTTCGAGGACGGAGTGAACTTTTTATTTATTTATTTTCTTACAGCACTCTTCAAAACTACACAAGGCTATAAGATACAAGACATTGGCCTCTGTACGAAGACTGGTGTGAGATTTTTGGAAAAGACAGAGCTACATGAGAAAATACAATTGGAATTAATGATGAAAAGGGACTCGACTCGATGATGAGATATTGACCACGCATGCTGAAGAATTTCCAAGCGACTTCCTCACTACTAATAGAAATACTGCTGATTCACCTACATTTGATGGTCAATCTTCACCAACTAGTGCCGAGCAGAAATCCAAGAAGCTTGGTAAGAGGAAACGGCAAGTACTTGAAGATCAGGATTTCATTAATGAAATGCGAGAGATGTCTCAATAAACAAATAAAATATTATTGGAGGGAATGTCTAGGATTGGAGGAGAGGCCGAAAATCAAAGCAAGGTTGCTGCGATAATTAAGAATATGCATTTGAACTTGTCGCCCATGCAGTTGTTTGAAGTTTCTGATGCCATCATCAATAATTCTGGCAAACTTCAAAATTTTATAGGCATGAATGAGGCAGAGCGCTTGCACTTGGTGAAGAGCATGAGAAGAGGTTGCTGAATTGTTTGATGTTGAGGTCTTGTCATGTTTTAGGTTTATTTTATTGGAGTCTTGTCCTATTTTATGCGTCTGTTTATATCAATTGTTTGATATGTTTCTTATATGATTATTAATAATTGCTTATTCAGCCAGTAAAACTATTTTCCAATTGCTTTTCAATATGGATTCACATTACAGATTGAATTTGGGAAATTCATGTCATCAAGTAGTAAGCAAACGGAGTTAATCATACGAAAGAAAATGAAGTAACTTATATAATATATAACTTTATGTCGCAAAAAATAAGTTTTAAGCATTATGCGCTCGACTAGAAAAGTTAACAGGGAAAAAGTTAGCTTAAAATGGAAAATAATTAGACTTAGCATTAGGAATAATAACAACGCCATTGTACATGGTTCAACCATTCAACCACTCGAGATACATGGTCGTTGCTAGATTATCTCCCCAAGCACTCCATGCTCTAGATGGTTCTTTCGAACTAATGAAATCTGCTTCATTGTCATCCCCATTTACTTCATCTTCTTGATATCCTTCTGGGACCTCTATCCTCCAGGTCAACATCAATTTCAGGGCCGTTTGGTTAGGGTAATAGGGGTTTAGGGGATTAGTATTAATTTGATGTTGTACTTGGTTGGATGATTTTTTTTATAGGTAAGAATTAATTAATACCCTGTCAATACCTCTAATAATGTGTTAACTAAACCAGCCTAGCCCCATAACTTTATCTAGTACTTTCGTTTTATGACTAAATTATCCTTTATAAAAAAATTCCATTTCCTATACTAGCCCTCTCAATCATTTGTCTACAGCCATCTTCCACAACCCACCTCACGTCTGTTTTCAAAATAAAAAAAAAAGTACATCATCCCACGCAATCATCGACAACCCACCGACGAGAATTTTCCAACGAATTCAACCACCGGCGAGCATCCCCGTGACGAGAAGAAGCTTCCATACAATAATATCTTACCTTGACTAAGCTTGAAAGGTGTGATTCTTTTTTAAACCTAAATATTCGAATTTAGGAATTTTCATTAATTCCATGATTCTGTGGCTTAATTACTGCTATTGGAGGATTAAATGGATCGTACCCACTATGGACTTGCTAATTTGATTGTTTTCGTGAGGGAAGTTGGATATTTTATTGTTTTGAATTTTGATCGAAAATGAACAAAGAATGGCTGATAATTCTTTATCTTTTTTTCGTATTGCCAAACGATTAGGTGACTAGATTCCAAAATGGGCTCGAGCGAGGATGATATTGACGCAATGATGGTTCTTGGATTATTAGCTAATCACCTGCCCATGATACAATTTGCCATATATCTTTATCGGCGGAGAAATGGATGGAGAAAACGGAAAGAGCCATGTACTTATTCTATGTATGAAATGACGCCAAAGCAAGTTGATTACCTGAAAATTTAATATCAGATTTCCAAAGTAATTCGCATGAAAATTTGAGGATTAGAAAAGATTTGGACATTTAGGCATTGTTCTTGAGAATAATGGAGGTTTGCGGCCTTCCAAATACCTACAAATTTCTGAAATGGTGGCAATAATTCTTGGAGTATTAGCGCATCATAAGAAGACAAGAGAACAAATGTTTCACTTTACTAGATCTACTTGGACTGTTAGTAAGCATTTCAATTCGGTACTTGATGCGGTTCTTCGACTTCATGATAAATTATTGGCCAAACCTCTTGTAAATACTGACAATAATTTATCTAAATTCAAATATTTTCAGGTATTGGTTTCATTTTTAAAATAGTAGAAATGGTTTCTTAACTTCATGACAGCCGCTAATTTATTCTTTATTCTTTATGTAAGAATTCCTTGGGGGCCTTAGATAAGTCATACATCGATGCTACAGTGAAGTCAATGGATATCCACAACATAGAAATCGAAAGGGACAAATTACAACCAGTGTTCTGGGAGTATTTAATGAAGATATGAGATTCATATATGTTTTGGCAGGTTGGGAGGGTTCAGTCGCAGATGGACGCGTCCTTCGAGATGCTCTATCACGAACAAATGAGCTTCGTGTTCGTAAAGGTAAATTTTTCTTACATCTAGGTTAAGTACACATATTGATTGAATTTAGTTTTTATATTAAGCTGTATTATAAAAAATACAAGTTGCTATTATTAGCTGATAATGGATACACCAATAGCAAGTGATTTTTAACTCCTTATAGGGGTGTTCGCTATCATTTGAAGGGTGGAGGGATAGGAACTCAAACTCCCCAAAATGAAAGAGAAGATTTTAATATGAGGCATGCAAAAGCTAGAAATGTTATTGAGTGAACTTGGGATTTGACGAATAAGAGATGGAGCATACTGCTAGACCTGGGTAATAGGCCGGCTTAACCCGGAACCAGTCCAAAACCAGAACCTGTAAAATCGGTTCTGGAGCCAGTAACCGGCCCATTAAAAGTGGTTTCGGCCGGTTCCAGGAACCAGGAACCGTGGATTACCGGTTCCGACCCACGGTTCCTGGTTCTGGTTCGGAACCGGAACCAGAACCGGCCCAACGGCTATTTCAGTTTTTTTTCAAATTCCGGAAATAGTAAAAAAAAATAAAAAATAAAAAAATTATAATGTGCCGAACCGGAACCGGAACCGGCCCATTAGTGGCTCGTGGTTCTGCTCCGCGGTTCTGGTTTGGTCCCGAGAAAATGGTCCCGGAATCGGAACCGGAACCGGGATCGGAACAGTGCCGAAACCGGTGGAACCGGCCCGGCCCAATCCATTACCCAGGTCTACATACTGCAGCCCTTCTTTTTATCCAATAAAAAAGCATAATAAAATTTGACACGTAATGAAAAAAATGGAAAAGAGTTCCAGACGTGTTACTAAAAAAACGTCACACCCTTTTTCTCTACTCTTAATCGGAAAATGGAAAATACATCATATGCTAAAAATTACATGGTATTGGTGTTCTCCACTAGGGCAGTGTTTGCTTTGTAGCTGGGCTAGTAGTATGGTCTAAGCCCGTCTAATATGCGGCGGGCCAGTTTATCTGAAAATACAGGATAAAATAATATAGGTATTTGTGTTGGATAAATAATAAAGGAGCCGGTTAATATAGTTGGGACTTTTTATTTTTTCTTAGGCTTCAGTAATAAAAGCAAACATGAGATAATATATTATTAATAATATTACAACCCATTTTTCTGGGCTTTTCGATTAAAGCAAACACAGCGTGAAAAAAATCTCCATAAATTTGGATGGGCTTGCAAATAGGGGTGAGCATTTAACCCGTCGGACCGCCCCACCCAATCGACCCAACCCAACCCAAACCGCAAGTGTCGGGTTAACGGGTTGATGGGTTGGTTTGGGCTTTAGAATATAAAACCGCATATTTTGTGGTCGGGTTTGGATTTGTATTTTTTAAACCGCATAAAACCGCACCCAACCGCATATACTAAGAAATAATTTTACTATGTATGTTTAATTAGTTATTTCATAAAATAGTTGTACCAATACTAAACTCGTAAATTGTCTAGCTGGGAAGACATAAGCATTACTATACATATATAATATATTTATTACAAATGGAAATGGGAAGGCCCGTTAGGTAAAATATTAATAGCCACTAAATTAGTCCAAAGAGGTGGGAAAGTAGGCTCGGGCCTTTGATTGTAACCCACAGTCCACACAACTTAAAAAATCCTTTTAAGGAAATAACACGCGTTGGAGCTTTGTTTCAAACCCTAATTACAGCTTTGTCCTAATCGGTTTGACAATTATCTCAGAATCAGATTTCTTCAATGCTATATTTACGTTTCATCGGCTAACTTTAAACAGATTTTATTATAAGAACAAGATGAGCTCCAGCGGAGGTGTTAATCCAGAACCAGTTGACGGAGCTAATGTGGTAACTTAGTTAACCTTCAATGATGGTCTTTGATTTCATATATTGCTGTTGCGTTTTCATTAATTATTGTGTTTTTCATGATGTTTAGATAGAAAAAGAAGGCAACGAAACTACTTCAATCTCTCCATCTTCTAAGTATTGATGGGGATATTATGAATTTAATCAAGCATGATTTTGATAAACATTTGGAGCAGAACGGAAAAGAAGAAAATGTATCAGAGCTGGCGCAATATTTGGCTGAAGTTCTTGTCAAAGTAGATGGCTCATTTGATATTCTGAATTGGTGGAAGGTAAATTCTTCGAGGTATCCTATTCTTTCTCGAATAGCAAGAGATGTTTTGGCTATTCCAGTGTCTACTGTTTCTTCAGAACAAGCATTTAGTACCAGTGGTCGGATACTTGATCCTTTTCGGAGTTCATTAGATCCTAAAACAGTGCAAGCGCTTGTTTGTACTCAAAGTTGGCTGCGTTCAAAACAACTAGATGTTGGAGAAATACTAGATGAAATACAGAAGCTAGAGGAACTTCATGATGGTATGGTATTTATATTTCATTTTGCACTTTTATATTCATATAATGCATTCTTTACATTGTTTTATTTTTTTGTATAGAGGTTTCTGCTCCTACTTCAAATTTGAAGGACGATAGTTGATGTGAAGCCTCAAAAGGTAAATGTTACTTGTTTAGTTTTTTTATTAAATGAATGCCATGAGCTAATTTTGATTTGAAGTACTGATGTTTTTTCCTATTCTCAGGAACGTATGTTATCCAACTTTTGCTTGTTACTATTGTTTCTTGTTAAGATGATATTATACTATATAATATTTTATTTTTGATTCAAGTTTATGATATGTATGTTTACATTATACTTAATATGGTGGTTTTTTTGTCGTGATAAAAAGTATCGAAAAAACCGCATAAACCGCCCCAACCCAACCCAACACAAGCAAACCGCAACGTATCGGGTTAAGATTTCTATGATCGGGTTTGGGGTAAATTTTCAAAAACCGCAATACATCGGGTCGGGTTGAAATTTCGATAAAACCCGCCCAAACCGCACCGCGCTCACCCCTACTTGCAAATATTAACCTTTTTTAAAGTCGGGCCTAAACGGGTTAGGCCCGTGGGCAGCGAATAGCCCGTGTGGGACTGGGGACCGAGTAATTTTACACATCATTCTTAACGTCCACAGAAAAGCCCTAATTCCCAATTTGTAATCTGTGTTAAAATCTTCGAGAACTTCAGTACGACGAACGACTCTCTCGCTACAGAGGTTGGGGAAAGATATACTCACGCCGACTGTTCGCCGTCGCACCTTCTCCGTGTTGCAGGTTCGAATTTGTTTAGTCTTAATGTATTAGGACTTAATTTACTGAACTTTTTACTTCTCTGTCCGAATTTAGGTGATTTGAGTTTGTTAATTGCACTCTAAGTTTCGCATTTTTTTTGTGTGTGATTATACTGATCCATGCTCGTGGTGGAAGATAACTTTGTGTTGTGATAAACCAACCGAGGTCGGAGCTACTTTTTGTATGTTTCTATATTTGTTTTGGAAGACCTTAGGATGAAGATGAAGTCAATTGTGGGATGGAGAACTTTGCAATGATGTATTATTCTTCTGGTGATGATAGCAAGTGAGTGCTCGGCCATATTCGGTTGGGATGCTTCCTAGTTAATTAGGACAGACACTTCCCCCTTTTAATAATTAAATTTGCCGGTGTGGGCGTAATTATCTTTTCGGCTAAGTTTTAGAGGACTGAGATGCCTGTTATTCTTGTGTTCCTGGTAGTACGTACATCTTACGAGCTAGCATAGCATACATTATCTTGTCACTTGTTTTGTGGACTTGAAAACTTTATACATTGAGATATTGGTTTTTCAATATCTATTGTTTGAATACATCGAATGTTCGTTATCTTCCCGTGTGAATGATGGAGCCAATATTTTGTGTTGATCCCAATTGCGATCTGTGCTGAAACATTGTAATGCCTGCAGTTCTAGTTTGGCATTGTCGGTAAACATGGGGGATAATGACACCATGGTTGTACAAACACAAGTTGCAGACTACAGTGTCTTTGGTGCAGCTTCTGGCGACTCCGTTTCTCATGCCGCTGGAAACGTGGCTGTTCCTGCAGCTGTATCTAATTCTGAAAACCAGATCTCACACGACCCAAGTGCTGTAAATCCTAATGAGGCTATGACTGAGCACTTTGCTGGTGCTTCAGACCCTTCTTTGAATGCCACTCAAGGTCCTAATTATGGTTCTTTGCTGAATGTATCTGGTGTTACCTCATCAGGGGATGGAGTAACAGCCACTGTCACTGAAAATGGAGTTGCTTCCTCTCATGGGCCAAGTTCTGCTGCTTTACATCAGCACATGGATGGTTCAGGTATATATCACTATATTTGTAGTTTATTTTTGGACATGTCCGCTACAGTCATAGACCAATTCATCCAGTCGAAAACATGGAGGAATATTCTTTTTGCATAAAACTATTTCAGGTCTTTCTACTGAAGAAGAAAGACTGTGGAGTGTAGTTACAGCTAACTCTTCTGACTTCAATGCCTGGACCGCCTTACTTGATGAAACTGAGAGAACGTCAGAGGTATGCGTTCTGGATTTGGATACTTATTCTCTTTTTATTCTGCTTTTGTGTTATGCTTGATTTTCCTAAGAATTTGATACAGACATGAATCTGGTGATGATTGGATGTCAGAGTGGTTGATTATTTGGAACAAACTTGAAGTGCAAGCTCTAAACTTATGTGTGTCGTTGTTGTCTGCCCTCTTAGATGTGGTTTCAGGGGAATATTCATGTTATTTTTCCTCACTTCGATTTAAGTTATTTTAGAAAAAGTCTCATTCTCCTTTTTGTTTGTAGGGTGACATTTTGAAAATCCGGAAAGTGTATGATGCCTTTTTGGTGGAATTTCCTTTGTGCTACGGTTACTGGAAGAAATATGCTGATCATGAAGCACGACTGAGCTCAATTGACAAAGTTGCAGAGGTTTATGAACGAGCTGTTCAAGGTGTTACTTACTCTGTGGACATGTGGTTGCATTACTGTGTGTTTTCCATAAGCACCTATGGCGATCCTGAAGTTATCAGAGGGTAATGTTGTATTTTCCATTGATTTATCCTTGCGTCTGTTTGCATCTGGGTCTCTTTGATTTAAAAAATCTCTTGAATGTGATTTTTGCTGTTCAAGTATTATCTTTAGCCGTTTTTCAACAGCTATTACTGAAGTACCAGTTCTAAGGTTTTGCGGAGACTCAACTATAGATTTAAATTTCCTTTATGTGCAAACCATTGGTTTGTTGGCTGTTGAATGTTGTGACGAAGGTTTATTGGTAATGTCTCCTGCCACCTGGTCCAATTTTTTTTTTTTATTTAACCATAATATTATTGTAATTTTTCATGAAATTTACTGTTCTTTACCCCTGCACCTGGGGTGTTTGAATACATTAATTCTGCAATGAAGATTAAGGCTATGATGATTCTTATGAGATCCCCTTGATGAGCTGGGTAAGATTCTTTCAAGGAAGGTAAATGGGCATGGTTTTTTAGTTCAGAATTCTTAAGTGCTCATTATGTGCATTACTGGTTTTTTGTCACTGCACTTCATATGTAAATTATTGCCTATGTCTATTCTTTGTTGTTAATGAATATTACAGTTGCTATACTAATTATTTCAGGCTGTTTGAAAGGGCTATTGCGTACGTCGGTACTGATTATTTATGCTTTCCACTGTGGGATAAGTACATTGAGTATGAAATTTCACAACAAGCTTGGCCTCGTGTCGCAACACTTTACACTCGTGTGCTGGAAATTCCAAATCAACAGTTGGACCGTTATTTTGAAGGGTAATTATTTGCACTTTCAACATGCTTCTATAGTTACTGAACTCCTGATGGGTCCTATAATAATGAACTCTATAATTTTTCTTCGAATTCTTATCAAAGCTTTTAGTTATATATCCGAATAAGAAATGAGTGGTTAAGAAATACTGGGTTCATAATTTTTGGACATGATCCGGCTGCCATGCACATTTTGGTTCTTCCCCTAATGCTTGAATGTTGATTTCATTGTTTTTTCACTTGTTCTTATTTGTTGGCGTAGGTACTCTTTTTTATCATACATTTACGATCATAGGGTTTGAGTTTATCTGCCAATGGGAATGACTGTTTCTAGTGCCTATGGATGTCCTGCACGACCTGTTTCTCTCATTGATGTTGGTCCAACGTCTTGCTTCAGGTTTAAAGAATTGGTGGCTAGTAGGCCTCTTTCGGAGTTGCGAACTGCGGAGGAAGTCGCTGCCACAGCTGTTGCTGACAATGAAGTTGCAGGTCAAGAAAATGAAGGAGATATACCTCCTGGTGCAGACCAGTCTTATAAAGCTGTAAATCCCAGCTTAAAAGATGCAGAAGATTTGGAGAAGTATATCGCCGTTAGAGAAGAAATTCATAAGAAAGCTAAAGAGTTTGATTCTAGGATCGTTGGTTTTGAAACAGCTATCAGAAGGCCTTACTTTCATGTTCGACCTCTCAATGCCACGGAGCTTGAGAATTGGCATAATTATCTTGATTTTATTGAAGGCGTGGGTGACTTCAATAAGGTATCCAAATTTGGTTGTTTCATACATCTTTTGTATTTATATAGGATGTAGCTTTAGATGGCCTTGTACATACTGACTTACAGTTAGTTATATCCTCTACGTCATTTCCGTTATTGGATAACCGTTGAAGAAGCATCTTTTTAAACGGCATATTGAACTTGGACTAAAGCATGGGCCTTCCATTTGGTTTCAATAAGGCTAAGTACTTCAAACCCTCATTTGTGAGTCGATATTCTGGGTTCATCATATGTAGCACGGCAATATACATGTTTTAAACTTCCAATGTTATCATGCAGGTGTTTTCTTATCTTCCTAACCATCTATCTATCAGGCAAAGGGGGGTCCCTCCTTTCATATCGAGGGGCCTTCCCGTTCCGCCAGCGGAGTATTCCTTGTTGATTTCTTCTTCATCACCTTTGTTCCTTCTTCCATTCTCTTAGTTAGTTTGGATCTGTCGAACAATAATTATTTTGTGGTATGCAGGTTGTTAAGCTTTATGAAAGGTGCTTGATAGCATGTGCCAATTATCCCGAGTACTGGATTAGGTATATTTTGTGCATGGAATCTAGCGGCAGTATGGATCTTGCTGAGAATGCTCTTGCTCGTGCAACACAAGTTTTTCTGAAGGTATGGAGTTTCTTGGTGGCACTGGGGTGTGCGTCTTGTTTCAAATTAGTGTTACTGGTTTTATTCAGGAAAATCTTTTTCTGATGTCTGCATGTTCAAATAATCATGTTCAACATAAAATATGCGTTCTTGTTTCTCTATTAAAGGAACTCAAAAGAGATTTATGCAAGACCTTCTCATGCATTTTATTTCCTTATGTGGTTAGTAAAAGATTACTATATGTTGTCTTTTTTACTTTTCCCTTTGACTAATGCTCATGTGGTATAAGGCTGAAGTTTTTCCATGTTTAGAGTCACTGCTTTTTCTTGGTCTCAACAAGGTGAAATAAAACTCTATGTCTTCAGGATTATTGGTCTGTTCTCAGCCTTACATTTTTCCTTGAACTATATCCACCTTCTCGTTTGTTTTTAACTATGAGTTGAGTCATGTAGTTGAGGGGACAGTTACTAACCTATTTTCCCCATGTATCTTCATTTGAAAAGTTCTGAAGATGTTTCTTATGATCCACTATTGTTGTATTGATACTTGGTTACATTACTGCTCTTCCCAAGCCTAGAGCATTAACAAGCTGTGTTTTTTGAACAGAAGCAACCAGAGATCCATCTCTTTGCTGCTCGTTTTAAGGAGCAGCATGGTGATATTGCTGGAGCTCAAGCTGCTTATCAACTGGTGCACAGCGGAATTTCACCAGGACTGCTAGAAGCAATCATTAAGCATGCAAATATGGAGAAACGCCTTGTAAGATCACACGATTAATGTCCGTTGACTCCAATACTCGGAAAATCATGTCTGTTTTGATTTTAAATTTAATGTTTCTCAGGGAAAATTGGACGATGCTTGTTCTTTGTATGAGCAAGCAATTGCAATTGAGAAAGGAAAGGAACAGTCCCAGACTTTACCTTTATTATATGCCCAGTTCTCGCGCTTTATATACCTGGTATGCTTTATGTTTCGAATTTGTTTTTGTCATACCTGGAGAATTTTTGAAGTTTTCAATATTCTTTTTGCTGATTTTCAGCTTTTAAAGTGATGTAGGGTGTTTTACTTTCAGTCATTTGTACACTCGGACACCGAATCCAATATTTAACTCGATTTATATTGGATGCCAAAATACATTTTGTGGCATTGATTAGAGTGACTTGATGTTGCTTGCGTCGGTTCACTTTTACGTATCGCCGTGTTTTAATGATATTGTTTACTCAGTGTCTTAATCTCTCTAGTGTTGTTCCTGTTTATATGGTTGACATTTTGGAATCTGTTAGGAAAACTTCATAGAATTTTATCAAACTTGTAGACTGCATCCTTTGCCAACTATCATTCTGCCTTGACTGGTATTATGGAATTGGAAGTCTATATAAACACTTTTGATTTGCTGGCCTCATATAACGTCAAAGACTTCTCGTCATGAAATTGTTTATGTTTAAAATTTCCATAGGTTTCTGGGAACGTTGAGAGAGCTAGAGAGATTCTTGCTCAAGGTGTGGAAAATGCTCAACTGTCCAGAGCATTGTTAGAGGTTATGTTTTATCCTTATTACCTTCCTCCTTATTGTTTCCCTATTCATTTCTGGAAAATATGAAATTGATTTTATTACTAAGCGGGGGGATATATTTTCATTTATAGTTTATGGACTTCTATTTGAATCTCATGTGGTCTTCATATTTCTAAATATTTCAGGCTCTGATCCACTTAGAGTCGATTCAACCACATCAGAAGCGCATTGATTATATAGATTCCCTAGTTGAAAAAGTCATAGTACCAAATCCGGAGAATCCTAACAATGCAAGTGTTGATGACAGAGAGGAACTATCGAGCATTTTCTTGGAGGTGACATTTTCTTTTCATGTAGTATTTCTACCTCGACTACTTATATTTTTGGTGGCTTCGCCTGTGCAATTTTCTTTCTTTTGTTTCATGACCTTTGGAAACGTATGCTTACCGCACATATCTTTAGCCTGCTTGTCACGTGCATTTACAGAGTTGAAAATATGTAACTCTGAGAAATTGTTTTACGTTTTCTATTTTGGGGCCACTATGCACTTGGATTGTGCAGCTTTTAGTGTTTCCCTGAAGATTCTTGAGCTGATACGTGTTAATATCTGATGTGCTTAGACATGTTTCACCTCATGCAGTTCTTGGATCTCTTTGGGGATACGGAATCATTTAAGAAGGCGGATCGTCGGCATGCAAAGTTATTTTTGCACCACAGAAGTGCAACCGTGTCAAGGAAGCGTCATGCTGATGATTATCTATCATCTGACCGAACCAAACTTGCAAAGTCACAGAATGCAATTCCTGCTCCTTCGGTGATGGGTGCATATCCTGGCACTCAGACTCAGTGGGCTGCTGGTTATGGTGCAGCCGCACAGGCTTGGCCACAGTCCTCACAACCCCAGGCTCAGCAGTGGAATCCTGGTTATGCACAGCAGGTATTTCTTGTTCATTTTCGAAGCATTTTCCTATACAAGATAACCTTTTAGCACTCCATTTCCTGGCGGTGAATGAGCCAACTGAACAAGGAAACATGGTTATATGTTAAATTGAAACCAAACGAAGTATGGATAATCTTATGTAAAACTCCAGTTAAAAAAGTTCAGAAGTATTAACAAAGGGGATCCTAGGGTGAATCGATTGACGTTTGTACGAATACATTAGCTTGACTGTGTATGTTGCCTTTGTATGTCACTCTCCTTGATTATATATTTCTTTTTATTTTTTCTCCTAGGCAACATATGGTGCTTACGGTGCTTACGCAGCGAGCTATGCACAACCCCAAGCCCCAACAGCTGTACCACAAAGTGCTGCCTATGGCACATATCCTCCGACCTATCCAGCTCAGGTAATGTGTCTGCTTTTCGAAATAAACTTTATTGGTACTCGAACTTTCGAGGTAACATGTCTCGAAACATCATTTTACATCCGTAGGCCATATGCACTATGGCTAGTCACGTCTTCATTGCGTTCTTTATGCCCTCATACATCTACAAACATCTCTCTCGCTCGCTCTCTATACATATTCAAGCAACACTATGTAATTAGTGTGCCTGTTATAATATCGCTATTGTTTTTATTCCATATTCCAAATTCACGATTCCTCGTTGGCATACAATGCAGGCCTATCCTCCTCAGCCAGTGGCAGCAGCAGCCCCTCTGACTCCTGCCCAACCACAGCCCGCCGTCGCCCCCGCTGCTCCTCCTTCGGCGACATACTACCCAGGTTACTACTAACCGAGGTGGGGCCCGAAACGGTAAGTTTCATCAAAGTCTATCAAGTTTGCCGCGCAATCTGATTCGTAGGTCGGCTGTACCACCGTTGTTGCTACAACTGCGTGCGCTGTGAGTTTGTACTTTCTTTCATAGTTTGTCAGGCCTGAATGTTAATTTGGGTCGCTAGCCTTTCTTTCGAATCCTCTGCGTGATTATGAGATGTTTGACTGATATTGTTGGATTTTGATCAATTTGCATTTATAGAGGATTTTGATTGCCGGCGAACACAATCTATGTGTGAATCCTTATCCCCCCATTAATCTCATAGAAATCAGACTAAAATGCATAAAACTCCCATGTGGTTTAATAAAAGTGAATCATGTGCTACTTATCATTTACACACCCTAATTGTGGAGTACGGTGCTAGGTTTTAGACACCGCAGGGGGGTACGAGGGAGTTTCTCGCAATAAAAAAGGCATATGATAGTAACGTGAATTTCTACGTAACCACGTGCGGTATAACACAATTTACCCTAATCATCTGAACAGTTGCAATATGAATGTTCCTACAAAGAAAATGCTATAACATCATCCTATGCAGTAGCAGAAGCCATGGTGGTAGAATCCTGGCGAACCTCCACTTGCTTCCCGATAGCCAATCCCTCGTCGTTGCTGCCATCGTCGTCATCGCCGTCATCAGCGTCCCATAGGAAACTTGCATACGCCGCATGTACGTGGCTAGCCAAGATGGAATTTTTTTCAAGGTAAATTAGTATATAGTAGAGATACTATTATATGGTATGTGCTATCGAACCTGTTCTTCGACGACGAAGCTTGAACTGCTCTATCGAAATAGTTTTCTGCTCTTTCTTTGTCGCCGTGGAGTTCCCATATCACCTTAGCGTATTGCGATAAAACTTCGCCATCTTGAGGATCGGCGAGAATCGCCCGTGAGTAGTATTCTTCTGCTCTATTCAGGTCTCCCTTTCTCTGTCATATATATAACTACATTTAGATTCTTACCTCATATCTTGGATGGGATGGTAAAATGATTCTCCCTCTGATTCTAAAAACAATTCGTCTAAGGAAATTAGACACATTGAGAAATAAAGTGAATTCTATTGTATCCTTGATTAACTTATAGTCTAACTACTTTTTTCTGAGATAACGGTTAAATTAGGAGAAAACTAAGTATATATATATATATATTAAACATGTAGAAGGACTTCCATTTCAAAACAAAAATAAATTATGAAATGGCTTGTTTTTAAAATCAGAGGGAGTACTGTAATAGTCAATGACTTTTTACCTGATAAAGAAATTGGGCATAGTTCCTCAACACCAAAGGATTTCCAGGATTTTCCTCCAACATTTTCTTGTAATGCTCTTCCATGCTAATTCCTCCGCTGTCCTCCATGTCGAAGGCGACCCTCCTAAAGCTTCCACCGCCTCCGCCACCGCAAATGCTACCACTGCCGTCGATGAAGTCTATGCCCGATATTCCGAGCCCAGTAGCTAAGTACATCTTCCCTTCACCGCCCGACCTCGAATAGTCATGTGCTTCATGATTAATGTCTCTTTTCTTGAATTTCGAGGAATCTTCGTTCTCTCTCGAGTCATTTTCGTCCTCACTTTCCTCTTCTTCGTCGCCGCTGTACAACTGCTCGCCCAAATTGCTAGGGGAGAAAGAAGGGATTGCCTCCAAAGTGCATCTGGATATTTTCTTGCAGATATTAGGTTTTTCGAAGGGGTTGTAGGATTCGTATTCCATTTCTTCCAAGTTTCCTTCGGATTGAACCCTTCGAATCAAAGAATTCTCGCGATTGGTCCCTTTTGATTCGGGCAAAGGGGAAGAATGAAATGTGGATTTTCCGAAAAGGTGGGACGATCCTCCTCTAATGCACGGTAGTTTTCCGTGGAGTTCGTGGGATTGATGATGATTGTTGCTATTGCTGTTGTTTGGACTTTCCGAGAACGATGGCATCAGAGATCCGAGAACCGGCGTAGAAGAGCTCCGTAAGAGCATCTTTTTGGGTCTTCTTTTTCCCTCTTTTTACGACGGTGGTGATTTATGCTGTGTGGAAAGACACAGAAATGTTAGTGAATAAACATAAAGATATCGGTGGAAAGAGTGTTTTAATGCAAGGAACTTTCATGTTATGATAGAGAGATTGTGATGACATG
The DNA here is from genome assembly GCA_027422505.1 of Craterostigma plantagineum. NCBI lineage: Eukaryota > Viridiplantae > Streptophyta > Magnoliopsida > Lamiales > Linderniaceae > Craterostigma > Craterostigma plantagineum. Next base: position 20,476,101 of record JAPQWV010000012.1, read on the forward strand.
AGCTTGAAGGCATGCATAATACGCAGGTAATTAATACATTACCTTTCAGATTCAACTAACTGGACATGAGCTTGCCCGTGGTATAGAAAGCTGAAAGTGAACTAACCCTCTAAAAAGTACCAAGAAGTCTAGTTATTTATGCAATTCTAATAGGAAAAAGGAAGGAAAATAAGATATTATTTTGTGTGGTGGAAGAATGATGTGTAAATTGCATGGGAAAATATCAAGTTTGAAAGGTCAAATCGTAATGGACCCTAAAGGCATATGCTCCGCCGAGAGAGATCTAAAAATCGTTGGAAATCAGCATCAAATACTTTTCATCTTTTTTTTTTTCCTGTCCGGAGGTATTTCCAATCTTGTTTTGAATTAGCCCCTAACTATTAATCAGGTTTGCAATATTTTTCATCTCCTCCTTTTTCTTTTTTTTTTTAATAACAAGCTGAAAAGAAAAAATTATGCACAAAGAAATCCAAGGAAGTGGAAATTCATAACCGATTGAAATCATCTGTACCACGATCTCTGTCCTATTTCTGTCATATTTCATGTCTCACTTTGAAATCATCTATGATTCTTATGATTATCGAATGGATATCAAATTGATCGTCATAAAGCAGAGAATAAATTGGATGTGTTTATTTATTTTTATCATATAAATCACATGAAATGGCGATGATTTTATGATTTGGTGGAATATATGATTAAAAGAATTAATAAATAAAAAAGAAAATTTACGAATCTAAAGACATAATCCATGACTTGAATGTATTCATACTAGGAGCACAGCTCAACCTCAAACCTACACAAAATCTCCCTTCTTTAGTGATTGATACCAAGTCAAATTAAAACTCTTCAAGCTTCTTACACAGATTATATTTTGTTACTATATTAGAATTCAGTCCCCAAACTTGCGAATAATAACTCTACTTTTCCGGAAAAAAAAAAAAAAAAAAACCCATTTAGCGAAATAACGCCTTCTCAAAAATTAAGACTATTGATCTATCTTAGGGCTCTTAAAAATCGATCCAACACGCCAATCCGACACGAACCGTACCAGAAAATAGCAGGTTCGGATTAGCATTTTTTACCTGTTTACGTAAATGGGTAAACCCGAACCCAACCCAATTATTAAGTGGGTTAGGTTAGGGTTCGTATTTTCAACCCGAAATCAACCCGGAATCAACCTGAAATCAACCCATTTAACCCAAATAATATATATTATTAACATATTATTAATATAAATAAAATAAAAGGATTAACCCTAATTCTCTACCCACTCTCACGCTCACATATGATGCTTTTAGAAAAAAAAAATTGCATTAGTTCTCACTTTTTTGTTTAATTTGGATTTATAATTCTAAATTTTTTTTTTCTTCTCTTTTTTAATTTAAACGGGTTGGCGGGTTGAGTTAGGGTTAAAGCAGGTTGGGTTTTAATTTTTCAACCTGTTTAAGTAAACAGGTCAGGTCAGGTTGAAGTTTTCAACCCGTTTATTAAACCGGTTGAACCCGAAGGTGACCTAACCCGACCTGTTTACCATCCCTAATCTATCTAATTAAGACTTTTTTATTCATATCATATACTTCGATAAAAGGAAAAGACTATTCTACGCTTTTCCACATAGACGGAAATATACTAGAAAATACGAAGAACGTCGTACATTTGCGCCAACGCCATTGACGCTGTTTGGTGATGCCGCGCGACTATAACGCGCCTCGATGATTCTCCGCCAATTATGGTTTCCCTATGATTTTCGATTTCAAAATTTTGAGAACTTTCCTCAAGATGTTGGGATCATGTAAATGCATGTTATGGAGAAGAATCGCCGATCATACGCAGCCCGGACCCGAACCGTTCTCTCTGCCCGACCCGATTCCGCCGTGGCCCGAAGGTACTTTACATGCTTATGGTGTTTTTCAACTATTAATGGCTGGTAGGTTTGCTTCGTGTGAGTGATTTGAGATTTTACACGTTTCTTCTATCTATATTGGTAGCATTTATCCGCTTGGTACTCTGTTTGAGGCAACTTATGCGCTTGCATTGCATTTATGTGTGTCATAACTTGTTTTTTGAGCTTATCCGTTACATTGGATTTGGATTGCAATTCTGTTAGATGGATTCAAGTTAAAAGGATACTTGGGTATGATTGTGTGATTGGTGGGTGAGATACTGATGATTTAGTGTTACCCTTTCGACAAGAACGTCTATCGAGTCTTCTTAAGCTGATAGTTCTTTGATCTTCACAATTTGCTAGCTACCGTAAGCTTGGCTCTAAACGAAAAGAAGAAAGAATAGCAATAGCATTATCACATTCTCCATCGACTTCAAACTTTTAATTGCATCAAATGGATGAAAGAATAGAACAGCATAAATAATCATGGCTGGTAGGCTTGCTTCATGGGAGTGATTTTACATTTTACACGTTGCTTTAATCTATATTGGTAGCATTTTATCCGCTTGGTATGGTATTGTCTGTGTTTGAGACAAGTTCTGTCCTTGCATTGCATTTATGTGTGTGATAACTTGGTTTTTGAGGTTATTAATTGCGTTGAATTTCAATTGCAATTCTGCGGATGGTTTTCTAGTTAAAAGGATATTTGGGTATGCTTGTGCGATTGGTGAGCGGGAATACTGATGAGTTAGTGAAAGGCTTCTTCATATGACGGTTCTCCGATCTTCACAATGTTAGCTACCTCAGCTTTAAACGAAATAAGAAATCACTTTGTCCATCAACTTCGGACTTTTAATGGAGAACTGATTCGACCTATTGCAGGTACAGGATTCGCTACCTCGCCGATCAATTTAGGCGAGCTCGAGGTTTGTCAAGTTACTAAATTCGAGTCTATATGGGGCTGTAACATTTCTTCAGATGGTAAAGGTGTCAGTTTCTACAAGCCATTAGACATCCCAGATGGATACTTCGCCCTCGGTCACTACTGTCAATCCATAGGAAAGCCTCTACAAGGGTTCGTTCTCGTCGCCCGCGAATCATCTACAAACCCAAGCACAAACCCGCCCTTTCAAGCCCAGTCGATTACACCCTAGTTTGGAGCTCACACGATGGAAGCGATGATGAAATCTTCGACTTGTGTGCTTACTTTTGGCTGCCCCAGCCGCCCAAGGGCTACAGAGCTATGGGCTTCTTGGCGACCAACAATCCCGAGAAACCATCCATCGACGACGTTAAATGCGTTCGCGATGATCTGACTGAGAAATGCGAAGCTCACCGAGCGATCTTGACCGCCCGTTCTGATTCCTTCAAAGTGCCGATCACAGTTTGGACCACACGCCCTCTCCACCGTGGGATTTACGAAAGAGGCGTAGCAGTGGGAACTTTCTATTGCAGCAGCAGCTTGAAGCGACCCGTCGAAGAACTGGGCATTGCTTGTCTGAAGAACTTAGATCCCAACTTACGATCGATGCCCAATTTGGATCAGATTCACGCCCTAATCGGGCATTACGGTCCAAGGCTCTTCTTTCACCCCAACGAATCTTACTTCCCATCTTCAGTTTCTTGGTTCTTCGAAAACGGCGCTCTTCTGTACAGTAAAAACAGCTCAGTCGGCGAGCCCATCGACAGCCAAGGCTCAAATCTTCCAATCGGAGGAACAAACGACAGGCAATATTGGATCGATCTGCCCAGCAATGGGCAAAGAGACTACGTCAAGCGTGGAAACATAGAAAGCTCGAAACTTTACGTCCACGTTAAGCCAGCCATGGGCGGGATTTTCACCGATGTCGTAATGTGGGTTTTCTGCCCGTTCAACGGGCCGGGCACCCTTAAGCTCGGGCTGATTAACATCCCTCTTGGGAAGGTGGGCCAGCACATAGGAGACTGGGAACACTTCACGCTTAGGATAAACAACTTCTCAGGCGAACTGAAGAGCGTTTACTTTTCCCAGCACAGCGGCGGCGAGTGGGTCGACGCCTCCGACCTCGAGTTTTTCGAGGGGAACAAAAGCGTCGTTTATTCGTCGAAGAATGGCCACGCTAGCTTTTCCCGCCCGGGAATTTACCTACAGGGGTCTCAGAAGCTGGGGATTGGGATTAGAAACGATTCTTTGAAGAGCGAGTTTTACGTCGATTCGAGCGTCGAGTACGAGGTTGTTTCTGCTGAGTATTTGGGAGGTGGGGTCGTTAGGGAGCCTCCATGGCTAAACTTCATGAGGGAGTGGGGCCCGATTGTGGTGTACGATTCGAGGGCCGAGTTGGATAGGGTGATTGGTTATCTGCCGTCGGCGCTGAGGTGTACGGTGGAGAATGCTTTTAGGAAGCTTCCGATCGAGTTGTACGGCGAGGAGGGGCCCACGGGCCCGAAGGAGAAGAACAACTGGGTTGGTGATGAGAGAGGCTAGTCCGTCCGGGCCGGTTTTTTCCGGGTCAGGCCGTGTATGTTTGTGTGATGTGATTGGGCTGGTGAAGGACATTCTTTGGGATGTGATGACGGAAGAGGCTTTTTTATTTACAGTGGTAATTATGTCGATATCGGAAGTCAAGATCCATACGAATTCGAACTCGAGATTTCCAACTTGGAAGTGTTTTGAGCATAACCATTAGGTGATGTTTTTGGGACGAATAAATTAAGAAACTACATACAAAATGGCGGTTGAAATCATCTTTACAAGGAATAAATGATTCTTATGATTATCGAAACATGTATAATGTGGATATCAAATTGATCGTCATAAAATAATGAATAAATTGGATGTGGTTATTTATCTTTATCATATAAATCACATGAAATAAAGATGATTTTATGATTTGGTGAAATACAGGATGAGGATAATTAATAAATAAGAGAGAAAATGTATGAACCACATGATTTAAATTTCAACGGTGATCTTTTGGGACGTAGAGTGGCCAATAATTTGTGGAATAGATGATTTCATGCGACAAAACGGGCACCCCTTAATGACAACAATCATCATTTTTTAGTGATGATACGTGAGACCGTTCTAGTTATAGATTTGCCAAAACACGTCGGACAATAGCGGTAATTGTCGAGGATTTGGATCTTATCAATGTCTTGATGGTAATTCAGTTAAATGCACAAGTTCCATTCAGCGATCATCGCTTACGAGACTAGTCATGTCTTAATGTATCTTTACTAAAGATACTTTGACAATAAAAGTGGCAGAACGGTCGCCGTCGTTCCACGACAATGCTACGGAAATGAACCACTCGTATCTATATATTGTTAGATTTGGCTTAGTGGGCTTATAAAGCCCAAAAGCCAAATCTGAGCGGTTTTAATTAATCGAGATGTCACCATTGATAAATGATTCTTTTGCTATAATTTATACTCCTTATAAGAGCATTACCAGTTGATATTAATATAAATTTCTTCGAATATTATGCTTTTACGTTTATATTGCATATTCGACGGATATTGGAGAAAAGAACTACACCTGACGGACTTGAACAGAATCAAGGATCTTCAAGACCAATATTGGCCCAAAAAACTATTGGGCCCAATAATAAAAATCAGCCCAAGAAAAGTCCCAAGCCCAATTCCAATTGTTTCAAAAAAAAAAGAAAGAAAGATATATACAAGGTCACATACACGAATGGCGGAGCAAAAGATTAAGACAGCTCAAGGAAGAAAAATGAAGATCACGCCATTTTTGAGCAGTCAAGAAAAGATATTGTCTCCCCTCTATAATCTATAAATAAGGCAAGCATGGACGAAAATTGGAGGAGGAACAAAAAAGAAGAAGAGCAAATCCTCACTTAAGCTGCCATCGACGCAAACACCAAGCACCCACCTATCAGCTGTGTGTATTCTGTTGTTAGGTTGAGAGCAAGAGCTGTGAGCAGCGAGCGAGTAGCGAACGAGCAGTGCAATTCCTTTCGAGGAAAGGAAAAGCTGGACCCCCATCACCTGTTCGACAAAACTCCTCAACGAAGGTCTAACCGCGGAGCCTAAATTCAGGGAAGAAACATGTATTTTTCTTTGTTATTTAGGCTCCTCGTTGTGTTTCATATGAGTGGCTAAGTTCCATAGTATTTGAGATTAGATGAACCCTAGCGAGATCGTACGTATGTTGGACGTATTATTAATATGCTTTTTATTATGACTCGTTTACGATTTATGCTATTGTTTTGATTATATCTATCTGCTCGGAATAGTTGTTGGAAAATCGTAGGCTACGCTCGAGGGAGGGGCGAACAATTAGACCACTCGTAAACGAGCAGAATAAACTCATTGCTAGAGATAGGTTGAACTATCCCGTCGGATTAGAGTCAAATCTAATAGCGGGATTCATCGTGTTTTATTATGCGGTCTGCGATTAAGTAGTTAGGGAAGCTTGTCCAGCTATTTAAACGTAGATTAGTTGTTGCGAGTCAAATCGAGTAACCGCAGTTTCGCCCAATCGTAGAAATTCGTATACATATCATAGGAATCCTCACGGTCTAATATTTAGCAAAATATATTACTTATTTGTCGTTCGGTCGAGCTAGGGGGATTCGAAGTCTCAGATACGTTTTCGTTCATAAGGTCGTCCGTTTTTATATTTTTATTAAACTGTTTATTTTAAGTGTATCGTTATTTAAATTTTCAAACATCACAAAATTTCCACTAGAATATTTAAACTTGAGTTTTTTTATATAAAATAGTTCCCTTGGGTTCGATAGTCGAATGCTTGCCATTTCTATACTATTTTCGAGGTGCACTTTCCTGTCGAGCGTAGGATAGTGGTCGATATTCGTTTTAAATTTTATAACTCGATCCGCTCGATCAACCGTCCATCGAAACCTGAACTTGATGAACGATTCATAAAAAGAGCGTTTCGAGGAAAATCCAACGAATATTCGGCTCAAAATCGATGTAAGATGAATGAGAAATTAATTTTTTCGTATTTGGCCCATTTAATGGTCTTTTAATAGGCCCATGTAGAAATCCAGTTGTTCCATGTTTGCAACCGTTTGAGAAAACCATGTTACACACCGCACGAAATCATCTGTCTCAAAAACATGTCTCCCTCTATGTCCCAAAATGATCACATCCGTTAAAATTTAAATCCGACGGTTCACAAATTTTCCTTTTTATTGATTAATTATTTTAATTCCATAGTCCACCAAATCATAAAATCGTCGTTATTTCATGAGATTTATATGATAAAAATAAATAAACACATCCAGTTTATTCCTTGTTTTATGATGATCGATTTGATATCCATATCATATATTTTTCGATAATCATAAAAATCAATTTAAATGAGTGGGACATGAAATGGGATAGGATTATGGGACAGAGGATTTCAACCGGTTACACACTGCCCTGGAAGATTAGTCATGCTGGGTGTCTTACAAGCGATGTTGAGATCATGGTTTTGAATTCCGGCGACCTGACCTATCAAAAATTCAGTCCGATCCCGTGTCGCGTCGTTTTTAAAAATAAATAAATAAAAATATTCGATTTCTAATAATACAAAATAGGAAAAATAAATAGGGCGTGGCTTCGGCTGCGAGGAGGGCCCTCGGAGCCAACAATCAAAGCGATCTTTCATTTTCGAACTTCTCGAATTAGGTTTTTTCGGTGTTCTCGTTGAAACACGCGGGCCCTGTTTGTCGAAGCCAGCCATGCGGTTAGCAAATTAGGAAACTCTAGTATAGTATAAACTAGAGACGGACTTTTTTTCCCCTAAAGGGGGGAGGGTTATAGGGAGTACTCCGTTCGTAGACTTGATTGATCCTGGAACGAATGGCAAGTGCTTTTCCTTGTGTAGATCCTATTTCAACGGGAACTTGATCCGCCTACACGTCCTCTCTCTACGGTACCCTTCTGTGATCACTAAACGTTCTGGACCAAAAAAAGGGATAGCAGCTATTGAATCCAAGCCAATAGCAATCATGCACCTAAACTAAAGAAAAACATAGAAAGACTTGGTCTTCTCCTAGTAACTTTTAGGTTCTTGCTCTGGTTTCAAGGAATCCCTCACCCAGTTCCTCTGGGCGGCGCCTTCGCAGTCCGGGATTTTATAAGGCTGAATCCAGCAGAGATGGGCCTTGAGACGGGATCCACTACAATTTCGTCTAGTGGTGAAGCTGTGGGTATGAACTCTATGGCTTGTGCTTGGGTTCAAATCCATCATCCAACACCATGATTTTTATTTTATAATTAACTTAGTAACTCGCTAGCTTAGTTTTATTCAAATTTGACCCCAATTCATAGATTTTATACTTGACATACAATTAGTTTATAACAACTCACGCAATTTACTTTTATCTAATCTTAGCCTTTAAATTTATAAAATTATAATTTGAAAAAAGTTCATAAACACATGTATATTTTCCATATTATTTGATTGATTCGTATGTAAAATATATATTTATTATATTTAAGATACGGATTTTACTCCGGTTTGATTTCAATTTTATACCGGTTAAACCACTAAAGTTTCTGGTCCGGTTTAAGAACCTTTGTTGAGATTCAAATTCATCTTAGATTGAATTTAATGTAAAACTGCAATTACGTTGTGCTGAAACATCTCATGACAAAAGAAAAGGCGAGGGGAAACTTCATTGTTTCATTCATACTCGAGAAAGTTAAACATAGTTAGAATAAACGGATAACTACATAGTAGCAAGAGAAACTACCTCACCACGACCTTTCTATTCTTTTCCCAAAAGTGAGAATAAGGAAAAAAAGATCAAGAAGTGAAAAGAAAAAGAAAACCCACTAATTTAAAAAGATGTTTCTTGACTTGTTGAAAACTCATATTGAAAGTATTTTGGTATCCCATGGTTATGATTATTATTTGGTTTATTTATTAATAAAGGTAAAGAAAATGCGCGAACCTAATCATACCTTCAAGAACAAAACGAAACAAACCTGTGCCCATATACATAATGAATTTCGTAAATAATTTGCAACAGGGGCCATCGGTATATTAAATTTTTTGGGAAATTTAGCTTGATATCCCTGTATTTAAGACTTTTTCAGTGGGTGTCCAACGTTATTTTCAATTGTAGGTACATATGTGTTTAAGACTTTTCCAATTGTTATCCACTTTTCAATACAGTTAGTACCATGTGTTTAAGGTTTTTCTAATTGGTGTTCAAAGTGTTTTCAAGGTATCTCTAACATACAATGATTTTAAAAAACTACAAATATGATTTTTTAGGTATAGGAACCATTTTTAGCCATTCTAGAATTTCATTAGCAATTAACGAGGTTTACATCTAGAAAATCTCATTTTTAGTCAGTTAACTTAAAATCACGACGACATACGTTATGGGATACCTACTTTGAAATCACTTTGAACACTAATTGAAAAAGCCTTAAACACAGCCAGGGGTACCAACTTATTTTGGATAGCAGTTGAAAAAATCTTAAACATTGGGGTACCTATCGAAATTTAAAATAACTTTTTGTACCGGGGTAACAAGTGGAATTTTCCAAGTTTTTCTTTTACCAAAATAATGATTTTACGTTCAATGTAATCAAAATTAAAGATTTGGGCGTTGGGTGGAGTAATGAAGGCTTTGTTTCTTGTCCTTTACTAGTGGGTGGGGTTGTGTTTATTGAATTTGTTGAGCCGTGTGAGTTGGGGGCCCCACATTTTGTCGGCTTGTCTTTTGGCATAAATTCATTTTTGTCCCCACTCGACGAGCAAACCTAAGCTATGAGTCTCTTCCAACTTACGACTCATCAACTATCAATATCAATTATTTTTTTGTTTTTGCATTTTATTTTGTTTTACATTTCAACGTACCAAAGGAGGCGTCGCCTTGGACTTGGTCGAGTCATCCATGGTAAAGCAAGATTTACGACTTCTTTTCTTTTGATTTTATTTCTTGTGAACGTAAAACTTTTTGGGTTTATTGAAAGAGAAGGGGTAAAACAAATTACTTTCTTCTGTAAAGTTTAATTAGGTTCCAACCTTTTCTATAACATATGTTTATGTCTACATTATACACTCATTTGGTCTAATTCAAGTACGCTCAAATTATGACTAAGTGACGATTTTACGTACTATCATACCTAGGTTGTTGCACCAGCCAACTTCATTACGTGCAATTTAAATAATATTATTCCATGTGTCACAATTTGATAGGACTTGCATCTTAACAAGCAGTAGGTTACCTTATCAAATATATTTTATATAATATGTATAATTATACTTTTATGTCATTAGTATACGCAGTCGTATCTCAGAACGTTTTCTAGACAAACTCAAATTTAATCAGTATAACCGGAAGATACGAATCCCTAATAGGGGTGGTCGCCGTTCGGTTAACCGGTCGAACCGACCAAAATACCGAACATTCGGTACGAACCGAATACCGAACCTAAAATTTGGTTTGGTATTCGGTTCTTTTTTTTTAAAAAAAAATTCAGCAATTCGGTTCGATATACCGAATCGAACCGAATTATCGAAATTTATATTTATTATTAAAAAAATATATTAAATATGATAAAATTAAACAAAAACTAATATATTTAATATGTTAAAATTTAAAAAATAGTAACAACTCAGTTATACCGAATTTTTGTTTTTTTTTTACTTTTTTTTTAAATATTTCGGTTAACCGTTCGGTTAACCGAATTACCGAACTAAAATTCAGTATAACAGAATATATCGAACCGAGAAATTCAATTCAGTATTCGGTTTTGAAATTATCCGAACCGAAACTTCGGTTAACCCAAATTTAGGTTCGGTTCGGTACGGTTCGTACCTAACTGACAACCTAATCCCTAAGAACGTTAGGGATTAAAAAAAGAGACTTTTCATTTTAAGCCCCGTCAGAAGTTTCATTTAGGATTCAGGCCCTGTCAGTAAAAAAAATGTTTTATTTCTGTAGTACCACTTCATTGCTCTGAAATAACAAAATTTTGTAACACAAAACGATCATCCGGCACCAGTTAATGATCATCCGATATCAGTTCATTTATGCGGTACCACTTTCTGAAATAACAATATGTTGAAAGTTTGTAACACAAAACGATCATCCTATACCAGTTCATATAACTTGTATACCATTTTTTTAGTTAGGTCCTTATCTCTAAATTTTACAGAAATAGTGTACTTTAAACTAAAGTTTTGTCTGAGAGGGTCTGAATCTTAAATTAAACTTCCGACCACCCTCAATTCAATATACCCTTGAAAAAACAACACAACCCATAAAAATCGACAAAAAATGTCCAATAAATTCAATGCGATGGCCATGACTTAGATATTAATTATTACAAACATGCCTATTATAATAGTTATTAACACATTTAAACCTATTTTTTCAAATAACATAATTATAAAGGGCTTATTTTGCAATATAAACTAGTACTCCTTGCACACTCTAACGTGTGTGCTATAATATAGTCCCTCCGTCCCACTATCTTTTGTACATTTTACTAAATTGAGCGTTCCACATCTTTTGTACATTTCCTAATTTAGTAAAAAACCATCACAAACAATCAATATAATAATATTAAATATTCTTAAAAGACGTGTCAAAATATACAATTTTTTACTTTTAATTGTACTATATTATTAAAATATTCAGTTTCTTAAAAACCGCAACACACCCCAAAAGTCCATAAATTACTAGGACAAAGGGAGTATAAATATATAAATTTGATATTGTCTAATTGATAACTATTATTTAAATTTGGTTATGTATGTATATAAATTATAAGATTAAATATTAATAGTTTTTAACTAAAAATAGTAATTAACAAATCTAGTAAATAGAGTCAATGAGATATTTTGCATTTTATTATTTAATTTATTTTTAAATTTAGATATCAAATTGAGATCCAATTGAGACACACCCCTCTGCTTAAGAGCAACTCCAATGGAGCTGCAAATCCCATAAAACGGGGTAAAATTATTCCAATGGAACCTCAAAATCAAACCAAAAATGCGATTACTGTTTCTCTCTCCTAATTAAAACGCATAGTTGCGTCTGGAACGGAAAAGATGCGTTTCAAGTTCTGTATTTGCATAAAGGCCATTTATTTGTTTGGGTTTTACAACGTAGACGGCAGTACGCCCTTCTACTTGGAAGTCAAGAGGTCAATTACTCACCGCCTCGACCTAACATTCTTCGAAAGGGGTTTGGACGGCGGCGCCGATTCTCCTTCGCCTTCGATTCCCGGGTCGGGTTTTTAACCGTTGGAGAAAAGGAAAATAGCTCGACGAAGAAGACGATCGATGATTGGGGACCGATGGTGGGGAAGATGATGATGACGCATACTGTTCAAATGGAGAAATAGCTCGACGAAGAAGACGATCGATGATTGGGGATGACTGGCAATAATCTTGATACCCATACACTTAATAAAAATTGCAAAACTGCCATGGACTAATAATGAATTAATTATTTTATTCAAATAATTCGATTTGTACTTACTATTATTCCTCATTTGATTTATTTTAGGTTTTATTTCTTTAAAATTTCAGTCCTTTTATAATATTATTATGATTTCAATTTCAAGAATTTAATTAACTAAATAAGTCAATATTATAAATTTTTGTGAACTTTAATGATGGTAATTATTCTGATAATTAAGCGGATGAAGTATCATTTATATTTTTAAAAAATAATTAAATATTAATATAACATAAAATAATAAAATAATGATGGTATTAGGTTTAGAGGAAAATATAGAGGAGATGGTTGGAGTTGTCAATACTGTTTAAACTGTATGTATAGAGGAATTTAACTGTAGCAACTTTATATATAGAGAGAATGATTGAAGATGGCCTTAGAATATACACTATGGCTCTGTCATGTAGTTGTTCAAAATGTTAGGTCGTACTTCCTCAGGCCCTGCTTTTATTATTAATTTTATTAATTTTGTTGTGATTAAATTTAAAATAATATTTGTGGTCTAATTAGTAAAGTTATAAAATATGTGGGTAGTATTGAAATTTATAATTGGTATGAAAGTGAATATTACATAATAATCTTTTGAGTTTGAGAATGAGTTGACCGGTTGGAGAAGAATTACTGCATTTTGAGTTTGAGTATGCGTTTGAGTTTGAGAATGAGTTTCTCGCTTGGAGATGATCTAATAAAAGAGTAGAATACAATCATGTCAGTATAAGTCGAGTATTGAAGGCTCGGTAACAAAGCAAAGCAAAGAAAAGTCGCAAACTTCGATGGTACGCTGTCCACAGTTGTTTGTACCATCAACAGCAAACAAACCAAAAAAGCTTTTTCTTTTCTTTTCATCCTCTCAACAAAAAATTAAAAAAATTGCTTTTTTTTTTCCCTCCTAACAACAACAGCAAAAATGGTCCCATTTATGGCGAAATCTATAATGTCATTGACACCCACAAACCCAACACAGAGACCCCACAAGCACTCGTTATCATCTTTTCTCACCCCTTCATATTTATTCCTTCTCCCCACTTTCCCCTCAAAATTCCCCCTTTTTCCCCATTTCATTAAAGGCGGTTCTTGATGATCAATTTCTGTCCTCGTTGATTTTCCAGCCTCGAAAAATCGTTTCTTGAGGGGTAAACTGAGTTTTGCCCCTTTGTGGGGTCTTCTTTCCTCTTTTTGAGGACTTGTTCCGTTTGGCGCAATGCGACCAAATGGCCTTTGTGCTGTTTAGCACGTGTACCTTTAATTCAGTAATGGCAAGTTATCGTTGGAAAAAAAAAAGGGGTAAACTGAGTTGGGTCGGGTCGGGTGGATGTCTGATTTGTCCACAGAAGAGGAAAGCGCCATGAGTAGCTGTAAGAACGCGTTGGTTATGCCGTCCGAGGAGTCTTCTTCTTACCCCGATGAGTCTGAGTTGGAACTAGGGCTTGGGCTGAGCCTTGGCAGTGGTTTCGCGAAGCCCAAAGCGAAGAAGATTAGGGATAATAATCGTCAGTTTCCAAGAGTGTTGACTGCTGGGGACTTTCAATCTGTGGTTTGTACTAAGGATTCGCTGTCGTCGTCTTCTTCGTCTTCCTCTGTTACGAAGGCTAACAATGGCGTTGGTTCTTGTGGGGTGAAAAGAACAGCTGAGCCATCTTCGCCTCCTGGCCGTAGGTAGTAGTTGGATCTATCTTTATTGTCTGAAAACCTTATTATGTATGAGCTTCTTTGTGTTACCCTCTTCGATTTGATGTTATGTTGCAAGTGTTCTGTTACTTCTTCGAGCTATTAGTCCTGAATTTGATGTTATGTTGCAAATGTTTTGTTACTTCTTCGAGCTATTAGTCGTGAATTTGATGTTATGTTGCAAGTGCTTTGTTACTTCTTCGAGCTATTAATCCTGAATTTGATGTTATATTGCAAGTGTTTTGTCACTTTTTTGTCTTGCTCTCTTCGATTCCATGTTATGTTGCAAGTGTCTCGTTACTGCTTCGATCTATTAGTCCTTTGGTGAAGGGTTTCTTTTTGGCTGCCTATGAATATGTAGTTTGTAAAATTTTCTTGATTCCTTGCCCCTTTTATGTTGTTGGGTTATGATGATTCTTGGCAAATTTTGGACTTTGACATGTGCTCTTCTTTGTGTTACCCTCTTCAATTTGATGTTATGTTGCGAGTGTTTTGTTACTTCTTCGAGCTATTAGTCCTGAATTTTTCGCTTGAAGGGTCTCTTCTTTCGCTGCCTATATAACAATATAGTATGTAGAATTTCTTGATGCCTTCTTACCCCTGATGTTTAACTTTGTTGGGCTATGATGATTCTTGGGAAAATTTCGTACTTTGACATGATATGTTTCTTCTTTCCCTTTTTTTCGGGTTCGTTATCCTCATGATCAGGGAAAATTTAGCCCATTACAGTCGTAACCATATGTTTTTTAGTTGAAAATTTAAACTTGGACACGAGTGAATCTCTTACTAAGTTGTAATCTGCTTAAGTCGACTCGAATTGAACCTTCCTTAAATTTGATCTTTCATCATATTCCTATACTATATGATATATTATCTAAATCTTGGCTTTGGTCTTATATATGGAGTTGAGTGTTAATTTTTTTTTATTTTCTGATTCTTGAAAAAACAGCCAAGTCGTAGGATGGCCGCCCGTGAGGACTTACAGAATGAACAGCATATCAAACTACGGAAGATCGCCAGTCACCGAAGAATTATTCTCATCCATTGATAAATGCGCTAACAAAGCTATCGATGAAACTAACAACGGTGGTAAGAACGCTAACTCAAATGCAGACGAAAAGGGACAGAAGAAGAACAGAAAAGCGTCCCTTTTCGTGAAGGTAAACATGGACGGAATGGCAATTGGGAGAAAGGTTGATCTCAACGCTCACAGCTGTTATAGGACTTTAGCTTTGGTGCTCGACGACATGTTCACTCCCCCAACAAATCGTAATGAAAAAAAATATATATGTATATATATATATATATATTATATAGTTATTAGAATTAGGAATGAATTTGGGTCTTGATTTTTTATGTTTCTGCCATGAATTTTAGGTCAAAACGTCGATGAGCAAGTTGCATTAGCTGGTAAGAAAAGGGCGGTGAAGTTATTAGATGATTCTTCTGATTATGTTCTCACATATGAAGATAAAGACGGAGATTGGATGTTAGTCGGAGATGTCCCTTGGGAGTACGTCATTTTTCTTATACTGGAAAATTTTACAGTATTAAATCGATTTTTCTTATGTAATTAAGTTGATTATGATCTTTTATCAGGATGTTCTTGAGCTCTGTGAGGAGGCTTCGTATCATGAAGAAGAACGAGGCCAATGGGATCGGTGAGCATGTAATATATACATATTAATGTTATTGTGATTATATTAATCGACAATTTATTCCAATTTCTTGCATCAGCTCCCAAGTTTCCGCAACAATAAACTGACAACGTCGGTCTTTAAGATAAAGAGAGAACAATCGCTCAAAAAAGACATCGAATAAGCGCATAGTGATGGAATATGGAAAACAGATGAGTACTATACTATGAATTTTGTGCTTGGCAAAACCTTGGTTTTCTTTTTTCTTTTTTTTTTATCGGCAAGTGGGAATGAATAGTTCTTCGACGTTTGACTGTCCTTTTGTCTTTGTTTCTTCTTACCTGAAGAAGCATAGCATCGCTTGCCTGCCGTTTTCGATACGATGTAATTACTCAGAAAGTTTTTGGTTTTGTTAGCCTAAAAAGATCTGAACTGAAGTTGCTGTAAGAAAAAAACTGGTTTGTCCGAGATAACATTTGTATTGTAATGTTTCTGCCGTATTTACTTTGTACTGTTAGTATTTTTTTCTCACATTCTATGCTACGCTTAAATATTTGATACGATGATATAGTTAATGTTATTGTTAATAGATGAAATATCAGTTTAGATATATAAAAGCGGAAATAATTTGCCGGGATAAGTGATATGTTAATTATTCAATTAAAATATAAGTGGAGTATGTTAATTATTCAATTAAAGTGGAGGAATTAAATGACAAATAAGATTACTGACCAAATATGTGAGTTTAGTATAATCTTTATCTATTCTTCTATTATATTAAGGGTGAGGGGTGCATATTATATTAACTTCTATTTTGGTTTGTAAAATATTTACAATTTAACTCCTCTATTTCTAATTTCATTAATTAAATAATTATCATATTTGACCCCTCAATTTTTTGTTATTATATTTATACTCTTACTCGTTATTTTCCTTTTATATATATAAAAATTAACTAATCATAAATTATAAATTTCGAAATTAAAATTGGAATCATAATATTTTAAGCACATGCATATATTGTGCAGTACTAGTTTTTATTAAGCCCCCTCATAGAAATTGTCGTGGTATGTCAATTTTAATTTGTATGGTAATTACCATTATACCATTCTTTTATTTGTTTTTTTAATATTAATTAGAATAAAATTAAAATCTAAAATATATAATAAAATCATTTAAAAAGCTATCCATTACATAAATTGAAAACTGATTTTCCCTTCACAATCGTATTAGTTACAATCACACTGGCGACTAGTTTATACTCTTGTCTTCTATAATCTTTTATAAGTAGATAAAAATTTTAAATTGGTCTGACAATTAACCAATGAAGATTTTTCCACTTACTATAGAAAAACGTATTAAACTACGTACTAAACTTAAGCTCACAATAACTACCTTATTCTATTTTTAGTATCACTTATTAAAACACTTAAATATATTTTATTGCACACACATGGAGTGTGCTAAAAATACAAGGAGAAATAATATCTTAGCAATACGCGAGAACTGTTTTTAATTAATTGGTATGTAACTTGTAAGTGGTTTCAAAAAATTATATTCCAATTTTATCCTTGGCCTAATTTATTTTTAAATTGATAATAAATCATATAGTTCTCGGTTTTCCTTAAAAATAGGGGTGACAAAATTCCACGGTGAATCATCCCTGTCGGGACCCAAGCCTATTGGGACGGGGAATCCACGGTCAAAATGGGGATGGGGAGTTGACGGTGATTCACCGTCGGTGAAAGAGTGGGGATGAAAATCATGTTTCCCACCCATCCCCGTCCCCCAACCGGGCCCCGTTTGAGTCAATGATGATTCACCATTCCCAAATAGATTTATTAATAAATAATATGAAAAACTATTTGATACATAGGAGGATAAAAGCCCTTACATTCTCAGCTCTCTGTTTCTAGAAAGTGCACATAGAGTGTTCCGAGGTTTGAAACACTAGCATTCACCGTTCCTTATGTTTCTGAATATTAACTGATATGGGGCAAACCCAATCAACAATATTTTTAAGTGTGGGGGCTCTGGATACTTGTTAACGGTAGATTGCTTATTATGCTGTTTGTTAAGTACGCAAGGTGAGGTTGATGCTGGGACGTAAGCAGAGAGAACACAGGGGTTTACGTGGTTCGAATCCTAACGGATTCTACGTCCACGGGGCGCTGGGAACTGTCCTTCACTAGATAGTAAAACGTTACACACTCATACAATCCTCACTTTCCCTCCTAAAATGTGGAAAATATGCTCGAAGTATCTAAAGAGAAAATGCTATGCGAATGCTTTTTAAAGAGATGATAATAATGAAGAAATATGGCCAAGTCCTCTTTTTATATCAGCTCCCCGCCGCCTCTCTGTTACCAGGTCCCAGAATTTCTGGGGACGTACCAACTAGGGTGCTTAGGAAAGATGATTGATTGCTTGAAGGAATGACTTCTGCGTGATTGCAGTAACTTGTTCAGTAATATCTCCCTGTAATAAGGCGACACGCGTCTCTGAATATATCTTTTCTTTCCTCCAACGTTCTTGCACCTTTGTATACAGTGGTTCTTCTTCCTTTTGTCCGGTCCAAACTTCTACCCGTAAGGTCCCTGCAGGTTCTTCCCCCATGCAGATATTTCACTATGGGCCTTCTTCTTTATGGGCTTTGTTGGGCTTTCTCCTACTTGCTTTTTTCCGGCCCGTCGTAGTTGAGTCCACATCAACCACTCCCCTACTCTAATTTATTTTTGGGGACCGAAAGTGAATTAGAGTAAAGAATGATAAGTTCAAATTTTTACCTCCCTTTCAAAGACCGTCCGTTGTGCTTCCTTGAAAGGACGTCCCCTTTTAGCACCTCCTTTCAATACCTCGGGAACTGCTCCCTTTTTAAGAGGGGCTTCTGGAAGTTTATTCCCTATTTTTTGAAAGGGTACTTCGCCATTTAACAGGTATGTTCCTCTTTTCCTTTCTCTGTCTATTTCATCTTTCTTCTTCGCATCTATGGCTTCCACTGTCACAGCTTCAGCGAACCCTTCGTCTTCCTCTGCTCGCTCCCATCAGTCGATTTCCTCTGATACATCATCTACTCCTCCGATTTCGCAGCCCACTTCCCGTCTAGAAGCTCGTACCCAGCGCTCCGTCGCGCCTCAAACCAGCAATCGTCCTCGAACCCGCTCGGCCGTTGCTTCTGCCATGGCTTCCCACTCGCAGGGCGAAGCCAGATCTGTTGGGTCGCGGGCCGATACTCAGGATTCGGCCGCGCTTTCTGGGTCGCCGTCCCTTCCAAACCCTAGGTCTGCCCCTTCTTCTTCTATCGGAGCTCCCCTTAGTGTTTTTAAGCCTCGACATGTTCGCAAAAGGGTCTGGACGCTTTGGTGGAGGGGGGTTTCGTTTTCGAGGGTTACATAGTGAGGATACCTTTGCCGGATCAGAGGGCTGACCGTCCCCCTCCTTCGTGTTTAGCGTTTTGGGAAGCCCAAGTCAAGGCCGGATTGCGCTTCCCCGTTCCCCTCTTCCTTTCTGAAGTATCCAGGGCCTTCCAGGTCCCTTTGAATCAGTTTCAACCCTCTGCCATTCGCCTTCTTATATTGTTCTTCGTGGCGGTGCGAGCTGCGGGAGGCGTTCCTTCCCCTGACTTGGTAGTTTCCCAGTTCTCACTCAAGCTCCACGGTGCCTTCTTCTATCTTTCCTCTATTTCTTCCAGCTTGGGGGGGGGGGGGAGACCCATTTTTTTGGTAAAAATCATAAGATGGATAAGGATTGGCACGGGTCGTACTTCTTCGTGGAGTCTCCGGTCGGCTCGTGGGATTTTCCTTGTAACAGGTGGGTGCATGGTGCTCCTCCCCGTGGTTCTGGCAAATGTTCGAAGAGGAATTTGAGGGCCCTGTCTCTTTTGAACGCTCATGCCAAGGAGAATGGCTTCTTGAACCCTTCCTCCTTAGTCAGGTTCCCTGGAGTTTTGCACCATTTTGGGTTTTCGCCTTTCTCCGCCGGCCTTTCTTTCGAGGGTATCTGTAGTCGTGGCTATATCTTAATGTTTTCTGGTATTGTTGCTTCTGCTAACTCCTTATCTGTGGTCGTTGGGTGCAGGGATGACAGGCTCATGGCTTAATTTGTTGGCAAACATAGAAGAAGGGAATGCTCCCCCACCTCCTGGTGCTGAGAGGCCTGCTTCAGTTTCTGATCTCTCACGGCTTCCAGGGGCCATAGATATTCGCGCTGAGGTTGGTCGGTCCCCTCCCAGGGATTTGGGGACCTCTGAACTGCCTCCAGATCCCTCAGCTCCCAAGGCGAAGCGAAAAGCGGGCTCTTTGGCGAAACCTGCCAAAAAATCTAAGAAGAAGTTACCCCTCACTGAAGGCGAGGGAGGTGAGGCTCAGCTCGAAGCTCCTCAGGAAGGGCTTCAGCAAGAGAGCCCACCTCCTTCTGGAGGTTCTGTGGCTAGAGTCGGGATGGCAGCTTTAAGCAGCTTGGTCCCCACAGAGGACAAGGAGGTATTCGCCAAAAGATCCCTTGCGGAGAATGAGGCAGAGCTTGCCTATCATCTTTCCAAGGTACGCTTTTAGTCGCTCTTAGTGGATGCTTCTTCCTGTTTGTCTTGTTTTGAGAGTTCCTATGCCTTCTCTGTTTTTCTGGTCTTAGGACTTTCTTTTCGTGGTATCTAGGTGATAGGCCTGGTGTCTGTGAAGAGTTCTGAGAGTTCGTTGGTGCCTGAGTTGGAGGGGCGCATCAGGTCCCTTCAGGAGCAGCTAGAGCACGTTCAGGCCAGTCTGGCCGCCCGTGAAAAAACACTCGAAGAGATTCAAGCCAAGTCCGATCGTGAGAAGGAAGGACTGGAGGAGGAAAAAACCGAGCTGGCCAAGCGGTATGAGGAGCTGCTCGATTCTTCAGAGAAGGAGAAAGAAAACCATGCGGCCCTTCTGAAACTACGTGAGGAGGAGCTCAAGAGCTCCTTTGCCAAAGAGAGAGCCAAGTGGGATGAAGATTTCATCCGTATGACGGAGGTCCACGGGCCGGCCGAGCTGGAGGCCATGAAGGCGGAGGGCGCCCAGATTTGTCAGCGCCACCTCCTATCGACCGCAGCTGGCCAGAAGTTCCTTGAGGATCTGGCCACAGATTGGCGTCTGTCATATCTGGAGGACCCTATTTCCCTCAGGACTTCGTCCCCTTTATGCAGCACTATTTTCTGGGGGGGCATCGTGCAAGGGACATTGCTGCGGTTGCCGCCCTCAAGGATCTTCCTCCTCCTACCTCCTTCAAAGGGGATCCGATGGCTGAGGAAAACCCCTTGTTCTGGCGCCCCTCTGCTGAGAAGCACATGGCAGTTCTTGCCCAGGCCGATATCTCCGACCTCCCTGGCGTAGTTTTCTATCCTCCCGTGGATCCTTCTGTCTAATTTCCCTCTCTTTGTATTGTGTAATGGACCTTTTTCCTTTCATGCTTTTGCGGATGGTTTTAGGATGTTACCTTTTTGGTGGGGGGGCTTAACTCCTGCTTTCGCATGTTTTCGCCGAGGTCCCCTTTTTCCTTGTAATATAGGACCTCTTTTATCAAGTATTTTTCTTCTGTTTGAACTTTCATCAGCACCTTGTTACATTTGTGGATCGCGTATGAATTTTACGTGTCTTTGGTTGTAAGGACCGTCGTCCTTACTTGAAGGTGTTTGCTTAGGCGCTAGGCTCTCTTCGTCCTTAGCGAATTCAGTAATGTAAGCCCGAAGGTCTTAAAAAGTGGGGGACTATCCCACCGTTTTACCCTGGATATAGCGCCAGCTACGCTAAGGTACCTATACACGTCGCAGGCCTTACTGGGGACCTTTGATGTCCTGTACGCCACAGCCCGTCGGCGGCGGTATCTTGTACCCCCTCATAGGCATCTTCCACGTCGCAGACCTTTAGCCTTTGATGTCGGGTACACCGCCGACCTGTCGGTCTTTGGCATCATCTCACGTCGCAGGCTATCGGCCTTTGATGTCTTTGTACGCCGCAGGTCCGTCGATCTTTGGCATCATCTCACGTCGCGGGCTTTTTAGCCTTTGATGTCATTGTACGCCACAGGTCCGTCGACCCGTGGTATCGTTTCACGTCGCAGGCTGTTAGCCTTTGATGTCTTTGTACGTCGCAGGTCCTTAGACCTTTGATATCTTTGTATGTCGCAGGTCCTTAGACCTTTGATATCTTTGTACGTCGCAGGTCCTTAGACCTTTGATATCTTTGTACGTCGCAGGTCCTTAGACCTTTGATATCAACTACGAGTGCACTCTGTTATAACAAAACGTTTATATTCCATAGGGGAGGTACGCCTCGTTAAAACCTTATCTGGGTAAAAACCTCCCTTTGAGGCAAAAATCCCAGATGAAGGAAAAAGAGTACGTCTCCTCCCTCACCATACATATCGTTATCATACATAGAACTTTTTCAAGTTGGAGACATTCCAAGGGCGGGGTAGGGACCTTCCCTTGGCATCCTCTAACTCGTAGGCTCCACCTCCTAGTACCTTCGTCACCCGGTAGGGCCCTTCCCACGGAGCTTCCATTTTCTTTAGGGGCCGTAGGACGTCAGCTCTCCGGAGCACTAAATCCCCTTGTTGAAAACCCCTGGGTCGGATTCTTCGATCGTACATTGCATTTATGCGGCTTTTGTACCCCTCAGTTCTCACATGGGCCTCTTCTCGCATTCCTTCGACAAGGTCCAGGTCTTCCCTTCTTAACTGCCCGTTCTCCTGCTCGTTATACGCCATCATTCGGTGTGTCTCAATGCCAATTTCGGCTGGTATCACGGCGGCCGACCCATACACCAGTTCGAATGGAGTTTCTCCGGTGGCTTCCCTGGGGCTAGTTCTGTATGCCCAAAGGACAGCATCCAGCGCCTCCACCCATTTGTTTCCATCTTGTTCGAGTCGAGCCTTGATCCCCCTGAGGATAGTTCGATTGGAGACTTCGGCCTGCCCGTTGGCCTGAGGATGTCCCACCGCGACAAACCTTTGTGTTATTTTCATGCCTTCACAAAATCCTCGCGTCCTGGCTCCACAGAATTGGGTTCCATTATCGGAGATGAGGATCCTGGGAGCTCCGTAGCGGCAGCAGATGTTCTTCCATAGGAACTCAATCACTTTTTCTTCGTCTATCCGCGCTACAGCCTTAGCTTCGATCCATTTGCTGAAGTAGTCCACTGCCACAATAATGAACTTCTTTTGCGCCTTTCCTCGAGGAAAGGGACCGACAATGTCGATCCCCCATTTATCGAAAGGGCAGGGAGAGTGCATGGTCCCCAAAGCTTCAGCGGGGACGTGGATTCTGGGACCATACTTCTGGCAGTTATTGCACCTTCGTACTAGGTCCTTGGCATCCTTGATGAGATTGGGGCAGAAATACCCAGCTCTGACCACCTTCCTAGTGAGGGACTTGTACCCTGCATGATCCCCCGCGCACCCTTCATGGATCTCTTCGAGTATTTTCTTACCTTCCTCTTTGGAGAGGCATCGGGCGTATGCATGTACAAAAGATTTCTTAAATAGGCACCCATCTATTAAGCAGAACTTCTGTCGGTATCCCCTTTTGTCCTTCTGGCTGGAGTTTCTCAGGGTGGCTAGGATGGGGGGCTCTCCAATTGTCACTTTCTTCTATGTCCGCCACGAACTCCCCCTTTTCTCCCTTATCCACTGCGAGGTATGTGATGCCTTCTTCTTTAAGAGCTGGCCCTGCACTAGCGGCCTTTGCCAAATAGTCAGCCTTGTGATTTTCCTCCCTGGGGACCTGCACAATCTCACAAGAATCGAAAGCTTTTGTTAGCTCCTCAACTTTCTTACCATACTCAACCATCTTTTCATCCCTTGCTTCGTAATTTCCTTTCACTTGCTGTACCACCAGCTGTGAGTCTGAGAACAGAGTGATGTTTTGTGCTCCCAGCTCCCTCGCAATCCGCAGGCCATGAAGGAGGGCTTCGTACTCCGGCTCGTTGTTGGAAGCTTGAAAGTGGAACGTGATGGCGAAACGGAGCTCCTCCCCTTCTGGATTGATGATGAGGACCCCAGCTCCCGATTTTTGCGAAGTAGCGGACCCATCCACATATACTTTCCATCGAACCTCTGGAGGTCCCCTCGTGGTTTCGAGGATGAAATCTGAAAGGGCCTGGGCCTTTACGGCTGTCCTTCTCTCAAATTCTACATCGTACTCCCCTAGTTCGATGGCCCACTTCACCATTCTGCCTGATAGGTCTGGTCTATCCAGCGTTTGCTTCAGCGGGAAGTTAGTTCGTACGTTCACCTTGTGTGACAAGAAGTATGGTCGGAGTCGGCGGGCGGAGGTCATTACCGCTAGGGCGGCCTTCTCGAGCTCGGAGTACCTAGTTTCAGCGTCCAGCAGTATCTTGCTTACAAAGTAGATGGGCCTCTGGGAGGTCCCGTCCTCCTTTAATAGGACGGAGCTCACCGCGTGGTCCCCTACGGAGAAGTATAATATCAACACATCCCCCCTCAAGGGCTTAGTCAAGAGGGGTGTGTTGTGGAGGTACTTCTTCAATTCTTCAAAGGCTTGCTGGCATTCCACAGTCCACTCGAATTGTTTGTTCTTCCGTAGCACCTTGAAGAAAGGCAGGCTCCTTTTAGCTGAGTGGGAGATGAATCTGCTGAGGGCTGCTAATCGTCCTGTGAGCCTTTGGACTTCCTTGATGCCTTGGGGAGGTTGCATCTCCAAGATAGCTTTTACTTTCGTGGGGTTGACCTCGATGCCTCGTTGGGTAACCATATAGCCAAGGAACTTCCCCGATCTTACTCCGAACGCACATTTTTCCGGATTGAGCCTCATTCCGCTCCCTCTGATTGCTTTGAACGCTTCTTCCAGGTCCCTGGTATGATCGGTGAGATGTATGGACTTTACAAGCATGTCATCCACGTACACCTCCATGTTCCTACCTAGTTGGTGCTTGAAGACCTTATCTACCATCCGTTGGTATGTTGCTCCCGCGTTTTTGAGTCCGAAAGGCATTCGGACGTACCCGTATGTTCCCCCTGGTGTTACGAAGCAAACTTTATCAAAATCATTTGAATCGAGACTTACCTGGTGATAACCTTGGTATGCATCCATCATGCTAAGGACCTCGCATCCAGAGGTAGAGTCCACAAGCTGGTCTATTCTGGGCAGAGGGTAGTGATCCTTAGGGCAGGCTTTGTTGAGATCCCTGAAGTCGATGCACATCCTCCACTGCCCATTTCCCTTCTTTACCAAGACGGCGTTAGCCAACCAAGTGGGGAATTGAATCTCCTGGATATGTCCTGCCTGAAGCAACTTGTCCACTTCTTCCTTCAGGACCTGTGCTCTTTCTGCTCCGCACGTCCTCAACCTCTGTTTAACAGGCTTAGCGCCGGGTAGGACATTCAGATGATGTTTGGCTATATCGGGGTGGATTCCTATCATGTCCCCAGGGGAAAATGCAAACAGATCGGCGTTCCTTTGCAAACATCCCACAAGCTCCTTTGTGGCTTGCTCCCCCAAATGCGTTCCTATTTTGGTGGTTCTTCCTGGCTGCTCAGGGTACAGTTCCACTCTGACGAGGTCCTCGTCTGGTTCAGGCTGCAAGCTCGTAGGTCCTCCTCCCTCGATTTTGATCCTCTTATCACGACCGCTACCTTCTCGGGCAATCTCCTTTTCTTTTGCCACCGCTTTGACTTCGTCGGCGTAGCATCGGCGGGAGCTTTGCTGGTCCCCCAAGATCTCACCGACATGCTACCCTACTGGAAACTTGATCTTCAAATGATAGGTGGAGGGGATTGCTCTAAATTCATTGATGGCGGGTCGTCCCAGAATGACATTATAGGAGGAGGCGATATCAACCACCAGGAAGTTGATCATTTTCACGATTCGAATTGGGTCTGTCCCCATTCCAACGGGCAGCGTCACCTCCCCCACGGGTTGTATCCCTGGTCCCCCAAACCCGTATAGCGCGGTGGAAACTGGCCGTAGATCTGTTCCTAGATCCATTTTCCTGAAACAGTCAAGAAATATGATGTCGGCCGAACTCCCCCCGTCTATGAAGACTCGGGACACATCATATCCGGCAATATCAGTCGTTATGACTAAGGCATCGTTGTGTGGCCTGGCAACGTGAGTCTCGTCCTCCGGTCCAAACTGTACGTTTGCGATAGCGTTAGTGTGCCCTACCAATCCCCATGGTTGGAGTTCCCCCGTGGTCCTAGCATAGGACTTCCTAGCTCGGTTAGAATCTCCACTGCTGGGACCTCCAACAATAATCAAGATAGGGGTTCTGGACGGTCCTGGGGGGCCCTTGTTCGCTGGTGGAGGCAACGGCCTACCTTTGCCCGGCGCAGGTCCTCCTTCTTCTTTTTCGTTTTTCCGGGGACTGGGCTCAGGTCCCTGCTTTACGAACTCCTTCAGGTGCCCCGCTTGTATGAGCCTCTCTATTTCATCCTTCAAATGATAACAATTGTTAGTGTGGTGCCCGTATTCATTATGGTAACGACAATATAAATTGGAATAGGGTCTACAAGGTCCTGAAGATCCGGCGAGGGGTTTCCTCAAAGCTGGATGTCGTCCCGCCACTGCTAAGACCTCTTCTGGATTAGCACGTAGTGGTGTAAACCTACGAGGGGCCCTGGGTGGAGATCCCCAAGGCTCTCTATGAAGCAGTCGCGGAGGCGGCTTCCCCTGCCCCTGGCTTCTCATGGTCCCTTCCTTCTTCGGCGTGGCTATCTGCTTTTCCTCTTGCGCTTTGGCCATCTTACTTTCTTCCAAATTGATGTACTTGTCGGCCCTTAGCAGCAGGTCCTCGAAAGTCGGTGGTGGCCTCTTGGAGAGGGACGCAAAGAAATCTCCGTCTCGAAGCCCGTTTATCAAGGCACTAACCTTGACAGAGGGCGTAGCCGTCGGTACCTCTAAGGCGGCGATATTAAATCTGCTTATGTAAGCTCGGAGACTTTCATTTTCTCCCTGTCGCACTTGGAAGAGCGACATGTCAGACTTGGGCTGTTTTCTAGCACTGGCAAACTGTGTGATGAATATCAACTGGAATTCCTCAAAAGACTTGATGGATCCAGGCGCCAGTTGGCTGAACCATTGCTGGGCCGCCCTCACCAAAGTGGTTAAGAACACCCTACACTTGACCCCATCCGAGAAATCGTGAAGCAGGATGGTATTTTGAAAACGCAGGACATGCTCCACAGGGTCCGTCGTCCCATCGTATTCGTATGGCAGCTGTTTGAAGTTAGATGAGACCTCCCCCACCAGTAACTCCTTCGCAAAGGGGGTCCCTGCCACCAACCCTTCTCCTATTCTTGGAGGCATGGTTCTGCTCCTGACACCATCTATCACCTGCCTGAGGTCTGCAAGTTGATCTCGCAGCTCCTTCTCCTTCTTGGTCCAAGTTTCCCCCTTTCCTTCTGGGACATCGTGACCTTTTTCCTCTTCTTGGAGCTTCCCGCCCCTTTAACAGGATCTGGGACCTTACTGACAGATTCGCTGGAGACTGGCGTCGGGATCCCTACGCCCTTTTCTGACGAATCTACCCTGTTTTGCTCCTCGTCCTTCTCCTGGCTTTGTTCCGACGATCCCCCATGTCCCTCAGGTTGCCTGGGGGGCTCTACTACCTTCCACGACTCACTCTCCGCTTCAGACAATTGCTTGCTGTGTTTGGAGGGTGTCGCTTGGGGTTGTGGATGTGTATCATTTTCCCCAGTTACCTCTGTGAATTTACCGTCCACTCGCTCGGTCTCCACACGTGGCTGGGCCTTTTTTCGTTGTTTCCGTTTCTTCCTCCTCTCGGCCAGGGTACTGTTGACAGTGTTGCGCACTAAGAGGTCCAACTGTGCGGCCGTCAAGGTGATTGGTGTTTCTGGTGATATCACAACAGGAGTAGGTGCTGGGGTGGCGTCTCGCCTTCCCGTATCGCCTCCTGCAACCTCCTTAAACTGGGGGTCCAAGTTTTTCGGTATGGAAGGATCTCCCTCCATCAGCGTCCTTGTATGTCTCGTCTTACCCCTGTAACACAAAAATAAAAAACACCCAAGGAACTTTCCAACGCAACCTCGTACTTTGCTTAAGAAATTTCTCACGCCTCTAACTCCGGTTTCCCACAGACGGCGCCATTTGATATGGGGCAAACCCAATCAACAATATTTTTAAGTGTGGGGGCTCTGGGTACTTGTTAACGGTAGATTGCTTATTATGCTGTTTGTTAAGTACGCAAGGTGAGGTTGATGCTGGGACGTAAGCAGAGAGAACACAGGGGTTTACGTGGTTCGAATCCTAACGGATTCTACGTCCACGGGGCGCTGGGAACTGTCCTTCATTAGATAGTAAAACGTTACACACTCATACAATCCTCACTTTCCCTCCTAAAATGTGGAAAATATGTTCGAAGTATCTAAAGAGAAAATGCTATGCGAATGCTTTTTTAAAGAGATGATAATAATGAAGAAATATGGCCAAGTCCTCTTTTTATATCAGCTCCCCGCCGCCTCTCTGTTACCAGGTCCCAGAATTTCTGGGGACGTACCAACTAGGGTGCTTAGGAAAGATGATTGATTGCTTGAAGGAATGACTTCTGCGTGATTGCAGTAACTTGTTCAGTAATATCTCCCTGTAATAAGGCGACACGCGTCTCTGAAGATATCTTTTCTTTCCTCCAACGTTCTTGCACCTTTGTATACAGTGGTTCTTCTTCCTTTTGTCCGGTCCAAACTTCTACCCGTAAGGTCCCTGCAGGTTCTCCCCCCCATGCAGATATTTCACTATGGGCCTTCTTCTTTATGGGCTTTGTTGGACTTTCTCCTACTTGCTTTTTTCCGGCCCGTCGTAGTTGAGTCCACATCATTAACCTTTCTGGATATTGTGTGAAATAATTTTGTTTGGTGAAAATCTTACTCATTTAGGAAATCATTCGTTTAATTGGGGGTAGATCAATAGGAGCCTCAATACATTCTCTAGTTTCTATTTGATCTGGCTCACGTATGTATATTAAGTGTAGAAGATTACATAATTCATCGAGAAAGTGGATTGGTCTGATGTAAAAGGAATATAATAAACACAGCTAAAGTTGTTGCGTTCCGTTTCAAGTGGGTGGTTTTTTGGTTTAAAGAAACAACGGAAATGGATCGTTTCTCCATGTATTCATTTTCAACCAGTCAAATCTAGTGGGTGGCTTTTTTTTTTTCAAACGATAGCTTGTATTAATAACAAAAGTACATGGACTAAATAGCCCAAAAGATATCTCCGGTGACATCAATATCCGCTAGAGAACAAAGGTTCACACAGAGCACACACAACAAACAAAGTGACAAATCCGATAGAAGACAACTTTAAGAAATTGGGAAAGAACATCTCAAGAACCTACTACAAATCGAGCTAAATACTCAAATCTAAGGTAATCTTCACTATCTTCAATCTCAACTTCAAAACTCATTTCTTCCGAACGAGCGCTCCACAATGGGAGAAATGAGCTCCTACAAGAGGAGAAAAAACTCCTACAAGAGGAGAAAAACACTCCCAAGATTGCGAGAATCAATCGAGCATAACAACATATCACACCAATAAACACAGTAAACGCACAATAACAAATGAACGGACGAACGCAAACGAAGCAAGCAAAAGAAAAGGAAAAAGAGCACACACCAAAGACAGAAAAAAGAAATGAACTAAGACCGTAAACACATCAACCACACAAATGAAGAACATGGACGAAAGAGGAACAGAAAACATCCTATGGTCTAAACAAAGAAAGCACAAATCACAAGAAAGAAAGAAATAACGCCGAAAAGAAATGATTCCTCCCCATCCTCACCAAAAATGGTGACAAGAGATGGGGGAGTAGAGGCTGAAATTTTACGATTTAGGTCTGAGCTGTAGGGAGAAGGGGAGGGTTTGCGGATAGAGAGAAGGGGGCGTTTCTTGGGTTTTGCAGAATCATTGAAGATGATGAATTCCTGTTATATTTTGTCCTTTTGTTCTAATATTTCTTTGCTGAGATTCTACGGTTGATTGCAGGATGAATAATTAGGTGTCATCGGATATAGCTCTAAAGGAGCTGTTTACAACAATGATGACTCTATTAGACCTGCTCGGCTTCACTATGATGATACTGCAATTGACGGGTAACTTGATATTGGTTTACTTCCACAAGTTGTTGCCTTTTATATGTTGCTCATTCTTCATTACACTTTTGTGGACTATATGTCAATTGCGTGACTCTGAACAAGTTGGAGACGTTGGTAGTTACTTGAGGTTTAGTGCATGTTAGTTTGTTTTCCCCAAACCTTGCGTCACTATTACATTATACCCTTGGAAATATGCCGCATAGGGGAAACTGCTTTGTTGTCGCAAGGTTTGGGGCGTTGATTTGTTTATAAGCATTGTATCTTGTTATAGTTCAATATGTCGATTGGATTTTATTGGTTGAATGATGGAAACTTATCGGGGATTTTTTTTGAATTGATGTCTTTGATAATAGTATCTTTTTTATTCGATGAACACGAATTGGAGAAGGCTAAACGGACTTGTTGGGATGAAATCTCCTTAAAATAGCGAGTGCAGTTACGGGATAGAATTGATGTTCTTAAAATAGAAGAGTTCAATTCTATGGTAAAGGGAAGAGGAAGACGCAAACTGGTAACTTCAGTAAATAAAGCATAAATGGTTATGCTATTAGGAATAGGAAATCTATTAGTGATGAGAATTCTACTTTCTTTTTGGTTGATTTTTAATCGTCAATTGTCAGTTCCACCCATCTTGTTCGTCTCGAATTTATTTGTATCATATCGAGCGGAAGCTTGAACGATTTGCGACCATTAATTCACCTGTTTGGTTTTATTTTCAATCGGACTATTGTTTGCCCTTTGATAATACCAAACATAGGTTTATGCATAATCATGGATATTAAGGTTCAGATATAACTCTTGTTATAATCTCGTTTTATGTTCTTATTGCAGATGATGTCTGTCTAATTTGAAGCTCGTACTCGCACGTTGCGAGGAAAATACTTGGCGCTTAATTGGGAGTGTCACTTCATGGTTTGAGAGGGCATAGTTTTGGGACACATGATTTCCTCTAAACGAATCGAAGTGGACCGAGCTAAGTTAGAGACTATCGAAAAGCTGCCCGTTCTCTCGAACGTGAAGTCGATTAGGAGTTTTCTAGGTCATGCTGGTTTTTATCGTCGATTTATTAAAAACTTTTCTAAGATTGCTCGATCCATGTCTATATTACTCGAAAAAGATGCTCCGTTTGAGTTTAATAATGAGTGCTTGCATGCGTTTAATTTACTTAAGGAGCGACTTATCGCAGCACATATTATGGTCGCCCCCGACTGGGGGCTACCTTTTGAACTAACGTGCAATGCTAGTGATTACGCTGTTGGAGCCGTGTTAGGGCAGCGCAATGACAACCACTTTAGGCCAATTTACTACGCCAGTAAGACGTTAGACGCAGCTAAAGCCAACTACACGACCACTGAAAAGGAGCTTTAAGCTGCCGTGTTCGCCTTCATTAAATTCAGGCATACCTCATTTTGTCGAAAGTTATTGTTTATACTGACCACTCTGCACTTAAGTATCTATTAGCCAAGCCGGATGCCAAGCCTCGGCTAATCAGATGGATCCTACTCCTTCAAGAGTTTGATATAGAGATTCGAGACAAGAAATACGCATAGAATTTGGCGGCGGATCACCTCTCTCGACTAGAGGAGTCCGAGATTTAACACAAGGACGGAATGGCGATTCAGGGCACATTCCTAGACGAGAACTTGTACTCAATACAAGTGGTAAGTGACGACACCCCTTGGATTGCAAATTTTGCTAACTATCTTGTTGCGATTGTCATACCAAAGGGGTACACAAGTCAGCAAAAGAAGAAATTCTTTTTTGACTTGAAGTATTACTTTTGGGAAGACTGGTATCTTTTCAGGCGATGTGCAGCTCAAGTGATACGGCGTTGTGTATTACTTTTGGGAAGACTGGTATCTTTTCAGGCGATGTGCAGATCAAGTGATACGACATTGTGTTTCTTCCCCTGAGACGATGAAGATTCTTGGTCATTGCCATAGTGGACCGATTGGAGGGCATTACGCAGCCAATCGAACCGGTTAGAAGGTACTAGAAAGTGGATTCTATTGGCCCACGGTTTTCAAAGACGCCCAAAGGTACGTTGACATTTGTGATCAGTGTCAACGCGCAGGTAATATATTGAAACGCGATGAAATGCCTCAGAACTTTATTTTAGTATGTGAGATTTTTGACGTATGGGGTATAGATTTTATGGGTCCGTCTCCCAACTCGTATAATAATAAGTACATTCTAGTTGCTGTAGATTATGTGTCCAAGTGGACCGAGGCGCAAACCTTATCCACGAACGATGCTAGGGTTGTCGTTAGATTCTTACGAGCTTTATTTTTACGATGGGGCACCTAGATGCATAATTAGCGATAGGCGTACACATCGTTGTAACACCCAATTTGCACGTACTTTAGAGCGTTACGGTGTTAGTCAAGCCTATCCACCCTTATCACTCCCAGGTTAGCGGTCAGGTAAAAGTGGT
Source organism: Craterostigma plantagineum (assembly GCA_027422505.1). Lineage (NCBI taxonomy): Eukaryota > Viridiplantae > Streptophyta > Magnoliopsida > Lamiales > Linderniaceae > Craterostigma > Craterostigma plantagineum. The sequence goes on from JAPQWV010000012.1 coordinate 20,508,264, forward strand.
GAACCATGAGTTGAAAAGAATCTTAGAGAAAACCATAGAGGGGAACCGTGAATGCTGCACTTTGGGCATATAGGACTGCATATAAGACACCCATAGGTACTATACCATATAGATTAGTCTACGGTAATGCGTGCCATCTCCCCTTAGAAATCGAGTATAAAGCCTATTGGGCGATCAAGTCACTGAACTGAGATTTCGAGGAAGCCGGCGAAAAGCGGTGATTCCAAATTAATGAGCTCGATGAGTGGCGTTTATCGTCTTACGATATCGCTCGAATGTATAAGGAGCGGTCGAAAGCCTATCATGATAAGTAGTACTGTCAAAACGGGCCGGCGGGGCGGGCCGGCCCGTACCCGCCAAAAGCCCGCCACTGGCGGGGCGGGGGCGGGTAAGCCCGCCTGATGGCGGGCCTAGGAAATGAAGGCCCGCCCCGCCTGCAGGCGGGTAGCGGGCCTGGCGGGCTTAGCCCGCCAGTTATTAAAAAAAAAATAAAATAAGAAAAATTTATTAAAAATAAGAAAAAGTAAAAAAAATTAATTAAAAATAGAAAAAAATAATATAAAAATTGGAAAAAATAAGAAAATGAAGGAAAATATATCTAATTAAATAAACTTTTTTAATATTAATCTATTTATTTTATTAAGTACCTATTATTATATTTGTAATATTATATAATAAATAATATATTTTTTTTAAATATTCCGGCGGGCTACCCGCGGGTAAGCCCGCCCCGCCCCGCCAAAGCCCGCACCCGCCGCGGGCTTACCCGCCCAGGCCCGCCTCCAGGCGGGCCTAAAATTTCAGAGCCCGCCCCGCCACTTTGGCGGGGCGGGGCGGGCTGGCCCGCGGGCCCAAGCCCGTTTTGACAGCTCTAATGATAAGAACATTAGGCAAAAACGAGAGTTTCAGGAAGGGGACCAAGTCCTCCTCTTTAACTCTCGACTTAGGCTTTTTGTCGGCAAACTTTAGATCACATTGGTTGGGACCGTATACTGTTATTCGTGTTCTTTTTTACGGTACTGTCGAGATTTCAGGTATGGAGGAGAGTACTTTCAATATGAATGGCCATAGGCTGAAGCATTACCACGGGGGCGAGGGAGACTTAAGCGAAAAGGAGGATTATACCTGGACTTCCAGCCGTCCTAAGAGCACGAAAAGATATGTCCGACTAATGACGTTAAAGAAGCGCTTCTTGGGAGGCAACCCAGGTATTTGCGTTCACGTCTTTTTTTATGCACTAAAGTAGCACACACGTTTAAGAAAAAAATGCATGTCCACGGCCATGGACAATGTTGCCCGAAGCCGTGGAGATAGTCCAATCCCACGGCCAAAGACTTAAGTCCCACGGGCGTGGGTTTGTCGAATTAATAAAAAATTAAATTAAATAAATAAAAAAATAATAAAAATTAAATAGAAAACATAAAAAAAAAAGATTATGATAAATTCAAGAGCGACTTCAACGTTCTCAAACACACCAATTCCTTCTCAAACACACAAAACACATCAAACCCCGCGCGCATCAACTCCCGCCGCCAACGCCGTAACTCCGACCACCGACAATCCCGTCGGCGAAGCCATTTCACCACCTTTCACTCATAAATATCTTCTATTTACCTTGATTTAAGACCAAGAGGTATGATTTGTTTTAACCCTAATTTTCGAAATTTTGGAGGTTTGTTCGAATTTATGTTGAATCTGTGGCTTCAACTAGTTTATTATCATTGATTGTTGATTATGTGCATCATGGGATGATAAATGCATCAATTTTTCGGAGTGATTCTTTATTGAGGGACTATGCGTAGTGTATCCCTTGCTTGTGTTCGATGCCTGAGACAAATCGAACAACTATTTTCGAATTTTGCCATGGTGTCTTGTTGTTAATTCAGACGTACGATGATAGTTGTTGTATTCGACAAGTCTATACGGGTCATGACATAGATAAGAATCACTTTTTACTATCACTTTGGTATGTCTCAATGCGACAAATTCTCACGCGAACCTTATTGATAGAAATATGTATACATCACGAGTCTGCATTATTTTGTGATTTCAAGATCGTGAGATGTGTTCGTTTTCACTTTCATGTGTCGTGGCCATAATACCTCAAATGCATACCAGGTACAATGGGGAGGAAAGGCGCATCTGGCGCAAGTTCGATACGACCTGAGTCGTAGCGTACTCCGTTTAACCAGCCTGTACGCCAATGTTGACGCACAAACCCCGCAGTGCTACTAGCAGCTAAGAAGACATTTGGGAATGAGGCGCAAGACGCGCGTTTCGCCAATCTTCGACGTCTCAAGTTTCTGCCGACGGACCAAATCGATTACGCCACCCTTTAGAAATACAGTATCGACCAATATGTCCAGGCACACTTATCTGTTGGTGATTGGGTCCCGTTCTTCGACATCGATAAACTGGCCTACAAAGAGCTCACACTGGAGTTCTTAACCACATTCTCGTTCAACGAACGTGATTCGATTGCCGCCATTATTTTCGTGTGTTCAATGACGAGAAAGCAACGGACACGAGCGAGTTTGCTGTCGCCCTAGGTCTACCGAATTCCTACAACCGCGTCAAGCACTAAAGCGCCTACTTCGGCTACAAAGGAAGCAAACAAGAACTTTGGCAGGAGCTCGCACGCCTAGGTGCGAGAGATTACTGCATCTCGACGTCAAAGGCCTCTAACTTAGCGAGTCTCGGGTTGAGGTACATCCAGCTGCTACTCTCCACCTCACTCACATCGAGGGGCGACTTTCACGGCGCAATCACCCTCCGCGACCTGTATTTCTTGTCTAGGATCTCTCGAGGTAAATGGTGAATCTCGGGCTCGCCATGGCACATGCATTCAAGACCCAGAGGCCCGAGATAGAGGGAAGATCACAGTCGGCTCATTCATCATGAGAGTCATGAAAGTTTTGATATGTGGCCAGAGAATGCCCCCGAGATGGCCACATATCAAAACCTTTCACGACTCTCTAATGAACGAGCCGACCGTGATCTTCCCTCTCTCCCGGGCCTATGGGTCTTGAATGCATGTGCCATGGCGAGCCCGAGATTCATCCTCTTCCCTCGAGAGATCATCGACGAGAAATACAGGTCGCGGAGGGTGATTGCGCTGTGGGAGTCGCCCCTTGGTGTGAGTGAGGTGGAGAGTAGCCGCTGGATGTACCTCAACCCGAGACACGCTAAGTTAGAGGCCTTTGATGTCGAGCTGCAGTAATCGCTCGCGCTTGGGCGTGCGAGCTCCTGCCAAAGTTTTTGTTTGCTTCCTTTGACGCCGAGGTAGGCGGTGTAGTGCTTAACGCGGCTGTAGAAACTTGAGATGTCGGGGATTGGCGAAACGCGCGTCTTGCGCCTCGTCCCAAATGTCTTCTTAGCAACTAGTAGCGCTGCCGGGTTTGTGCGTCAACGTTGGCGTATAGGCAGGTTAGAAAGAGTACGCGACGACTCAGGTCGTGACGAACTTGCGCCAGATGCGCCTTTCCTCCCCATTTGTACCTGGTATGCATTTGTGACAAGGTATCGTGCCCGCGACACATAAAATTGAAAAGGGACACATTTCACGATCTTGAAATCACAAAATAATGCAAGGACTCGTGATGTAGACATATTTCTATCAATAAGGTTCGCGTGAGAATTTGTCGCAGACATACCAAATGATAGTAAAAAGTGATTCCTATCTACGTCATGATCCGTATAGACATGTCGAATGGAACAACTGTCATCGTACGTCTGAACTAACAACAAGACACCATAGCAAAATCGGAAAATAGTTGTTCGATTTGTCTCCAAGCATTTTGTCGAACACCAGCAAGGCATATACTAGGCATAGTCCTCAATAAAGAAATCACTGCGAAAATTGATGCATTTATCATCCCATGATGCTCATAATCAACTTTAATGATAGTAAACTAGTTGAAGCCACAGATTCAACATAAATTCGAACAAACCTCCAAAATTTCGAAAATTAGGGTTAAAATAAATCATATCTCTTGGCCGCTGGGATTGCCGGTGGTTGGAGTTACGGCGTTGGCGGCCGGAGTTGATGCTTGCGGGGTTGATGTGTTTGGTGTGTTTGAGAAGGACTTGGTGTCTTTGAGGACGTTGAAGTCGTTCTTGAGTTTATCATAATCTTTTTTTATCTTTTTGTTTTTGTGTTTTTATTTAATTTTATTATTTTTTTATTTCATTTAATTTTTTATTAATTCGACAAACCCACGGCCGTGGGACGTCTTTGGCCTTGGGAAACACTTTGGACGATCTACACGGCTCCGGGCAACATTGTCCACGGCCGTGGACAGACATTTTTTTCCTTAAACGTGTGTGCTACTTTAGTGCAAAAAAACGACGTGAATGCAAATACCTAACTTACCTCCCAAGAAGCGCTTCTTTAACTTCATTAGTCGGACGTATCTTTTCGTGCTCTTAGGATGGCTGGAAGTCCAGGTATAATACCTCCTTTTCGCTTAAGCCTCTCTCGCGCTCGTGGTAATGCTGCCTATGGCCGTTCACCTTGAAAGTACTCTGCTCCATACCTGATCTCGACAGTACCGTAAGGAAAAACACGAGTAACAGTGTACGGTCCCGACCAACGTGATCTAAGTTTGCCGGGAAAAAGCCTAAGTCGAGAGTTAAATAAGAGGACTTGGTCCCCTTCATGAAACTCTCGTCTTTGCCTAATCTTCTTATCATGATAGGCTTTCGATCGCTCCTTATAGATTCGAGCATTATCGTAAGCCGATAAACGCCACTGTTCGAGCTCATTAATTTGGAATCGCCGCTTTCCGCCAGCTTCCCCCAAGTCTAAGTTCAGTTACTGATCGCCCATTAGGTTTTATGCTCGATTTTATGGGGAAGTGACACGTGTTCCCGTAGTCTAATCTATGTGGTGTAGTGCTTGTCTTATATGCAGTCCTATACGCTCAAAGTGTATCATTCACAGTTCCCCTCTATGGTTTTCTCTAAGATTCTATTCAATTCACGGTTCGCACTTCTACTTGACCGCTAGCGTGGGGGTGATAAGGGGTTGATAGGCTATGTCTAACCTCTATCGCTAATTATGCATCTAGGCACCCCAAATCGTGAAAATAAAGCTCGTAAGAATCTAACAACAACTCTAGCGTCGTTCATGGGTAAGGCTTGCGCCTCGGTCCACTTTGACACATAATCTACAACAACTAGAACATATTTATTATTATACGAGCTAGGAAACGGATCCATAAAATCTATACCCCATGTGTCAAAAATTTCACATACTAAAATAAAGTTCTAAGGCATTTCATCGCGTTTCGAGATATTACCTGCGCGTTGACACTAATCACAAATGTCAACGTACCTTTGGGTGTCTTTGAAAATCGTAGGCCAATAGAACCGGCTTTCCAGTACCTTCTAAGCGGTTCGGTTGGCTGCGTAATGCCCTTCAGTCGGTCCGCTATGGCAATGACCAAGAATCTTCATCGTCTCAGGGGAAGAAACACAACGCCGTATCACTTCGTCTGCACATCGCCTGAAAAGATACGGATCTTCCCAAAAGTAATACTTCAGGTAAGAAAAGAATTTGTTCGTTTGCTGACTTGTGTACCCCTTTGGTATGACCCTCGCAACAAGATAGTTAACAAAATCTGCAAACCAATGGGTGTCGTCACTTACCACTTGTATTGAGTACATGTGCTCTCTGGGAATGTGCCCTGAATCGCCATTCTGTCCTTGTGATAAATCTCGAACTCCTCTAGTCGAGATAGGTGATTCGTCGCCAAATTCTCTGCGCCTTTATTGTCTCGAATCTCTATATCAAACTCTTGAAGGAGTATGATCTATCTGATTAGCCGAGGCTTGGCATCCGGCTTGGCTAATAGATACTTAAGGGCAGAGTGGTCAGTAAAAACAATAACTTTCGACAAAATAAGGTATGACCTGAATTTAATGATGGCGAACACGGCAGCTTAAAGCTCCTTTTCAGTGGTCGTGTAGTTGGCTTTAGCTGCGTCTAACGTCTTACTGGCGTAGTAAATTAGCCTGAAGTGATTGTCCTTGCGCTACCCTAACACGGCTCCAACCGCGTAATCACTAGCATCGCACATTAGTTCAAAGAGTAGCCCCCAGTCGGGGGCGACCATAATAAGTGCTGCTATAAGTCGCTCTAAGTAAATTAAACGCATGTAAGCACTCATCATTAAACTCAAACGGGTCATCTTTTTCGAGTAACATAGACATGGGTCGAGCAATCTTAGAAAAATCTTTCATAAATCGACGATAAAAACCAGCATGACCTAAAAAATTCCTAATCGACTTCACGTTCGAGGGAACGGGCAGCTTTTTGATAGTCTCTAACTTAGCTCGGTCCACTTTGATTCCTTTAGAGGAAATCATGCGTCCCAATACTATGCTCTCTCGAACCTTGAAGTGACATCACCAAGTTCGTTTCCTCGCAACGTGCGAGTACGAGCTTCAAATTAGATAGACACACGTCAAACGACGAACCAAAAATAGAAAAATCATCCATAAACACCTCCATTATATCGCCTACCAACTCGTCGAATATCGCCATCATACATCGCTGGAAGGTGGCTAGGGCATTGCATAGACCAAATGGTATCCTTCAGTACGTTCAACGAACAAGTGAATGTGGTCTTCTCATGGTCCTCAGGCGCTATGGGGATCTGCTGATATCCTGATAAACCATCAAGAAAACAACAAAAATGAGTGACTAGATAATTTTTCTAACATTTAGTCGATAAATGGTAAAGGAAAATGGTCATTTCTCGTGGCGTCGTTCAACTTCCTGTAGTCGATAAAAAAGCATCTCCCAGTCACGGTCCTCGTTGGAATCAACTCGTTCTTGTTGTTGGTGACGACCGTCATACCTCCCTTCTTTGGGACCACTTGGACCGGACTTACACATGGATTATCTGAGATGGTGTTGATTACCCCTGCGTCTAATAGCTTCATCACCTCCTTCTTCATGATATCGTTCATATTGGGGTTGAGTCGCCTTTGATGTTGAGCGACCAGCTTGAACTCATCCTTCATTAGGATCTTATGCATACAGTAGCTCGGACTGATCCCTTGATGTCGGATACCTTCCACGCCAATGCCTTCTTGTGTGGTCAACACGTCCAAGAGCTGGCTCTTCTGTCCGTCGTCGAGGTTTGATGAGATGATGACCGGTAGTCCTTCGTTGCTGCCGAGAAACGCGTACTCGAGGTGGTCGGGCAGCGGCTTCAACTCGAGGACCGGTGGCTCCTCGACCGAGCTCTTTTCCTGATCATCTTTGCTGCTTTCGTCACGGTTATTATGGGCTCATCGACCTACTCCTCGCACTCGTCGATCGCCATAATCATCCTCGTATACTCCTCGCTAAAACCCTATGATAAACCTTGCACAAAAAAGAGAAAATCATGCTCGGAAGCATCTAAATAGTAACATTATCATCATGCTCATTACTCTTTTTCATCGAGTCGCCATACTAAACGTAACTTTCTTGCCATCTACCGTCAAAGTTAACGTCTCATTCCTAACATCTATCATAGTCTCGCATGTAGCTGAAAATGGTCTACCTGGAATCAATGGGACATTATCTTCCTCCATGTCTAAGATAACAAAATCAGCAGGAATCACGAATTTATCGAACTTAACTAGGACATCCTCGCTAATACCTCGATGGTATTTTAACGATCTATCAGCTAATTGGGGCTCATCCTAGTGGGTCGTGGTTCATCTAATCCTAAGCGCTTAAACATGGAATACGACATCAAGTTAATGCTAGCTCCTAAATCAGCTAAAGCACGCTCAACTACTAAATCGCGTATAAGACAGAGAATAGTAAAACTCACTGGGTCCTGGTGGTGGCGGTGGTCATCACGACATTCATGGGCTGTGCTTGCTCGGCCTTTGGAAGCAGTGTGCTAATCACCGTCTGCAGCTGGAAATTGGTCGCCGCTTCTGTTGCTGCAACGCCTTAAACTTGGCATTTGTGGCTGTCTCCTCGTCACCTCAAACACTCCTGGAGTTTTATCCTCGTATTGCCTCTCATGAAGCTGTTCCTTGAGTAGTCCTCGATTAGATTCCAGGCATCTGTGACTAAGCTTCACGAGCCCTCCTCATGCGGCTCCGTCTAGCATGTGAACGGTATGATCATTGAGGCCCTCGTGGAATTGATTAATCATGATGACCTTCGACATCCCATGTTGCGGGCACGACTTGTATCGCTCCCACGCCTCGTAGAGATTTTCCGAACCTTCTGGTGAAAAAGGGAGATCTCTGTCTTCAGCCGCAGCACTTCCGATAGTGGGAAGTAGTGGCCGATGAATGTGGCTCGCAGCTCTTCTCATGTAGTGATCGATCTGGGCGGTAATATCTCCAACCAGTCCTTCGCCCTAAACTTTAGCGAGAAGTGAAACAACATCGGCTTGATGGCATCGCCCGTGACCCCATTTATCTTGATGGTGTCTGTCACTGTCAGGACGGCCTTCAAGTGTGAATATGGGTCATCGTCAGGGTTTCCCTCGAACTGAGCTGTCTGAAAGATCATCTGAAGCCAAGTGTGCTTCAGCTCGAAGTTGTTGTTCTCAATCGGCGGATCGACCGACTCTGTACCGGCTATCGTGGCGCTCTTGAGCAGGTCTTGTAGTGACTGCTCCTCTTTTGGAGGGTGGACAGGTACTGTGCGATCTGTCATCTCCACTTCTGTATCTGGACTATCTACGGACGTCTCTACTCAAGAATTTCCTGCCGACTCCAGAGAGTTGTCCTCTGAGTAGCTGACTAAAGCTTCTTGAGAGTTACAGGTCGTGCCTTCGAAATCGTATCTGAGTTGCCTTCGTAACTTACGCTCAAAATTGGGATCTACTTCAACAATATGACTCGATGGATGGCTTCGAGTCATTCACGGTTGAATCGCACCTTCAATAAGCAAAACCAAAGTTAGCAAAGAAACGGAAAAATAAATCGAAGAAATAAGGCAAAGATTGTGACTCAGGCAAATACGCAAACGAGTGAACAAGAAAGAATAACTAACTCAATTCACTAAGCAACTAAAGCGCAAATAATTGAAATGGAAACTTAACAAATAAAAGTGGCTGAAGTACCGAACTACGGTGTTCCTAATATCAATATATTCCCCGGCAACGGCACAAAAAACTTGATCGATATGCGGCGTACTAATGTAATTTGCAAGCGCGACAAGTAACAATTAAAACGTATACGTGTTTACTATCACCGACGTGCGATAGATAGTGAACCTATCGTTTGTAGCTTAGTAAAGTGAGTAAACGAGTATCGAAGATGAGGAATAAACTTGCTTACTAGTAATGACTTATCGACTCAATATCTAGCCTAAATAAAATAACGAGATTTGTTTATGCTACGAACTAATCTAACAGTTCAACCTAATGCGATAGAAGACTAAGAAAGCACGACTGACATGGACAAGAGTGAGTTCAGATAACAGACATCGCTAGGTAATATCGGCTAAGACAATAGAATATCAGTTCTACGTGATTATCGACTAAATAGTAGTAATTTCCTACCCACTCACGAATTTGTTGTTGTCCTAAACGTTCGTGAGATTTAAGATCAACAATTACTATACGGCGAGGATCGAGTATTTGATTTCGCCGTCGCCCTATACTCGAATCGTCTACGAACGCCTAATCGTTATTTAGCTGTCGCCCTAAACGATGAAGCACATATTTACTTCAACACATAGTTATATTGAGGCAAAGAAACAATTTCATAGAACAATAAATAGTCAAGACACGTGTTCACGAATATCCTACGCCCTAACCACGAAGCAACCTAACGTTCATCTACTCCTAAACATAGAATGGAATTAGCTACTCATACTAGACAAAGGACCAACGAAACTAAAAAAAAACAAATGTAGAGAACTCATAAATCTTCCCTACGAAGTGATTCGGGGCGATTTCGAGGTGGGTTCTCGTTCCTCGGTCGATTGGGCGTGAATTCAACGTTGATTCGTCTCTTGAGTGTCTAGGAATCAAGGAGGCGTTGGTGAAGAGGCCGTGGGCTTTCTGGAGCCTTCTGCTGCTTGTCCTTGGGCGTGGGTCATCTCTCACGTGCCGTGGAAAGCTTGATAATTTTGAGCCGTTTTTCGCTTGTTTTGCTCCGACCATCGTCCAAAGTACCTTTGACATTAAAACAAACATTAAATAAATGATTTTACGCGGAAAAGTAGTCAAATTGCTACAAGGACGACGTACTTATTAACAAGAAAAATATGTAAACATGTGTTTATCATCTGTTGACAAAGATGACGTTGTTGATTTCGAAGATGTTAGTTCCGACGAAGAGAAAGGTATTTACAAACTAGACTTCATACCTCGCTCTGCAGCGGCTGGGGGATCCATCGGGAAAAGAGCTTGCGGTATATACATTTGGTCAACCATATTAGATAAGCTGATTGACGAAATGAAAAATTTTGCAATAACGACTTGTTTTTGTGATTGCAGAAACATCAGAAAAAATTCCTCTAATGGAGGGTGAGGGAAAATCTTTGCAAGTACTTGGATTTAATCGAAGCCAGAGAGCAGCATCCATCAAAAGTTTGATGGGTTTCATTTGTTGAGCTTTCCTTTGTTCCTTTTAATTCCAATTTGCATATATATATATATATATATATATATATATATATATATATATACAATATGTGTGTGTGTGTGCATTAATGAACTGAGTTTCCGTTGTTTATCTCAGTTTTGGTTCAGACGAGTATGATTGGGATCGGATGAAGTCTAACGAAGAGCTTAAACATAAGACTCGTGATGAGATTGGCAAGTACGTTTCCAGAAATATATTTCATGTGTCTTTGCTACCTTGGATTAGCCTGAAGCTTTATTATTCCATACTTTCATAGTCTTGTTCTATGTTTTGCTTGGTATTATGCACTAAGAGTGAGGATGTATTCAGTGAAATTCACAAGCTTATGATGCACTATGAGCTCTGTGTGAGACATATTCAGACTTTCAATATTGGATAATCGTCCTCCAAAACCAACCTGACGTTTACGAGTAGCTTTTTGGTGCATATGTTTCCCTTTTAATGAATGATTTATATTAGACATGTGCTATAGTTGCATCTGCTACATTTTTTGTTGCAATGTGTCAGACTTGAACAACTTTTTCCAGTAAGGTCTATATGTCCTTAAAGTTATGTTTTCGGCGTTTGTTTATTATCTGTGACGCAGTTACGAGGCGCTGTTCTTTACGCACTTGACCGAAGATTCAACTGATTCCCCTACATTTTCGGGTGATTAATTGTTCTACTGATTTTTTATTCCCTGGCTCTGAAACTCGTTTATAGAGCACACATCCTTTCTGTTGTTTGCAGATGGTGTTTCTAAAGAGGGATTAAAGTTGATAAGGTGCTTGCAAGGATATTAACACTGCACCTCGTTAGAGAAAAAGTAGGTGTCTATTTTCCTGTAAAAAAAAAAAAAGAAAATTCCTATCTCAATGTGATACTAGTAACTAAATCAATGCTGCTTGAAGTTATCACTTAAGGATGCTATTTGGATGCATTCTGAACCTCTTGGTTTGAGCGCACGTTTGCGTTTCCATGTAGAATGAGATCTTTCGTTGACGCCTATCCCTCTAAGATTTATCTCCTAGTCTTAACTGAATGATTCATAATCCCAACTATCTAACTAAAGAGCTCTCTTTTTTGGCAGGTGAAATCTTTATCAGATGGTGCTAATGTTTTCACTGACGATATTATATTGCGTTATCCTGAACTTAGAGTAGGAAGAATTTGGAAGGAACATCATGATGGGCTACTGCTGCAAGGAGTGATGAAGTATTCCTCTTGCCCTGTTATTTTGTTCTCCCTATTTTGCCTTAAATCATAAACAATAATTGAAATATACAATCATGAATTGCATTATCAAATTAGTGATCGCTTGGCTGTATGTAAAGGATTGGTAGAAACCTTATCAAATTGATATTTCGTGACAGATGATGCAGATCAAAGATGTTTAGGATATTCTAATTAGCAAAATGTTTCCTTATCCTGTGCACATGAATGTTATATGTAACTGGTGATGATGCTCTAATAGGTACATTTTTTTGTCGAATTATGATTCTGATTAGATCAAAGCTCCTTCTCAAAAGACTAACCAAATCCTCCCTAAGAAGGGAACAAATTCAGGGCAATTGTCTGATGTTTTATAAAACTGCGTAAGCAAATGACACTATTGATCTTCGATTCATCTTCATGCATCGTCATGACCTGATATTTCATTGTGCTGCTAAACATGCAACTGTCGTCGTCTGTTATTGCTAAACCATATTCGATGCTGTTGTTTATGTGAACTTGAAAAATATTTTCCGTTCTGTGCATTATTCAGAAAAACTGCAAAGGCGTTATTGCATTATTCATCGAACATATGACTGTGTCTGTGTGTTTCAGAAAAACAGCTGCTAGTAATAAAATGACTCATCTGCTGCTATAGTACTCTACTAAATTTCCAGAGGGAAATCGCAACGACGAAAAAGAAAAATGAAGCAGCAGATTATCGTTAGCATCTTCACTTCCCCGAGCGCCAAGTAACGGAAATAGGACTCCTAACACTGTAAGAACCTCTCCTCTCATTCCACCTCAAATACCCCTGAGAAAACCTCGTCTCGCCATTCATCCCCGTCCTATTCTTCGCCACGAACCAAACCCTATAACTCAAACTCTGATTCGTTTCCTTGAAAGCTAAACGCCTCGGCCTTATCCTCACACTAACTCCCTCGGGCGCCTTAACCTCCGCCGTGTAGACCGAGTTGGCGGGCCCCACGTTTGTCACCCTTCTCCTCACCATCTTCCTCGTCTCCCCTCTCTTGAAGATCACCGAAAACGACGGGTAATTCAAGCTGAACCCTTTGTTCTTCCTAAGCAGGTCGCGGCAGCTGACGTTTCTGTGCGTTATGCTGAAAACGTCCGCTCTGCTGTATCCCAACGAGCATAGGTGCGTTATGTGTTCGTTTGGGCTCGTTTCGTACACTAATCCCGGCCGAATGGCCCGCTCGGGATTCACGTGGCCCGACCCGATGGCGAAAAGCCCGGCCAGCTTTTCCCCGTCCATGATGGGCTTCCCCGAATGGTCGGTTGCGTCGGCGGTCGTCATGAGGGCCGACTTTATGGCGGACGGGGTCCACTTCGGATGGGCCGAGCGTAGTAAGGCGGCGAGCCCGCTCACGTGGGGACACGCCATGGACGTCCCGGACATGACTGTGAAGTCGACCCTTCTAGAATCTTCCGGAAGCCCGCTCGGCCCGAGGTTCTGAGGCCACGCGGCGATTATGTTGACCCCCGGGGCGATCATATCGGGCTTTAGGACCGTAGGGTCGGTGAAGCTCGGGCCCCGCGATGAGAATCGGGCCACGGTCGGGGCCCGCGATTTCCCGATCTCCGTCCCACCGAATACGATCCTCGCCTTGGGCTTCTCCGTCGAGTTGAGGTAATTCTTTAGGTAGTACGCCTCGTCGGAGCCTATCAGCGTCGCCGGGATGACGTGGACGTCCACCGAATCCTCCTCGAGGTTGATCTCCGTGTTGGCCAATATCATCGCCTCTCCGCCCGATTCCCTGACGATCTCCCCCTTCTCGGCCCGCCCGTTAATCCCACGGTCGCAAATTACCATTTTGCCCCTCACCTTCTCCCTCGGGAGCGAGCCCCTCAGGCAAAACTCGCTTCCTTTCTCCCCGCCTGTCAAATAGACCACCTCGAGCTCTCTCTGGGCCGACGCATTTCCCTTCCCGGGGTACATCGACTCTCCATACAGAACTTTCCCGTTACCCAAACGAATCACAGCGGGGAACCGCCGGTCGAGCGTTCCCGCCCCTATTGTGGCTATCCACGGCGCCTCGTTGGCCACCGAGCTCTCGACGGGCCCGTTATTCCCCGCGGCGCACACCACCGTTATCCCGCGCTCCGTCGCTCGGAAGCTTCCGATGGCTATGGTGTCCTCGTACAGAGGGACGGGAAATCCTCCCAACGACAGAGACAGCACGTCGACTCCGTCGGAGATAGCAAAATCCATCGCGGCCAATATATCGGAGCTATAGCAACCGCTCGACCAGCAAACTTTGTACACTGCGATGTGGGCCCCGGGCGCCATGCCTCGGGCCACCCCGGGCCCGAACCCGAGGACTCCGGAAGTCTTCACGGGCGACCCGGCCGCCGTCGACGCCGTGTGGGTCCCGTGCCCGTGCGAATCCCTAGGAGATGCGTATTCCGTCACCTCGTCACGCGAGGGATTCAGAGAAGCCAGTCGGTGGCCCTTTCCGAAAAAGCGGGCCCCGACGAGCTTTTTATTACAGATAGATGCGTTGAATCCCTCCCCGCCCTGGCAAATGCCCTTCCACCTCTTCGGTGGGGGCGCCATGTGGCGGTCGTCAAAGCTTGGGCTTTCGGGCCAAACGCCAGTGTCGAGGACTCCGATGATCGAGCCCGCCCCGAAGTTGGAGACCTTCCACGCGCCGTTTTCCCTGGTCGGGCTTAACCCGAGGAACTTGTATGAGTACGTGGTTTGTACTTCGAGCTTTCGATCGGGCCTCACCGCGATGACTTCCCGGGATTGTTTGAGGGCCTCGACCTCGGGCTCGGAGAGTCGGGCGGAGAAGCCCTCGAAGGCCGACTCGTAGGAGTAGAGAAGGCGGGAGGATGGGCTTTCATCTAATGGAACGGAGTTTTCGAGGACGGAGTGGTGCCAGTGGAGGGTAGAGGGGAAACGCGCCCGGGCCGGGCTTTTGGGGTGGAGCTGGACGACGTAGGTTTGTAAGGAGAGTGCATTCGATGGCGAGGATGATGATTGATGAAGGCAGTGTAGGAAAAGGAATGTGTAGTAAAAACATAGGATTTGGACATTCTTCTTGGAATGCATTTTTGCCTTTGCGTATTATTATTAGTAGTACTAAGTTTTGATGGTTATGGTGCATTGTAATGTCTTCTCTGCTAGTTATAGTATGGAGTGAGGCTCTTCTATGGCAGAGAAGTATGAACAAGCTCGTGAAACCGTAAGAGCTCTCTTCCTCACGAGGATCATTTGGGAGAGAGAGAGAGATGGGAGAGAGAAAAGTATTACTATGGGGTTCTTTTGAATTTTACTACACAGTGGAGTGGAGTGGGAGCCTATTTGAGTTTCTTGAAGGTGTTGGTATGACGAATATATGAGTAGTCACGAGGGATTCTTCGTTGAGTTTAATGATGTCGATTTCAAGCAACTAGGGTTGCAAATGAACCGAATATTTTCGGTTCGGTTCGAGATTCGATTCGAAATTTAAGATTCGAATTCGAAATAAATGAATACGAATACGAATACAAATACTTTTTATGATTCGAATAATTTCGAATACGAATAAGAATATGTCTGTATTCGATTCGAAAAATTAACGAATATTCGATTCGTTTAATGTAATATATATTTAAATAATATATTATATATATACTTGTAAGCCGAAATAAAATATTAGACCCAAATTATTTATTTGTTTTGACCCATAAAAGGAAATAAAGCAAACCCTTCATCTATTTAACCCACGCTCCAAGTGTAAAAATAAAAAGCAAATACGAACATTGAGTTGTTTCTTAGATTTTGTAATTTTTCGGAAATATTTTGTAATTCTAACAGGTTTTATGGGGAAAAAAATTGAAATTTTCTTTCGAATATTCGAATATTCGAATATTCGCGAATATATTCGAATACCTTATCGAATCGAATCGAATCGATTTTTAGGATTCGAATACGAATCGAATCGAATACGAATACTTGGAAAAATTAACGAATACAAATTGAATATTATGATATTCGATTCGATTCGGTTCGTTTGCAACCCTACAAGCAACACGATCTGGTTTTAAATAAATGTACCCCACAAATCTTTGTCCCCTTTTTTTTTTATTTATTTTTAATGCCTCTAAACAACTGAAAGGTCAATAGAATATGCACATATATAGATGTTACCACCATCCATAGTGGGGGTGGAAATCCTTATCATACTCCACATAACTAATTAAATGTGCTATGCTATACAGGTGGTGATCCATTGTGGAATCCAATCGATGATGAATTGTTTTAAATATATATTGAAAGTAATCTCATTATATAATATGATGAGGTTAGAATATTTGAATTGGACGCTCTTCAGAACACTATTGATTGAGTTTGCCTGTAACGTGGCTCCTCATACCACGTGAAGCTTGTGCTATTACTGCAGTGTATTAATCTTTTACCATTACTGCTATTACTATTATTATTTAGCATCGGTAATATAAGAGACAAAAAAACCTCCATCTCCTCCAATGCAGATATCTTATTTCCAATTAATCAGTGCTAAGAATTAAAAACCCTAATAAGTCACATGTGTCCCATATCGGATAATTGAGAAGAAGTTGACTGACTTATAGTTGGCGGGCTACTCCACCTATCACCTAGAGGTGTTCAGACGGTTTGAAAAACCGTACATTAACAGTAACCGAACCGTCGGTCAACGGTTTGGTTAACCGTTGTCAACGGTTACGGTGAACCGTAACCGAACCGTCAATTATAAAGGTTCGGTTACGGTTCTTCATTTTCCTAACCGTAAACCGGCGGTTATAACCGTCTTTTATATAATAACTAAATATATAATTTTATTGTTCTTGTCATAATAACCAATGATAATTTATTCACCATGTTTATTTTTTATTTTTGGTTCATCAACTAGCATTAAATTGACTTCGAAAACTTAGACGAATATTGAGTGATAAACATGATCATTAGAACTAAATGCCTACGACGAGTGTCCGTAAAGATTTTCAAATTGAAGAATGAATGATAATTGTAATATTTTTTAATATTTAAGGTGTAACTTTTTTTCAAATGTTCAAGGTTATTATATAAATTTCTAACTTGGAATGGAAAGATCTTTTTTGACATTTTTATATAAATTTATCAATGTTCTTTAATTTATTTAAATTATTAGAAGGAAAAGAAAATTTAAGAATAAAAAAATCGTAAACCGGCGGTTCAAAACCTTAACCGTAACTGGCTCGGTCTGTTCAAAACCGTAACCGTAACCTTGATTATCACGGTTCGGTTACGGTTAGACATTTTTATTAACCGTAAACTGGCGGTTCATAACCGTGAACCGTAACCGTAACGTATGAACACGTCTACTATCACCAATTGGTTTTAAGGATAGAAACTCATCAACTTATATGGGCCAACTATTCTCTAAGGTGAGTCGATGTTAGGCCCAATAACAAAATGTTAGTAAGAATGCGAATTAATTGCATTTACAGTTTGATTTTAGGTTGCCAAGAATCACTTTCTCAACTAAAAACTTTCGTTCTTTTTTTTTTTATTCGGGTACCCGACCAGTTCCGGATTGGCCCGACTAACCCGATTCGCCCGCGTCGCGTACCTGGTAACGGCAGATGAGGCTCCCAAAGGGGGTTGCTGCATACACAATGATTCGAACTCGATACATTGTTTAACGATACCAAGCCGCTTACCACTTGGACCAACCCCCGTTGGTTGAAAACTTTCGTCCTTTTAATATCATGTTTCTGAATTCATATGTGTATGTTTCATCCTTCTAATTAAAGGGAGATTATTCTGCAAGTTTAGATATACTTCCTCGTCCCACTTATTTCTTGCCATCTTTCTATTTTGGACGTCCCACATAATTCTTCCCATTTCTACTTTTGATAAAAAATTCTAATAATTAAACTAATTACACCATTTATATTTAAAAAAAAGGCTTCTTAATTTGCGTCCCACTAATTAGTTTCTCTCTTCATTCCTTCAAAGTGTACTATATTAAAAAATTGTGGTTTCTTCTGCGTGCCCACTAATTTTTGGGAAGTATTATGGGATAGATGTACTATTATTTTAGGGTAAAATGTTAGATTTTTTACCAAATATTCGTGAAATCGCGACTTTTTTTGTCTTCAGAAATATAGGTTAACCAAACCGGGAAAAAACCGATAAAAATCCGTAAAACCGTATAGCAAACCAAATTTGATTTTAATTTCGTTACAGACGGAATGCAAAACCCTACCTTTCGGATTCATTTTCGAATATTTAAATTTATTATATTATAATTTTCAAGATGATGCTCAACCCAATTCTAGTGAGTCAAATCCCACCAAGATACCAAGGTACAGCATAATAAGAACAGACTCCATTGAAAAAGTTTCAGACCAAACTCATGATGTTCTTTCTTGCACATGATCGAAAATAGGGAATTTAACTTACCAGTTTTTTTTTCTCACAGGGTATTGTCCTAAAGCAACAAAGCTAGTCTTTTTTGCTCAAACATGCATATCAAGCACCACACGGAGACAACCTCCCTCGTGCATCAGATCGAACGCCTTGTTTATGTCCGCAAGAGTCAAGTTGTGCGTAATGTACTCATCAACCTTAATTTCCTGTAATAGAGGGGGCAAAAAAAAGTCCTCATAGCGTGCAAAAAGCAGAAGAAACATATCAAGAAAAAGGAAAAAAGACAACCTATTCATACTCACTTTTTTCATATACTTCTCCACGAGCCATGGCACTTGCGAACGGCTTTTGAACCCACCAAAAGCAGTGCCCTTCCACACTCGGCCCGTTACGAGCTGAAATGGGCGGGTCGATATTTCTTGGCCCGATGCAGCAACGCCCACAATGACAGATGTGCCCCAACCCTATTAGTAATGTTTGATTGTAAGTAAAAGTTGAGATTTTCGTTATGTGTGTATTTGCTGTAGTGATATTAGGGGAGAGTGGAAGGGTGAAAAAAAAAAGGGATGTAAGTTTACCTTATGGCAGCATTCTAAAGCAGACCTCATAATGGAGACGTTTCCTATGCACTCGAAGCTGTAATCAACGCCGCCATCTGTGAGGTCCACTATGACTTGCTGGATCGGTTTCTCGTGATCTTTAGGGTTGATGAATTCAGTCACACCGAAATTCTTTGCTTCACGTCAGAATATATACGAAAAGGAGAAAAAGTCAAAATTTCTGGACACATATATGCTCTTTGTTATATTTGAATAGACACACACACACACTCAAGCAAGAGATTAAGACAAGCCATTCAGGAATTGGGTCTGGAAGTGCATGCGTTTGTTTTCCTTGCATATATATTCCTTCTATAAATTAAAAAGTTGGCAATGTCACGAAAGATGTGTGAAAGGGTTACCAAGAGCTCTTTTCTAGTTCCTTCTCACCTGCTTGGTTAGAAACATTGACTGGGGAGTTGTAGAATACAGAAAACATCTGATGTTCGCAAGAAAAGAACAAAAAAATGCTAACATATGATATAAAAATCCATGCCACGCCATGTAAAGAGGACTAAGAATACGTAGACAGGCACTAATATATTGTAGAGATAAAAATTGTACCCATTTCAAACTTGTTGCTATCAATATCTATTCCAATTACTCGCGAAGCACCAGCAGCTTTTGCACCCTCAGCCACCTGCATTGAGAGTATCACCACAGTTTAGCATAAGATCATTACAGGGAGTGACATTGTCATAGGGGGAATAATCTTACAGCAAGTCCAACTGTGCCAAGACCGAAAATAGCAACTATGGAACCAGGTTCCACTTTCGCAGCATTCCAAACAGCTCCTAGACCTGTGAGCATTATTAAGTTGGATGTATAAAATAACAAATAAATCTACTATGAGTTCAAAGTAACTCAGCCTTTCAAACGAAATGATATGAAGCTAATCGTTTTTTACGATTCCTAAAAGACAAATACAACAACATAGGTTCACAAAAAAGGTTCAGGAAATTAACCTGTAGGAACACCACAACCGAGAAGACAGACTTTCTCCAACGGTGCTGAAGGGTCAATCTTTGCAACACTGACATCATGCACGACAGTGTACTGACTGAATGTTGACGTGCCCATGAAATGATAGATAGGCTTCCCTTTGATTGAAAATCGGCTTTGTCGATCGCTTAGCATAACGCCAACGCCAGTAGCAACCCTCACTTTTCCACACAGATTCGTCTTCCCCGACTTGCAGAACTTGCATTCTTTGCACTCCGCTTGGTAACAAGGGATGACATGGTCACCAGGTTTAACCTCGGTCACACCTTCGCCAACACTTTCAACTATCCTGAGAAAGATTGAAGGGAGGTAACAATGACAAGTAATAAGGGGTTCATTTCTTTCAATCGAAATGATAACTCAGCTGTGGATGAAATGGCAAGAACAGCTACGAATGTTTTCATAGGAAAACATACCCTGCAGCCTCGTGACCAAGGATACACGGAAAGAGACCTTCTGGGTCCTGAACCATGCAAAAACTGTGTTGTAAAACTTCAACTCTTAAAAGTTCGAAGAAATTACACAAATGTTATCTCAAATGTAACTCAAACTAAAGCTAATCAGTCACCACATTCACACAGTATAACGAAGCAACCCATCGATCAAAAGAGCATTAGATGCATAAAAAGATGTTGCCCAGCAGATTCGTGTGTCATTGCGTTTATATCTCAATACAAAGCTTAGAGTCCTAAGCACCAACTTTCTGCAGAGATCGCGGTCAGATTCAATAACGATCTTACTACTCTACACACAAAACAGCTAACCTTAACCAATTTTCATTCATCGAACCAAATAGCATTCTTAGCAACAATCCTCTCGATATTCGCAAGATCTGCAGATTGTAAGCTGAAAAACAACCAAACCAAATATTATACCTTTCCACCCAACGTGTACGCATCGGTGTGGCACAGCGCAGTAAACAAAATTTTGACCCTAACTTCCCCGGCCTGAGGAGGCGCCACCTGTACGTCCTCAATCACTAACGGCTTGTGCGGCTCCCACGCCACCGCCGCTAAATAATAGTCAGTAAGAAAAATCTAAATCAAATCACCCGAACGCAATCTCCTAATCGATTCAAATAATTAGTTTTTGGAAGCTTTGGAGTACCTTTGCAGGTTATTACTTGACCTTCCGTCGCCATTTTTCACAGCTAACGATGCACACTGAGGGAGAGAGAGAGTGAGGGAGTGGATAATACAATCAACGCAAGAACGAGGGAAGGACACGATATACGTTCCATTTACCCAAAATGAAATAGTTAAAGGGCCATTTCGCAATTACCCAAAGTAAATAAGGAAAAGGCCCAAATTGGGAAAACTGGGCTGACCTTTTCGGGCCTTGCCCCATGACCCGATCCGTCCCGGCCTGAAGCAGTTGGGCTCGGGCCTGAATTATCGATTGGGCTATAACAAAGGAAGTCCATGTTTTTTATTAAACATGAAGCATATATGATTTTGATGTTTTGTGATTTACTCAACGTCCATTTATGTAAAATAGTTCGTTGACTTTCTTCAGTCATACATAAATTTAAGGTAATTCTATTGGCACCCACTTTTTTTCTATTTGCACCCCCTTATTAATATGTAGAGTAAACATTAATTATTTACCAGTTACATACCCCATATAAAAAGGAAAAAAAGAGTTTAATGTTAATAATTTAACTAATATGTAAAGTAATATTAAATAAATACTTGCCGATTAAAAAAGATAATTTTTTCCATCTGGCGGGCATGGTAAATGAAGGCCCGCCCCGCCCTACTGGCGGGTGGTGGGCTGGTGGGCCCGGCCCGTCCAAAAAAAAATAAAAATGAAAAAAATTATATATGAAATATTGAAAAAACATTAAAATAACCGAACGAAGTTGAATTACTCCTAATCAAATTTAATTCTTCAATAAAAATTTATTTTGTTATTAAATTTGATTAAATTAAAATTGGATGTCAAAACTATCTATATAATTCATTTATATATTATTTTTTTTAAAATAAAATATTCTATTGGCGGGTAGCGGGCCTGGTGGTCCCGGTCGTAAAAATATAAAAATGAAATAAAATTGTAAAAAATATATTAAAATAAACTAATGAAGTTGAATTACTCCTAATTAATTTATATTCTTTAATAAAAAATTATTTATGTTCTTGAATTTGATTAAAAGAAAAATTGGATCTCAACAAATATAAAAAACCTATATAATTCTCTTATATATTAATTTTTTTTAAAAAAGTATTTTTGATATTTGGCGGGCCTGCCGCCCGCAGGGGCTTACCCGCATAGGTTCGCCCTCTGGCGGGCTTGAGAAATGGCAGCCCACCCCGTCGCTTTGGCGGGCCCTCAACCCGCGGGCCCATTTGACAGTACCAGAGTGGGACGGGCCGGCCCGCGGGTCACGAGCAGTTCTAAATGTGTCATTGGTAAAATGATTAAAAGAATTAATCGTATCATCCAGTTTCTCCATCATGTGATTCATCGTAATACTCAGACTGTTAGAGTGTTCTTGCAAGACTGGTCGTAGAATCTCTGCCATAGCAATCAATTGTCATTCAACAGGCGACACTGTCTATGCACACTGATAATATATATGTCATTCAGTGTTTTTGTTAGCAATTGAACGTATTTAATTGTGGCAGACAGCTAAGTAGAGCTACAATAGATGGTTTCTCGCATTATCATTAACATATTTTTAAGTTCATTCACACACATTAGTAATCATCAAGTACAATCATTCGCTACCGTCATAAATTTCAAAAAATACACAAACCTTTCATGCGGTCTTGCATAAACATTGATGACTTTTTCTCGTGCGTGCAAGACTCCCCGGTGGCCTACATAACTTTTCCCGTCATTATCTATCAAATGCATTTGATATAAAACAATAGTCTATTTTTTAATTGTCTACACACTAACCTGAATAATACGATTCAATTTTTTAATAGTACTTATCCCATCATACAGTTTAATAACTCGCCTAAGTTTTATTTCCCTAACAAACCATTAATATATCACGCGCTTCATTAGACAATTAGACAACAGAATTTAAAAACATGACATACCAAACTAATATAGCGACAGTGTTCAAAACACGACCCACATAACATAAAAAACAAATATTGTCCAAGTTTCCTAAATAGATAAACTAACTAAAAGCAAATGTTCACATCAACAGACAAAAGCATTGGCTTCAACCCAACATTATTTGAAATACCGTTTCTCTTGTACGTTCTTCTCACACTGGGAGAATCATTGTCATTCACATTATCTCGGGCATAGTGTGGAGCGATGAGAAATTGCTTTTTTCCATGAGCAGATGGTCCATCGACTATCACTTGTTGGGGAGCAGTATTCATCTCCCGCATATTCTCAAACGTCAGAAAACATCACTTGAAATCAGAAGCACAGGTGAATTATAATTTTTAATAGTTGTGGGGCACCGTCCATCTCTAGTTTCCCTCTCTCTTTCTTTCTCTCCCCTGAAAAAACCCTAACCCACACACAGCCGCCACCTTCTTCCCCCTTTCACCTCCCCTCCCATCCCCTTCTCCTCCTCCCCACCTCACCCCCGTCTCCTTTCTGTCAACCCGCTCCTCCCCCAACCTCCACTGGGGGGTGGGGGAGCCTGCCCTTTTTTTTTTTTTTTTGCCTTGTTTTTTTTTGCTTTTCCAGCACCCACCTCCGCCGGCCAGCCCGACGCCACCACCGCTGCCGGCGCCCTGCCCCGATGCCCACCTCCGCCGGCCGCTTCGACGCCCACCTCAGCCGGCGGCCTCGACGCCCCCTCCGCCGGCTGCCCCGCCGTCCGCCTGCTAGGAGCTTCCTCCGTTGTGCCCGGCGTACCCTTACGACAGCCCGCCGCCTTCCGTCAACCACCGGCCGCTGTACCCCTCCTCTGTCTTCCGGCGTTCGTCTAAAAAACTTTCTCTCCCGTCCCTCGGATCGGGAGCCTTTTCTCCTTTATGGAGCCCCAGTCTGATAAAATAAAAATCTAGAAGTCGAAGACCAAGTTAAAGTGAAGAGTATAGTAGATTTAGCTTGATAGCTTTTTCTGTTATAGGTTCTTTAGTTCTTGGTTGTAGATAATAGGTTTTATTTTCTGTCGATTTTTTTGTCCCTTGTGGACCTTTGTCTCCCCACGTGGGAGTGTTGTGCCCCTTGTGGGTCTTATTTCCTCTTTCTGAGGACTTGTTTCCGTTTGGCGCAATGCGACCAAACGGCTATGTGTGCTGTTTAGCACGTATGTACTCGTATTTCAGTAATGGCAAGCTATTGTTGGAAAAAAAAAATCAGAAGCACAAAATATTTTTTTACTTATCGAAGAAGAATGAAACAATTGGATAAAGATGACAGCAGCAATCTGTCCACGCATGAACTGAAGTTTCTGGAGGATGCTAAGCTTCTCTTCCATTAAGATATCAATCTGCCGAAGTCGTAAACATATTATGCAAATACATGCTAATTTCATAGGATAGTTGCACGAAAAAATGCACCTTTTTTTGTGATTTGATGTTGAAATTCTTGTAGCTAATGTCTTCACTCGGTCGTTCCAGGTTGATGGCTTTCATCGACCATTGGCTTCTTTTCAGGACTTTTGCATTGGAATTCATCTTTGTTATCAACGTTTTATCGGAATTCTAGAAAACTTCTTCTTCTCCACTGCTATCACTCTCGTCGACTTCGAAGGTCTCAAACGGATTTTCCATACTGCTTCGATGTTTGCACCAGACTTGGAGATTTGAGACGATTTGATCTTCGAAGAATTGAGTCTGAGCTTGCTCTGCCGCGGCGTGAGGTTGAACCCTAACAGTGTGCATAAATAGAATTACACAGTCAGCGAAAAAATCAAAGTTGAGGAAGGCTCCTTCCAGACTGCAACTGACTCTCAAGTGTAGCTCGGAAACCCTGAAGGGAGGGCACGAGCGACCTCTGTAGGAAGCGGTGTCCTCCGGAGACCGCGACCGAGCTAGCAGTAAGTGATGGGAAGAGACCCCAACCAACCCCAGCCCGTGAGCCCAAAAAGCGGGAGGGATGGGGTATGCTAGGGGTCGGATCCCAGAGCGCGGATGGAGAGAAAAATCTGAATAAGGAATCCAGACCTAGTTTCGCAAAATATTTTCAACAATCAATTATGTAAATCTAAAACAACAGCTAACCCTTTGTGCAAGAATTGAAATGCAATCCATGATACTGGAGCTAGGTTTCCCCAATTCTCGCTGATGAACTTGTATGCATTTTGTTCGTAGGTATAATTGTACGAATTTGGGGGCGATTAACTACAGTTAAATTGTGGCTACGAGTTGCGAAATAGCTATGACATACTCGCGCAACTAAGAGTCGAAATAAAATACGGTGTAAAGAGAACTCAATGAAAAAATGTACCTGCTTACCTCAATGCCAGAGGCAACATTTCTGTTGCTCTTCCTTCCCATTTGCTGTTGCTTTCTCCCCAAATATGCACGCACTGCCTATGAAAACTAAACGCTGTAAGCCAAAATGTATTTGCTTTTGTAAGCAGTGCTTATTTTTATTTCCGGAGAAAGTAATTGACAAAAGCTTTGCAAAATAATATCAACCGTCCACTTAATATTTTATTGATGACTGTATTTCAATATTATGGGTCGATTAACTTGATTCCATTATCATTTTCGAGTAATTGCAAACAATTTATTTATTACATAACATGTGCACTAAGTTTTATTTGTGAATCAAGAGAATAGTGTGGTAGAGAATGGTATAAGAACTCATTAAAGGGAAAATCCGTTCATATGTTCGACTTTTAAGTTGCTGACTTGAAAACAAAAAACAAAGAGTCGATAATACTCGATTGAAGAAACATTATTTGTAATTAATTGAGACCTATCCAAAATATACGTATTAATATGTTGTCTTCAGCCGTATATGAAGAGACACTACATGAAATCTTGCCTCTAGTACATGTTCATACAACCATACACACAATGAGTTCTTCACTAACAAATAGCGAAAGAAGTGGCTTACGATACAAAGAACACAAAAGCAAATGTGGCAGGGAATATGATATTAAGATCGTGGTACCGACGAACAAAAGAGAAGGTAAATTATTTTGTATTTGCAAGAGTGGATACTGCGAATTTTTCATGTGGCTGAATCCAATAGACTTCAATATTCATGACGACGAAGCAATATCAGACTCGGAAATGTTTCTACCAAAGAGATGTAGTATTCAAGCTGAACATATCGGAGACTTGTTCTCCATATGCGATGATCTCGAAAAAAGGACAGCGTCGCTCAAGAAGACAGTAAAAATGATGAAATTCAACTTGGCCGGTGCTTTGATTGTTCTATGTGGAATATTATGCATGTAGTCAGTGTATGTTTCAAGGGTTCGCCACATGACGTTTCATTTGTTTATGTATATGTGCAATCTACAACCGTGTCGAACTTGTACTGTTGAAAAAAACCAATTATCCTATATGATGTTAGGAAACAGGGAGGCCCCAAAAACAGAGCAAAAACAGATACGTATAGAATAAATACAGGAAAGCACCAGTCTTTCAGCATTTTTGATAAAACAGTTCCAAAGAACAACCCAAAACTATTCGAACAATTACGTCAAAAAACTACCAACACGCATCAAAGACCGACAGATGTTCTTTCATTCCAAGGAGGCCAATGCCAGTATCTGTAGAAAACAGAGGCTGTAAGATACTGGAGAAACTCCTTTATCTGCGAAAGAAGGAACTCGTGGAGTTTATCGCTACGAAACATCATGGAAAATGCATTCCTGAGTACATGAACACCACAGTCTCCCCTGCATAAAGTAAACAAATACATATTCAGCCATATTAAAATAGAAAGATATAATTAGTGACAACATTACCCATTTCCCTGCTGAGGAGTTCTTCTGTCCCTGCCAACTTTAAACTTGAACTCAGAATTCACCACACCGATGGCCTTCAGGGTCAACGTAATCACATCGACATCATTTCCCAACGATGAACGTATGATACGCATATCACGGTCATAATCAATGCTCGAATCGATAATGGCAAAGGTGTTTTGTTCAGGGACAACAGCACAAAGAACCCAATGCTGGTCATTCACATTGAGCTGCATGACAATAAGTCTAGCATTCTTCCAGCTACACGACGGCCAAGAAGCAAACTGTCCCATAATAAATGGCATAACATCATTCAAGTTGGCCACCCCATCTTTCATCTGTAACTTTGTCACAAATTGACTGAATGCCGTACTCATAAATGCAGTTTCCTTCATCGGATGCAAACAGAGGCCTTGCCTTTCGATGAAACCGCGCAAGCATTCATCAATATGCTGCAATATATATTTAAGAAAAACTTTCACAATATTTTAAAGATAATTAAATTTCAACACCAACATAGACGGATAAAAACTCACAACATCACCCAGCCACGTCCCTGGTTTCATGAGCTCAATGAAAAAATAAGATTTAAGACTCACGCCCAACAGACCCCTTCGAACATACCCCGACCTCATTTTGCTTATGAATCTCTCTGCAGCCGGCCACATTCGCAGCTTGTACAGAACATGTTCATCGATTGCATGATTCTTGTATGGCACTCGCTGACAGTTTGGAAGGGCAGGCAAACACACTTCATCTAATCTCCATTTCTTTGCAGCTTGAACCTGTTCGCTCGAATCCCTTTCTGCATTCATTACAATTAATACATATATAAGAGTAAACAAACAAACAAATCTAAATAAACATAAAACTCATGTAGCGTTTCAGCAGAAAATACCCTACAAACCAGACTGAGATTGGCTGAACTTCTTAATCGTTTCATTCATAATGCTGATCTGATTTTCAACAGACTGCAGAAGTTTCTCCATGGGCTTAATTTTCTGATCAAATTACTCCTCGTGAACATGAATGCTGTCAGCTGCTTCTATGTTCGAAAGCCGCTCATTAACTTCAATCAAAGACGATTCCCATCTGTTTTTATGCACAAAACCTGCTCAGCATGATAATCAACCATATTCCACACACCGGTGACCTCATTCAAGATGTCAGCAACTCCTGGAATGATTTCTTCACAAGCAACGCCTTGACAAGATTGAACTCAAACTCTACCCCGATTCGGAATTTCGGTATAAGCAAAACCTGTAGCAACATCTGGTACAATCGTCTCCTCGATAGCCACATGCTGATGACTTGTTTTATATCCTCATTATTTTCGTCAGGATCATCAGAAGAGACCTCAACAGTCTGCGTTATCTGGGACCCTGTTGAGTGACTATCGTCACTCAACCGTTCATTCAACATAGGATGCTCAGTCATCGTCTGATCTGCCTGTCAAAGATCATCATCATAGCATGTCTTTTCATCCAAGCATCGACCATCAGGGTCTCGAACTTCCAAATCACTTCCTTCCATTTGACTTTTCAGAACAGTGGACAACGGATGCAGACTTGCATTCACGGTAGCCTGCGCACTGTTGTCTTTCACAACTACATCTGAACTGAAACATTGATGAACACTTTGAGGGGTTTTGGATCCCTTCTCTTTCAAACTGCATGCCGCTCCCACCATCCCGTGCATGCTCAATACATAGCTGTTTGCTTCGAATTATCGGGTCCTCCCGTCCGCCGTCATCATAACACAACGTATTGTCACACCTAGGTACACCAGTAACTTCTCCCATTTCCAACTGCAAGAGAATAACTGGAGATGCCACCTGATCACCGCCAAAAGCGCCACTCTTATAACACATATTTTTCGTCTTGATTGCCGGTCGCAGGTCAGCCAGCATTTCGTACAAAGTTTTTGTCTCCCAATCACCGTCATCACATTCACTCGCCAAAACACCGGAAAATACAGCCTTCGGTTGTGCGTACCGATCACCGTTATAGTCAGGCTGATGATCTTGAGGAGATTGTTCAGCAGTCTCATGCACAGACTGTTTATTCAACGAACATCCATTGTCATCGTCAGAAACGGACTGTGAGGATAATCCAGTTTTGGACGACGACAGACTAATTAGCACAGGAGACTGTAAAGAAACATTCTTCTTAGCTTTCTTCAACCGTTGAGAGGACCTGCTCCCAACGGTTGCTTTCTCAGATTTCTCTTGGTTGCGATGAATCGGGCGGCCCATAGTTGTTTTCTCAGACCCTTTACCCCCCGCTGTGCAAGCCTTTCTTGCAAGAACGTTTGCTAGGCAGACACTCAGAAATATTTGCTTGAGCAGTTTCACCTACCACAGGCTGCTCATGACCAACCTCTAGATTAGATGGAACAGACGGCATACACACGACTGCGACACCATTTAATAAGTAACTTGTTATCCTCTCAATAACACCAGAAGTGCGAATCTGTTCAAAAGTACTTCTTGTAAAGAACCCTGCCTCGCGTTCATCTGTTGTAGG
The DNA here is from genome assembly GCA_027422505.1 of Craterostigma plantagineum. Classification (NCBI taxonomy): domain Eukaryota; kingdom Viridiplantae; phylum Streptophyta; class Magnoliopsida; order Lamiales; family Linderniaceae; genus Craterostigma; species Craterostigma plantagineum. Next base: position 20,537,448 of record JAPQWV010000012.1, read on the forward strand.
CTGCAAGAGACCTCTCTAAACTCCAAACTTCGAAACCCACCACCCAATTACTTCATCCATTTTAAGAGAAGCCTTAGTATTCCACTGAGTTGTCTTCCACAAACACATGCGAGGAACCACTCGTCCTGGCCCATCCAAAGCAGTAGCAAAGTTTTGTGCAATTCCAGGTATGCATTCATATGCAAGAACCTGTGCAATACAAAATCTAACACACGTATGTCATTCGATTCAATACAACAAAAAGAGTTTAGGAACCGTATATTTAACAAACATCTACACAGAATTCACGTATAATATAACAACTAATTTATTATACCTGCAAAGGATGCACGAATCCACCAAGCGTCAGTCCTTTATACTTCTTAGCCCCATCTAATGTATTCCTAACTATGCGTTGAGATACGTCCTTTTTCAGCGATCTTAGAGCGCTTGCATACGCAACAGTTCCCCATGGATAGTTGTTGAATCTGTCAAAGTCCTCCACCAAAGAAAAGATTTCCGATCTAACTATGACATTTTTTCAAGAACTTCGCTGTTCCAGCACCCCAACAACAAATACGATGCAAGCTAATTTCAACTTTTCAACATTAACCCTGTTGGGCGAACTTCTCTTGAATTTTGATAACCGGTCACGAACGCCATCTAGATGTATGATACTCTTTCCAGGAAAGTGTCTCAAAACAAACTCGCTGTCATCAGAAATTTCAGGAACAACAGAAAATTTCATACCCGTTAATAAGCAGTATTCCAAACGTGAGAATCGAATGGCCGATTTGTTAACAATCATCAGATCATCTGATTCAGTCACTGCAATCTGCGACTTCATCAAATACCAAATAAGCTGCCCTGATACGCAGAATTGGTCGGCACACTTAATAAGGTCTCCAAATTGGGTCCTAGAAACCAGCTCTTCAAGTTCCTTCTTGTTCAATGTATTGACAATGAGCTGACTAATAGACTGATAATCATAGCACAACGTCAGCTTGCAGGGAACAAACACGTCAGGAGGAATTCGAGTGTCAAGAACCTCCTGAGTAGACAACAACATGCATAAATTAAGAAACCTGAAGAAAGTCGCATACATGCACACACACCGCATAAAAACACAAACATCAAAACTAAGAAACAAGTAGGCAAAACTAACCCTTATAACTATGGTATTAACATTAGCTTCGCAGGACGTCATCTTCGATCCTTCGGGATATGAACTGCACTACTTTTTGTTGGAATAGGACAACCCCGAATGGCAATGAGCTTGTCCCGCACTTATTAGTCAAGAAGCATGAAATAGGACAACCGCGAATGGCAATGGCAATGGAATAGGACAACCGCTCTTCAAGTTTCTTCTTGTTCAATGTATTGACAATGAGCTGACTAATAGACTGATAATCAGAGCACAACGTCAGCTTGCAGGGAACAAACACGTCAGGAGGAATTCGAGTGTCAAGAACCTCCTGAGTAGATAACAACATGCATAAATTAAGAAACCTGAAGAAAGTCGCATACATGCACACACACCGCATAAAAACACAAACATCAAAACTAAGAAACAAGAAGGCAAAACTAACCCTTATAACTATGGCATTAACATTAGCTTCGCAGGACGTCATCTTCGATCCTTCGGGATATGAACTGCGCTACTTTTTGTTGGAATAGGACAACCGCGAAAGGCAATGAGCTTGTCCCGCACTTATTAGTCAAGAAGCATGAAATAAATAGCTCAATTTATTTTCAATTTGGGTGTAAATCGGATTTTCTGTTTACATTGACAAAAATAGCCCTTAGCAATGACTAGCATCGACCCTTGACTTTAATTAATCAGTCAAACCATGTAATGCAAACACAATTAATTCTATTGGAGACCTACCGTTCATTCAATTACACAAATCTAACGTATTTCGCATAATGCCTAATTACACGATAGTGAGGAACATCATTGGGATACATAATTACTGGAACACAAAGTATATAGGTAACAGACGGCGATCAAAAAACGAACCCGCATAATTCTCACAACATTAATGGTATATAGGATAAGCAAAGCCATTATTATCAGCTGCCATCACTGATAAAAATCCCACAGTGATTGTAAGAACTATTACATCTTAAAGCAATACCACAGTGAAATTTCAATGCTAAAGATCCTTGCAATACCACGAATAGCATATGATCACCGGGATACGATCCTTAATACAGGCAGGAGCCACGACGTCTCCCCCCCACCACCACACAAAACAAAACCAAAATATTAAACAAATATCATAGGAAAAATGAAAACAAGCAGGCTTTACAAACCTCTACATGGCAGCTAAACATTCAATATACTGAAGTGTCCATTAAATAAAATGAAGCTAAATAGCTGTATTTGGATTGACATACAAACTCAACCGAATATTTACCAACACAAGACTGTATAAAAATCTATTAATCAAACAAATAATACTACGACTATTGTCTTATAGGTCAACGTATAGAAGATAATGGAAACCACAGCCCAAAAAGTATAGTTAATAGTACCGGATGAGACAACATGCCATGCACTACTGCCATAACCAAAGAAAAGCAAACATCCAATTGCGCACGACCGACCGGAAATCCTTCAATCAAACGAATAATTATACCGCAACTGTTCCACAATTCGATAGGTAGACGATAGTCACTTGCAACATATTACGTTCTTGCTAACCAACAAACCCAAATCAGAGAAATAGCCTTGGAAGAGATAATTGCAAACATTCTAAGACTTATAAGTTAAAGACGGGCATATAGGCTTAATTAGGTGCACTAGTGCCATAACCAAAAAACACGAAACATCCATTTGCGCAAGACCGAACAGAAACCCTTCAATCAAACGAATAATTATACCGCAACTGTTTCACAATTCGATAGGTAGATAATAGTTACTTGCAACATTTACGGTCTTGCTAACCAAAAACCCAAATCAGAGAAGTAGCATTGGAAGAAATAGTGAAAACACTCTAAGACTCATAAGTTGAAGGCAGGCATAAAAGCTTAATCAGGTGCACTACTGCCATAACCAAAAAACACCAAACACCCATTTGCGCAAGACCGAACAGAAATCCGTCAATTAAACGAATAAGTATACGGTAACTTTTTCGCAGCTCGATAGCCAGACGATAGTTACTTGCAACATATTACGCTCTTGATAACCAAAACCCAAACCAGAAAAGTAGACTTGGAAGGAATAATTGAAAACATTCTTAGACTCATAACTTAAAGACGGGAATAGGAGCTTAATCAGGCTTTACGCCTTTTATTAACACGACCAGTACTAATAGGAAACTTATTGGAAGCCCAGCGGACGCCCGTTCACCACCGCCGTCCATGTCGTGCGCGATGTCGCCACGCCCATCAGGAACCGAAGCAAATTCAGATATATTTGCGGGGCCCTCGATGCAAGCTAGCACACCAGGGTGAGTCTTATCACAAACCAAGTTGTCTTCTCTCCCACAAACATCCCCGCCACTAACAAAAACTCCCTCACGTTTCACAGGGTTTCCAGAGCCCTCAGGTCCATAAACAACGGCAGAATTGGTCACGACGACATCAAGAGGATTAGCAACCAAACTAACTGGCAAAAAGACTAGAATCACATGGAACACCAAGGTGCGCACCAACCTACTCAGACAAAAATAGAGAACCATTAATAAGATAACATGGATTTGGTTTCACGCCGGACATCAATAAACGACCGAAAAGCAAAATAAACATAATCGGACCAGAGACACGGCTGAGGTGGCCGGAATACACTCTTCGGACATATGGTAAACCGTAAAGCTCCGAAACATGCTTCGAAAGTCAAATGGTTTAACCTTTACGTAGAACTTAAAGGTCTTGCCGACCAAACCCAATATACAGCCCAACACATTGCCGACGCCCAGGTCATCAATGGGTGTTTCAGCCTGCTACGCATAAAACAAAAAAAAAAAATCAGGCCAAAGAAATGCAAAGAAACATAAATGACGCACAAGGACACAGCGACGGAGCGTAGGGGTCACCAATTCTTCGGCAGTCGTGCATGCAATCTTCCGGCTAGGACCATCAAAAATGACAAATTGCAGTATCAGAACCATCCTCAACGACAATTTCAATGCGAAAACTGTTATTAGCAGGTAGAAGAACGTTACGCACAATACGAAATTGTCACATGAGGCGACTAGTGCGATTTAATACCATAGAATGCCAACCGCATTAGCATCGGAATACCTCCCGCAATTCAGAGCCACCCCGAATTTGTCAAGCTTACTCGAACATCTAGACACGATATATAATACCATCCTTAATCTGTAGACAAATTGTCGGCATAACCATCATGACACATCTGAGAAAATACATTGTAAATATATCAACTGCACCTGCTCGACTTCTCTATATAAAAATTCATGAATTGCCGAAATAGGAAACACAGGGATCTCAGCCCGAACCATAGTCTGGAAAACGGCATGCCGTCGTTCACTAGCGCCCAACCTGTAATGTTAATATGAGTAAACTTCCAAACGCAAATGAAGGAGTAAAATGACACTATAGATACAACCAACCTCTTCCGAAGCACGTTGACATCATCAACCTCACAGTTAAGGTACAACTTCGACGAAGTCGTTGTATTCAAATATAGATTACCTGCATGATGATATTTATTAAGACGATGCAAAAGCAGACAAAACTGTGAAGTACCATATACCTCCAAAATATTTGGGATTAACACTCGTTATGATGACAATGTCATTTTGGTTACCGGCAGACTGAATATCATTACAAAACTCAAGCGCCTTCTGAGACCAAACAGTGACAAAAGCATCTTTAAAACTGCATAAAACCATGCATTAAAATGAGACGATTCATAAACGAAACCGGTATTCAATATAAAAAACACCATATGAAGTATATACCCTTCCAAAATGACCTTGAGAACAGCCCTCCTCGTGCTGCTGTTATCACCAACTTCTGGCTCAACTACTTGCGTAAGCAAGCCAATCACATCTACAAAAATACGTAGGGATAACTTGATACCATTGAAGAGGATATGATAAAAGTCTCGCAGCACGTCGCAACCATACCAGGCAACTCCTGATTACGACCAGCTAAGTTAATGAATGCATCGAAAGACCGGACGCGAAACTTGTGCAGGCCTATAGAATAAGAATCTCCGGAAACCACATCCATGGTAGTATGCTCATTGAACCTCATCATGCAACGATGATCAGTGATACGGTAGCTAGTATGTGCATTGACAACCTCAAAATTTGATATAGAAAATAAAAGACCGTCCTTCAAAGAATCCTGGAATTTGTGAGCCATCTGGATTTGAATTGTAGCATGCATGGTCGTGTCCTCTACCAATAAATTAAAACTTCATCATATACAACAAATATGAGACTAAAAATTGTCGAGTATTCAAAATCATAGACTAAATAACCTTCTCATCCAAGACCAAAAGATCAAGACTCATGGCAGCCCCATTTTTACGCAAGTTCCTCGACGTCCAGAAACGGAGAAGATGCACGACGACAGAGACTAAACAAGACTTAGGGGTCAACTCACCAAGAACGCATGATTTAATTAAATCACTCATGTTGACGGCACAATAAGTAAATTATATTCAGAATGTCGTGTGGACGTGAGCAGGGACAAACTCCAATTTATAGCACATCAAGGAGTAACAAATCAAACGCTCGTCAAGAAGACGAAATGTTACACAGAATATGCAATTTAAGATGCACTACCGACAGTGAATGCAAGCAAACGAAGCGAAAGACCTTTGGAATACCCACCATGAATGCACTACTGCCAATACATTTAAGAAAACGAAACGCACTGCGATAATCGACCAGCTAATAAGCATCGTACTTAATATAGTGACCACTCATGCGACGTTTTATCATGGATACGAAGCATTTGTTCATGGAAATATCGCGTGTGGAATGCACTACTGCCAATGCAGATAGCCAAATGTAACCCACTATAGCGAACGACCAGGTACGAAGAACCGAACTTAATGCATTGACCACTCATTAGTTACAACACAAAACGTTCAAATAGACCTGCGTGAAGCATTAACCAGGTACACTCATGAAAAGGATGCTCTACGACCGTTGATGTCACACAACATAATGGGGCAAGACCGCGGTACAAATACATGAACCTCATTAATGGAAGACGACCATTGACGTTCCACGTAACATAAAATGCATTTACTACAGGGACAAACCCGTAAACACACACAACCAAAGTGAATAAAATCAGTCTCACGACGACACGTCACCAGAGTACGAGGAAGCTACACATTCGTACATTGCACATGGACATAAACAACATAAAACGACAACGTTTGGAGGCGAATATTTATGGGCGGGGGGAATCGACTCTTTCAGGCACCGAAGTAAAATCACTTTCTCTTGCGGGAGGATTTTGCCGACGTGTCATCGCAGTAGAGACCCTATTCAACTTTTATATTATTGAATAATATATCACAATAAACTACCATATATGATTTTATATTATAATGCATATATATTAAACATATCATATACTAACATATTTTTTTATTGTACCATAATATAATGATACTATCTTATATCATATTAGGCTATATTGTAACATAGTGATAACTATATGATATATATTATATTATGTTAAATATCGTATAATATTATTTTATAGAAATTTAGCATGGTATATTAATATTATTACATAAATATGGAATTATACTATATTATATATATTATGTTATTATATTACGTTATGTTGTATTATGTAACATTATATTATTGAATAATATATTTCAATAAAATATCACATATTATTTTATATCATAATGCGCATATTAAACAAATCATATATTATATTATACATATTATATTGTATCAAATAATTTATAAGACAATGATACTATGTTATATCGTATTAGGCTATATTGTACCATATGATATATATTATATTGTTAAATATCGTATAATATATTATTTTATATACCTTATTTGATATTATATTATATATTATTACAATGTTTGATATTTTTCTATAATATACAACATTATCTGACATTATTTGTTGCAAAAAACATAACTACATAACCATAGATCGCAACAAAAATTGTTCTTCATTGTTATTCTTATGGTTTAATTGACATGTTAATATCTTCTTCAGTGCATAAAATTCAGTTCTCCACAAAAACAATAGTACACGCACGCATGGTTCAATAAAAATGTAATGAATGTGTTCCGCAGCCACTAAATTTTTCAGGCCTCCCACAAACACAATATTACACATAGTCAGTCATACAATTTAAAAATTTGCTATTGGGAAACTATGATTTGACAGGCAAAGTCCAATATGATATTATATTATATTTTATAATATTTTATACTATGTAGTACTTCATTAGTGTTTCCAATTATTGGCGAATATAGGAACTAAATCTAACGGTAAGATTCGGTGGGATTGAAATACGATGAAAGATTCATAGATATTATTAAAGAGCAAGGTCTAACATTTTTTTTGGGCAGGCAACCTAACACACATGCTCTGTAAGCGGTTCCATACAAATTACTTATTCAAGACTCATCTTCCGCTTCTTGGAAGAAACAGTTCCGTTACAAATAGCCTTTTGCACGCCAACGCCCGTAAGACAATTGTCTTCTGCTTGATCCGAGGCAACCGAGTCTGGACAAAAGTTATTTGATGAACATTTCTTTTCATCGTGAAAATTGCCATCCTTTTCAACAACCGTTATTGCAGAATTTTCATCAAACCCGCCAGCCTTCTGCAACTCCGTGTATCCATGGTCACTACCAACATCCCAACTCCATCGAGAGCGTTGTCCTAACAAATCACCACACAAACAAAATAGGTTATCACACAATTCAAAGGCTTAGTGTAAAACTCAAATACCTTTGCATTGTCCACGAAGACATCATCGGACTTCTGAACAGGTTGCTCCAGCATACGGGAGACAGTAAAACTCCGGAACATGCTGCGAAAATCAAAAGGCTTAACCTTTATGTAGAACATAAAGATTCTGCCAGCCAAGCTTGATATGCAATCAGGTATTTCACCACCCCCGGTCCATCATCAGAGTTAACATACGCCTGAAAATTCATTTCTATCGTAAGAAACATGTTTCAACACAATTAATGTACACATATCATACAAGGGTACCACGAATCTCCTCAGCTGTAGTGTTTGTACACTTTCTTGCAGGCCCATCGAATATAACGAATGTAGCTGTATCAAGTCATCGGCGACCATGCACTCAATTCGAAATCTACGATAAAACATGTAAAACCATTTACAATTAATGGATTGACGAACAAATCTATAAAGAGCCATGCACCAAGTATAGAATACCGTAGAATGCCGATAGCTTTCGCATCAGAGCACCTATTACATATCAAAGCCACACACGTTTTCTCCACCTTACTGGAACACTTCGAACATGAGATATAATGCCAACCATTTTTTGTGAGGATTACAGTTATTCTAGCCACGCAAATAAAATCCTTGACCTGCATATCAACTAACACCAATCAGTTTACCAAGTACTCTTTGTACCCACAACAAAGCGTAGGGGGCCATACCTGTTTATCCTCCTTATGCAAAAATTCATAGATATCAGCAATACGGCACGATTGCATATCGGGGATTTTTGTGCCAAGGGACAGTGCGACTGGTCGATCAAAAATGTTCATACTGCAATTGGCAAATACCGACATCAGGCAACTATATTAACTACAACTGACATAACTTCTGTAATAGTGTCATGTCAATGAACACTATCGCTGTAAACACGTATGGATGTAAATCTATACAGCAACAAAAATGGAAGACTGTACAACAGAGACAACATAGTAAAATATAATAGCAATGTACTCAACACCACAGAATACCGGGTAATTCCTTATTGCGGTTGGCGAACTGCATCAAAACCTCATAAGATATGAATCTAAATTTGTCGACACCTATTGAGTGCGACTTGTCATCCACCTCATCCACGACAGTACGATTAGTGAATCTCACCATACACTCAACATCAGTCATACGATAGCTTCTAGGAGAATCAACAACCTCAAAGTCAGTTATTGAATAAACTGGTCATCCTTAAGCTTAGCAGCAAATCGATCATGCGAATCGATCATCCTCAACATCCTCAACATCAGTCATACGATAGACGCCTGCATCCTCAGCAGCAAATCGATCATCCTCAACATCAGTCATACGATAGACGCCTGCATCACAGTATCCTACCAACCCAAAAAAATGAGATAAATGATAGTAAACCAAACGTACAATATACAACAAAGAGAAACAACATAGCAAACATATTGACCAATTACCCTCTCATCAAACAACAGCATATCTAGGCTCATGGGCTCTCCATTCTTCTTAATGTTTCTTGTCGTCCATGAACGGAGAAGGCGTACAACAATAGTTCCACATTTGGTTCTAGTCTTTAATTCATCTAGAGCAGAATGTTTCGTGGAAGACCCATTTTCCAGAAATCACAGTTCAATAAATTCAACACGCCGGACATACGATTATATAGACGAGTTTAATGTGTCCATTACTATTCTTTATTTCCATTCAAGCCGACCGTGAATTTCAACAGTCTTGCAATATCGATGAATAATTCATCGTATGTGATGTCTTTATGGATCATTTATTCTATCATTCCATCGTCGGTTTCTATTGTTGTAGGAGTTGAACAGGTTTTGACCACATGCAACGCATCTATCGATCGCATGACCGCACACCTGCCAGACCATTAAAAGAATGGATGTATAAATGTAAGACTCTAACTGTCACACATATGAACCATTAATGAATCATGACTATCATTAATATCTCCGCCCAAAGAATAGCGTATTATATAGTGCAATCGGCCCAAATAAAATATAGAATAATTCCTACAACGCCACGTCAGCACTTCCATACAAATTTAAGTCGGAATCGACCAACATAAACTTAGAATAGTAATCAAAATTACATCCGCGCACTTTGATTGGATGGCGGGACTCCGTTGCACACGTGTCAGATCAGGAAAGAGACTATCCAACTTTTTTTATCTATAGATACTCGAATAAACTTTTATTATCTCATCCTTGAGAAATGTAGTATAAATATAGGTCATTCCCCGAGTTCATGCACTCCATTTTCAGCTAGTAAATACAATCGGATAAGCAAATGTGACATTACAAAATTGTAAACATTGTTTGCTATTTCATTTGCATTTTTCAATGTTGATGAATTTCATTCTTTTCAAACCGTTAAGATTTTTCTCTAATACATATAATTGTGTCTGAATTCCAAATGTTTATACGGATTGTCGGTTAGAAAGTACTAAATAGGCGCAAAATTTTAATATTAAGCAAATAGAACATCAAATATGCGACAATTCTCAATTGTGTTAATGAAGAATATTTTATCATGTTCCTTGGTTGTTTATCGGAGTTCTTCGAAGAAATTTTATGAAAGTAAAAAGCGTGCCGCGACCTCGTAAGAACGTATCGAGGAAGGAAAAAGAAGCGATTAACGCTAATATGGACGATTATACTCCTGGTACGACAAATGCATCTTTTTTTATACGAATCTTTTCGGTTGGATAAGTTCGGATCACCGCGTAATCGAACGGATCGAGTAATAAAATAAAAATAAAACGAATATCGACAAACCATCCTACGCTCAGCAGGCAAGGCAAGTGTACCTATCGAAAATAGAATATAAATGGCAAGTATCCGAGTATCAAACCCAAAGGAACTATATACTTTAGAAAACCGTCGTTTAAATATCCTAGTAAATATTTTTGGTTTGATACAAATATAAATATCGATAAACTAAATAAACGATAAACACAAAAATTTGATAAAATAGCGATAACGTGGTTGAGGCGACTTTGTGAAAGCGAGCATATTTGAGACTTCGAATCCCCCTAGCTCGACCAAACGAGTGACAAGTATAATAACATTTAACTAACTATTAGATAGTGAGGATTCCTAGAGCATGCGTAAGAATTTTATACGACTGACGTAACCGCACCTTATCACATAAGAATCGTAGACAACTAATCTATGAATTAAATAGCTGACAAGCTTCCGTAACTAGTTAACCACAGATTGCATTAAAACACGATGAGCCCCACTAATAGATTTGACTCTAATCCGACGGGGTAGTTCAACCTATCTCTAGCGATGAGTTTATTCCGCTTGTTTACGAGTGGTCTAATCGTTAGCCCCTCTCTCGAGCGTAGCGTACGATTTTCCAATAATATCTTAAACACGTAGACACAATCAAACCAATATCGTAATTTGTAACCGAGTCGTAATAATTGCCAAAACAATAATACTTTTAAACACGTACTATATCACTAGGCTTCATCTTTATCTCAAATACTACGAGATTAGTAACTCATACAAAACATTAACACGAAGAGAAGAACAAATAACAACGAGAAAGTCATAATTTCTTCCCTGAATTTCGCCTATGTGGTTGATCCTTCGTTGAGAATGCACACGGCAATCGCATCTGCTGCCCCTTCCCTGCCTCCTAACACGCACGCAGTCCAATCGTAACCCAAACTTAGCTTGTTACCTCGCTCGTTACTGCTTCGCCGCGACCGTTCCGCTGGTTCTTTCGCAGCTCCGTTCACAGATTGCGGCAACAAGTATGGTGTTGAGCGGTGTGCTTCGTGAAATAAGGAGAGCCCAAGATTCTGCTCCGGTTCAGCCCCTTGCTCACTTTTCATTTGCTGCTTCTCGCTTAAGCCTTATGTGAGCGTGTATATGGCCTTCTCTGCTTTTTCAATTCACGCAGCTGACCTTATATAGATGATGGAGGGAGGGACATCAAATCTTTATGGCTGCTCAAGAATGGCGTAACTTGTTTATCTTTTCTTAAGCCGTGAGCTTGTGTGTGGCGATTTCCACTTCTTTTTCTTGCAAATCCCCATCAGGTCGCCTTTTGTCTTTTTCCTTTTTTTTTCTTCTTTTGTGTGCTCTATCGGTCGATCATGTGGGAGTGTGAGCATTGTGTGTATTGTATCTATTCTAGTAGTGGGCTTGGGCTTATTTTAGTTCTTCGGTTGTTCTTCCTTTCATTGTACTCATGGGCCCAAATGATTTTTGGGCTAGTATCTGGGTGAGAGATCCTTCAATTTTCTCCGCATCTGAATATTTCCGGTTGTAATTGTTTTTCACCAATATTCATTGAGAATGAAATAGAAACATAAAAGCATAATATCTGACAAAATTCATATTAATATCAATCGGCAATGCGCTTAACGGAGTATAATTTATAATCAAAATTCATTTATCAAATCTCCTCCTTGAACAACTTGATGTCGCCGACGTTCACTTCAATGCCAAGGTAGTAGTGAAGCACGCCGAGGTCACTCATCTTGAACGCGGCCGCCATCTCCTCCTTAAATTCTTAAGTGGGTACCTAAAGCTCTCTAATTTATTTTTGCAGATTCATCATGTGTGGTACCTCAACTCAGGTTGCTCCACACACATGACGGGAAATCAAGCGCTGCTGAGCAACTACCAAGACCGACCATGAGTAAACGTCAGATTCGGGAACAATGATTCAGCTCTCTAGGACTTGGAGATATCATTTTGGAAAATCTGACTATTAAGGATGTCTCCTACGTTGAAGGCCTCTGTCATAACTTGTTCAGCATATGCCAGTTCTGCGACAAATGATTCTAGGTGGTCTTCCATGCTGATCGGTGTAGAATCTTGGACAGTCAGGACACAAAACTCCTTCAAGGAATTCGGAAATCAAACTTATACACGATCAACCCGACGTCCGTACGGCCTTCGACTGGTATTTGCCTCAACTCTCAGACTGTAATTCAGAGAAACAGCCTATGGCATCAAATATGGCATCAACACATGTCTCATCTCAACATTGAAGCTCTTCAACGACTCTCAATGACGAAGTTGGTTCAAGATATACCAACTTGGTGTGTCAGCTTGGAAAAATGAAGCGAGCTTCTCATCACATCAAGCCAGTTGCCTCTACTTCACGTCCTTTGGAATTTCTTCACATGGACCTCTGTGGACCAATGCAAACACAGAGTATCAACGGATGCAAGTATGTGGTGGTCATAGTTGATGACATTTCTCGATATACATGTACAAAGATCCTCCGAACCAAAGATGAGACAGGGGACTTAACCGTAAATTTTGTGAACGCAACTCAGAATCTACTGCAGCAGACTATCCAGGTCATTCGGACAAACAATGAAACTGAGTTCAAGAACAAGTATCTCTGTGCCTTTTATCAGAAACTTCGGATTAGTCAGCAATTCTCAGCCGCAAAGACGTCTCAATGAATGAGGTAGTCGAAAGGAAGAAAAGAACTCTAGTGGAAGCCTCACGTACGATGCTGATCCACTCCGGCCTCCCACACTTTCTTTGGGCTGAAGCAGTAAATACCACCTGTTTCACTCATAACAGGACGGTCGTTCACAAGCACTTTGATAAAACTCCGTATGAGATTATTAACAAGCGAATACCCAACATTTCCTTCTTTAATGTCTTCGGGTGCAAGTGCTTTGTCGCGAATGATAGAGAGCAACGTGCTAAGTTCGACCCTAAAGCATTCGAAGCCACATTCGTGGGGTATTCTTCAACCTCTAAGGCGTACAAGTATACATCAAGTCCAACTGAACAATCAAGGAAAGCTACAATGTCACTTTCCAAGAAGTGGCAGTGATGGCTCCTGAGCACGTCAGTTCAGGACCCGTGCCTAACCAAATGGTTTCTGAATACGACAGTTTAGCACATCTTTAGGATGCTTTGATCTAGGCACAAATAATTTTCCCAGACATGCGACTGATTAATTGCTTAATTTTGTCAGTCTAAGTTACATTCTTGTGTCTAAAGCTCATGGGTTTGCTCCACTAGACACAAAGCCACTTTACCTATGTGAGGATTCTAGCCTTTTATTTTTTCTAAGGATTTACTCTTGATCGAGTCAAACATCAATTGCTTGTCTTAACTAGTGATACTTGCCCCATACTCGCCTCGTGTTAGATTAGGAGAAAATGATTAGGGCGCATAGGAATTCCTCACTCGGCCAAATAGAAAAATTCAATCCTTTAAACATAGCCTCTAATAATCCCTTTTGAGCCTTCTCCGATCACCTTTCTTCATTTGAAACCCGTTCAAGCCTTCAACCGAATTCCAAATTCTTCGGAGGGATATTCAAATTCGAAGTTCAAACGAGAAAAGGAGGGGGAGAAAAATACGAAAAAGGAGAGATGACAAGAGAAGGTGGAAAACGCACACGAGGAATGCTCAACGCACAAAAAGCAGTCCAAAAGAACCTGTCCACCCAATTATCGAGATCTTTCAGAAATCATAAGAAGAGGAGCATGGATCTTGCTGTGAACTTCTCCTTCGATAATCTCGTACGCTCGTCAGCTGGAAAGAGGGGCACCACGAAGTGAACTTCTCCAACGATAATCCGGTCTTGTATTGGGAAACGAGACGAGGAGCATGGCCTTGGGTATGAATTCCATAACTGTGAACTTCTCCAAATTTATAATCTCTGAAACCTCTCTAGGGATTAAAAGAAGATGTGAACGGTATCGGCCCGGGAACCAACAAGAAGAACTTCGCCTTAGATAATCTCCCAGCCTCGTAGAAAAGCGGAGCTTCAGCTTGAAAAGTATAGAAAAATACGAAAAAAAGGATGAAAAAGACAAAAGAAGAAACGGAAAGAAATGCCGACGAAGAAGAGTGACGAAGAAAAGGAAGATAAAGACGCTAAGTCCACAATTCCCAAATATTCCTTCCCTTCTAAGTAGAGCAAATTTAAAATCCTTCAAAGTCCCTTGGATTCCAAAACGACGGTCTTTCACTTAGGTGAAATGATTAATAGCGCCTCGATCACAGGTAAATTGACATAATATTGTTTGTGGTGACTTGAGTGATATACATATAAAAATCCCAAGTTAAAAATAATTGAGCGATAGAGCGAACGTAGTGAGAGTTGACGAATTGGACCATTCTATGAACTTATGACTTTAGTTTGACGACATGACTTGATGGCATACGATTTTTTCAAGTGTCTTGTGAAATTTTATGTGTGACGTTGATCGAAGCAAAATAATCTGACCTCATACTATTAATAATATTAGTATATAAGAAATAAAAGAAAATAAAAAAAAATGTATGTATATATATAAAAATATATAGATATAGTTTTTTTCTTATTTTTTTCTTTTTTTTCTTATGTTAGAAGACAAGAATTCGCACATTATGACATGCAATTTATTTTGCATATGCACTGACTTATTTAAATGCGAAATTTCTCATATATTCGCACATTCCGAATGCATGTTTAGCTTGCATTGGTACTGAATAGGTTAGATGCGAATATTTTTTTATGCTCATGCCTCACGCAAAATTTTGAATACATGTTTAGGGGACCATGTATCTAGTTCATTTTGATTAATTGCGTGTTCTATGCTTAGTACTTAAATTGATTTTTATGTGCTTACGTGATAAATCAATTTAGGCCCATTATTGAGGGGGAGCATTTACAAAATATCATGCCATAAGCTCCAAATATTTTTTATGTTTTTCTCTAAGTGTTGCAGATATTTTGTTCGAGCAAATTCGATGAGGAGGACGTCACGATTTTTCACTATCTGGAGTTAACTGCATTGGCGTAAACAGCTACGGAGGAGCCTTGATTAAAACAATTGTTGATTAACTCTAATAATTTTGAGTTGCAGATGTTTTGTTCGAATAAAAAACTCAGGGAGAGCTTTCATGAAAACAATTGTTGATTAACTCTAATAATTTTGATATCTTGTTCTAAGTGGTACATATTTTCAAATTCTGACCATGGAGCCAGATGTCACCATTCAGAATTACAGGGAGTTAATTGCATTTATTGTAATTCATAGGAGGAGCAATTATGTGGTTTTTGTCTAAGATAGGGGTCAATCTGATAAAATTAGAAATATAGGAAACGATCGGAAAACTGGATAGAAAAGGTAATTCTCAATTCCAGTTTCCCGAGCGAAAATTTGAAATGGACCTGTCTAATCCGAGAACCCAATATGATGTCAGCCCATTAATATTAGTTTACTTTTTGCAGTCGAAAAACTTTAACACGCAAACACTCAATCGAAAACCCTATAGTATCGATAGAAATTCTCTCGCGAAAAAATCTACAATAAAGACCAACTTCAAAATCCACTAAATCTTAGTTTTCAACTAATTTTCGTCTTTCTAAGGTAGAATCGACAATCTTTAGGCGATTGGTGCGTATGTATTCTGTAGTTTTTCGCTTGATTCAGTGTTAAAATTTTCATTTGTTAACTGTTCAAAAAACGTAGGATATTTTGCAGCTATTAAGACATTTTTATGTGATTATTTGGGTAAAATATTTGCGTTTTAAGATAGCTTTGATGTTTTTTGCTTAATCTGGTAGTATAAATTTTCGAAAATCTGAGTCTTATGCTTGAAATTAGACGAGTTAATTTGGTTTTGATGTTTTGAAGTTGTCGAAGAACTTTCTGGATCGCAAACAGTCTTAATTGAATTCCGATTCAATTGAGATACTGTTTGCTTCGTAAAAGATTTATTTGGCCCAAGAAACAATTTTTAGCAGCCGAGAAAAATTCATAACGGCTGACCCATATAACATATTTTATCAACCCAGTATAATACCTTGGGTAATTACTTCAACAGCTCGCATATTTTCATAATTCACAGACTGACTCAAGATTTTCATATTTCACAATGTATGCTCCCAAGTAAAATAACAGAATCAACCTATCATTTTAAGTAATTTCTGACAGACCCGATACCTACGGGGGTAATTTAACAGAAGGGAATAGTTTTAAAAGAATTAAAACAAAACGTTGTTGACTTTTTCAATTAAAAAATGGGAGTGAAGTTGATTATATTAGTAATTAGTTCACTTAACTAATAAAATTTTTAATTATCTATTTTCATAAAAAATTACTGTTCATCTTCTCCATCGTCGTTTTTTCTTCGTCTTTTTTTCTTCTGCAAAATGGTTCCAAAAAACATCCCAACGAAAATCCAACACATTAATATATTTTTCATTGTGCGCTGCATTCGCCGTCTCACTCTCAGAGATACTGTCGATAATTCGGATTTTATCGACTTCAAAATGTGTTTTTCGGATAGATAAGTAATTAGGATAAATAATTCGAATAAAATTAATTCGACCTTATCGAATGTTCGAATATATAATAATTTGAATACTATTTCGAATTATATTCGAATAATTCGAATTAGCTGTCAAGAAATGGCAGTTAAGGCATTTCGACCATAACTTTTGATTCAGAGAACCAATTACCCTGATTCAAACTTTGTTGGACATCTACTTGATTATACAAAACTTTTATGTTTTACACCTTTTGTAATTCCAACTTTATCGACTTCAAAAATGTATTTTTCGGAGACATAATTTAACAAGGTATCAATGTTCAATGAAGAGGTTCAATATGTGGTATCAATGTCTAATGAAGACGGTAATGAATTCTACAATGCGATATTAATTTAGTTGCAAAATTAATGAAGACATAAAATCATCAAACATCACATTGCACATGTTTGAATCACAACAATTTAAACACAATGCACATATTTTGCACATATATGAATCATAAGTCATACAATGTAATTTCAACACATTCAACGTGATATCCATTTACGTTTTGACGACAAACTTAACTATCAAAAACTTTTATTCTTTACATTTTCTCGCCGAAGTCTATCGACATCAAAAATGAGTTTTTGATAACTTTTCGAATGCTTTTCGAATGTGCTTTCCAGAAATGGCAGTTAAGACATTTTCGATCATAACTTTCTATTCAGACCATCAATTGTCCTGATTCAAACTTCAATGGACACCTAACTTGATTATCAAAAAATTTTATGTTTTACACGTTTTCTAACTTGAAATCTATCGGATTGGAAAATGAGGTTTTGTCTAACATTTCGAATGCTTTTCGAATTTATTGTCCATAAATGGCAGCTAACACATTTTCGATCATAACTTTCGATCCAAGACGTCGATTACCCGGATTCGAATTCTGTTGGATAGGAAACTTAATTATACAGAACTTTCATGTTTTCTACTTTTTTAAATTCGAAGTCCATCGACGTCAAAAAATGTTTTTGAAACATAGTTCAAAATTCAGAATAAAATTCGAAAAACTGGCAGTTAAAATATTTCGATCATAACTTTCGTTTCATAGCATTAATTACCCCGACTCAAATGGTTTTTGGATAGGCAACTTGATTACACAATACCTTTATGTTTTACACTTTTATGAATTCGGAGTGTATTGGCTTGGAAAATGAGTGTTCTGTAAGATGTCGAATTTTTCTTCGATTGTTGTTCAGAAATGGCAGTTAACACATTTTCGATCATAACTTCTGATCCAAGACGTCAATTACCCTGATTCAAGTTTTATTGGACAGCTAACTTAATTATTTAAAACGTTTATGTTTTATACCTTTTCAAATTCAAAGTCCATCGGCGTCAAAAATAGATTTGTTTGGATACGTAATTTGAATATAATTTGAATAAGAAATTTCAACAAATTCCAATAAAAATTTGAATCTTATTTGAATAATGCGAATTAATTTTTCGTCGAAATTCAAAAACAATTTGAATAAAATTGAAACATTCAAAATAATTGGAATAATATTTGAACATATTCCAATAAAAATAATTCGAATTTTATTCGAACGAATTATTCGATAAAATTTGAATATTCATATTAATTTTTTGAATCGTATTCGATTTGAATAAAATTCGAAAAAATTCAAAAAAACATTGAATAAAATTGGAAATTCAAAATAAAAAATTGAATAAAATTCGAATAACGTTCGGATAAGAAATTCGAATAAAAGAATTAGAATATAAAATTGAATAATGGATAGTTTTGGATACGTAATTTGAATAAGTGATTTAATAAGAAATTCCAATAATAATTCGAATAAAAGAACTCAAATAGAAAATTCGAATAATGTTTGGATATAACATTCGAATTATGGAATTCGAATAATGTTCGAGTAAGAGTCGAATAAACAGTCGTACAAGTAATTAAATTTGGCTTGCGGATATTTTGGTCATTTTAAACTCAATCCCTTTTATTTAATAGCGTATGATGTGAGTCCATTTTCTCAAAATATCTGCTGATACCTATGACGTGCGGCGTGTAAATGCTCGAACTTTTACGTAGTGAACCGATCAAAGCTCAATAAAGACAGAAAATTTCCGAGACACTAGTAATCTTGCAGCGGAGTAACAACGAAGTAGCTGACGATTTTGAGAAGCAGCTTTTTTTTTTCTTATTATTTTTGTTCTATTTCTTACTAATTGAGCTGTGTGTGCAAGAATGACGAATGGTTCAACGGTTCAAAATTTTGAAAACTTTGATTTGCGCCGTTTTGTTCCTCTTCCCTGTTAGGAATTACAGACAAACAACCTCAACCTCCACCATCGGAGATCAATTAAGGTCCGCCACTGTCGAGAACCTTCCTTGACCACGTTATCGATTGTGAGCTCGAACTGCTCCGCAGAGTACAATCCCGCCGCCATAGAGGCTCTTTTGACTCTAAGGGTCGGCAGAGTTGCTAGCTAAAGTGTGATGAAGCTGAACAATTGGTTTCTCGGAGTTTGGGTCCGTGAGAAGAATACACTCGACGATTGGATTTAGGAGAATGTAAGGTCTAAGCTGGCCATAGCTAGTTAGGTTCGCCGATTGATCAACGGTCATGCTCTCATGGGGGAAGATCGATGATTTGCATCTGCTTTGCCGCCTTATGTTAATACTTCTCCTCTCTTATTAACATACGTAATGCCGCCGCCACGTAAATCTTCTCCAGTCCCCGATTTTTCTGACTGTGCAATGTGTCGCATGGTTCGCCGTCGCGGTCACGGACGTCGATGCGGACACAAGCGATTCAGATACGTTGCTTTGTCGCGGCGATACGCATTTTTTTTAAAAAATACCTCTAACAAATTATAGATGCCATATATGTATTTTATAACCATATCTATCAAATACTTATGAAATAAATATCATGCAATATTTAATTTAATAACATATATCCTCATATTATTATAGATATTTTCTATTTAAGATTAACTAAAATTGTGTTGGAATTTTAATTTCTTATTAAATAAATATTTCTTTTGGAAAAAGAAAAAATTAAATAGATATTTCTACCATTAATAATAAGCCCAATGGGAGACAAGCCCATTAATTACTAAACCCTAATTGATTTTGTTTTTTTCATCCTCTTCCCAACGTCATCGTGCGGTTCATCATCTTCCCCAATCTTCATTCTTCCCGAAAATTTCCTCCGATTTTCAACGTTTTCCTCCCATGAATCCGATATTCGGCCGCTACATTTTGGCTCGGCCGAGAACTCGCCGCGACACTGAGATTGCGCCCGCAACAGGTTCATATCCGCACCAACCTGTATCTTGGGCCCGGGGAGGACCGATCCCGCTCCGGTGCGGCCGCGACGGCGAACCATGATGTGTCGTGAATTCCTCTAATGCAGTTGCGGCGCATATTAGACAACAGCATTGTCTTCTCCCGCTCTATTTACACACTCTCCACCATTAGCCTGAACCACGATATTAACCATAATGTCCGTAACGGAAACCTTGCTGGTGCTCGCAAACTGTTTGATGCATACCCCAGCTCAAGAAATGCCGTAACCTGGAACTCTTTGATCAATGGTTATAGAAAAGCCTGCCAAATCCAAGAAGCCGAAAACCTGTTCGGTCAAATGCCTGAGAGGGACGTCGTTTCCTGGAACACCATGCTTTCAGGTTATAGGGACAGAGGAGAGCCTCTAAAAGCTTACCACTGTTTCCTGCACATGATCAGACACGGCTCAAGGCCCACTGAGCTCACTTTTGCCATTATCATAAGCACGTTTCATGGTACAAAGTATAACATCTTGATCCCACAACTGCACGGTTCGGTAATGGTTTTGGGTCATGGTCTACAATGTTATCTTGGTTCTGCCCTAATGAGGGGCTACGTCGGATTGCGCGACCGAAGCAGTTTCCTTGGGGTGTTTGATGAGATCTTAGTCAAAGATATTGCGCCGTGGAATGTGTTAATCTTGGGCTTTATGGATTTTGGCCTGACAAGAGAAGCTAAGAACGCATTCGATGAGATGCCTGCAAAGAGTTCTTATTCTTGGAGCATAATGGTCGACGGGTATATGAAAAACAAAGAGATCAACAAAGCAATAGCCTTTTTTAACGTGCTGAGAACGAAGGACGTGGTGTCTTGGACTGCCATGATAAAAGGCTGCGTGCGGTGCAAAAAGTATGCAGAGGCTTTTGGGCTATTCCGCTCCTTGACAAAGTCCCATACGCGCCCTAATCATTACACGTTTTCAACCATTTTGGAAGCTTGTGCTGGCTGCTCGTCGTTGGCCATGGGCAGTCAAATACATGCATGTATCGTAAAGGTTGGCATTCGCCTCGATGTGGTTCTTGGCACTTCTCTTGTGGATATGTATAGCAAATGTGGAGAAATAGATGCTTCATTTTGCGTGTTTCAGTCACTGTGTACCAAAAACTTGGTTTCTTGGAATGCTATAATTGGAGGATATGCTAGACATGGACTTGCTTCACGGGCTTTGGCCGAGTTCGATAGGATGGTTAAGAGCGGTTTAGTTCCCGACGGGATTTCATTCATCAACGTTCTCTCGGGACTTGTCCATAGGGGAATGGTGAAAGAAGGCGAAGAGCTTTTTCATTCTATGGTGGAAAACTATGGAATCAAGGCTGAGATGGAACACTACTCTTGCATGGTAGACCTTTACGGTAGGGCGGGTCAGTTAGAAAAGGCCGAAGATTTGATAAAGGGAATGCCTTTCGAACCCGACGTTGTAGTTTGGGGCGCGTTGCTCGGGGCTTGTAGTTTGCATTCGTGTTTGGAGGTTGCTGAAAATGCGTCTAAGGGGATACAAAAGATCGAGGAAGACCATCCCACTATTTACTCGATGCTGTCGAGGATTTCTGTCGAAAATGGGGTTCGAATTGGTGGGATGGACATGGAAAAGATGATCGAAAGCTGGCGTGGTAGAAAGCAGAAGGCTGGGAGTTGGGTTTGAGCCTTCGTCTTGACTTGCATAGGTGGGTGTTGTGTAAGTAAACCAGTATGATTAACACTTTTGGTTTATTTCTGAGGTTTTTTTTTGAGTTTTTTTAAAAGGAGAAGCAAGACAACTATATTTAACAGATTGTTGATTGGTGGAAGAAAAACAGCCAAGTAAAGAAATTTGTTAGGTCTGAGGGCATATTCATTCTTAGACTGTTTCTTCCAGTTTCAGGTACCTGGGAAACATGAAGTTGTTTATCGATTACTTGAAATCTTAGTTGCATCACAGCTGCTGAGGTAGTTCTTGCATCGTTATGGAAGAAGTCTTTTTTTTTTTTTCGAAACGATAGCTTGCATTAATAACAAAGATACAGAGCTAAATAGCCCAAGGGGTCTCACCGGTACATCGTCAACCGGGAGAACAAAGGCTCACAAAGGAGCAAAACAATCCCACAAGGGGAAACAAAACACTCCCAGCTTTGGGAGAAAAGGGCCCACAAGGGACAAAAAACCGACCGAAAACATAACACCATTATCTACGACCAAGAACTAAAGAACCTATAACAGAAAAAGCGATTAGGCTAAATCTACGATACTCTTCACTTTAACCTGGTCTTCGAATTCTGGGTTTTTATTTTCATCGGACTGGGGCTCCACTAGGGAGAAAAGGCTCTCGACCCGAGGGTCGGGAGAGACGAGGTCCCACAATGGGGAGACTCGAGGCAGCGGCGAGGGCAGGGGCGACGCGGGCGAGCGAGGGCGGGCGGGCGGCGGTCAGCGGGCGGGCAGTGGGCAGCGGGTTGGCAGCGGGCGAGGGCGGGGCGCCGGTCGGCTGCCCTTGACGAGCCGGCGTTGGGGTGGTCGCGGCCGGGTGAAAGCGGAGGTTGGCGGAGGCGGAGACGACGGCGAACGGAGGTGGAGCGGAGCTCGGCGGCGACGGGGAACGGCGACAGGCGGCGATGGCAGACGGTGGGCGACAACGGAGGAAGGAATTTTTTTTTTTTTTTTTTTTTAAAGGAAAAAAAAAAGGAGTTGGCTCCCCCAACCTCCGTTAATGGAGGCGGGGGAGGAGGACGACGGCGCTGGAGAGGTTGATGGTAGTTTGGGGGAATGGTAGAGATGGTGGTGAAGGGGACGTGTGGTTGTGGGTGGCGGCGGCTACAAGGGGTTGCTAGGGTTTTTCAAAGAAATGAGAGAGAACGAAGAGAGAGTTATGGAAGAAGTCTTTGAAATGACAAAATTGTTCTCTCCGAATTATTGCAACGATCACTTATGTATGTCTGGTTAACCGTATAGCATGACTTTTAGTGCTCGTTTGGTTGACTGGTTTATATTTAGGAGGGTTTAAATAAGTAAATAAATGGGTATAAATAAAATGTGTGCTTGGTTAGTGGGTTTAAATAAACACATGTGAGGGGGTGTGTTTATTTAAACCCGTCTGCATGGGTTTAGAGTGGTTTTATATAAACTCATGGTTTAGATAAACCTGCGAACCAAACACACGAAGATATCATAATCCCACCTTTAAAATACTTAAACCCTCCAACCAAACAATCACTTAGTGTTCTTAATAAGACCTTATAGATGCATGGCTGAGCGCGAGTATTGTATGACTATGAATATTGTCATTTTTAACGGACTGCTTCACAGATCTATTGTTCTATTACATGTTGTAAGGTGTTTAATAATCTTCGTGTTTTTGATCGTGCCTAATTCACGATCACGACTGCCAACTGTAAGAATGCTGACGATTATTGTCATTTTAATTGTTACTTATTAACAGTGAATGCTGAAGATTATTGTCATTTTAATTGTTACGTATTAACTTTTGAAAAGATTTAAAGTATGGCTACTGAATTCAGTTTTCAGACACGACAATTGTACATAGCGTTGTCTCGAAGTGCCTTTCCTGCAAAGAATCATAATTACTGTATGTTTCAGCATATTCATACTACCAATAAGTTTCAACAAAATACAGAAAATAATATCTTACCAGAGTTGTTACAAAATATGGTCTATAACTACGATTGACGAATATGTGTCGTGCTATGCTTAAACTATTCATTAGTGTAACACAAGCTGGTAAATTAATGTGAAATCACGCCGGAAACTGATTATATAAATCCTTACATAAAAAAAAAAAAAAAGAACACACAGTAAAACAGTACAATTGTATCTTGGACTACTGCTATACTAATCTCCTTTTTGTGATGTAACACTAGATTTCTTTTCTGCTTGGCGTTGTTCATATTGCTTGTTGCCATTATGCTTGTGGAAGGGCCATAGATTAACAAGGCGTTCCAAGACGGACGCACTCTTGGAGAAGTATCCCGTAAAGCCTTGAGGAACGGACTGGGGCGGGAAATCTTCCGCTGGCATTGCAAATGGGCGAATCATCTTCTCCATCATTTCCAAGGTCAACGATGAAACGTCCTGAAGCCTCTCGGGACCCATTATGGGCAGTGCGTGCTCTTGGTGCAATTTCGAAGCTGCTTCCTCACTAGTACTGTTACTCTGTTAATGATAATAGTAATAATGGTGATGACGACGACCAAATCAATGAAGGGAAAAAACTTTGAAATAAGAGATTGATTGATTGATTACCTGGAGTGGTGATAAATCTGCACCTCTGCTAAAAGTCATCTCAATGCGGAACCTCTTTGGATCTTCTATGGGCACCTGCATTGAAAAAACGAATATATGATTCCATCGAAAAAGAAGGAAAGGTTACTACCAACCAACTAACCTCTGTGTTTTCAAACAAGCTAAACACTATGTAGCTCATGTAATCGAGTTCCTTGGCCTTGTACAAGCGCTCTAAAGCATTATCACAAACAAGGCTCCCTTCTCCCTGAAGGGATTCGTCAAGGTTGCAATAACGAAGAACGTTCATCAGGGAATGGATGTGGGATTCTTGCTCAAGAAGAACAAAGAAACCGATAACCAACAATTACTAAAGAGAACAGAGATCGAGAAATCAAACATAGGGTCTGTGAATTACTCACCGAAGTAAAGTATAGCCTTGTTCGTACATGACGCTCTGGTGTCCTGACATTAGCATATCTGATGGAACAAGAAAAATATTGATAACTTGGAACTGAGTGGCTGAATGTAATTTGCTACCCGAGCTTCCAGGAAAAAATTCGTTCTCAAATTCATGCTCATATGGATATAGAGCAGTTAAAAAGATTTACTTTGGATCCAAGCGGTATTTTGTTTCCTTGTTATCCTCATCATCGTGATCCATTGACATGTCACTCGTAAAACTAGCTCGTCTTGTACCATCCATCTTACTGTGAGATGTTAGTAGATAATTATCAGAATCATCCTTTCCACTGCTGAACCATTATTATCTTGATTATTCTTCAGTTCTGCAGCGCTGATTGCTTCTTCACGAGTATTTCGATCAGAATTTTTCCCAGCAGACGCCTGGCGATCTGAGATTCCACAAATCAAGGGTTATAAAGTGTACTTTCCTTGAGAATAAATAAGAGTGGTATCTGCAGTTCTCCGTGCAACTGTTCTACTTAAAGTTAAATAGACAAGAAAGGTCATGTTCAGACTTGTGAGGTGTACTACTCTAAAGGAAAACTTGTCCACCTTTGATCCAATCTTGAGCCTTTGCCACTGATTGATTCTGTACTCATTAGGAATAACCCCATCAGCTAGTAACTGAAAATGGAAAATAAGTAACTGTGAAAATTTTCACATCTCAGAGTTAGGATGGTAAGGCCAATTACTTCTACGCTCTGTGGAAGTGGACTAACTATGTAAGTTATTAGTTGCCCACCCGAAATTCAAAACTTTTGACATATTTTGATTTAATCCAAAGAGTTCTCTAAGGATATAATTACAAAGCCATATACCTGAGCAACTTTGAAGAGTTCATTGAGGCCACCAAGGTTTAAGTGTGCATTATAGGAGATCATCTGTCCCCAAAAAATTACATAATAAAACATAAAAAGGATTACCATGGGAAAGGTATTAACCACAAGTTATCAACATCCGCACAAAATATGTGTGTGTGTGTATGTATATTATATATATATATATATATATATATATATATATATATATATGATGGTTGCGCACCAACATATGAACCTAGCTCCTACCCATATTTTTGGAGGGCCATTTCAAAGAACCAGATAGGAGATAGGGAGTGAAGAACAATAGTAGGAAAACATGTGTTGTGAAATTAATATATTCCTTACTTGCAGGAGTCGTAAACATCAGGAATTTGCGTAATGTCGAACCTCCTGAAATATAAAAACTCGTAATTCATTGCATGGTAATGATATCATGAAAAAGCACTGTAAAAATGATAGAGAGACTGCTTAGTGCTCACCCCTTCCTTTCGTTATAAAAATCTCTCTCAAGTTTCCTCCAACGAGCAAACATGAGAAGAAATCCCTCACTTCCACATGGTAATCCTGCAGCTATGCGACCAACGTCTATATTTGTCTTCCCGAATGCTTTAGCTTGATCATATGGTGGTATTACGTCGTAAACGCTTGTCTCTGCAAGTTCCTCATCTACATCCTCGGCCAAATGTCTTACTTGTTCCGTAACAGTCTTAGTCAAGCTCGCCTGATTTTTATTATATGGAATCAAACCCCTTACTAAAATAATAGTATAAGATACAATGGAGATTATAAATGATGCTACAGTTGCTTTACCAATTTGGGCAGAAGGTGCATTTGAAGGAAGCCCAGCTCCATCAACCATCCACGGTTTTTCGTCGAAACCGCTCGAGTTATCGGATTTTGTTCCAGAGGTTATAATCTCATTTAACCTGACCTATGAAAAGCAAAATAATAAGAAGAGAAGTATTCAAGACAGCAAACATATTCGAAAGTTTAACAAAGTTCAAAGAGACGTATTTAAGACAGCAAACATATCCGAAATTTTAACACAGTTCACATCTGTAGTTGGTTGTGTTGATGGAAAAATCAAATGGTCGTGTTGGCATTAACTTTATGAGTTCCTTTCAGAAAAATCTCAACTGATATGGCGAGAAATAGGTCGATGTTCAATTTTCTGTTGATTCGACATAACATCCCAATTTCACTTTATAACGCTTTACTACATAGATTGTCACGCATGTTTTTAAACCTTCCAAAATGTGTTATTTAACTAAAAATACAGCTCCGTGAACAAACCTTCGCCTACGAGTCCTTACTGACAAGAGAAACCTTCCAAGAATATGGAGAATATGATCGCACGTTAAACTCCCGAAAACCAACTCGACAATGAGCAAAAAAAATTCACATACCAAAAATGGGTGTCAACTGTCCCTCCAAATCCAGAAGCCCTTTACGAAAGCAGCTGCTGACATCTGAAATCAATAATATAAAATAATTAAGAAAACATATATGAAATAAAACGCCCGAAAAACCAAAAGATATTTGAAGTTCAAACAGATTGTGCAAACTCGTGGTAGATACACCAAATTTGTTTGGAGTTTTACCTGCACACGACCTTCATCCAAGCTATAAATTTTAAGGTCGTGACGGTATGTACTATGGAGACGAAGTAAACCAGTGCCTTCCCCTGTGACATACATCAGCATGTGTATATCTACGAAATGGCATGCCTCTGAAATAACTTACAAAAGATTTTTTCAATATAGCCAATGATGCTTTGAAAGTAAATCAAACAAACTCCAAAGTTGTGAAAGAAACAATCCACTATCCGGAAGGAAAAAGTGTAACACCTAGCTACACAATGAAAGCTAAAAACCGTCTGGTCAACAACTCAATATAAAAAAAATTATTTTATTCAAATATAAATTTCAAGTGTTTCATCATACTAGTTCAATCAAACGCCAGATTTGTAGCTAGGTCAATCGTAGAAATATCATAGACAAAATTTGCTGACCTGGGTATATATTGTTTCGAAAATATCTTCCCAGTTCTTCAGCCTGTCATGCAATGATAAGCACAATTAATGGAAAAACGATCTAACAAAACGATATAATGATATCGATCGTACTATTAATGATTCAAAAGTTTAAACTGATTTTCATGTGATATTAAAAGTAAGACTTCATAAAGCATGCATGAGTAATTGCTACCTGCTTCCCAGTGTTTGTAAATGCGAAAAGCGAGCCGAGGCGATTTCTGGATTGACTAGAGTAAGCGAGCCTAGGCGAAAAGCGAAGCGCCTAGGCGAACGATATTTAAAAATATCGAATAAATTTTAAAATATACATCTATTAATTTTAGAAGTTTGTGTGTGCAATTAGTTATATTTTTTATTGCATTTAATAACCAAAATAATATTAAAAATAAATATATTTATTTTTCGAATATGGAAATAATATTAAACCATCCTTACACAGGAATCAAACCAAGAACAATAGTTCAAAATATCAAAAAGAGCAATGTTTCAATACAAATCGAATTTCATAGTAGGCTATTGCTATTTATATTTTTATTTAAATAAAAAAGCTGAGGATATTAAGATAATTAAATTTGGGCCTTAAAGTTAAGATAACTAAAGAAACACTTCAATGAGGCCCAACCCATTAAACAAAAATTCAATTTTCATTAAATTCCATCGTCTTCTAGCTCTTGACCGACACAACAAAAATTCAATTTTCATTAATGCTCCATCCAACATTTATTTATCGATCATTAGCAAAGGAAAACAAGCGGTGAGGATGCACTAATACTATATGTGAGAAAGTGCAGAGCCAATAAGCTAAGTGGGGCGTTAATGGGAGATAATAAACTAGAAAAGAAAACCGGGAAAAAGGCTGCAACAGCTTCAGCAGTATAAGATCTCAAATTCTAAGGGAAACCTTGCTCACGTGTGACTAATATGTATATATATCAGTGTTTGTATTAATCCAGGGGCAACCTCATATACTTTCCTCCGATCATGAAGAAGATGCTGCGGCTGAAATTGATTCACGAGGAATGGCCTGCAAAAAAATGATGCCATAAACGAAGGGATTCATCGCTTAAAAAGAGAAGACCAAGAACGACATTAGGTGCCCAGATAACAACCTTATAAACACGACAACTGAAGAACGAAAAGTAGAAATTATATTGGAGGGTTCCATATCAAGACAGCAAGATTACTTTTATCGGGAGATCAAAGATCCTTTCATGGAAACGCATCAAAATAAAACACATAATCGTCATATATCCGCTGGTTAGGTTGAGATGCAACAATAAGAAACTACTGCTTAATGGCTGCAACGGCCCACCTGCCTATTCCTCTTAATAACACAAGATGATGATTTATCATTAAAATAAGGGGATTACTATTTACCGCCCCCTTTTTACTTGTTACCGCCCCCTAAAGGGCTAGAAAAAGACAATTTTGCCCTTATGATATTTAAATTAATTTAAAAAGAGAAAATTATAATAAACAAGAAAAAATATCTATTTAAAGCTTGTCCAGACAACACTTTTCAAATCGCATATCCAAATAAGACAAAAAAAAAAACTAAAATCGCAATGGATCGCCGACAAGGACTAGGAAAGGGAAATGGCTTTTTTTCACGACTGGTAAGCCAAATTAACGTAAAACATCGTTCGAATTTCGTCTATAACCAAACTGTATTTCCGTTCGGTGAAAAAAAAAAAGTTGACCGAAATCAATTTTCGGTCATTGCAGTACTGACCGAAACAGTTTCGGTCAGCACTGTAACGACCGAAAATTAATTTCGGTCACTACTGTACCGACCGAAATCATGCTTCGGTCAGTACTGCAATGACCGAAATCACGTTTCGGTCGGTACAGTGCTTACCGAAATCATGTTTCGGTCACTACTGCAATGACCGAAAATTGATTTCGGTCATTGCAGTACTTACCGAAACATGATTTCGGTCGGTACTGCAATGACCGAAATTTTAATTCGGTCGTTTTTTTTATTTAGAAAAAAAAATTTAATTACAGACCATGGGTGGAAAGACCCTACCCGGAGGAAGCAGTAGACCCCCCCCCCGTTGGAGGAGAGGCGAAAGCGAGCAGCTGCTTCGCAGTCCGTAGATGCGGATTACGATCCGCATGCGGATCATGGTGAGCCGGATGATGGAGCATCGTTTGAGTCATCCGGCGACGATCTGCCACCGGCCTCCTCAGGTAATTCCATTCTTCTCTATAAACTGACATGCGATGTCGTGTCTTAAAATACGTAAAAGAAATTAAATTTTTTTTTGCGTTATTCGTGAAAAATGAAATAGGGAGCAAGCGCTCCAGGGTCACAGATGAAATAGGGGTTCGGCCGTTCTCGCTTACCTTTATCGCCGGCTTGGCATGGCAAGCAGGGCGGATGCGAGGGGATTAGCTGGGTGCCTCTCGTTACTGCAGGCGTGGATCTACGAGTACTTCCCATGCTTCCGCCCACACCGTCTCCCCCATCATGTGGAGCCTGGCGAGGCCCCTTGACGCTGTTGCTATTGTTTTTTTTATCTTTTATTGTATCAGACGGATTTTATATATGTTTTCAATATTTGTTTGCATATTTATTCCGTTTCGAATATAAATATACAAATAAATAATTCAAATAAATAATAAAAATAAATTATCCAAATAAATAATACAAATAAAATATACAAATAAATAATCCAAATAAATAATCCAAATAAATAATCCAAATAAATAATATAAATAAATAATCCAAATAAATAATACAAATAAATAATCCAAATAAATAATAAAAATAAATAATCCAAATAAAATATACAAATAAATAATACAAATAAATAATCCAAATAAAATATACAAATAAATAATCCAAATAAATAATCCAAATAAATAATCCAAATAAATAATATAAATAAATAATATAAATAAATAATCAAAATAAATAATATAAATAAATAAAAAAAATTCGACCGAAATCAATTTTCGGTCGTTACTGTAACGACCGAAAATTGATTTCGGTCAG
This sequence comes from Craterostigma plantagineum, assembly GCA_027422505.1. Lineage (NCBI taxonomy): Eukaryota > Viridiplantae > Streptophyta > Magnoliopsida > Lamiales > Linderniaceae > Craterostigma > Craterostigma plantagineum. Next base: position 20,568,503 of record JAPQWV010000012.1, read on the forward strand.
TACTGTAACGACCGAAAATTGATTTCGGTCTATACAGTATCGACCGAAATCTGATTTCGGTCACTACTGTACCCACCGAAAATTGATTTCGTTCGATTCTGTACTGACCGAAATAAATTTTCGGTCCAATTTTTTTTTTTTTTTTTTATTTCGGTCGAGTTGAAATTCGAACAATGTTTTACGTTAATTTGGCTTACCAGTCGTGAAAATAGGCCGTTTTCTCTTTTTAAATAATTTAAATATCATAAGGGCAAAATCGTCTTTTTCCAGCCCTTTAGGGGGCGGTGACTAGGAAAAAGGGGGCGGTGAATAGCAATCCAGTAAAATAACAATAAACTAAAAGCACTCCTTAGCATGTTCGAAACACAAGGTAACCAATGCATCCTAATGTACCCATCGGCGAGAAAGGGAAATGTACTATTACAAACTATTAAAGGATTAAACCATACCATATGACAATATAAGACACTTACTTTCTTAGAGAAGCATAGGCCTCAGCCGTTGCAAGAGGATACCCAGAGGAATAGAATGCAAATAAGGCATTCACAGATAGGCCACCTGCAATTAAACGCTAAACATAATGAACTTGATGTGGACTCAACTACGATGGGCTGGAAAAAAGCAAGTAGGAGAAGGCCCAACAAAGCCCATAAAGAAGAAGGCCCATAGTGAAATATCTGCATGGGGGGAAGAACCTGCAGGGACCTTGCGGGTAGAAGTTTGGACCGGACAAAAGGAAGAAGAACCACTGTATACAAAGGTGCAAGAACGTTGGAAGAAAGAAAAGATATCTTCAGAGACGCGTGTCGCCTTATTACAGGGAGATATTACTGAACAAGTTACTGCAATCATCGCAGAAGTCATTCCTTCAAGCGATCAATCATCTTTCCTAAGCACCCTAGGTGGTACGTCCCCAGAAATCCTGGAACCTGGTAGCAGAGAGGCGGCGGGGAGCTGATTTAAAAGAGGACTTGGGCATATTTCTTCATTATCACCATCTCTTTGCAAAAGCATTCGCATAGCATTTTCTCTTTAGATACTTAAACATATTTTCCACATGTTAGGAGTGAAAGTGAGGATTATATGAGTGTGTAACGTTTTGCTACCAAGTGAAGGACAGTTCCCAGCGCCCCGTGGACGTAGAATCCGTTAGGATTCGAACCACCTAAACCCCTGTGTTCTTTCTGCTTACGTCCCAGCATCAACCTCACTTTGCGTACTTAACAGACAGCATAATAAGCAATCTACCGTTAACAAATATCCAGAGCCCCCACACTTAAAAATATTGTTGATTGGGTTTGCCCCATATCAAATGGCGCCGTCTGTGGGAAACCAGAGTTAGAGGCGTGAGAAATTTCTTAAGCAAAGTACGAGGTTGCGTTGGAAAGTTCCTTGGGTGTTCTTTATTTTTGTGTTACAGGGGTAAGATAAGACACACGAGGACGCTGATGGAGGGAGATCCTTCCATACCGAAAAACTTGGACCCACAGTTTAAGGAGGTTGCAGGAGGCGATACGGGAAGGCGAGACGCCACCCCAGCACCTACTCCTGTTGTGATATCACCAGAAACACCAATCACCTTGACGGCCGCACAGTTGGACCTCTTGGTGCGCAACACTGTCAACAGTACCCTGGCCGAAAGGAGGAAGAAACGGAAACAACGAAAAAAGGCCCAGCCACGTGTGGAGACCGAGCGAGTGGACGGTAAATTCACAGAGGTAACTGGGGAAAATGATACACATCCACAACCCCAAGCGGCACCCTCCAAACACAGCAAGCAATTGTCTGAAGCGGAGAGTGAGTCGTGGAAGGTAGTAGAGCCCCCCAGGCAACCTGAGGGACATGGGGGATCGTCGGAACAAAGCCAGGAGAAGGACGAGGAGCAAAACAGGGCAGATCCGTCGGAAAAGGGCGTAGGGATCCCGACGCCAGTCTCCAGCGAATCTGTCAGTAAGGTCCCAGATCCTGTTAAAGGGGCGGGAAGCTCCAAGAAGAAGAAAAAGGTCACGATGTCCCCAGAAGGAAAGGGGGAAACTTGGACCAAGAAGGAGAAGGAGCTGCGAGATCAACTTGCAGACCTCAGGCAGGTGATAGATAGTGTCAGGAGCAGAACCATGCCTCCAAGAATAGGAGAAGGGTTGGTGGCAGGGACCCCCTTCGCGAAGGAGCTACTGTGGGGGAGGTCTCATCTAACTTCAAACAGCTGCCATACGAATACGATGGGACGACGGATCCTGTGGAGCATGTCCTGCATTTTCAAAACACCAACCTGCTTCACGATTTCTCGGATGGGGTCAAGTGTAGGGTGTTCTTAACCACTTTGGTGAGGGCGGCCCAGCAATGGTTCAGCCAACTGGCGCCCGGATCCATCAAGTCTTTTGAGGAATTCCAGTTGATATTCATCACACAGTTTGCCAGTGCTAGAAAACAGCCCAAGTCTGACATGTCGCTCTTCCAAGTGCGACAGGGAGAAAATGAAAGTCTCCGAGCTTACATAAGCAGATTTAATATCGCCGCCTTAGAGGTACCGACAGCTACGCCCTCTGTCAAGGTTAGTGCCTTGATAAACGGGCTTCGAGACGGAGATTTCTTCGCGTCCCTCTCCAAGAGGCCACCACCGACTTTCGAGGACCTGCTGCTAAGGGCCGACAAGTACATCAATTTGGAAGAAAGTAAGATGGCCAAAGCGCAAGAGGAAAAGCAGATAGCCACGCCGAAGAAGGAAGGGACCATGAGAAGCCAGGGGCAGGGGAAGCCGCCTCCGCGACTGCTTCATAGAGAGCCTTGGGGATCTCCACCCAGGGCCCCTCGTAGGTTTACACCACTACGTGCTAATCCAGAGGAGGTCTTAGCAGTGGCGGGACGACATCCAGCTTTGAGGAAACCCCTCGCCGGATCTTCAGGACCTTCTAGACCCTATTCCAATTTATATTGTCGTTACCATAATGAATATGGGCACCACACTAACAATTGTTATCATTTGAAGGATGAGATAGAGAGGCTCATACAAGCGGGGCACCTGAAGGAGTTCGTAAAGCAGGGACCTGAGCCCAGTCCCCGGAAAAACGAAAAAGAAGAAGGAGGACCTGCGCCGGGCAAAGGTAGGCCGTTGCCTCCACCAGCGAACAAGGGCCCCCCAGGACCGTCCAGAACCCCTATCTTGATTATTGTTGGAGGTCCCAGCAGTGGAGATTCTAACCGAGCTAGGAAGTCCTATGCTAGGACCACGGGGGAACTCCAACCATGGGGATTGGTAGGGCACACTGACGCTATCACAAACGTACAGTTTGGACCGGAGGACGAGACTCACGTTGCCAGGCCACACAACGATGCCTTAGTCATAACGACTGATATTGCCGGATATGATGTGTCCCGAGTCTTCATAGACGGGGGGAGTTCGGCCGACATCATATTTCTTGACTGTTTCAGGAAAATGGATCTGGGAACAGATCTACGGCCAGTTTCCACCGCGCTATACGGGTTTGGAGGACCAGGGATACAACCCGTGGGGGAGGTGACGCTGCCCGTTGGAATGGGGACAGACCCAATTCGAATCGTGAAAATGATCAACTTCCTGGTGGTTGATATCGCCTCCTCCTATAATGTCATTCTGGGACGACCCGCCATCAATGAATTTAGAGCAATCCCCTCCACCTATCATTTGAAGATCAAGTTTCCAGTAGGGGAGCATGTCGGTGAGATCTTGGGGGACCAGCAAAGCTCCCGCCGATGAAGTCAAAGCGGTGGCCAAAGAAAAGGAGATTGCCCGAGAAGGTAGCGGTCGTGATAAGAGGATCAAAATCGAGGGAGGGGGACCTACGAGCTTGCAGCCTGAACCAGACGAGGACCTCGTCAGAGTGGAACTGTACCCTGACCAGCCAGGAAGAACCACCAAAATAGGAACGCATTTGGGGGAGCAAGCCACAAAGGAGCTTGTGGGATGTTTACAAAGGAACGCCGATCTGTTTGCATTTTCCCCTGGAGACATGATAGGAATCCACCCCGATATAGCCAAACATCATCTGAATGTCCTACCCGGCGCTAAGCCTGTTAAACAGAGGTTGAGGATGTGCGGAGCAGAAAGAGCACAGGTCCTGAAGGAAGAAGTGGACAAGTTGCTTCAGGCAGGACATATCCAGGAGATTCAGTTCCCCACTTGGTTGGCTAACGCCGTCTTCGTAAAGAAGGGAAATGGGCAGTGGAGGATGTGCATCGACTTCAGGGATCTCAACAAAGCCTGCCATAAGGATCACTACCCTCTGCCCAGAATAGACCAGCTGGTGGACTCTACCTCTGGATGCGAGGTCCTTAGCATGATGGATGCATACCAAGGTTATCACCAGGTAAGTCTCGATTCAAATGATTTTGATAAAGTTTGCTTCGTAACACCAGGGGGAACATACGGGTACGTCCGAATGCCTTTCGGACTCAAAAACGCGGGAGCAACATACCAACGGATGGTAGATAAGGTCTTCAAGCACCAACTAGGTAGGAACATGGAGGTGTACGTGGATGACATGCTTGTAAAGTCCGTACATCTCACCGATCATACCAGGGACCTGGAAGAAGCGTTCAAAGCAATCAGAGGGAGCGGAATGAGGCTCAATCCGGAAAAATGTGCGTTCGGAGTAAGATCGGGGAAGTTCCTTGGCTACATGGTTACCCAACGAGGCATCGAGGTCAACCCCACGAAAGTAAAAGCTATCTTGGAGATGCAACCTCCCCAGGGCATCAAGGAAGTCCAAAGGCTCACAGGACGATTAGCAGCCCTCAGCAGATTTATCTCCCACTCAGCAAAAAGGAGCCTGCCTTTCTTCAAGGTGCTACGGAAGAACAAACAATTCGAGTGGACTGCGGAATGCCAGCAAGCCTTTGAAGAATTGAAGAAGTACCTCCACAACACACCCCTCTTGACTAAGCCCTTGAGGGGGGATGTGTTGATATTATACTTCTCCGTAGGGGACCACGCGGTGAGCTCCGTCCTATTGAAGGAAGACGGGACCTCCCAGAGGCCCATCTACTTTGTAAGCAAGATACTGCTGGACGCTGAAACTAGGTACTCCGAGCTCGAGAAGGCTGCCCTAGCGGTAATGACCTCCGCCCGCCGACTCCGACCATACTTCTTGTCACACAAGGTGAACGTACGAACTAATTTCCCGCTGAAGCAAACGCTGGATAGACCAGACCTATCAGGCAGAATGGTGAAGTGGGCCATCGAACTAGGGGAGTACGATGTAGAATTTGAGAGAAGGACAGCCGTGAAGGCCCAGGCCCTTTCAGATTTCATCCTCGAAACCACGAGGGGACCTCCAGAGGTCCGATGGAAAGTATATGTGGATGGGTCCGCCACTGCGCAAAAATCGGGAGCTGGGGTCCTCATCATCAATCCAGAAGGGGCGGAGCTCCGTTTCGCCATCACGTTCCACTTTCAAGCTTCCAACAACGAGTCGGAGTACGAAGCCCTCCTTCATGGCCTGCGGATTGCGAGGGAGCTGGGAGCACGAAACATCACTCTGTTCTCAGACTCACAGCTGGTGGTACATCAAGTGAAAGGAAATTACAAAGCAAGGGATGAAAAGATGGTTTAGTATGGTAAGAAAGTTGAGGAGCTAACAAAAGCTTTCGATTCTTGTGAGATTGTGCAGGTCCCCAGGGAGGAAAATCACAAGGCTGACTATTTGGCAAAGGCCGCTAGTGCAGGGCCAGCTCTTAAGGAAGAAGGTATCACATACCTCGCAGTGGATAAGGGAGAAAAGGGGGAGTTCGTGGCGGACATAGAAGAAAGTGACGATTGGAGAGCCCCCATCCTAGCCACCTTAAGAAACTCCAGCCAGAAGGACAAAAGGGGATACCGACAGAAGTTCTGCTTAATAGATGGGTGCCTATTTAAGAAATCTTTTGTACATGCATACGCCCGATGCCTCTCCAAAGAGGAAGGTAAGAAAATACTCGAAGAGATCCATGAAGGGTGCGCGAGGGATCATGCAGGGTACAAGTCCCTCACTAGGAAGGTGGTCAGAGCTGGGTATTTCTGGCCCAATCTCATCAAGGATGCCAAGGACCTAGTCCGAAGGTGCAATAACTGCCAGAAGTATGGTCCCAGAATCCACGTCCCCGCTGAAGCTTTGGGGACCATGCACTCTCCCTGCCCTTTCGATAAATGGGGGACCGACATTGTCGGTCCCTTTCCTCGAGGAAAGGCGCAAAAGAAGTTCATTGTTGTGGCAGTGGACTACTTCAGCAAATGGATCGAAGCTAAGGCTGTAGCGCGGATAGACGAAGAAAAAGTGATTGAGTTCCTATGGAAGAACATCTGTTGCCGATACGGAGCTCCCAGGATCCTCATCTCCGATAACGGAACCCAATTCTGTGGAGCCAGGACGCGAGGATTTTGTGAAGGCATGAAAATAACACAAAGGTTTGTCGCGGTGGGACATCCCCAGGCCAACGGGCAGGCCGAAGTCTCCAATCGAACTATCCTAAGGGGGATCAAGGCCCGACTCGAACAAGATGGAAACAAATGGGTGGAGGCGCTGGACGCTTTCCTTTGGGCATACAGAACTAGCCCCAGGGAAGCCACCGGAGAAACTCCATTCGAACTGGTGTATGGGTCGGCCGCCGTGATACCAGCCGAGATTGGCATTGAGACACACCGAATGATGGCGTATAACGAGCAGGAGAACGTGCAGTTAAGAAGGGAAGACCTGGACCTTGTCGAAGGAATGCGAGAAGAGGCCCATGTGAGAACTGAGGGGTACAAAAGCCGCATAAAAGCAATGTACGATCGAAGAATCCGACCCAGGGGATTTCAACAAGGGGATTTAGTACTCCGGAGAGCCGACGTCCTACGGCCCCTAAAGAAAATGGAAGCTCCGTGGGAAGAGCCCTATCGGGTGACGAAGGTACTGGGAGGTGGAGCCTACGAGTTAGAGGATGCCAAGGGAAGGTCCCTACCCCGCCCTTGGAATGTCTCCAACTTGAAAAGTTCTATGTATGATAACAATATGTATGATGAGGGAGGAGACGTACTCTTTTTCCTTCATCTGGGATTTTTGCCTCAAAGGGAGGTTTTTGCCCAGATAAGGTTTTAACGAGGCGTACCTCCCCTATGGAATATAAACGTTTTGTTATAACAGAGTGCACTCATAGTTGATATCAAAGGCGTAAGGACCTGCGACGTACAAAGATATCAAAGGTCTAAGGACCTGCGACGTACAAAGACATCAAAGGCTAACAGCCTGCGACGTGAAACGATACCACGGGTCGACGGACCTGTGGCGTACAATGACATCAAAGGCTAAAAAGCCCGCGACGTGAAAAGATGCCTAAGGGTCGACGGACCTGCGGCGTACAAAGACATCAAAGGCCGATAGCCTGCGACGTGAGATGATGCCAAAGACCGACGGGTCGGCGGTGTACCCGACATCAAAGGCCAAAGGTTTGCGACGTGGAAGATGCCTATGAGGGCGTACAAGATACCGCCGCCGACGGGCTGTGGCGTACAGGACATCAAAGGTCCCCAGTAAGGCCTGCGACGTGTATAGGTACCTTAGCGTAGCTGGCGCTATATCCAGGGTAAAACGGTGGGATAGTCCCCCACTTTTTAAGACCTTCGGGCTTACATTACTGAATTCGCTAAGGACAAAGAGAGCCTAGCGCCTAAGTAAACACCTTCAAGTAAGGACGACGGTCCTTACAACCAAAGACACGTAAAATTCACACGCGATCCACAAATGTAACAAGGTGCTGATGAAGATCAACAAAGTTCAAACAGAAGAAAAATACTTGATAAAAGAGGTCCTATATTACAAGGAAAAAGGGGACCTCGGCGAAAACATGCGAAAGCAGGGGAGTTAAGCCCCCCACCAAAAAGGTAACATCCTAAAACCATTCGCAAAAGCATGAAAGGAAAAAGGTCCATTACACAATACAAAGAAAGGGAAATTAGACAGAAGGATCCACGGGAGGATAGAAAACTACGCCAGGGAGGTCGGAGATATCGGCCTGGGCAAGAACTGCCATGTGCTTCTCAGCAGAGGGGCGCCAGAACAAGGGGTTTTCCTCAGCCATCGGATCCCCTTTGAAGGAGGTAGGGAGAGGAAGGTCCTTGAGGGCGGCAACCGCAGCAATGCCGGCGGACCCTGCACGATGGCCCCCCAGAAAGTAGTGCTGCATAAAGGGGACGAAGTCCCTGAGGGAAATAGGGTCCTCCAGGTATGACAGACGCCAATCTGTGGCCAGATCCTCAAGGAACTTCTGGCCAGCTGCGGTCGATAGGAGGTGGCGCTGACAAATCTGGGCGCCCTCTGCCTTCATGGCCTCCAGCTCGGCCGGCCCGTGGACCTCCGTCATACGGATGAAATCTTCATCCCACTTGGCTCTCTCTTTGGCAAAGGAGCTCTTGAGCTCCTCCTCACGTAGTTTCAGAAGGGCCGCATGGTCTTCTTTCTCCTTCTCTGAAGAATTGAGCAGCTCCTCATACCGCTTGGCCAGCTCGGTTTTTTCCTCCTCCAGTCCTTCCTTCTCACGATCTGACTTGGCTTGAATCTCTTCGACTGTTTTTTCACGGGCGGCCAGACTGGCCTGAACTTGCTCTAGCTGCTCCTGAAGGGACCTGATGCGCCCCTCCAACTCAGGCACCAACGAACTCTCAGAACTCTTCACAGACACCAGACCTATCACTTAGATACCACGAAAAGAAAGTCCTAAGACCAGAAAAACAGAGAAGGCATAGGAACTCTCAAAACAAGACAAACAGGAAGGAGCATCCACTGAGAGCGACTAAAAGCGTACCTTGGAAAGATGATAGGCAAGCTCTGCCTCATTCTCTGCAAGGGATCTTTTGGCGAATACCTCCTTGTCCTCTGTGGGGACCAAGCTGCTTAACGCTGCCATCCCGACTCTAGCCACAGAACCTCCAGAAGGAGGTGGACTCTCTTGCTGAAGCCCTTCCTGAGGAGCTTCAAGCTGAGCCTCACCTCCCTCGCCTTCAGTGAGGGGTAACTTCTTCTTAGACTTTTTGGCAGGTTTTGCCAAAGAGCCCACTTTTCGCTTCGCCTTGGGAGCTGAGGGAGCTGGAGGCAGTTCAGAGGTCCCCAAATCCTTGGGAGGAGACCGACCAACCTCAGCGCGAATATCTAGGGCCCCTGGAAGCCGTGGGAGATCAGAAACTGAAGCAGGCCTCTCAGCACCAGGAGGTGGGGGAGCATTCCCTTCTTCTATGTTTGCCAACAGATTAAGCCATGAGCCTGTCATCCCTGCACCCAACGACCACAGATAAGGAGTTAGCAAAAGCAACAATACCAGAAAACATTAAGATATAGCCACGACTACAGATACCCTCGAAAGAAAGGCCGGCGGAGAAAGGCGAAAACCCAAAATGGTGCAAAACCCCTGGGAACCTGACTAAGGAGGAAGGGTTTAAGAAGCCATTCTCCGTGGCATGAGCGTTCAGAAGAGACAGTAGACAGGGCCCTCAAATTCCTCTTCGAACATTTGCCAGAACCACGGGGAGGAGCACCATGCACCCACCTGTTACAAGGAAAATCCCACGAGCCGACCGGAGACTCCACGAAGAAGTACGACCCGTGCCAATCCTTATCCATCTTATGATTTTTACCAAAAAAATGAGTCTCCCCCCCCCCCAAGCTGGAAGAAATAGAGGAAAGATAGAAGAAGGCACCGTGGAGCTTGAGCGAAAACTGGGAAACTACCAAGTCAGGGGAAGGAACGCCTCCCGCAGCTCGCACCGCCACGAAGAACGATATAAGAAGGCGAATGGCGGAGGGTTGAAACTGATTCAAAGGGACCTGGAAGGCCCTGGATACTTCAGAAAGGAAGAGGGGAACGGGGAAGCGCAATCCGGCCTTGACTTGGGCTTCCCAAAACGCTAAACACGAAGGAGGGGGACGGTCAGCCCTCTGATCCGGCAAAGGTATCCTCACTATATAACCCTCGAAAACAAAACCCCCTCCACCAAAGCGTCCAGACCCTTTTGCGAACATGTCGAGGCTTTAAAAACACTAAGAGGAGCCCCGATAGAAGAAGAAGGGGCAGACCTAGAGTTTGGAAGGGACGGCGACCCGGAAAGCGCGGCCGAATCCTGAGTATCGGCCCGCGACCCAACAGATCTGGCGTCGCCCTGCGAGTGGGAAGCCATGGCAGAAGCAACGGCCGAGCGGGTTCGAGGACGATTGCTGGTTTGAGGCGCGACGGAGCGCTGGGTACGAGCTTCTAGACGGGAAGTGGGCTGTGAAATCGGAGGAGTAGATGATGTATCAGAGGAAATCGACTGATGGGAGCGAGTAGAGGAAGACGAATGGTTCGCTGAAGCTGTGACGGTGGAAGCCATAGATGCGAAGAAGAAAGATAAAATAGACAGAGAAAAGAAAAGAGAAACATACCTTTTAAATGGCGAAGTACCCTTTCAAAAAATAGGGAATAAACTTCCAGAAGCCCCTCTTAAAAAAGGGAGCAGTTCCCGAGGTATTGAAAGGAGGTGCTAAAAGGGGACGTCCTTTCAAGGAAGCACAACGGACGGTCTTTGAAAGGGAGGTAAAAATTTGAACTTATCATTTTTTACTCTAATTCACTTTCGGTCCCCAAAAATAAATTAGAGTAGGGGAGTGGTTGATGTGGACTCAACTACGATGGGCTGGAAAAAAGCAAGTAGGAGAAGGCCCAACAAAGCCCATAAAGAAGAAGGCCCATAGTGAAATATCTGCATGGGGGGAAGAACCTGCAGGGACCTTGCGGGTAGAAGTTTGGACCGGACAAAAGGAAGAAGAACCACTGTATACAAAGGTGCAAGAACGTTGGAAGAAAGAAAAGATATCTTCAGAGACGCGTGTCGCCTTATTACAGGGAGATATTACTGAACAAGTTACTGCAATCATCGCAGAAGTCATTCCTTCAAGCGATCAATCATCTTTCCTAAGCACCCTAGGTGGTACGTCCCCAGAAATCCTGGAACCTGGTAGCAGAGAGGCGGCGGGGAGCTGATATAAAAGGAGGACTTGGCCATATTTCTTCATTATCACCATCTCTTTACAAAAGCATTCGCATAGCATTTTCTCTTTAGATACTTTAAACATATTTTCCACATGTTAGGAGTGAAAGTGAGGATTATATGAGTGTGTAACGTTTTGCTACCTAGTGAAGGACAGTTCCCAGCGCCCCGTGGACGTAGAATCCGTTAGGATTCGAACCACGTAAACCCCTGTGTTCTTTCTGCTTACGTCCCAGCATCAACCTCACTTTGCGTACTTAACAGACAGCATAATAAGCAATCTACCGTTAACAAATATCCAGAGCCCCCACACGTAAAAATATTGTTGATTGGGTTTGCCCCATATCAGAACTGATGCTACTCAAACGCCTGAAAATAAGGACAAATTTTATTAGGATAAGTAATTGCAACAAAACCCATCAAGATGAAATTGGTACCAATTACCCTCTTGGAGTCCAACAACTGCAGCATTTCGGTACAATTATCGTCAGATAAAAAAGGAATGACATGAAAGACACATGGTAGATAACGAGTGTTATGGGAGAAATTCACCTCTCAATAGGCTCTTCAAGGATGGCCTTGTCCCCAAAATGCACTATCTTCACCATAATCAAATACACGTCATTCAAGAACCAACACATGTAAGCAAATACCGAATTTTATAAAAATATAGTTTTTCACATGCATTTAGAAAAAAAAAAAATAGCTCCGACTACGAATCTTAAATTTAGTTCCAGAACCCACAAAATCAAAATCATGGTGAAGTAGAAGTACCTTAAACTCTCCGAACGCCTCGAGACGCTGTAAAATATGGGACATGGGGCCAGAGAAAGCCTAAAAAGGATTCCGGGAAAAAAAAGAAGTAAAGAAACATCCTTTTACAGGGTGCAAAACTGGGAGACAAAAGAAATAAAACCTGTGAGATGCATTTCACCTTCTTTTCCATTACACAAACTCCAATCGTAATCTTCTCATATTCCGCTTCCATTCTCCCGCTAGAATAACTATCAAAGAAATTCCGCAATCTTCTTCGCTCGGAACTCTACAGAGGAAGACAAATAAGTCGCGAGAAAAAAAATGAGGGCCAACTCAGAGACCGTGTCTTCGCTAATGCGTGACGGAGAAAAATCAAGTGCGGCCCGCGTCTTACAGTTTAAGGAAATACGGCTAACTGTAGCATAACAATAATGTAATAATCACGGCGACATGTAAAGTAAGAACGTTTGCCTTTGGTGTAAGGTATACGATACACGTCTGTGGTATGATATGCTTTGAAAGGGGAGATGGAGGATGAGTGCGGATTTTCTATATATGTGAGGTGAGGTGTGTGGTCAGTTTGATTGAAGATTCTGGGGATATGCAGCACCGGCACCAAGACCATCTCCAATAGTGCTGCAAAACGCAAACGCAAATGCAAATATGCAGTAAAACTGCTCCAACAGTACTGCAAACGCAAACGCAAAATGCGTTTTTTTCATTCTCTCTCTTGTTTCGAACGCAAATTTGCGTCTGAACGCAAAAATGCGTTTGATGTTTTAAAATTGCAAATAAGCCCTTTACTTGTATTGAATTATTAAATCAAACATAATAATTTTTTATATCTTATTATTAATTTTTTATATTTTATTTATATGTAATATAATTAAATATTGTTTTGACCACAAATATAGATTTAAAATATTTTACATAATATCACAATAGAAACATCAAAATTACCACTCAAAATAACAAAAGTACTGAAATAAAAAATACATCATAAATTATAAAAATAATGCACAACTACGGAAATTTCGATATTTTTAATAAATATTTTGTTCTATGTTTTTAGTATATTTTTATCTAAATCAAAATTAAAAGAATATTGTGGTTAGTTTCTAAATAGTAAAATATAGGAGTGATATTGAAAAGTTATAAAAGTTGGTAGGAAAGAGAATATTACAGGAATATTCTTTTGCGTTTGCTTTTGCAGTTGACTGTTGGAGAACAGTTACTGCAAAATATGGCTGTTACTGCAAAATGCGTTTGCATTTGCGTTTGACTGTTGGAGATGGTCTAACTAAGATGGAGGTAGGCAGATGAGGTGTTGGGGAAAGTGACGAATGTGTGGGCCTACGATTTGCTGCGTGGCCCCGAGTCCCTGGGCTTTGGGCCGAATTGGGCCGGTTCCGGGCAGGTTCTACCGGTTCCGGTTCAACCGGTTCCGCGTGGGACCGGTTCCGGTTCCGCGTGGGACCGGTTCCGGTTCCGGGACCATTTTCCCGGGAGCGGCCCAGAACCATACTTAGAATCCCCGGGCCTGTATTGGGCCGGTTCCGGTTCCAAAATCGATACCGGCGATTTAATTTTCTTATTCTTTTTATTTTTTTACTTCGAAAAAATTCGTTCGAAAATATCCAAAAAATTTATTCCAGAAAAAAACAAAAAGAAGATAAGAAAATTACAAAAAAATAAAAAACTACCTAAAAAATACAAAATAAAAAACATAAAAGAAAGAAAAAATAGCTAAAATTTACAAAAAAAGGAAAAAAAAAGTATTCGAAATAAAAAAATACTACCTCCGTCCCAAACCGTTTTGGACATTTTACTATATCGGGCGTCCCAAACCGTTTCGGACATTTCCTTTTATAGCAAAAAACTACCACAAACAATCAATATAATACTATTAAATATTCTTAAAAGACGTGTCAAAATATACACTTTTTCACCTTTTAATTGTACTATATTATTAAATATTCAATTTCTTAAAAACCGTGTCATACCCCAAATGTCCAAAACGGTTTGGGACGGAGGTAGTACAATTTATTCGACTTGACTATTAACTAAAACTATGTTAGAGGCCTCTTCGTCTTCGTCCGAACTGGAAGAACGGAACTCGTCGATGGCGTTCTCCCGTCGGTCTTCGATTCGGCCAAATACCAATCCTTCAATAAGATTAGCATTGCGAGGGAAGTCGGGATAAGGCTCGCGCGTCGGTCACCTATAATTCGCCCGGATGTAGAGAAGGCGGAGTCGGAGGCGACACTAGACGCTTCCACGGCTAAAACGTCTCGAGCGACGGCGGAAGGGTCGGATAGAGAGTCGAGTTCAACTTCCACCAGGCCAAAACGTCGCAGTCTTCAGGAGTCTGGAAGTTGTGACTCAGGTAGAGCTGGATCTCATTCGCGTTCGACCCCGACGCACGCGTTTTGGTCTTCGTCTTTTGTGCCTTCAATCTTCGTAGTAGTCCCATTGCGCCGCCGCCTCCTTCCGACGAACCGGCTTCGCTCGCTGGTACGGGTTGCTCCACACTGTGTCCCTGCTCAGCTGCATAAACAGAAAAAAGTTCTTGGAGAGAATCGTGAATTGACGCCTTTTGGTCGTCCACTTTCTTTGCAAGAAATTGAGCATAATAATCGAAAAAAATATCAAATGTATCAACACCGCAACTAGGGTCAAGTAAGACCGACAAACCGTGCACTATTGGGATGGTTTCCCAATACTTCATGAACTCCTTCTCCATGTTTTGGATGAAACCACCCAAGTATGGACTATTGCGATACTCCACGAACTTGTAGCACATCGCGAAGAGGTTCGGAATGAACAATGGGGATGTCGGGTAGTGAACCCCGAAAAATTTCTCCGTAGCCTCAGTGAACACTTCAAGTATGGACACGACCAAACCTACAATATCCCAATCAGTTTGTCGTAATTCATACCTGGAGGTGTTGCCGACTGCGACATCGTTCCAAAAAGGCATCAACAATTCCTTGTAGTGCATGAAGGTGCTGAGGAGGTGGTACAACGAGTTCCACCTAGTCAGGACTGGCAACGGAAACTTCTTGTATGTGAGGCCGGCGGCAAGGACGGTTTGCTTCCACGACGTTCCATAGCGGCGTTCCCGAAGTAACTTACCTATCACCTTAAAATTTTCTAGTATATCTCCCAAAATTTCGTCAAAAGCACATTGCACACACAAGTTAATAATATGACAAGCGCACCTAGCATGTAGTAATCGGCCGTCTAAGGGTAACTTAAGATGTCTACGGAGGATCCCTATTGCTACATTGTTCGCGCTAGCATTATCTAAGGTGATAGACATAATTTTATCTTGAATACAATATTTATTAACGACATTCAGCACGTAGTTCGATATCGTAGTGGCGTTATGTTGCGAATCTCGGGGATCTAGGGAAAGAATACGTTTGCATAGTTCATGTTTTATCTATCCAATGGGCGGTGACGACTAAATAAGATTGCGACGTAATGTTAGTCCAAATATCGGTAGTCAAACTAATCCTACACGAAATATTGGCTAAATGACTAATTAAGCTAGACTGATATTCCTTAAAAGTTTCTAAGACATATTTCCTAAGGGTTTTACGGGTCACGTTATGGAATCCGGGTTGTATCGTACTCGTAAATTCGATAAACCCTTCACTTTCCGCAATGCAAAAGGGTTCTTCACACATTACTACGAATTTAACTAAGGTTTTTTTAGAAATTTTCCTAGTAATAACAAAATTCTTACCCGTACTTACGTTTATTTGTTGTTGTCGGGGTTCGGTTCCTACCGGCTATAGATCGTCCCCGAAATTATGCGCCCTTTGTAGGTGTTTTTTCATCGAGCCCGTCCCACCTTGATTCGGTCCGGTCTTAATCGAGTAGGGATGGCGGCACATTTTGCAATAAGCCGTACCTGCATCGGGATTATTTTTATCCATTTCTAAGTCGAAAAAATTCCATACCTTAGACCGCCGACCACGCGGTTGTGGCTTCCTTCTTGTTGTTCCCGTAGAAGCTTGGCTCGGTCCCTCTTCGGTCGCCGCCGTCGGTTCCGGTTCCGGTACATCGGTCTCCTCGTCGGTGTCGGCATTTCCCCGAAATGTATCGGCGTGATCAAAAACCATAAAAACATCTTCGTCGCGAGGGTTAGGATTTCTCGATGACGACACCATTAGTTTAAAATAATAATTTAATTATTTGTAATAATAAGTGAGTGTGTGTGTATTAGTGTAAATAAAATAAGTATTATTGTTAATAATATTAAATATAAATATGAGGATGATTTTTTGAGAGCTTTTTGAGAGAGAGTGGAAGAGATTTGGATGTAATTGTGAGTTAAAATGGTTTTTTTTTTGGTAGGATGAGATTTTCATTTACCACGTGACCAAGCGATAGTTACATCATATCTCTTCCCAGACACACCACAATCAAACTATAGCATTTCCAGCTATCCTAACCTAAAACAGAAGCTAGCAATCTATTTTACATGTCTAAAACTCTGCAACCGAAGTTCCATTTCCCGCTTGATCATGCACGTAATCTGTTCCTCATTGCCGCTTCCCACTTCTTGAACTCGTCTGTTGCGCTCGCACCACACATGATGAATTGTTGAAGCATAGCAAGCTACACTTATACGATGGACTGCACTTCTCTTCCTTCCCACACATATCAGCCACTTACATAAGTCTTCAAAGGTCTGAATCTTGTCACCAATTTGGAGCCAAGCATTGATCCTTGTTTTCACCTGTTGGCTGTATTGGCATGACAGGAACAAATGCTCCACGGATTCCTCATGCATGCCACACAACCTACAGCTTGTATTGGATATGGTCATACCCCAACCACTCAATCTGTCCACAGTCAGCAGCCGTTTCTGAACAACCAACCAGAGCAAGAAGGAATGTTTAGGCAGATTAAGCCTATTCCAAATCGCACCACAGAAAGGGAAGGGGATTGGATTCCCTTTAAGCCATTCATAACCACTTCGAACAGTGTACAGCCCATTGGTCGCAGGTAGCCATTTGCATCCTATGTATCCCAGTCTGAACTTGTCTTTTAATCTGTTGAGCTTCCTCCAGTGCCAGCTCGAGTCAGCCGCCGATATGAAATCCAAAAAACTGGTTCCCTTTAGTAGATTACATTGACCCATTTGATCCAGAGGGAATCTACTTCCAGTGTAATGTCCCATATCTGCTCGAATTTCTTTGGGGAAAACACTATCCCAGTTCACCAAAGGAATGTATTCACCATGCTCTTACCTCCCCCACAGGAATTCCTTGCAAACTCGATCAACCTATTTAGTCACAGCCTTGGGCAGTAAGAACATAGAGCCCCAGTAACCGTGCATAGCTAACAAAACTACATTGGTGAGGCATACTCTGCCAGCATATGAGAGATTGCGAGTGGCCCAGCACTGGATTCTGGCTGTGATTTTTTCCACAAGGGATTGGCAAGAACTTCTACTCCACCTAACTGGGGAAAGTGGTACACCCATGTATATCATGGGATAGCACCCGAGCTTGAATCATGTGGTCTGGAGTATCTGCTCAGTCCCCTCCCTGGAGGTACCAGCAATGTAAACGCTGAATTTTTGCTGGTTAGCATCCAACCCAGAAACCTGGTGAAACGTCTTGAGTGCTTCCATAACCACTGAAACTGCTCCAGTGCTGCCTTTGCTAAAGATCATAAGGTCGTCTGCGAAACAAAGATTCACCAAGTTAATGCGTTTACACATAGGTGAAACCTAAACCTGGGATTGGTTGAGGACAGTTGCAGCAGTCTTGTGAGGTACTCCATGGATATGACAAAGAGCAAAGGGGAGACAGGGTCCCCCTGTCGCAGACCCTGAGCTCCTTTAAATGTCCCAGCACTCGGTCCATTGATGGACACTGTGTAGGAAACTGTCGTCACACACTCGATAATCCATGCCACAAACTTCCTGGGAACCTGAGTAAACAGAGCTAGTTTTCCAAGAATCTCCAGTCCAACGTATCATATGCTTTTCTAATATCAAATTTCATAAGTGCCCGGGCTGAGGAGTTCTTCCTATTATATGGTCTGAGTAGGTCCTGGCATAATAGCACATTATGCACAATTGATCTCCCCTTCACAAACGCGCTTTGATTGGCATGAATGAGCTTAGGGAGGAGAGTCTTAATTCTGCCACAGATCAATTTAGCAATGCACTTATATAGTGTGTTGCAACACGCTATAGGTCTGAACTCCTGTGTTTTACTCGGGTGGGGTACTTTAGGGATGAGGCAAAGCATATTGTTATTCAGACTAGGTACCATCTTACCAGTTGCAAAAGTTCCAGGATAGCATTTGTAACTTGGTCCCCCACAACACTCCATGCCTGTTTGAAAAAGTCACTGCCATATCCATCCGGCCCTAGTGCCACATCAGAGTGAATGGATTTGATCACTTCCCAGACCTCTCCTTTTTCAAAAGGTTTAGTGAGCCACAATTGATCTTCCAGTGTGAGAAGGTACCCCATTTCAGCCACTCTTTGGTCCAATTTGCTAGTGGTGTTCCTTCCTTTACACAGTATTTCCCGGAAGTAGGCTGTAAAGTGCTGCTGCAGCGCCCCATTATCTGTAATTACTCTACCTTCTTTGTCTTCTATGGCCACAATTCTGTTAGAGTACCTCCTTAGTTTGATCTTGGCATGGAAATAAGCTGAGTTCTGGTCACCTTCTGTTAGCCACCTAATCTTAGCTTTTTGCCTCAGGAACTTATCATTTGCTACACTTAGGAATCCAAACTCTGCTCTTAAATTCTGTTCTTTGACTAGGAGCTCCATGTTCATAGGGTCTGCATGTAGGGCTGTTTGCACTGCCTCTAGCTTCTGTCTGACCTGATCAGTGTTTGACACAATGTTAGCAAAGGCAGACCTGTTTAGGGTTCTAAGAAGTCCACTGCAACTTGGAAAAGTTCCTACCACAATTCCTCATAGCTGATCCAGGCATACAACACCACTCGGCCTTCACTAAGCTAAGGAAATTAGGGGCCAATGACCACATATTAAAGTACTTGAATGCTTTCCTTGGGGCTGGGGATTGAGCAATGTTCCTAAGCACAATTGGGGTATGGTCTGAGACCCCCTCTTGCAGAAAAAGCAGTAATGTGGTCACAAAATTTAGTAAGCCGGGCTGGGTTGGCAAAGGCCCAGTCTATCATACTCCAAATCCTCTTATCAAGGTTCTATTTATTGGTCCATGTAAACCGGCTAGCACTCCTTTTTATTTCCTGAAGTTGACAGTTCTGAAGGCATTGATTGAACTCTCTGAATTCTGAAGCATTGATGTCTGATCTCCCCAATCTGTCTTCAAAGCTCCTTATATTGTTGAAATCCCCCCAAACCATCCATGGATTACAAAGTGTATCCAATATGCAACATGATTTCCCACAGTTTTGTTCTGCCAGACAGCTCATTGTGACCATAGACCACAGTTAGATAGGTAACAAAGGCTCCCACAAGACCTTGAAGTGAATGTGTTGGTCAGATTTTGACAACAGTTCCAGTTCAGTTCCACCTTTCCATACCACCACTATTCTGCCACTCGGGTGGTCACTAAGATTATGGCAGAAATCCCATCCTACAAAAAGTCTGTTAATTGTGCTATTTACAGTATCACTTTTCAGCTTTGTTTCTAAAAGACACATGATATTTATTCTCTGTTTATTATAGAAGAGAGCCACCTCTCTCTGTTTAGCAGGGCCATTGAGACCCCTGACATTCCACGAGGCACTACTATCCATTATCAACTGCAGAAACCCTCTGCTTGGAAGGGCTAAGAACAAGTTCCCCAAGTTTGACCACATTCTCACTCATCACTAAGTTAGCCCAAGATTCCTAGGTTCTGTGTCTGTTTTCTGTCCCACTCTACCAGCCTGAGGCATAGGAGTCCCTTCTGGAGGATTCTGGCCTGGTAATTCAGTGAATCTGGGATCCACTGGGGCAGGACCAGTGCAGCTAGGCTCCCCTGGGTCATTAGTCGCAGTTTTCCGCTGGGGAATAGGCTGCCAGCCTTTCTGACCCACCTTCTTACATTGAGCCTCTTCATGCCCATATCCCTTGCAGTTATTGCACAGCACATGCCTCCATTCATAGGTGACTTTCTGCTCGAGTAGCTGGCCTTTCTCATTTAGGAACTGTATAGTATCCTTCAGGGGCTGATGAAGGTCAACCTCCACGAGCACCCGAGCATAATGGATTCTCTCTTTCGTCCTCGTGATATCATCAGTCATAATTGGTTTCCCAACCAGACTCGTGAGCTTGCTTAGTGTTCTGAAGCCCCAATATTTCAGCTCGAGCTGCGGGAATTGCACCCAAACAGGGACACTTTCTACCCATATTTTACTTAATTGAGTATCTTCAGTCCATGGGGTAAGAATCACAGGCTTACGATCAAAGTGCAATATCTCAGATTGCACAATCTTGTTCCGAACTGTCTTACTGCCAAACTTTGCCAGATAGAGCCCCTGCCTGACTTGCCAGACATTCTGTAATCCTAATTTTTTTCCATTTTCGCTTCAAAAAACCAGACATGACTCCATAGGGAGGATTTGCCCCAAGTACGTAGCACAGCAACGCTGATTCCCAGTGGCCTACTTCCTCCTGGATCTCCTCCATCTCCACCAGTCCTATTACTTGCCTTTTCTCAGTGATCGGCTCTATATAGTCAAGACGATTATCCTGCTGTCTCAGTAGGTCAGCTTTGAACTTTACCCACGGACTATTCTCAGGGGATTGTGCTGCTACACGAGGAGTAGAATCCCAATCTAGGCCACTCTTTCTCCAATAGTGCATCAGCTTCCAATCGGCTTGGGGACTGAGCCAATGGAACAGTTCGTCTCACTTCCCTAGTCACATTCCCTCGCAATTGGCTGTGATCGCGAGGTGGCGTTCCCAATTTAACCCTAGCATCGTCCATTGTGCCAACAGAAGGAGCAGATTGATGAATCACCTCATTCACCAATGAAACAGTGCTCCGCGATTTCGAAACTGAACTCCCTCGCATTTGATTACTAGCACTGGAGTTAGCTTCCTCAGTCAGGATCTCGTCATGATGGGGCAGCGTCGTCACCACCGTGACCGGCGGCGCCCTCTGTGTCACCGCTGTTCTCCTTTTCGCCATGGCAGAATCAGAGAAAAGTAGCGATATTATAGTTAAAATGGTTAAAATGAGGTGGTATCTATAGATTTTTCGTTCGGGGGTAAAATGGTAATTATTTAGGGTTTAAAGAAAAAAAAATTCAGAAGCCCGCCGTAACCGGAACCGGAACTGCGGAACCGGTAATCCGCGGTTCCGAGTTCCGCGAACCGGCCCAGTTCATTTTAACTGGGCCGGTTACCGGTTCCAGAACCGGGTCTACCGGTTCCGGTTCTGGGCCAGATTAATGGGCCGGTTTTGGGCCGGTTCCGGGTTGGCTCGGCCCAAAACCTAGGTTTAGCCCCGACACTACAGATCCATCTCAAAGCGTCTTTTCAATTGCATCAAATGCTATCGAAATTTTTTCCATCTAGTCTTACATTACACGGTGGATAAAAAATGTTACTATGGGCTTTTTAATTAAATAATGCATTTTATTTTCCAAATTAATAAAATAGGCCTATGTGAAAATTTTACCAAAATCGAGTAAATCGAGACCATTAAATGCATTGTCTTATCCATTAGAAGCGACGATGCGCCCGTTAGATTGGAGGCAACGCCTTTATCGGGCCATTTTGAAAATATTTTTTCATGGACTTGGGCTAAATGGGCTACCGCCGCTACTAATGGACGGGACGCCGCGTTCAATAAATGCGACGATAGGACAAGACATGCACGCGCACTCAATTTAGAATGATTCAGACAGATGTGACAATACATTCACACGTTTTATGTAATAGTTCTTACCCTTGCGAGTAATGGACGCGACATCATGTTTATTAAGCACGACGAAATCCGGTATTTAAACCCTAAATCTTAGTGTTATATTTCATGAGTTTGAAATTCGTAGATGTAGACCTTTTTGGTGCAAATGACTATGAGAGTTTTGATTATCCAAGTAATTATGTAATTTGGGGGTACAATTTAGAAAACTCGATATGCATGTTATGTGATGTTTAAGTATGTGAAAATGTTCGATTAAGCGCTTGAATGTGCTTTAACTGTTAAGAAAATCGAATTTGAGTAATCTTATGCTTAACTGGAATATTTATGTGATCACCTGGTTATGAACGTTTTCGTATGATGGAATCTCATTGCGTGCTATATATGGAAAATATATTATGCTGAGTGATATGTGAACTGTCTGCGAGAATAAGTTATTTTAGGAAAGAATATCATTTGATCACTCGGATATGAATGTGTGCTATATATGGAAAAGATATTCTGATTGAGCTGAAAACGTGATTGGGTTATTTTAGGAAGGAATATCACTGTGATCATCCGGATATGAATGATTATGCTATATATGGAAAAGATATTCTGATTGAATGCTTACATGTGATTGATTTATTTTAGGCAAGAATATCGATGTGATCACCCGGATATAAATGACTATGCTATATATGGAAAAGATATTCTGATTAAGTGCTTACATGTGATTGATTTATTTTAGAAAAGAATATCATGATATATCCGTTTGAGTGCTATCTTAATTGACTCTTAAATCAGTGAATCAATGATCTAGCTTTCCTTATGCGACTTAGGATTTGTATTTTGGAAAGTGATTAATTGATTGGCTTATATGTGGTAAGATGCTGATTGAGTCTATTTATGGAATGTGCTGAAATCGGATGAGATCACCATACATGGAAAGTATGCTTTGCATTATACTCAGTAGATCAAATCTTTCTCTGTGCAAATTGGGTATCATATTTTGGAAAAGAAATCAATTGTTTGAGCTTACCATTGATAATATGCTGAGTGGAATATATAAGGAATATGCTGACAAATGGATGAGATTACTGTGGAATGATTGTTAATCTGTGGTATTTATGGTATGTGATCATGCATGACCATTGAGCTTAATTGGTTTATTCTTGGCATGATTGTTTGAGTTAATGCACGTGATTATTGAGCTTTATCTTGCATATTCTGTGCTTAACTTTCCTTGTGAAGTGTAGAAGCTATTCGTGGGTCTATATAGAAGACAAACACTTCACTTTGAACGGTACACAACGAACACACAAGCTATCGAATTCCTTAGACGATTTGAGCTTTACTTTGCGATTCATTCGTAGTTTGTGGTTGAGCTTTCATTTGCGAATCTGTACTCTTTGAGCAATCCTTAGAAACTCCAAACCCTAAAAACCTTGTCTTCGGACGTGTTGTGTCTGCCGGCACGTTGAGCGCACAAAGGAGCACGAGTGGAGTCTTACGCACGTGAAGGGACGATTTTTGTGGATTCGGTGGCCCTTCGGTAGCAAGCTGCATCCATTCGGAGAATAAGTTTCCTGGGTAAACGGCGTGGATCGATACTTGGCGTGCGTCAGCCTAGAGCGAGGTCTAGTCTCCATAGTGCTTCGGTTGTGTACGGGTCAATCATAGTGTAACGGGTAACACATAGTGATTGATTGGAACTCTTGGGGAGATCACACCCCAAGGACAGGATTAAACCCCAGTTGGGGATATAACCTGTATAAAAATCGCTTCTCACTTTACTTTCTGCGATTTACTTTTCTGTGAGACAAACCCGGGATGCGAGCAAATATCTAGGTGATATCTTCGGAACGACTTCTGAAAATGACGTGATATTTTTGAAACACGGTTAGGGAGATAACTTTGTTACTCGTACTGCTTTCTGGGAAATAACATACTCTGCAAATATCTTCTTAAAGAAAAGTAGTTTTCAAAGATTATAGCCTAATTCACCCCCCTCTTAGGCATATTTTACACTTCATTTGGTATCAGAGCAAGGTTACTCAACGATAGGCCTAACACGCCTGAGTTAAGATCTAATGGCTTTTTCAAGTGATGTTTTTGCAGAGGGTCAATCCCACTCTAGGCCACCTCTCTTCGATGGAACGAACTACGCAGTGTGGAAGAATCGCATGATCGAATTTCTCATCGCCGTCGACTACGATCTTTGGGAAACAATCATCAACGGACTACGATGATAAAAAGGGAATCATGCGAAACGCAAAGGCGAAGAACATGCTCGCATGCGCACTCACACGGGAAGAATACATTCGTGTCAGTTCCTGCTCATCAGCAAAGGCCATATGGGATATGCTCCAAGTTACTCATGAAGGAACTCAACAAGTTGTGCAAGAAAGACTGGCTCTGCTCACTCATCAGTACGAAATGATCACGATGGAATCTGACGAGAATATAAGCCAGATGTACGCCAGATTCATGGGAATCATCAACCAAATGTTCTCCCTCGGCAAGAAGGTTCCCGACAGTGAACAAGTGAGAAAGATACTGAGATCACTGCCGCGAGAGTGGAATGCCAAAGTTACTGCCATCTACGAAGCAAAGGATCTAGGAGCACTGAGCATCTCCGAACTGATTGGATCTCTTATATCTAACGGGATGATTCAAACATCAATGAATGAGAAGTCGCAGAACAAAAATCAGAAGTCCATTGCTTTCAAATCCAACGAAGAAGAATCTGATTATGATGACGAAGAAGAGGACTTGATGAACGATCTAGCCATGCTCACAAAAGGATTTGAAAAGTTCCAGCAGAAAAAGAAATTCAAAGGGAACTTCAACAAATTCCAGAACAAGAGCAAGGGAATATCCACGTCTGGGAAGAAAGTTCAGAAGTGTTTCCGATGTAACAAACCAGGCCATTATGCACATGAATGCCCAGCAACCAACAATGAGAAAACAAGGAAGCAGAAGGCTATGGTGACGGAATCAAATGACTCTGAACCAGAACAAAGCGAGGACGAGGATCACGCTTACATGGCTGACGAGGATAGGTATCCCGCTCTTCATCTATTGAGAAAATTCATATCCTAAATAGTCCATATAATAATGATTGTGAAAGTGATTCATCTGTTTCTGACATAGAAGAAAGTAAGGAAGAGTTGTGTGATTTACTTCAGAAAGCTGAGAGAAAGATCAAGTCACTAAATTCCTTAAATAAGGAACTGATAAGGCAGCGAGATGAACTAGCTAAGGAAAAACATGAGGCTAATCTAGAGATCTCAGGTCTGAAAGAAGAGTTAGTTACTGCTAAGATAGAGGGAATTCCATGTGACTGTGAGAAAATAGAAAAGAAAAACAGTGACTTATCGAGAGATATCATAGAACTCAGGAATTCCTTAGATAGAGAAAAACAGAAAGTTGATAGACTCCTTGAGGGTAGACAGAACCTAGATATGCTGTTAAGTAATCCTATGAACGTTGGTAGGTCAGGGATAGGTTATTCCACTGAAGGAAAGCATGCTAAACATCCTATGCCTAAGCTTAAATGTTTCTGTTGTGGTAGAAATGGTCATTATGCATACAACTGTCCTTTAAAGAAAGTTGATAAAATTAAGTATGTTTGGAGACCTAAGAAGTCACCTGTAAATGCTACTGTTGTATCTGATTCTAGCAGGAGATCACCGTCTATGCAGAATGATATCTCATATGTTAACAGAAGTTATTTCCCCGCTAACATGTTAGTACCCAACAGAAATTGGGTACCTCAGAAGAGTACTTCTTTGTACAGGTACGAAGGAAGAATTCCAGTAAGAAAAGCAGGTGGTATCTCGACAGCGGGTGCTCCCGCCACATGACAGGTGATATAGGTAATTTTGTGTCGTTGAAGGCGGTTGATGGAGGATACGTTTCGTACGCCAACGACACAAAAGCCAAAATCGTGGGAGTTGGTACTGTCGGTAACAATTTAAATATCACTATAGATAACGTATGGTTTGTTAGGAACGTAGAACATAATTTAATTAGTATTAGTCAATTATGTGATGATGGACATACCGTAGCCTTCGCCAAAGATAAGTGCTTTGTTAAAAAGGGTGATGAGATTGTGTTTAGTGCGGCCAGACATGGTAACATTTACTGCATCACTCTTGATGATATTTCTAACCAAAATGTCAAGTGTCTAGCAGTTACGCAGGATATCACATGGTTATGGCATAGACGTCTGGGACATGCTAACATGGAACTGATGTCTCACATATCATGCAATGAATTAGTGAGAGGTATTCCGGATATGAAAACCACCAAGGACAGAATCTGTAAAGCGTGCCAAATGGGGAAACAGACCAAGACGTCCTTTAAACCTAAGAATGTGATCTCTACGTCCAGACCACTGGAACTGTTGCATCTTGACCTTTTTGGTCCGGTACAGGTTATGTCATTGATAGGTAAACGATATGCCTTTGTTATCGTAGACGACTATACTAGGTACACATGGGTCTTATTTCTTGCGCACAAAAGTGAGGCTTTAGATAATCTTGCGCCACTGATTAAGAAGCTAGAAAATAAAAAAGAGATGAAGGTCCGTAAGATTAGGAGTGATAACGGTCTAGAATTTGATAGTAAATCCGTTGCATCTTTTTGTGAAGAAAATGGTTATAGTCATAATTTTTCAGCCCCTATTACGCCTCAACAGAATGGAGTGGTCGAGGGAAAAATAGAGTATTACAAGAAATGGCTAGGACTATCTGAGCGAACATAATACTTCAAAACATTTTTGGGCCGAAGCAGTTAGTACGGCATGTTATGTCTCGAATAGGATTTTCCTTAGACCGATTATTAGAGAACTCCCTATGAACTTTGGAACGATAAAACCCCTAACATAGGATATTTCCATGTATTTGGTTGCAAATGTTTCATTTTGAATGATAGGGATAAAAGAGGAAAATTCGATTCCAAGGTAGATGAAGGGATATTCCTAGGTTACAGCCTTCATTCCAAAGCTTTTAGAGTATTTAATAATAGGAAGAAGACTGTTCAAGAATCTGTGCATGTTACGTTTGATGAATTTCCTAACGCAGATGGTACTGAGGAAGGTATAGTTGTGTCTCCTGCAGATATACAGGTTACTGACAAAGGAACAAACGCAATTCCGTTGGAACTAGACACTAAGTCAGAGGAACCTGAGGCTTCAGACGAACAACACCGCAGAAAATTCAAACATGCTTCCAGCCATCCCACTGAACAAGTCATAGGGAATATCACTTCAGGGATCAAAACGAGAGCAACTGCACGAAACGATATTGCTGTGGAATCACATGACGTGTTGTTGTCTACCATGGAACCTAAGACAGTGAATGAAGCGCTTAACGATGAATCATGGGTGATTGCCATGGAAGAAGAGTTAGCACAATTCGAAAAGAGCCAGGTGTGGACTCTTGTGGAAAGACCTAACGACAAGTCAATAATAGGCACGAAGTGGGTGTTTCGCAACAAACTGGACGAGAACGGTAACGTAATACGAAATAAGGCCAGGTTAGTTGCCAAAGGTTATTCCCAAGAAGAAGGTATAGATTTTCAAGAAACCTTTGCACCCGTAGCTAGGCTTGAGTCTATACGCATTTTGCTTGCATATGCATCTTTTAAAAGATTTAAGCTTTTTCAAATGGACGTGAAAAGTGCATTTTTAAATGGTTTTATAAATGAGGAAGTCTTTGTCGAACAACCTCCCGGTTTTGAAAAGGAAGAATTTTCAAATCACGTCTTCAAATTAAACAAAGCTTTATATGGTTTAAAACAGGCATCTAGGGCATGGTATGAAAGATTGAGTAGTTTTTTGCTAGACATGGGCTTTACAACATGAACAATAGATAACACTCTGATTATAAAGTGCGAAGGGAATCACATAGTACTTGTGCAGATATACGTTGATGATATCATATTGGGTAGCACTGACATCACTCTTTGCGAGAATTTTTCTAAGTCTATGCAACAGGAATTTGAGATGAGCCTAATGGGAGAACTCAAGTACTTCCTTGGATTGCAAATCAAGCAATTGGATACGGGAACATTCATATCTCAAACGAAGTACACGAAAGAACTACTTGAAAAATTCGGAATGGCTGATTCCAAGGTACTTCACACTCCTATGCACCAGACCGCTAAAATTGACAGTGATGAACAAGTTACGTCTTTTGACCAAACTAAGTATAGAGGTATGATCGGAAGTTTGCTATACCTTACGGCAAGCAGACCCGATATTATGTTTGCTATTGATCTATGTTCTAGATATCAATCGAGTCCTAGGGAATCTCACTTGACAACAGTCAAGCAGATACTTAGATATTTGAAGGGAACAATCAATCATGGTATGTGGTATCCAAATTCCAAGGAATTCCCATTAATGGGATACTCGGATGCGGATTACGCCGGTTCTAGGGAAGATAGGAAAAGCACTAGTGGAACTTGCCAAATACTAGGGAATTCCCTTGTAACTTGGTCCAGTCGGAAACAAAATGCCGTGGCCCTATCCACAACCGAAGCCGAATATATGGCCTTAGGAAGTTGTTCTCAGCAAATCCTTTGGATGAAACAGACCTTGAGTGATTACGGCTTAAGGTACGGCCAAATTCTTATTTTTTGTGATAGTACTAGTGCTATTAGTATCACTAAGAATCCCGTACACCACTCTCGAACTAAGCATATAGAGGTGAAACATCATTTTATTCGAGATCATGTTCCGAGGTAATATCAGCGTGAACTTC
This sequence comes from Craterostigma plantagineum, assembly GCA_027422505.1. NCBI lineage: Eukaryota > Viridiplantae > Streptophyta > Magnoliopsida > Lamiales > Linderniaceae > Craterostigma > Craterostigma plantagineum. The sequence goes on from JAPQWV010000012.1 coordinate 20,596,903, forward strand.
GTAGGAACTAATGATCAGTTGGCTGATATCTTCACGAAACCCCTTATTGAGAGTAGATTCTGTTATATCCGTGACCGATTAGGAATTATTGAGTTCAAATAGGAAAGGTGACTTGATATGTTAGACTTTAGTATTTCCTTGATCTTATCCTTTAGGATCTCTGCGATTTTATTCCTTGATTCTATTAATAATATCTTCATTATCTATTCAAATCCTTTCCATTCATGAAGAGATTATTTTTAGACCTCCTTCGACATTTATGTCAAAATCTATTTTCAGCCAATATTTTCTTTGAGCTCTGATCCTTACTTATTTCCTTCCTTAATCTCCGCGAGATATCCTCTGATCTTCATTTAATTCCTTCTAATGGGCAGTTTCCTTATCCAGCCATGATCTTTGAACATCAAACTTTGAATCTTTTCCTTATCTGCCTCACGTCTGAATGATATCACATCTCTCCAAATCCTTTTCATTCTTATCCAATAAGTTTTCGGCCTTTCTATCCATCCAATCTCTTCTTTATTCAATTTATTCAACCCCAAGTCTTTCACTTCATTATTTCGCTCCTCAATCCTTCGATCTCAATCGTGATGAAAACCAAAGGCGCAGGATCTGTCTCTGACAAGAAGCGAAAGGCTGCTATGATCAAATCCCAATCTCTCCGAAAGCCACTCGTTCGAAATCAGGAAGAAAAATGATCTATAGAGCGACGACGAGCATGGAACCATAGCTCATTTGAGACGGAGTATCAAAGGCATCAAGGATGATAGTAGGAAGAAGTTCGATGAGATCTCGCGGCACTTTAAAAGGGTTAAAAAAGTTTATGAAGGAGATCTCCACGGCTCTGAATATCGCTGAAACCTCATCTGCCTCATCTGATAGCGATTCCAGCCCTTAGAACTTCGATCCCTAGAGATCTTCTAGCTCTAGCATGCCTAGTTCCCATCTGCGATTAGTACTAAGTTCTTTTTGTTTGCTGGTTTTTGGGTTGATAGGTCGTGGTTGGTTGCTGGTTTTTGGTAAGTTGGTGGTGTTTTGGGTCCCTCCTTTTTGATGCTGAAGGGGGAGAATTTTGGATAATTAATGCTGTGTTTTGTTTGGTGTCGGGTCGTTCATTTTTTTTGCCGTTAGTTATCTTGGAATGCGATTAATACTATCGGCTTGCTTTTACATGCTTATGTCTTAATCCTCTGTGCTTGAGTTTGATGATTTGTTAAGGATTAAGGATTTCCGGGGCAGGGGGAGCAAACTGATATGGTGTGATAATTTGCGACATTCCATGGTAACTTGTGACATTTCATTTGATATGATCTGAATATTTACGACATTCCATGGTGACTTGTGACATTTCGTATGATATGACCTGGGAATTGCTAAATCTTTGCTTCTGTGCTTTACATAGGAATATTAGCAATTAGACAGGGGGAGCATGCTATGAAATTTGATAAATTTATTTGCTCTGATCATGTATCACATGCTTTGATACTTAAACATGCTACGTGCTTAAATGACTTCATATCGAGTTCACTCATATGCTTAAGATAGGCATTAATTACTTGTCATCATAAAAAAGGGGGAGATTGTAGACCTTTTTGGTCCAAATGACTATGAGAATTTTGATTATTCCAAGTAATAATGTAATTTGGGGGTACAAATTAGAAAACTCGATATGCATGTTATGTGATGTTTAAGTATGTGAAAATGTTCGATTAAGCGCTTGAATGTGATTTAACTGTTAAGAAAATCGAATTTGAGTAATCTTATGCTTAACTGGAATATTTATGTGATCACCTGGTTATGAACGTTTTCGTATGATGGAATCTCATTGCGTGCTATATATGGAAAATATATTATGCTGAGTGATATGTGAACTGTCTGCGAGAATAAGTTATTTTAGGAAAGAATATCATTTGATCACTCGGATATGAATGTGTGCTATATATGGAAAAGATATTCCGATTTAGCTGAAAACGTGATTGAGTTATTTTAGGAAGGAATATCACTGTGATCATCCGGATATGAATGATTATGCTATATATGGAAAAGATATTCTGATTGAATGCTTACATGTGATTGATTTATTTTAGGCAAGAATATCGATGTGATCACCCGGATATAAATGACTATGCTATATATGGAAAAGATATTCTGATTAAGTGCTTACATGTGATTGATTTATTTTAGGAAAGAATATCATGATATATCCGTTTGAGTGCTATCTTAATTGACTCTTAAATCAGTGAATCAATGATCTAGCTTTCCTTATGCGACTTAGGATTTATATTTTGGAAAGTGATTAATTGATTGGCTTATATGTGGTAAGATGCTGATTGAGTCTATTTATGGAATGTGCTGAAATCGGATGAGATCACCATACATGGAAAGTATACTTTGCATTATACTCAGTAGATCAAATCTTTCTCTGTGCGAATTGGATATCATATTTTGGAAAAGAAATCAATTGTTTGAGCTTACCATTGATAATATGCTGAGTGGAATATATAAGGAATATGCTGACAAATGGATGAGATTACTGTGGAATGATTGTTAATCTGTGGTATTTATGGTATGTGATCATGCATGACCATTGAGCTTAATTGGTTTATTCTTGGCATGATTGTTTGAGTTAATGCACGTGATTATTGAGCTTTATCTTGCATATTCTGTGCTTAACTTTCCTTGTGAAGTGTAGAAGCTATTCATGGGTCTATATAGAAGACAAACACTTCACTTTGAACAACGAACACACAAGCTATCGAATTCCTTAGACGATTTGAGCTTTACTTTGCGATTCATTCGTAGTTTGTGGTTGAGCTTTCATTTGCGAATCGGTACTCTTTGAGCAATCCTTAGAAACTCCAAACCCTAAAAACCTTGTCTTCGGACGTGTTGTGTCTGCGGGCACGTTGAGCGCACAAAGGAGCACGAGTGGAGTCTTACGCACGTGAATGGACGAATTTTGTGGATTCGGTGGCCCTTCGGTAGCAAGTTGCATCCATTCGGAGAATAAGTTTCCTGGGTAAACGGCGTGTATCGAAACTTGGCGTGCGTCAGCCTAGAGCGAGGTCTAGTGTCCATAGTGCTTCGGTTGTGTACGGTCAATCATAGTGTAACGGGTAACACATAGTGATTGATTGGAACTCTTGGGGAGATAACACCCCAAGGACAGGATTAAACCCCAGTTGGGGATATAACCTGTACAAAAATCGCTTCTCACTTTACTTTCTGCGATTTACTTTTCTGTGAGACAAACCCGGGATGCGAGCAAATATCTAGGTGATATCTTCGAAACGACTTCTGAAAATAACGTGATATTTTTGAAACAGGGTTAGGGAGATAACATTGTTACTCGTACTGCTTTCTGGGAAATAACATACTCTGCAAATATCTTCTTAAAGAAAAGTAGTTTTCAAAGAAGAACAAGCCAAAATTTTTATAGCCTAATTCACCCCCCCTCTTAGGCATATTTTACACTTCATTTGGTATCAGAGCAAGGTTACTCAACGAAAGGCTAACACGCCTGAGTTAAGATCTAATGGCTTGTTCAAGTGATGTTTTTGTAGAGGGTCAATCCCACTCTAGGCCACCTCTCTTCGATGGAACGAACTACGCAGTGTGGAAGAATTGCATGATCGAATTTCTCATCGCTGTCGACTACGATCTTTTGGAGACAATCATCAACGGACCATACGCGGCTGCAAAAGAAGATGGAACCCCAAAGGCTGCCAAAGATTACAATGCCGATGATAAAAAGGGAATCACACGAAACGCAAAGGCTAAGAACATGCTCGCATGCGCACTCACACGGGAAGAATACATTCGTGTCAGTTCCTGCTCATCAGCAAAGGACATGTGGGATATGCTCCAAGTTACTCATGAAGGAACTCAACGAGTTGTGCAAGAAAGACTGGCTCTGCTCATCAGTACGAAATGTTCACGATGGAATCTGACGAGAATATAAGCCAGATGTACGCCAGATTCATGGGAATCATCAACCAAATATTCTCCCTCGGCAAGAAGGTTCCCGACAGTGAACAAGTGAGAAAGATACTGAGATCACTGCCGCGAGAGTGGAATGCCAAAGTTACTGCCATCTACGAAGCAAAGGATCTAGGAGCACTTAGCATCTCCGAACTGATTGGATCTCTTATATCTAACGAGATGATTCAAACATCAATGAATGAGAAGTCGCAGAACAAAAATCAGAATTTCATTGCTTTCAAATCCAACCAAGAAGAATCTGATTCTGATGACGAAGAAGAGGACTTGATGAACGATCTAGCCATGCTCACAAAAGGATTTGAAAAGTTCCAGCACAAAAAGAAATTCAAAGGGAACTTCAACAAATGCCAGAACAAGAGCAAGGGAATATCCACGTCTGGGAAGAAAGTTCAGAAGTGTTTTCGATGTAACAAACCAGACCATTATGCACATGAATGCCCAGCAACCAACAATGAGAGAACAAGGAAGCAGAAGGCTATGGTGACGGAATCAAATGACTCTGAACCAGAACAAAGCGAGGACGAGGATCACGCTTACATGGCTGACGAGGATAGGTATCCCGCTCTTCATCTATTGAGAAAATTCATATCCTAAATAGTCCATATAACAATGATTGTGAAAGTGATTCATCTGTTCCTCATAAAAGAAAGTAAGGAAGAGTTGTGTGATTTACTTCAGAAAGCTGAGGGAAAGATCAAGTCGCTAAATTCCTTAAATAAGGAACTGATAAGGCAGCGAGATGAACTAGCTAAGGAAAAACATGAGGCTAATCTAGAGATCTCATGTCTGAAAGAAGAGTTAGTTACTGCTAAGATAGAGGGAATTCCATGTGACTGTGAGAAAATAGAAAAGAAAAACAGTGACTTATCGAGAGATATCATAGAACTCAGGAATTCCTTAGATAGAGAAAAACAGAAAGTTGATAGACTCCTTGAGGGTAGACAGAACCTAGATATGCTGTTAAGTAATCCTATGAACGTTGGTAGGTCAGGGATAGGTTATTCCACTGAAGGAAAGCATGCTAAACATCCTATGCCTAAGCTTAAATGTTTCTGTTGTGGTAGAAATGGTCATTATGCATACAACTGTCCTTTAAAGAAAGTTGATAAAATTAAGTATGTTTGGAGACCTAAGAAGTCACCTGTAAATGCTACTGTTGTATCTGATTCTAGCAGGAGATCACCGTCTATGCAGAATGATATCTCATATGTTAACAGAAGTTATTTCCCCGCTAACATGTTAGTACCCAACAGAAATTGGGTACCTCAGAAGAGTACTTCTTTGTACAGGTACGAAGGAAGAATTCCAGTAAGAAAAGCAGGTGGTATCTCGACAGCGGGTGCTCCCGCCACATGACAGGTGATATAGGTAATTTTGTGTCGTTGAAGGCGGTTGATGGAGGATACGTTTCGTACGCCAACGACGCAAAAGCCAAAATCGTGGGAGTTGGTACTGTCGGTAACAATTTAAATATCACTATAGATAACGTATGGTTTGTTAGGAACGTAGAACATAATTTAATTAGTATTAGTCAATTATGTGATGATGGACATACCGTAGCCTTCGCCAAAGATAAGTGCTTTGTTAAAAAGGGTGATGAGATTGTGTTTAGTGCGGCCAGACATGGTAACATTTACTGCATCACTCTTGATGATATTTCTAACCAAAATGTCAAGTGTCTAGCAGTTACGCAGGATATCACATGGTTATGGCATAGACGTCTGGGACATGCTAACATGGAACTGATGTCTCACATATCATGCAATGAATTAGTGAGAGGTATTCCGGATATGAAAACCACCAAGGACAGAATCTGTAAAGCGTGCCAAATGGGGAAACAGACCAAGACGTCCTTTAAACCTAAGAATGTGATCTCTACGTCCAGACCACTGGAACTGTTGCATCTTGACCTTTTTGGTCCGGTACAGGTTATGTCATTGATAGGTAAACGATATGCCTTTGTTATCGTAGACGACTATACTAGGTACACATGGGTCTTATTTCTTGCGCACAAAAGTGAGGCTTTAGATAATCTTGCGCCACTGATTAAGAAGCTAGAAAATAAAAAAGAGATGAAGGTCCGTAAGATTAGGAGTGATAACGGTCTAGAATTTGATAGTAAATCCTTTGCATCTTTTTGTGAAGAAAATGGTTATAGTCATAATTTTTCAGCCCCTATTACGCCTCAACAGAATGGAGTGGTCGAGAGGAAAAATAGAGTATTACAAGAAATGGCTAGGACTATCTGAGCGAATATATTACTTCAAAACATTTTTGGGCCGAAGCAGTTAGTACGACATGTTATGTCTCGAATAGGATTTTCCTTAGACCGATTATTAGAGAACTCCCTATGAACTTTGGAACGATAAAACCCCTAACATAGGATATTTCCATGTATTTGGTTGCAAATGTTTCATTTTGAATGATAGGGATAAAAGAGGAAAATTCGATTCCAAGGTAGATGAAGGGATATTCATAGGTTACAGCCTTCATTCCAAAGCTTTTAGAGTATTTAATAATAGGAAGAAGACTGTTCAAGAATCTGTGGATGTTACGTTTGATGAATTTCCTTACGCAGATGCTACTGAGGAAGGTATAGTTGTGTCTCCTGCAGATATACAGGTTACTGACAAAGGAACAAACGCAATTCCGTTGGAACTAGACACTAAGTCAGAGGAACCTGAGGCTTCAGACGAACAACACCGCAGAAAATTCAAACATGCTTCCAGCCATCCCACTGAACAAGTCATAGGGAATATCACTTCAGGGATCAAAACGAGAGCAACTGCACGAAACGATATTTCTGTGGAATCACATGATGTGTTGTTGTCTACCATGGAACCTAAGACAGTGAATGAAGCGCCTAACGATGAATCATGGGTGATTGCCATGGAAGAAGAGTTAGCACAATTCGAAAAGAGCCAGGTGTGGACTCTTGTGGAAAGACCTAACGACAAGTCAATAATAGGCACGAAGTGGGTGTTTCGCAACAAACTGGACGAGAACGGTAACGTAATACGAAATAAGGCCAGGTTAGTTGCCAAAGGTTATTCCCAAGAAGAAGGTATAGATTTTCAAGAAACCTTTGCACCCGTAGCTAGGCTCGAGTCTATACACATTTTGCTTGCATATGCATCTTTTAAAAGATTTAAGCTTTTTCAAATGGACGTGAAAAGTGCATTTTTAAATGGTTTTATAAATGAGGAAGTCTTTGTCGAACAACCTCCCGGTTTTGAAAAGGAAGAATTTTCAAATCACGTCTTCAAATTAAACAAAGCTTTATATGGTTTAAAACAGGCACCTAGGGCATGGTATGAAAGATTGAGTAGTTTTTTGCTAGACATGGGCTTTACAACATGAACAATAGATAACACTCTGTTTATAAAGTGCGAAAGGAATCACATACTACTTGTGCAGATATACGTTGATGATATCATATTTGGTAGCACTGACATCACTCTTTGCGAGAATTTTTCTAAGTCTATGCAACAGGAATTTGAGATGAGCCTAATGGGAGAACTCAAGTACTTCCTTGGATTGCAAATCAAGCAATTGGATACGGGAACATTCATATCTCAAACGAAGTACACGAAAGAACTACTTGAAAAATTCGGAATGGCTGATTCCAAGGTACTTCCCACTCCTATGCACCAGACCGCTAAAATTGACAGTGATGAACAAGTTACCTATAGAGGTATGATCGGAAGTTTGCTATACCTTACGGCAAGCAGACCCGATATTATGTTTGCTACTGGTCTATGTTCTAGATATCAATCGAGTCCTAGGGAATCTCACTTGACAGCAGTCAAGCGGATACTTAGATATTTGAAGGGAACAATCAATCATGGTATGTGGTATCCAAATTCCAAGGAATTCCCATTAATGGGATACTCGGATGCGGATTACGCCGGTTCTAGGGAAGATAGGAAAAGCACTAGTGGAACTTGCCAAATACTAGGGAATTCCCTTGTAACTTGGTCCAGTCGGAAACAAAATGCCGTGGCCCTATCCACAACCGAAGCCGAATATATGGCCTTAGGAAGTTGTTCTCAGTAAATCCTTTGGATGAAACAGACCTTGAGTGATTACGGCTTAAGGTACGACCAAATTCCTATTTTTTGTGATAGTACTAGTGCTATTAGTATCACTAAGAATCCCGTACACCACTCTCGAACTAAGCATATAGAGGTGAAACATCATTTTATTCGAGATCATGTTCAGAGGTAATATCAGCGTGAACTTCGTAGGAACTAATGATCAGTTGGCTGATATCTTCACGAAACCCCTTATTGAGAGTAGATTCTGTGATATCCGTGACCGATTAGGAATTGTTGAGCTCAAATAGGAAAGGTGACTAGATATGTTAGCCTTTAGTATTTCCTTGATCTTATCCTTTAGGATCTCTGCGATTTTATTCCTTGATTCTATTAATAATATCTTCATTATCTATTCAAATCCTTTCCATTCATGAAGAGATTATTTTTAGACCTCCTTCGACATTTATGTCAAAATCTATTTTCAGCCAATATTTTCTTTGAGCTCTGATCCTTACTTATTTCCTTCCTTAATCTCCGCGAGATATCCTCTGATCTTCATTTAATTCCTTCTAATGGGCAGTTTCCTTATCCAGCCATGATCTTTGAACATCAAACTTTGAATCTTTTCCTTATCTGCCTCACGTCTGAATGATATCACATCTCTCCAAAATCCTTTTCATTCTTATCCAATAAGTTTTCGGCCTTTCTATCCATCCAATCTCTTCTTTATTCAATTTATTCAACCCCAAGTCTTTCACTTCATTATTTCGCTCCTCAATCCTTCGATCTCAATCGTGATGAAAACCAAAGGCGCAGGATCTGTCTCTGACAAGAAGCGAAAGGCTGCTATGATCAAATCCCAATCTCTCCGAAAGCCACTCGTTCGAAATCAGGAAGAAAAATGATCTATAGAGCGACGACGAGCATGGAACCATAGCTCATTTGAGACGGAGTATCAAAGGCATCAAGGATGATAGTAGGAAGAAGTTCGACGAGATCTCGCGGCACTTTAAAAGGGTTAAAAAAGTTTATGAAGGAGATCTCCACGGCTCTGAATATCGCTGAAACCTCATCTGCCTCATCTGGTAGCGATTCCAGCCCTTAGAACTTCGATCCCTAGAGATCTTCTAGCTCTAGCATGCCTAGTTCCCATCTGCGATTAGTACTAAGTTCTTTTTGTTTGCTGGTTTTTGGGTTGATAGGTCGTGGTTGGTTGCTGGTTTTTGGTAAGTTGGTGGTGTTTTGGGTCCCTCCTTTTTGATGCTGAAGGGGGAGAATTTTGGATAATTAATGCTGTGTTTTGTTTGGTGTCGGGTCGTTCATTTTTTTTGCCGTTAGTTATCTTGGAATGCGATTAATACTATCGGCTTGCTTTTACATGCTTATGTCTTAATCCTCTGTGCTTGAGTTTGATGATTTGTTAAGGATTAAGGATTTCCGGGGCAGGGGGAGCAAACTGATATGGTGTGATAATTTGCGACATTCCATGGTAACTTGTGACATTTCATTTGATATGATCTGAATATTTACGACATTCCATGGTGACTTGTGACATTTCGTATGATATGACCTGGGAATTGCTAAATCTTTGCTTCTGTGCTTTACATAGGAATATTAGCAATTAGACAGGGGGAGCATGCTATGAAATTTGATAAATTTATTTGCTCTGATCATGTATCACATGCTTTGATACTTAAACATGCTACGTGCTTAAATGACTTCATATCGAGTTCACTCATATGCTTAAGATAGACATTAATTACTTGTCATCATAAAAAGGGGGAGATTGTAGACCTTTTTGGTCCAAATGACTATGAGAATTTTGATTATTCCAAGTAATTATGTAATTTGGGGGTACAAATTAGAAAACTCGATATGCATGTTATGTGATGTTTAAGTATGTGAAAATGTTCGATTAAGCGCTTGAATGTGATTTAACTGTTAAGAAAATCGAATTTGAGTAATCTTATGATTAACTGGAATATTTATGTGATCACCTGGTTATGAACGTTTTCGTATGATGGAATCTCATTGCGTGCTATATATGGAAAATATATTATGCTGAGTGATATGTGAACTGTCTGCGAGAATAAGTTATTTTAGGAAAGAATATCATTTGATCACTCGGATATGAATGTGTGCTATATATGGAAAAGATATTCCGATTTATCTGAAAACGTGATTGAGTTATTTTAGGAAGGAATATCACTGTGATCATCCGGATATGAATGATTATGCTATATATGGAAAAGATATTCTGATTGAATGCTTACATGTGATTGATTTATTTTAGGCAAGAATATCGATGTGATCACCCGGATATAAATGACTATGCTATATATGGAAAAGATATTCTGATTAAGTGCTTACATGTGATTGATTTATTTTAGGAAAGAATATCATGACATATCCGTTTGAGTGCTATCTTAATTGACTCTTAAATCAGTGAATCAATGATCTAGCTTTCCTTATGCGACTTAGGATTTATATTTTGGAAAGTGATTAATTGATTGGCTTATATGTGGTAAGATGCTGATTGAGTCTATTTATGGAATGTGCTGAAATCGGATGAGATCACCATACATGGAAAGTATGCTTTGCATTATACTCAGTAGATCAAATCTTTCTCTGTGCGAATTGGGTATCATATTTTGGAAAAGAAATCAATTGTTTGAGCTTACCATTGATAATATGCTGAGTGGAATATATAAGGAATATGCTGACAAATGGATGAGATTACTGTGGAATGATTGTTAATCTGTGGTATTTATGGTATGTAATCATGCATGACCATTGAGCTTAATTGGTTTATTCTTGGCATGATTGTTTGAGTTAATGCACGTGATTATTGAGCTTTATCTTGCATATTCTGTGCTTAACTTTCCTTGTGAAGTGTAGAAGCTATTCGTGGGTCTATATAGAAGACAAACACTTCACTTTGAACAACGAACACACAAGCTATCGAATTCCTTAGACGATTTGAGCTTTACTTTGCTATTCATTCGTAGTTTGTGGTTGAGCTTTCATTTGCGAATCTGTACTCTTTGAGCAATCCTTAGAAACTCCAAACCCTAAAAACCTTGTCTTCGGACGTGTTGTGTCTGCGGGCACGTTGAGCGCACAAAGGAGCACGAGTGGAGTCTTACGCACGTGAAGGGACGAATTTTATGGATTCGGTGGCCCTTCGGTAGCAAGCTGCATCCATTCGGAGAATAAGTTTCCTGGGTAAACGGCGTGGATCGAAACTTGGCGTGCGTCAGCCTAGAGCGAGGTCTAGTGTCCATAGTGCTTCGGTTGTGTACGGGTCAATCATAGTGTAACGGGTAACACATAGTGATTGATTGGAACTCTTGGGGAGATCACACCCCAAGGACAGGATTAAACCCCAGTTAGGGATATAACCTGTATAAAAATCGCTTCTCACTTTACTTTCTGCGATTTACTTTTCTGTGAGACAAACCCGGGATGCGAGCAAATATCTAGGTGATTTCTTCGAAATGACTTCTGAAAATAACGTGATATTTTTGAAACAGGGTTAGGGAGATAACTTTGTTACTCGTACTGCTTTCTGGGAAATAACATACTCTGCAAATATCTTCTTAAAGAAAAGTAGTTTTCAAAGAAGAAAAAGCCAAAATTTTTATAGCCTAATTCACCCCCCCCCCTCTTAGGCATATTTTACACTTCAGTAGATATTCAATATGTTGTCCAGAAAATTCAAGTAGTCTATTTGGACGGTGAAATCGTACACGAATCAAACACCATTCGATATAGTCTTCAACCCATTGGTTATCGCCAAATTCATCGGGAAACCAATTTCGATCTATTTCTTAGTATGCTATACGTAGGGATGGCAATTGGGTCGGGCCTAGACCCGGACCCACTTGGACCCTCCCCTAATGGGCCGGGTATTTTTAAAATAGTCGGGGTATGGGGCGGGTAACGGAATTCAATTTCTCTACCTGGTCGGGTCTAGACCGGGTCGCGGGTTTAGGCGACCTTGGCCCCAACCCGAGAATATATTTATGTATAATTTATTCGTATTATACATAATATAAAGAGCTAATATTAATATTGTTAGTAAATAGTTCGTTGGACCAATGGTAGAGCTTTGGTATTGTGAAGATAAGGTCGTGGGTTCGATCCCCAGATGTGCATTTCTTCAAATTTAATTTTACAAAATAAAAAATATTATGATACCGGGTCCGCGGGTTTGACCCGAACCCGTCGGGTTCGATCCGGGGCGGGCTGGGTTCAGACCCGAGGCGGGTTAGGCCGGGTTTCGGGTTCAGGAAAAAATAGCTGGGACGGGTTTCGGGTTTGGCTAAACCCGAGCCGTTCTCATCCCTAGCTGTACGACATGACTTTCGACGACCACATTTCTTTCTCTTTAATCGTTCGGGTGAAGAACAAATATTATCAACACTCTCGGCTGTATCAGAAGCTCCTACGAATGTCTAATGATGCCGAGCTCGCATACTTCTTGGATCCCGACGCCGAACTTGATTATATTAAGGTCTTTGTTGAGGCAAATGAAAACGTTCAGTTCGATCTCAACGTAGATGCTCCCGACGAGTACACGAATCCCGACTTACTCGTTTCCTAACATTAGATAAGTTAATCAAGGGTTGACAAATATTTCATTCGCCGTCGCCGTTGAGGTTCGCCGGTCGCCATCGCGGGATGGGAGAAAGAAGAAGTGAGGGAAGGAGGAAGAAGTGGGGTGCATGGGTTTATTAAACCCATCGTCGCTGTTATTGGATGCGGATGCAACGGCCTAGTTATTGGGCCAACTTGGCCCATTGTATTTTTTTGGAAAACAGGCCCGTCGAAAGTTACATCGCGGCTATTAGGCGCGATGCCGCGTTATTACATGAAACGACACTGCTATTACACACGATTTGCTCGATTATGTTAATTTTTGCAAACTCTATTTCATTAATATCGACCCATTTTTAATTAAAAAGCCATTTGTTATTTTCAATTTTACAATTATTACTTAAATATTTGAAGTTATTACAGGTTTATCCTTAAATTATTTTCTTAAATAACTTAATTAATAATATAAATGTTCGAAAAAAATAGTTTGATGTATTTGCCAACACCTTCGGTGTGCTAAACATGCTTGTAATAATAACTGAGGTAACAACGCATAACTCCTCGGTCCATCAATTTCAACCGGTCTGACAAATAAATTAAAACAATGTTTTTTTATTTTTAATTAATATTAGTGAAGATCTTCGAAAAATCATCCATATCAATGACTCAGAATTAATCATTTCTCTAAGCCTTCTGTTTCGACTACCAATAATATTGCAAAACAAAAAATACATGTCAGAAGGATGTACACCATCACCAACGACTAGGGCTTTAAATGAGTCCAGCTGGATCCGAGCACGACTTTTCTGGGCTCAAGCTTGAGCTCGAACTCAGCGAGCTTTTTAACTCTGAGCTCGAGCTAATTAATTCAAAATAAATTTAAAAAAATTCAAAAAAATAAAAGAAAAATAGATTAAAAAAAACTTGCGAGCCCATTAGAGAGCTTTTCAAGTTCTCATGAGAAATTCAAAGATACTACTTGAATATTCCTAAATTTATAAAAGAAATATATATATATATATATATATATATATATCCGCCCTGGTGTCATAGAAGTAGCTCTGACTCAGTTGTGAGTCGACAACAGATGCCCATATCGGCAAATATCAATCGTTTTCAAGCGACATATAGTATGCATACTCATCTCGCACTCCCCCAAATATGATCGTGCATGCTCGTGAATATGCAATGTAACTAATGCCAGATATACTTACCATGCGAACGCATGTCAATTAATTCACGTAATTATATAAACACAGAGGCACATAGTCACATAAATTATGCACGTACTAATATTTTATGTGTTGCAGTTGAATTTCCACTTACCCGTCGTCCGAGCTAAGCTAATTTATTGCTCCGTTAACTTCCTATGGTTCGACCCTTAATATGTAATACTGTAATTAGTGGCATGACGTCTTACTTAGAGATTTTGCCAGGTGAAATATAATTTCTGAGAGATGATTTTTGCCGAGCTTAGCATATTTTCGGGTGCAGACTTGGAATATAATTTCGGGTAAGATGAATTTCGCCGTGTTATATAAAATTCAGGCGTTGACTTGTGAATTTAATTTTACGGGTCAAAGGATAGGTACATAATATTTTCAGGTCGAATAATTTTCGGGTATGATAAGTAATTTTCGGGTAGTCTAAATAATTTTGGATGACTACTAAGAAGAATTTTTTATAGTGCATATTTATGGCTATATAATACGTGTTATATTTATGTTCTCATTGATTTAATTTATTAGAAAGTAGATTTATGACTTAGGAAGATTTTCGAAAGACTACAGTTATGAAGTAAAGGATTGTGAAGTTAGATCTCGAAATTTGAATTCTCGAAGAGTGATTTTCGAAATGGACTTTCGAAAATTAGAACGTAGGAGTGTAGGATTTTTTAAGTGAGTAATTTTCGAAGAAAGTAGTTTACGGAAACAGGATTTTCGCAAGAGTAATTTTTGAATTAGGTGGATTACGAAAATGATATTATAGAAAGAAATTTTGGCCTGAAAGAAATTTGAAATGCATTGATTTTTGAATGTGAAGATTTTCGCAACAAAATAGTTTTCGAAACTAGTAGAAGAGGAAAACTAAAGTAATAAATACATTAATTAATTATAGATATTTAGCTTAATTACTTTAGTCGATTTTCGTGAATAATACGTGTCGAATGATAAGACACGTGTCAACTACTAAAGCACGACTAATTACACGTGTTTGCAGGTAAAATGCCGATAGTTATACATATTTAGCAAGTATGTATAGTTGAATTCATAAGAAAACGATTTGTATGAATAAATATTCCTATAATATACAAGAATTACATTATCAACATGCCACGTCATCATTAGTTTACTTCCCCAAATTTAATTTTCACAGTTATTACTTAATGGAAAAGGACACAACCGCCTTAGTATTGCTTATGTAAACTCTTTTCGGTTCTTTATCATCATTTCACTCGCAAGCTTGGGAAGCTTTGTCATTCAAGAACACGTTGGCCTTAGGTATGGTAATCTACGCCTTGCTAAATATATATTAATATATATTATATACAGAAGTGAGCACCATCCGTGGGCACCTGTTGTGTGGCATTTTTTTGAGTCATGTCAACATATCAAATCAACCCCGACGGGTTCACTAATCCCATGTGTAGCTTATAGATCAATAAAAAATTCCATTGTATGCTTATTTGGCGCGTTGATGTGGTTGGTGCTCACGAAGGTGCTCACATTACTCATATTATATATATATATATAATTTAGGTTAAAAATTGATATGAGAAGGTCTACAGAGGTTTTGACAGCGTTGAGAATCGAGAAAATGCAAAAAACTGAGAGATTTGCTTATTGTGCTCACGGTGGTTGCTCACGGTAGGTGGGCACGATAGCAAATCTATATATATATATATAAAGTGCATATATAACATGTATGTCTTTAGTCAAGCATTAGATCTCTCTCAAACTTAAGCAAGCTCACCATATCATCATGTATAGGTCACGTTGCATCCAGATTGATTGTTTCCTTACATAAACTGAATAGGTATTGAGCATACCTAATATATAGTATATCGTTCTTATTAATTCTTCCATGTATTAATAATATAGGGAACTAAGGCTATTGCTATTTACATTAATGTTTGGGCTAGGTGAGATACTTTGAGTGGAAGACATGTTCGGACGATCAAATCACATTTAACTATTATCAATTTTGAGCTCCTTAGTATAATTTCGAATCTTAGGTGGAGACCATGGATAATTCCAAATGTTGAAGTAGTATCCTAATCTTTTTAGACGTGAGTGCAAGTATGGGAGAATTTAAATCTTCGGACCCATTTTACATTTCAAGTTAGTCTTGAGTTTGTTATAGTCAAAAACCCTAGTTCCTTGGATAATATAGGCACTAACTGTCACGCCCCGACCCAAACCGGAGGCATGACAGGCGCTGCGCTTCTTCTCGAGAAATGCAAGGCTGGCGACATTAACTTAAATAATAACGAGGATATAGATTTGAAGCTCAACAAAAGGTGTATTTACATGTCAAAGGAGGTTTACAATGTTTATACAACAACGAAGATCGATCAGCGAAGGACTAAAATATACAATCCAAAACCTCCTTCCAAAAATATATAACCGCCAATGAATCCTTCAACAAAGCAAAATAGGGTACCGATGAAAACAACAGCGGAAAGGATGATCAACCGATGGTAAACCTCCTGTCAAAATGATAACCTAAAATAGAAAAAGGTTTATACGGGTTGAGCAAACCACTAGCTCAGTGAGAAGATAATACAGACGCACCTTACTCTCACGAAAGGCGTGTCCTCAACGATTAACACCAACACAAATAATCAACCACCGAGGAAAATAGTCACTTTTATCGAAATAAATCTATTCAACAATCAAGTCATCACACGAAAATGAGCACGTAACGACAATCCATGTCGTTATCACATAAACGACGAGTGGGTAGCCATAACCTATCTCGAACTGAACTCCCCGTCGAGAGTAGGGGTGGGCACAGTTCGGTAACCGAACCGTATTATCGAAATACCGAAATTTCGGTACAAACCTAACCGAACCGAAAAATTTCGGTTCTGTATTCGGTACACAAGTTTTAAAATTTGTATTTCGGTTCGGTACGGATTTTATGGTTCGGTATTTTCGGTATACCGAATTTAAATTAAAAAATATTAAATATATCAATTATACTTATATGTTTCTAGGCCCAATAATTATTATAATATACAGCCCACCCATAAATATACAGCCCGCAGAGCCCAATAAATATACACCCCCAATAAATATTTCAATTTAGGGATCTTCTTCTTCATCTACACGAATCGTTCTCAGAAAAAATAAAATAAAAAATAAACATCAAGACAACTACGACTGCTTCTAAATCGCCGGTGACGACGACAGCCGGTGAGATGACAGCCCTTAAATATAGCCCATCTACGTTGACGTAAATTCGAGTTCTTCAGCTAGCAAGTTTTTTCTGCTGACGCGGCGGCGATTGCAGAGAAAAAAACGATGACGTTTATGTTCCTTCGGTGGCGAACTATGTGATCTGGGAGCAGTTTCTGACGGAGGTGCCGGCTTTCACGGCGGAGCCACGGTGAGCAGATGAGGTTTGGCAACTTGAATTTTTTTTCTTGACTTCGGTATTTCGGTAAATAACCGGAAAATACCGAAAAAATTCAGTTTTGCCGAACCTAACCGATTGAGTTCGGTTCGGTATTCGATTCCTCAAATCATCGAACCGGAATTTCGGTTGTTCGGTTCAGTACTGTTTGTACCGAATGCCCACTCCTAGTCGAGAGTCAGACGAATCCGTCACCGTACTCTAGACCAAATGCCATGAATATTACTATGACCAATGTATATTATGCATGTCGCACACACCGGTGACGTTGGCCGAATCAAATCCCGATGATCACCTTCCAATAACAATGGCAAATGGATAGGTGCAATCGTCAGGCCACACTCACCCAGCCAAATCGGGCTAATAATGCCACTCTCGCTCACCCGAATCGTGGTGTGTTCGGGCTACTAATATCAATGTGCCACTCTCACTCACCCGAATCGTGGCGTGTTCGGGCTACTAATATCTCGGTACCGAGTATGCAACATCAAATGAATAAGCAATATCACGGCTCGCAAGCCACAAATAGCTCAATGATACCAATGAGACATGTAACGTCATAAACAAAGTCACGAGTAATCGTATCAATCCCCAAAGCAACCACGTTTATCGACAAAAGTCACATCGTACAAGTACATATCTCATGGAGTCCTATAGTCGACAATAGGGGTGAGCAAAAATATCCGAAAACCGGATTCCGATCCAATATCCGATTTTCAAAATCCGAAAAACTGGATAACCGGTTTAAAAAACCGGATCGGATATCCGATCCGCATTTCTTTTAAGTGAACCGGATCGGATCCGGATAGGGCCAAAGGTAAAATTCGGATATCCGGTATCCGAATTTTAATTTTTTAAAAATATAAATTAAGTCCAAGGCCCAAATAAAAATGAGTCCAAGGCCCAAATAAACAAAAAATAGCCCAACAATAATAAAATAAAAATGAGTCCAAGGCCCAAATAAACAAAAATAGCCCAACAATAATGAAATAAAAATTCGGCTAAGGTAAATGTTGTGTTCAAAATCGGATTCGGATATCCGGTTTCGGATATCCGAAAAATTCGGATATCCGAAACCGGATATCCGAATTGAATCGGAGCGGATGCGGTTTATAGTTTGAGGTATCCGAAAATTTGGATATCCGGAATTATTTGCTCAGCCCTAGTCGACAATGCCTTTCTCACATAATATAACACATAACTTATAGCCGACAAGGCTTACTATCACATCATCAAACAATATATCATGCGGCATAATAAAAGACGAGACACCGCGAGTCCACACTTCCTACGAAGGGAAGATGTCCCCGTATTATCAACACATCGGTGAATACTAATTTTCCGAAGCGTCACCGGATGCCCTCGTAGATGACGTCGTTCCTCCGCCTAATTAAACACAACACTAATCAACATTAATTCAATCCTCGATCTTCGGGTATTAAAACAGCCCAAAAGAATATTTTAACAGTATCATAACAAATGTTTCGAAGAGGATTATTTGCAGCGGGAACAAAACGACAAACCAAAATATAACTCAAAGTATAGTGAAAATCCTGAATTTGCAGCTGAAAGTTTGAAAATTCATAACTAATTGTAGAAATATCAGATTGATGTGATTCCAGCGGCTACGGAAAGCCCAATAAGTAAGCTTTCCGCAGAAATATATTTGATGACAATATGATCAGTATAACCATTTCAAAATCAAAGAATACAGAGACTGCACGACAGAAATTTTCCTGGTAGTAGCTGAATGTTCAAAAATTCATAACAAATTGTACAAGTATCGGATTGAGCTGATTTCTGCTGCTGGGAAAAGATAAAGATCTTAGCTTTCAACGAAAATCAGATTCGAGACGATCGGAGCACATAACTAGTCTTGGCATATGGAAACAGTTAAAAACGAGTTCTTATGCAAATTTTCAGGCACTAATCTTACCTGAACAAGAGCTAAGCTGAATTAGGACTAAAATCCTCCCCTGCTCTCTTTTCTCTCTTCTCACATTAGGTAGCTTCTATTTTTCTCTAAGGATAAGTTTATCATATAAAAATAGAGTGGGCTTTTCTTTTGGGCTTAAGGTATATTTTAGTGAGTTGCCAAAATTATTTGGGTGTTATACTAACATATTTATATTTACTCGTATTCAGTTAGAAAAATCCGTAATGGTGAAGGGGTTATAAGATAGGTAATTTGAATTTCGAGTAGATTAAGTGTTTAAGACTTGAAATTCGGGTGCGACCAACTTTCAGGCGAATACCACTTTCGGCGAGTTTTATAAAAATTTGGGGTGTTGACCTTATGAAATTCGGTTAGCTACGACTAATTTTCGAGTTTCGAGTGTGATCGATTTATAATTTTCGGGGAAATAAAGCCGCCTATCAAGTCAAGACTCGGGCGTTGACCGAAAATGTGGACTTGCCCGAATGTTGATTTCAAATAAATTCAGAACTTTGAACATTATTTTCGGACGGGCGGTATTTTCGGGCAACATATTATTTTCGAACTGACGTATTTTCGATATAGTCATCTCATCTAATTTAGATATTATACTGATCTTAAAATATCTTTTTATTTAAGGGACAAAATATTAGGAGATTCATCAGGCAGTTAGCAAATAACCTAAGGACGACAGATAAGTGGGAACTTCAACTACAACACATAAATGTATTATATGCGATTGATTTATGTGACTATCTGCTTCAGTGCTTTTTTGTGATATGATTATTTGCGACATGTCAATGCATAGTTAGTAAAGTAATTTATTTTATCGCATGGCATTTTCATATGCACGCACATTTCATTTGGGGGATTTCGAGATGTGAGCGTGCACCGTGTCTATCCCCTGAGAGCGATGATATTTGCCGATATAGGCATCTGATGTCGACCCACAGTTAAGTCAGGGCTACTTCTATGGCATCATGACGACGTGGTGCATCATCGGTTATATTATATAGATTTGGGCTTCGGCTTTATTTATTTGGGCAAATGCCCTGTTGGCGGTAGGGGTGACCAGGAGGGTGCGACCTGAGGGAATAAGCAACACAGGGGGTAACCCTGATGTAGGCAACCTCGGTGTGGGCTACCAGCATGAGTGACCGCCTGGCAAAGGGGACGACCTGGGAAACGGCGACCTAGGGAAACGTGGTGCATCCTAGCGTAAGCCACCCAGCGTGGGTGGCTGCCATATTTATCCCTAATGGATTTGAGCTCATTTATGGTGCATAGTAAGATTAGTCGAGGGCCCTGAGTGAAAGTAGTACGAGTATTAAATGCATTGGCGCGGATGCTTTTGCGGGGTTATTGGGCACTTGCATAGCATGCATCGTTCCTACTTACTGAGCTTTGTAGCTCATTCCCTATATTTATGTGTTGTAGGTACGACAGAGTCGGACGTTGAGAAACGTCACGACTAAGGGAGGCTTACGGCGGTCCACGTCTTTTGAGGGCAAGGCTGTACATGGATGACGACATGTGGAGCGGCGTTGTTGGTCCCGATGTTTACCCAAACGAACAACTTCGGACGGATTAAACACGCCTAATAGATCGGAATCGAGAACGGGCGTGGGGCTTGGTGGTGTTCTTGAGGAGACTCTCTCACTCTAACATATGTTTATTTTATCTACACACACAAGCTGTTGCACTATGTGCTAGGGTTTTCCTATTTATACCACAAGTTGGTATATAATAGGTGGGCCTCTTGTGAAGGCCCATTACATGAATAACTAATAACTAACACAATTAAGAACTAGCCCAAAGTTTAATAAAGCAAATCAACAAAGATAATACAATGAAATTGAACACTACAAAATATTTCCTAACAATCTCCCCCTTAGTGTTCAATCTTCAGTTCAGCACGGGATATCTTTGTTGGGCATATTGGAGATCTCGATTCCTAGCAAACTCCCCCTACAAGGGATATCTCCTCTTCTTGCGGAGGCATTGATGGCCCGGCTAGGACTCACTTGTTAAGATTCTCCAATCTTCTTCTTCTCGACGCCGGATTCGTCGTCTTCGAATGGAAGTTGTCTGGTTCGGCCACGAAGTTAACTCGTCTGGCTCCAGAAGAAGGTAGGCGTGGGGCGTAAAAAATGTGCCAAGGCTCCATTGAAATGTGACTTTCAAGAGCAGGGAGCCCGGTCTTCAGAGTGGTCAGCGCAGTAGTGGCGGAATGTGGTGGATGAGATGTGCCATGGCTCCTTTGAGTGTTCCATTATGTACATAATAGCCTGACACATAAGAATGTGCGCGGAGGTAGTGGAAGCCTCCGGCGGGGCGTAGTTGGTGGAGGTGGCGTGGATGATGGTTGCTGCTGATGCTGCTGTACGATCTTCAACTCATCTCTTCTCCTTTACTCCCCCTTGAGATGATCTCCGTCTTCGGGATCGTCACGTCGTCCGTGGGACGAGTCTGTCTCTGGTGTTGATGGTGGTGATGATGGTGTGGTGTGGTGTTGAGTGAGGCAATCAAGTGGGATTCTCAGGAGTAGCAGCATATGGTGTTCCTCCGGGTTCAGTTTTGAACACTGGAGAGACGGAGCAGCATGTGGTGGCGTAGGCGTAGGCGTGGTGGAGTGGTGTCGGTGATGGGACCATTTCCTTCATAGATCCTCGTTGAGCGCGGCATGGAATGTGTAAGTTCCTCGCTGATTGCTATGAGTCGGGGCTCCATCACGAACGGGGTAACTAACCTGACGGAGGTCACAAAGACGCTCCGTCGTCACAACATCGAAACATGTTCCGATGTGCCGCCTGTTTGCACAGGTTAGAAAGAACCGGAGAGCCACAAAGGCTTTCCGTTCGCACGGACGATGAGACAAGCTCGTATCCGTGTCCCATCGACAGTTGTGGTGATGGTGGCTGTCGTGGGTCTTCCGCTCTAGGTCACAAGGACGTCATCAAGCGTTCGTGCAAGTTCACGAAGAACCTACGGTGCGTAAGGAGTGTTAGTGTCCTAGAAAGTGGAAAATTTCGGTGGGTGAGGACACTAGACTCTATGTGAGTGGAAGAGGTGCAGGGAGAGGCGGAGCACAACATGTTCAACATAAACCGTCTCCAAGTGGGGCGGTGATGGCTAACGTGGTTCCTCTTGTGCGAATGAAACAGCTATCTGGGAAGGATAGCTGAGTGGTTGGGGGGTTAATTGCGCGGTTGGACCAGATGCCGCGACTTCTACTCGGGAAACGAACGAGTCGTCTCCTGTACCTATGGGAGAGGTCCGGGTTATGGTGAGATATGATAGAGGAGTGCGATTATCTCGTCGTTGGTTCGCAACTCCTGCAAGCGACTTACGTCATCCTCCCGAGATCGTTGATTGGATCTTTGCGTGGAGAAGGATGTCGCGCGACCTAGACCTAGACTAGAGAGGCTAGGGTAGGCTCGTTCCTGGGTTAGGATCAGGGGGGTTTCACTGATCCATGGGAACTATGGTGGCGTGGCGTGATCGCGTTGAAAGGCGACCACGAGTGATGTCGACGAGGGTGGCGCAAAACTGTTGATCAGACACTTCTGAGACTCGTCAGGTGGTGGTGGTGGTGAGGGCGTAAAGAGGATCACGGTGGCTTAGGACGTCTCCATGTAGCGCACCATGGTGGAATGGATGGCAGTGGGTGGACGGTGGAGTCTGGTACAAGAGATCCACATCGCCTAAGCATCAAGATTGGATGGCGCGCCCACTGATGGTTGGTTGAACTTTTGTCAACCCTTCTTTGTAGGTCCGGGTTCTGCACGAATTTGTACAGAAGTCATGATGGTTGCTCGCTTCTCTGACATCCCTTCTTGCACGTGGAGCAACCGTGTAACGTGCATGATGGGGTTGGTTGCTCGCAGTGCATACCGGTCATGGATGTGGAGCAACTCATGTACCATTCATGCCGGGGGTGGTTGCTCACGTCGTGTACCAGTCATGTATGTGGAGCAACCCGGGTACCATACATGCTGGGTGTGTGAAATTGGCATTTGGAAATTCCGCTCCAAAAAGTTTGGGGGTGACCTAAACTTTTTCTATAATGTGCCAATACCGTCCTAGGTCGATCGTTGGGTACGGTGATCGTTGCCGCGTTTTGGATTTGCCTTCAAAAATTTCACAAAAACGTCGTCTATACCGAAAATTTTGGGGCCCGGAAAATTTATTTCGAAAATTTTAAAAAAGTGTAAAAAAGACAAAGTCCAATGGGCTTAGAAAATTTTTCTCTATCCAATGATTTTATTTTTTTAAATTTTTTTTTTAATCCGAGGGGGGGGCAGAAATTTTTTGTGGTAAAAAACGTTTAAGTGTATTTTTTAAAGAGTAAATTTTGCAAGATTTGAAGCTAAAAGATGGGTTTGGATCAAGTTTAAAATTTCTCAGACTTTGAAAGTTTCTCAGGTTTGAAAATTTTCTCAGTTTTGCAAAATTTCTCGGATTTGAAAAAAATTTCTCAGTTTAGCAAAATTTATTGGATTTGAAAAAATTTCTCAGTTTAGCAAAATTTCTCGGGCAGCGAAAGTTTCTCAGGTTGATAAAATTTCTCGGGCAGTGAAAGTTTCTCGGCCAGCGAAATTTTCTCAGGCAAACTTTCTCGGCTAAGAAATTCTCGGCCTGCAAAAAAAAATCTCGGTTTCGAAATTTCTCAGCCTGAGAAAAAAAAATTTCTCGGATAGAAATTTCTCAACCTGAGAAAGGAAATTTCTCGGTTTCGAAATTTCTCAACCTAAAAAAAATTTCTCGGTTTCGAAATTTCTCAGCCTGAGAAAGAAAGTTTCTCGGATTCGAAATTTCTCAGCCTGAGAAAGAAAGTTTCTCGGCTTCGAAATTTCTCAGCCTGAGAAAAAAAATTTCTCGGCTATGAAATTTCTCGGCCAAGAACAGTTTACTGTTGCAAAGGCTGCGCGACTTTTACGAGAAAAATGGCTCGTTTTCGCTCATATCTCACTCAAAATCGACGAAACTTGTTCCAAAACTTCAGAAAAACATTCCTAAACACATAATCAACATTTGGGATGTCTAAAATCAACAAATCGAGGTCGAAATCGCCCAAAACCTGAAAGTGACGAAAAGTATTTTTCCAAGCAATTTTCACTCAAATCTTGCTCAAAACACGCAAATCCGGTCGCGTTGGGCTCTGATACCAATTGTTGGTCCCGATTTTTACCCAAACGAACAACTTCGGACGGATTAAACACGCCTAATAGATCGGAATCGAGAACGGGCGTGGGGCTTGGTGGTGTTTGAGGAGACTCTCTCACTCTAACATATGTTTATTTTATCTACACACACAAGCTGTTGCACTATGTGCTAGGGTTTTCCTATTTATACCACAAGTTGGTATATAATAGGTGGGCCTCTTGTGAAGGCCCATTACATGAATAACTAAGAACTAACACAATTAAGAACTAGCCCAAAGTTTAATAAAGCAAATCAACAAAGATAATACAATGAAATTGAACACTACAAAATATTTCCTAACAGGCGTTTGGGTGTTTTGTTACTGTGAATTTGGGGCTTCGGTCTTTTTATAATTACGACGATGTACGTTATGTTTTGTCGTAATATATCATATTTTAGGAAAAAGTTTTTGTTAGACGGGTCTTCCGCGACTTATGTTGCGAAAATCCGCCGCTAATCTTAGATAGAAAGTGAGGGGTGCTACAGGTGGTATCAGAGCATAGGTTAGAGGTTCTGTAGACTGCCCATGTACGACCGCTCAAAAGTCCGGAGGATCAGCATTGCCTGTAAGTTTACGTTTGATATGATTATGTGCTTATAATAATGTGCCTATTTGCTTAACTAATTGTAGATATAGTGAGAAAATGACGACCGGACATAGGGAATTTATCGGTGAGTCAAGTCGTGGGGTTACACCTAAAGTCCCCTTTGAACGAACGAGACTCAATGCTCTTACTTCTTAGTGAACTGATCCAACACAGTCGGATCAGATTGGTGAACTTAAAGATCAAGTCAGTGAACTCAAAGACCTGATCTTTAAACTTATCGGTACTACCAACCCTAACCCTGCTAGGAAAGAAGCCCAAATTTCCCAAGGTCAGAAAGAGAAGAGTAAAGCAGACGATAGACTGGAACAAGAGGTTAACAGAAAGCACCGATTTCTTGAGGACCCCAACAATGTTCAAACCACCCTCCATATTCACACTCCAAACCCCAAACCTCAATGCCAACAATGCGGGCGTCGCCATATGGGTATCTGTTATGGCCTAGGACCTAGACTCAATCCCAATCCCCAATGCTCTTGATGTGGAGGAACACACTTCGGTAAAAAATTGACATCCCTTTAGAACCAGATCAAACATCGGCACAACCCTCCCCAACCCCTGCACGATATTCAACTTAAACTTGAGGAAACAGAAACCCTTCCCACGAAAATGATGGGTACGTTAATAGTTTATAATGTACTTGCGATCCAATTATAAACTCTAGAAAAGTAAGCCACACATTTAAACGTGTCGCCAGTATTGCTTGTTGAAGATAGAAATATCTTCTTGCCTTCCTTAGTATAATATTAACCTTCCACGTAGAGGTCCAACAGGAAATAATTAAGTGTTATTAAAAATAAATAAATAGATAAATAATACTCCATCATTTTAGGAGAGCAGTTTGAGTATCAATCCGAACCGTAATCTTGACATATAGGCTTTCAAAATGTGAAGTCATATCTGATATCCATAGGAAAGATCGTAAGCTTCACTTACCCGAGAGGAGAAATATCCGTCTTGCGGGTAAGACCAGCCAAAATAAAATTTCCAAACATTTAATCTAAAGATTTTGTAACTTATGAGGACAAGTCGTGAATCTTTTCTCGCGTATGTGGTTAGACGGAGGAATTACCTCAGTCGTGAACGCTGAGAGTACTCCCTGATCGATTTACGATCAAGACATGTTCCTTCTCCCTTAAATATTCTTCCTTCCTGGAATATCAAGATGAAGCTACAATTCACTTCTTTCAGCAGAACAAGTCTAAATTCTATAACAATAAACGCCGGAGTATAACCCTATGCCATGATCCTTTCATTTATCTATTAGTCGCACATGTTCAGTATCAGAGTGGCGCGGCGGAAACATGGTGGACGCTCATGATTTTCAATCCCTGCTTGAACCAAAACTATAGCTATCTTGTTAGTTCAACCTCAAGGCGACACATATTCGACCAGCTTAAGCAATCTTCGTACATACTCTAATTCCTGTCACTGCATGAACATTCCTTTCCAGATTCTAGGAATGGAGATAAGCAGATCTTGTAAGGGGGAGTAGGTTATAGACTATTTGTAGGTAGGGTAAACCATGGGTCAGTCGTCGATATATATTTCCTCTACACAATCGCAGATCAAGAGATATTATAAAAGTGAAAGAAAGAGATAAGGTGTTTAAGTGCTTTAGCAGTAAATCATCGTAGTCAACCAATAGTCAGAAAAAGAGATATAGTATTTACATATTTTAGAAATAAGTCGTCGCCACCATCAATTCTAGTATTAGTCCCTATCAAGATAAGCAAAAGACCAATAAATTAGATATGCCTTTGGTACACGACAAAATAGGACGACTATTAAGGTTCAGAGATACCGTACGATTACCACGCTAGGAGCTTATAGGAACCTTAGATGAAGTCTTACATGTCGGGTGACGACAAGGGTAGAATAAATCAAGGCGGAGATACGGTTTCACCGAGTAACTTAACTCATGATGATCTTACTACTTAGGACTTTCTATACATGCCATTTGATTCTTCTCTGAGAACATCCGTGGTTTTGAAATCTAATTAATGTGGAATCAGAAATTTGAGTGCCTCGCTATGACTGGCTACCAAAATGAGTCCTTAAATAAAAAAAAAAAAAGAAAGAGCCAGCACAAGAATCTTATTTACTTCAGAGTAACCTCTAGGATTTTTCCTTACCCAAGTGGGTTTGCAATATCGAAAGTAACAATCCAACTACTGCACTTGATTCAGAATTCCCAGTCTTATTTTTTCTCTATCTCCGGAGGTTATTCCAAATTCCTACTAATCTTTTATCATCCAGAAGAGGATGACTTTCGATCTAAGGCCACCAACCAAGGCAGAACATGTTATCAACAACTTGATCCTTTGTCCTCAAATCAGAATTGCAGAACTTGAAAGAATTACTCTATCTTCATAAGAATCCATTCTTTATTTTTCCTCAGTAAGGATTACTTTTACGGACAACTAGATGATTTTCTATCACCTAACCTCGCCAACTAAATTCCCTATCGATCGTTACCGTAAATTATTCCAGCTAGCGGAACTAACACATACATAATAACTAATAATACAAACGTCGTGTGGCAGAAAGATAATAATAAAATAATGAGACAGTGGGCGCAACTTATTTGGGCCTTTATTAATACTGGGTCTTCTTACCTATGAGAATGCTCAAGCTCAATATATGAAAATTCAACATAACGGAGGACTTGTACAACTTCTCTATGTTACTATCCAAGAAGAATCTTCTATCTGGCGTGAAGTGAAAATCCTTCGTTACAAAGATGTGATCATTGCTTGGCTGGAAAGCACACCCGATTCATGTTCAAGGACATCACTCACGCGCCGAAATCAGGTACACTCGATCTAATTCACTCTGATGTTTATGGTCCTATGAAAACAAGAACACTTGATGGTGCTGTATATTTTGTCACTTTTATAGATGACCATTCGAGGAAGATCTGGGCTTATACGCTAAAGTCTAAGGACCAAGTGCTACATGTTTTCAAGCAATTTCACGCTTTGGTGGAGAGGCAGACCAACAAGGCTCAAGTGTATTTGGGCAGACAACGGAGGAGAATATTGTGGTTCTTTTGATGAATATTGCAGGAGACACGATATTCGACACAACAGACAACTCCGAATACACCTCAGTTAAATGGCTTAGCTGCGAGGATGAAAAGAATATTGATCGAGAGAGTGGGATGTTTGCTATCGCAGTCGCAGTTGCCGAATTCTTTCCGGGATGGCTTAGTGTTAAATAGTGTTTTTGGTGATGATGGGGTCGTGAAATATGAGTTTCACGAATCCTAGTTCGCGAATCATTAGGGAAGTGAGAGTTTTGGGAAATGAATAAGATTCGCAAATTAGGAGTGTGAAGTGGGGAAGTGGGTTCGCAAATCAGTTTGCAAACGTGTAAGATTTCGCGAATTGTTAGTTCGCGAATTGCGAGAAAGTTCGCGAATCGTAAGTGTGAAATGAGTTCGCAAAATGAGAGTGTGAAGTAAGATTTCGCAAATTTAGGGTGTGCGAACCAAGTTTCGCGAATTGGTCGAACTTCGCAAACTGAGACTATCAGTTCGCGAAGTGTTTTGCAAATCATAGGAATTTCGCGAATTGTGGGTATGGGTTCGCGAATCTGAGTAACACTTCGCAAACTTGGTCAACTGTAGAATTTCACGGGTTTATGAAATGCATTTCGCGAATCAGAACCCCTTTGAATAAAACGTTTTCTAAAAAAAAACTATCGCCTTTTGAGGAAAAATATTTTTACACCATTTAATGAGAAAAATATTCTGAGTCTAACGGGCATAGTCTCTCGTAAAGCCCGATCATAATTCGTCAATCAGTATTTTTCAGGGTCAATTTCCGGTATAGGCAAACGTCCTTTTTAATAAATTTTCGAAAAATTTACATAGTCAACTAATATAATTTATAAACTTACTTTAAAACCTTTTCGTGGTCAAAAGACGAAATATTAGGAAACACCAGACCGGTTAGCAAATAGCTTAAGGACGTCAGGTAAGTGGGAATCTCACCTACAACACATAAAATGTTTTATGTGCTTGTCTTACGTGACTAAGTGCTTGAATGTGAGAATGTGGCTATGATTTATGATGTTAAATGTTTTGATATGGTTTTACATGGTAAGCATATATTGCATTATTATGTGACATGAGCATGTGCATACACGAATGATGTGAAGATTAGTAGTATGAGTATTCACAGTATATGATCATCTGAGAACAAAATATGTTTGACGATATTAGTATTTGATGTAGACTCACGAATGGGTCAGAGCATAGCTACTTCTACAAAGGCACCATGGTGGGATGTAAACCGTCGAATGTATATACCTAAAATTATTTAGGTAGCGGATGAGGTTTCACCTGGACGAGACACATGGTGTAAGCCAGAGTGCCAGGAAAGGCAACCGCAATGGAAAAAGGACGATCGCCAGATAGAGGGGCGACCTGGTGAATAGTAAAACTGGAGATAAACCCTAGTTTTATCCTAGCCAGAGTGGGCCACTATCATATTTTATCCGTATCTCGTGATATGATGGTGCGAGTAGTAAGCTGAGGGCCTGAATAAAATAAGAACGATATGAGTATATGAGTATTAGAAAGCACTGGCGCGGATGCCTTTGCGAGTGGCACGTGCATACATGGTACGTGAACGCTTAGATGGCGAGGCTGGTCCTTCTGGAAGTCCCGGTGACTTTTGAGGGTAGTGTGTACATGGATACGACCTGTATGGCGGACGTTATGTTTAATTATGCTGTGTTTTTGTAGAATACGTTTGTATTGTATGTAAGGCTTGAATAATATTTGCATTGTAGAATAGCAGTGTGTGGTTTGTTATGTAAAAAGAAAAAAATTTATCAGCATTTTCATATGTAATATATTGTATATGTTCTTTAGTCACGTAAATTAGCGCAAGAAAGTAGTAGTAGATGGCGGGGCGCCACAGAATCTGTTGAAGATGCTCAAGAATCTTCATTTGAACCTCAGTTGAGAAGATCTGGAGCGTCGTACTTCCACGAGGTATTCTTCAGATGAGTACGTGATGCTGATAGATGCCGCCCAAACCAGCCTTTGTCGGGCCTAAAAACTTGCGCTCTGCCATGAGATATTTCCTCTAAAAAATTGAGGATTCTAGTTTTTTTAGTAAATTTATCATTGCATGATATGTAGTGGGTAGTTATCTTTTAATATAATTTTATTATTTATTATTTATTTTAAGTTGGCATTTTTTTTTACAAATCAAAATTGGTTGTTTACGGAAAGTCTTGAGGCTTCATATAACACAATTGATAATTACAAGAAATGACAAGTATCTATCTCCTTAATACATCTTTTGGGGGTGGGGGCTGACGAAATACGGAAACAGTGTCATATAAAGTCTTATTCTCAGTGCTTATTATTATTATGAGCACATCATAGGAACTCATCTTCTTAAATTATATGAAAGAAAATAATAGGGGGAACGATATTTTTAGTCCCCAATGTTTCAGGTATGAGCATTTTTTGTCCCTCAAGTTCCGAAGTGCCACTTTTAGTTTCCAATGATACCGATTTTGAACGGTTTTGGTCCACGATTAATTTAATCGCTAATTTAGACGAAATTTAATACGTGAGAGCCCATGATCTCCTTTTACTCGACGTAAAATCTCATAACATATCTTCTACTTCGATTTAAATGCACATGAACATCATTATACATCACATTTAGGAAATGATCGACAACCTTGAAATGAGTCGAATGTGATACTTAATGATGCTCACGTGCATTTTAGTTGAAGAAGATGATGATTCATGAGATGTTAAGTCAAGTTAAAGGAGATCGTGTGCTCTCACGTGTTAAATTTCGTCTAAATTAGCAACTAAATTAATCGTGTTACCAAACCGTCCAAAATCGGTAAGATTGGGGACTAAAAGTGGCACCTCGAAACATGGAGACCGGAAACGATGCCCCAATCATCGAGCACTAAAAATGTCTATCCCAAAATATACGAAATACTTGCATAAGAATAATTGTAACACTTGGTCTTTTCATTTTACTTTATTTTGTATTTATTAATTTATTTTCAGTGGTCAAAGCTTGTTAGAAGCCAAAGCTACGCCCACCAATTAGAGAAGAAAAGGAGAGACAAGATAAGAAAGATGTCCACATACAAATGCATACATATATAACACATCGAAAGACAAAATAAAAACCTACAATACAGCAAACAAAAACCCATTTCTCTTTCTCAACTAATCTAAAACATTAGCAGTGATCAACATATTACCAATTACCGACTATGTCCGAAGAATCATCATCATCTTCCTCAAACTCATCTAATCGGAAAATCACAGTCCAAAGTAACCCTTCAGAGTCCCAACTTTCTCAACTCGGCGTCAAATCTTGGCCCAAGTAAGTAAACCCCTTAATCTTCTTATCTAATTTTAAATAAAAATCTAATCTTTTAAATAAATTTCTTAAGATGGGGTTGTTCTCCTGGGAAATATCAATTGAAATTCGATGCACAAGAGACTTGCTATCTCCTTCGTGGTAAAGTTAGGGTTTATCCGAAGAACACTTCTGAAGAAGTAGTTGAGTTTGGAGCTGGCGATCTTGTAATAATTCCAAAGGGAATTAGTTGCACTTGGGATGTTTCTGTTTCTGTTGATAAGCATTACAAGTTTGATTCATCTTCTTGATTACTATGATTATTGGTCGAAAAGAAATATGTGTTTAATTTTATATATATGTTCAAGAATTTACCAGTTGACGATGATTTATCTTGTATTTTAAGTAGGGTTTTCTATCTAAAATGGTGATCATTTTATGAAATTTTGTTCAGCAATATTTTGGGATTTTTATTGAAGGTTAATCGAAATTGGAATCTCAAATCGGTCGGTCAAATGTAAGTTTTTGGTCAAACGATAATTAAATTCTTTAAATATTCGGTTTGACTGGTCAACTAGCACGTTTGTAGCTTTTGTATACTACATTTTCTATTGGCAACGATTTAAGACAGTGGGTCCCATCAAAGCTTCAGATAGGGATGTTTTCACGTTTGACTCTTGACTGTAAACCAAACTGCGATAGATTAAAGAAAAATGCAATTTTATTTCAAATTTAAAGGTACATATTAGGGATGGGGAAATATACCGATATATCGTCCTTATCGTATCGAAACGTACCGAAAATATCGAATATTTTGGTATACCGAAGTTTTTGGTAAGGTATGATACCGTACCGAAAACTTTCGGTACGGTAATGGTGTGAAAATTTAAAAAATTAGGTATACCGATTATACCGAAATATCGGAATACTAAAATTTTTAATATTTATATATATATATATATATAATATATACACACCTATATATATTACATTATTTCAAAGAATATAAAACGGATAAAAATATTATAAGGAACTTCATAGATTAATTTAGCCCATAAATTATTAACCATACCCAACTTTCTAAGACTATTGAGGCCCACCATATTTTACTTACATTATAACAAAAGAAAATACAAAATAGCCGTTTCGTTTTAATTAATCTGTATATGAAGTTGTATTTTGTGGTTACGTAAAGTTCTTTGTCTTACTAAAGAGACTGACTAAAATATGTAAATTATTTAAGATTATTTTATGAATTAAAAATCTTTTCATTTTGGAAAATTTGGTATTAATAATCTTATTGGGGCCTAAGGAGTTTGAATTGACTAAAAATTCGAAAATAACGAATTAACGAGTTTCTAGACACGCATGGTAAAAAACCCTCCATGTGAATGGTATAGAAGGTATGATACCGATACCATACCGAAATTTCGGTATGATACCGTATCGAAATTTAAGGTATACTGAAATTTTGGTATGGTATTGGTATTATTTTTTCTCATCCGAAATTTCGGTACGGTATACGGTATCACATTTTTGGTACGGTATACCGTACCGAACCACCCCTACATATGATATGAACGGATAATAAAAAAGATGTCCATTTATGTAAGATATAAACATAAAACATCTCATACTAGTTTTTTTTTTTTTTACAATTTGTAATTATTATATGTTAATAAGATCACTAAATTTTACATGTGATGATGGATAGTTACTGACTAATAACATGTGAGAGTAGGTAGTTTTTAAATTTTTTTATGTTGTTTTAAAGTTATAATAATTATATTATTAGACAAGCTGCGCATTCAAGCCACTTAGATTTCTATAATTACATAAGATGTATAAAGAAACCGTATGAACAACTTTTTCTCTATTGAAGTATGAGTTACTGTAAGATTGGCTTTCTCTCTCTTTAGCTATGGCGAAAAAGAGAAAGACAGTCAAACAGAGGGTGTCGCCGGTCGTGGAGACGACGCCGCTCCCTACCACCGTGACATCGAACTTGAATACTACATTGGAGAAGTCTATCGGCGATCAGGACAGGAGAGTTCTCGGTAGTGCCCAAAAACGGGATGAAGTTACTGTTCAATTGGCTGATCGGTTGATTAACAGTGATATGACAGCTAGGGCAACGCTCTGGCCCTCGATTGATGAAGCGCTGGGTAGACATCTCCTCAATTGGAAAAATGCATCCGATTGTAAGGAGAGGAGAGCAGCCCGTGGCTCAAATTTAATGTCGAACTGATGAAAAAACGGGACAAATCGTCTTGAATATGTGGAACCTATCTGTGAAAGTGGAATTGAACTAGGTGTAATTGAAGCAGAGGAAATCAAAGAAGAGGTCGATCACTGGAAATCAGCACTATTATGCTATGTCCTTGGATCAAATCCCCCATACAACGTCATGGAAGGTTTTCTGAAAAGGGAATGGGCAAAATTGGGGCTGATGAACGTGTGGCAAATTAGACAGGGATTATTTCTGGCTCGATTTGACAGTGTGGACTCTCGACAAAATACTGCAACATGAGATTATTTACATTGATAGAAAACCTGTGATTCTTACTCCATGGACTGAAAACACTCAGTTGAACAAGATTGGGGTGGATTGCGTCCCCATCTGGATACAATTGCCACAGCATCAACTGCAATATTGGGGAACTAAGACTCTGAGCAAACTAGCTAGTCTGATTGGAATTCCAATCATGACTGATGATTTTACCAAAAGGAAAGACAGAGTACACTTTGCACGGGTTATGGTGGAAGTGAACCTTAATAAACCATTGAAGGATAATATCCAGTTCTTAAATGAGAATGGGCAGGTTGTGGAACAAAAGGTTGCTTATGAATGGAAACCAATACTATGTTCTAAGTGCAAAAAATATGGACATGAGATGGATATATGTAGGCAGGGGACTAAGCAGATCTGGCAGCCAGTTTCACAGAAAACAACCAAACCTAGTCAGAAACAGCCAAATGCAGAAACAGATGTCTCTACAAGTGGTGAGCAGGCACCTATAAGGGATCAACAGGAGGGGGTAGGCAGCAGACAAGAGATGATGCAGAAGGCCCCTCCTAGTTAACAGAGGACTGATATCAATCAAGCTGAAGTAAGAGTCAACAGAAAGCAATCATGGGCTGATATTATACAGCTAGAGGTGAGGGAGCTGACACATGAACCTTTAACCAACCCTTCCAAGCAGAGGGTCCAGGACATTGGTCATGGATTGTTGTGCTATCTGGAACATTAGGGGCCTCAATGGCCCTGCAAAGCAGCGAGAGCTTGCTCTCTTCTGCAGAAGTATAATATCAATATAATGTGTCCTCTTGAAACCAAGCTGAAAATGGGACAAATGGAAACTATCATGAATAAGACCTTCAATGGTTGGGAGTGTTGTCATAACCTAAGTACTCATCCCAATGGCAGAATAGCAGTCATATGGAGAGGAGAGCATAAGCTGATACTATAACCAAATCTGATCAACTCATGCATTTCAGAGTTATGAGGAATGGGAGTTTAGTCACTTTTCTTACGGCTGTGTATGGCCATAACAACCAAGCTGAGAGGGAACAAATGTGGGAATCTTTGATACAGATTGGGGCAGTAATTCGGGAGCCATGGTTAATGTGGTGATTTCAATAACATTAGAGGATTTGAGGATAGACTAGGGGGTGGGTTCTGCAATCCAGATGAGTGAATTTAACAGCTTCAATCACTATCTGTCGCAGTGCCAATTGGTGGAAATTAGGAGGAGAGGATGTCAGTACACCTGGACCAACAAACAGCAACCTGATAGCAGGATTTGGTGTAAACTGGACTGGGCTTTTGCTAATCAGCCATGGGTAACTAAATACTTTGAGCACACTGCACATTTCTTGACTGAAGGAATCTCTGACCATACCACCATTCTACTCAGAGATAATGGGCAACAAAATGGGCAGAAGAAAGCTTTCAAATTCTTTAACATGTGGAACCTGGCTCCCTCATTCTTGACCACAGTGAGGAATGGCTGGAAATCTACGGGTGGATCAGCTATGGGGGATTTAAACAGGAACCTATTCAATCTGAGAGGGCCCCGTAAGGATCTAAACCGAGAGATGTTTGCTGCTATAGAGAAGAAAACTAAAATCACCAGGAAACCACTAGATGACTGTCAGAAAGCCTTACATAAGGATCCTATGAATAGTGTCCTGCTGGCAACAGAGGAATCTAAAAGAAATTCAATTTTTTGAATAAGCGAATGACAGTTCTTAAGACAAAAAGCCAAAGCTCGATGGCTCGATAAAGGGGATCAAAACTCAGCCTACTTCCATGCAGCTATAAAAAGAGAGAGTCTACACAAACAGAATTGTGTCTATTTCTGATTCCGAAGGAAACATCAGAACAGAATTGTGGATATCCATGACCACTTTATTAAATATTTCCAGGGAATGTTGGGGAAAGCTAGGAATGATAGGATCATACCTGAACAGTTAGTGGCAGAAGAAGGACATACACTAACATTGGAAGATCAACTGATGATCAGCCGGCCATTTGAAAGGAAGGAGATCTATGAGGCCATGAAATCCATTCATGTGGATGTAACCCCCGGTCCGGATGGTTATGGAAGTGGATTCTTCAAACAGCTTGGACAATAGTAGGGGGACAGGTTACGGATACAGTCCTAGAATTCTTTGAGTCAGGCAAACTGATGCCTAGAATAAATGGTACAGTCCTATGTCTTATCCCCAAACTGCCTAACCCTTCGACAGCACAAGATTACAGACCTATCTCTTGCTGTAATACCATATATAATGCATATCCAAGATGCTCTGCACCAGACTTAAGTCCTCTCCTACCCAGACTAATCCATGCAAATCAAAATGCATTTGTTGAAGGGAGGTCTATAGTGCATAACATCTTGCTCTGTCAAGACTTGCTCAGGCTATATAATAGGAAAAACGCTTCAGTTCGGGCTCTAATGAAGGTGGACCTGCGGAGAGCCTATGATACAGTGGAGTGGGCCTTCATCAGGGAATGGTTGTGCTTGCTGAAATTCCCTATGAAATTCACCAACTGGATTATGGAATGCCTATCAACTGCCTCATATACCATTTTCCTAAATGGCTCACAAGCTGGATGGTTTAAAGGAGGCAGAAGGTTGAGACAAGGGGATCCAATATCACCTTTTCTATTTGTCATAGCCATGAGTACCTAACACGAAAAATGCTCCTATCTTCCAAAGATCCATGGTTTAGATTCCATCCAATGTGTAAGTCTATTAAATTGGTTAACCTCTGCTTTGCAGATGATCTCATGATCATTTGCAAAGGCAGAAAGGGGGTTGTAAAGGTGATAAAAGAGGCTCTTGATCAGTTCAAGGCAACTTCCGGTTTGGAGGCAGAAGTCCAGCGATGTAGTTGGTAGTCCATCCTCAGAAGTGGAGGGAATTAAGCAGATTACATGATTCAGTCTTGGGAGCTATCCTATGAGGTATTTGGGAATACCTGTTTCACCTACTAAATGGAGCAGGCATGCATGCCAATTAGTGGTGGATAAAATCACTGCTAGATTACACTGCTGGGCTACCAGGAATTTATCCTACGCTGGGAGGATTTGTTTGATTAACTCGGTACTTCTAGCCACTCATGGATATTGGGGATCTATATTCATATTGCCAAAATCTGTGTCTAAGGAAGTAGATCACATATGCAGGGATTTCCTGTGGGGGAAGAATGAACAAGGTAAAAGTCTTTCATAGGGTTGGCGGGCGGGGCGGGGGCGGGGACCTAATTCCCCATCCCCGTCCCCGCGATGCTATCGGGGACAAAATTGTCCCCGTCCCCGTCCCCATCGGATCCCCGCGGGGATTCAATTTTATTTAAAAAAAATTAATATTTTAAATATAATATATCAATTTAAATATATTTTCGTTATAAATATTATATAAATTATAGTTATATATATTATTTGTATTAATTTAATAATATTTAATCTATATTTAATATTTTTTTAATATTATTTAAATTATAACATAATATTATATATTATAATATATATAGGGGCGGGGCGGGGATCCCCGAGGGGAAAAATCTGTCCCCGTCCAGCCTAGCGGGGATAAAAACTCGGGGATTCCCCGCCCCGTTCGGGGCGGATCCCCGCGGGGACGGGGAATCCCCGCCCCACTGCCATCCCTAGTCTTTCACTTATTAGCTGGTCTCAAGTTTGCAGGTCGAAAAAAATGGGGGGATTAAACATCAGAGACTGTGACAACTGGAATAAAGCACTTGTAGGTCAACAAATATGGGATATTACATTGGATGGAGACTCGATTTGGATCAAATGGATTAATGCGGTGTACCCAAGAGGAACAAGTTTTTGGGAGTATCAACAGGCCACTGACTCTTGTTGGTATTGGAAGCAAATTCATAGGCTAAAAGAGAGGTTTAGAACGGGATTCAGAGGAAGCATTTGGCATAAGGCTGCTGATGGAAAATACTCTGTTAAAGTGGGGTATGAATGGCTCAAGGGTGAAACATCCCAATTTCCTTACCACAGGGCAGTGTAAAACAGATATTCCCTGCCCAAACATTCTGTTATGCTATGGCTGCTTCTCCACAAACGATTATTAACTGTGGACAGATTGGCTAAATGGGGAGTGTCCATCACTGATCCAAAATGCAGATTATGTGTGGTCGAAGAGGAATAGAGCACCTATTTCTAGAGTGTATAGCCAAGGGTTGGCTCAGAGAATTAACACTTGGAAATGGGCATCCATACCTATTTGTTTATAATACTCCCCCTTGGATGCCCATTAAATATTTTCATCTGATTATATTAGCTGCCTCGTTAAACCTTATTAGGAAAAACCCAGTGTGATAAAAACCTAATGAATGAAAAAAGAGTGCAGCGTATATTGTCTCCCCCTGATGTAAACATTACTCAAGATATTTGAGCCTTCGGAGTTCAATTAGATCTACAAGTTTTTTCGATAATCTTGAAGGTAGCGCTTTCGTGAATAGATCCACGAGTTTGTCACTTGATCGAACTTGTTGTACGTCAATTTCGCTGGTCTTCTGAAGGTCGTGCGTATAGTAGGAGATATATGTTTGGTTCTATCGCCTTTGATGTAACATTCCTTAAACTGAGCAATACATGCAGCATTGTCTTCATAAGAGATCGTCGGAGCTAACTTTTCCGATAATAACCCACAAGTTTGTCGTATATGCTGGATTAACGATTGAAACCAGACGCATTCTCTGCTAGCTTCGTGAATCGCTAAAATTTCTGCATGATTAGATGAAGTGGCGGTTAAACTTTGTTTAACTGAGCGCCAAGAAATAGCAGTTCCACAATATGTAAATAGATAACCCGTTTGCGATCGAGCATTATGTGAGTCGGATAGAAAACAGCATCTGCATATCCAACTTGATCTGACCTGGACTCATTTGAATAGAATAATCCCAAATCAGTTGCTCATTTAAGGTATCGAAAAAGTCGTTTAACACCGTTCCAATGTCAACGAGTTGGTGACGAACTATATCTCGCCAATAAATTTACAGCGAACGTTATATCAGGTCGCGTATGACTCGTAAGAAACATTAGGCTCCTATGGCACAAAGATATAGTACTTCAGGACCAAGTAATTCTTCATCATTTTCTCGAGGTCTGAGTGGCTCTTTATTCACATCTAGAGATCGAACAATCATTGGAGTATCCAACGGATGAGCTTTATCCATATAAAATCTTTTCAATACCTTTTTCATATATGTTCTTGACATACTAATATTCCATTCTCAAATATTTAATCTGCAGGCCGAGACAAAATTTCATCTTTCTAAGATATTTCGTTCCGAACTCCCTTTTCAAACAATTAACGGCCTTTGATAACTCTTCAGGAGTTCCAATTATACTGATATAATCATTATATACTGCTATGATGACAAAATCATTTCCACATCTTCTCATAAATATACAAGGGCAAATTTGATAATTTTTGTATCCCTTTTTTAATAAATATTCACTTAGGCAATTATACCACATATGCACAGATTGCTTTAATCCATAAAGTGATTTGTTCAGTTTAATTGAGTATAAATCACGAAGCCCTGAATTTTCAGGCAATTGAAATCCCTCAAGAAACTTCATATAAATGTCACTATCAAGTGAGCCATATAAATAGGCAGTGACAACATTCATTAGATGCATATCGAGTTTTTCACGTATTGCCAGACTTATATAACGAAAAGTTGTTGCATCCACCACAGGAGAATATGTGTCCTCATAATCAATGC
The DNA here is from genome assembly GCA_027422505.1 of Craterostigma plantagineum. NCBI lineage: Eukaryota > Viridiplantae > Streptophyta > Magnoliopsida > Lamiales > Linderniaceae > Craterostigma > Craterostigma plantagineum. Next base: position 20,636,552 of record JAPQWV010000012.1, read on the forward strand.
AAGGTCTTTGCGAAAAATCTTGTGCAACAAGTCGGGCTTTGTATCTCACAATTTCGCCCCTTTCATTTCTCTTTCTGATAAAAACTCATTTATATCCAACCGGCTTTATATTCTCCAGTATACAGACTACAGGTCCGAAAACTTTTCGTTTCTCAAGTGATTTTAATTCAGCATCGATTGCATCTTTCCATTTTGGACAATCTTTCTTTGTCTGTATTCTTTTACAGACCTTGGTTCATGATCCTCATTCTCATTATCTCATTGGTTTCTTGTAGCGCTGCGTTAAATGAGAATTTATCGTCAACCTGCCTTTATCTTGGTTCCATCTTATTACATTGTGGGTGTAATTGATCAAGATATCTTCATTATCATCATTTTAATTTGTTCAGGTACCTGACTTTCATTCTTATCATCATTTATGCTCATCGACTCTTCTCTAGTCGATAAATCCTCGATTGGACCATTTTTATTATTTGCTCCTTTTTCCGTTGATTTTTATCTCTGGAACCAGAGGGCCTACCACACTTCAGTTGTGGTATAAAGCTAAATCGTATTATCAGTTTGTTCTGCAGGAACATCGATTTTAGCAGTAGCATTAACAGCTGGAATATGTGACTTTGTCACTCTTTTTGGGGCAGGAAAACTATCTAGCAATTGGTTCGGTAAACTTTGCAAATGAATATCTTTTGAACTTCTAGTTCACATTCTTTCATTCGAGGATCATAATGATTTAGCGATATTCATTCCAACTAATATTTCTTTCCAACTGTTTCTTTTCTCCCCCTAATGTCGGAAAATTTGTTTCATCGAAGTGACAGTCAGCAAATATGGCCATGAACCAATCTCCAGTAGGGTTCTATATATTTTATAATTGATGGAGATTCAAATCCGACATATATTCCCAACTTCCTTTGAGGTCCCATCTTCGTGCGCTGTGGTGGTGCAATTGGAACATATACTGCACATCCGAAAATTCTAAATGAGAAATATCTGGTTCCTGACCACAAACCATTTGTAACGGGGAGATATCATGTAACTTGTTGTCCTGATGCTGATTAGTGCTGCTGTATGTAATATAGCATGTCCCCAACAAGACAATGGAAGTTTCGACTTCATCACCAATGGCCTTGCATTGCAGGCGTTTAATCAATGATTCTGCAAGACCATTTTGTGTATGGACATGTGGCACGGGATGCTCGACATCGACACCGATAAACATACAATAATCATTACATGCCTTGGAAGTAAATTCACCAGCATTATCAAGGCATATTTTCTTTATTGGATAATCTAGGAAATGTGCTCTAATCTTATCAGCTGAGCAAGTAATCTCGCAAATGTCACGTTTCTCGTAGATAATAAACATACATGGAACCATTTACTTGATGCATCAATTAATACCATGAAATATTTAAATGGTCCGTATGATGGATGTATCAGTCCACAAATATTGTCATGTATACGCTCCAAAATGCAATACATTCAGTCTTTACTTTCATTTGTGATGGTTGAATAATTAACTTCCCTTTAGAGCAACGAACGCATGCTAATGCTTTAGATTGAAGAATCTTCGGGTTCCTCAATAAATGTTCCCGTGAATTTTCAATTATTTTTCGCATCATAATTGTACCGGGATGGCCCAACCGGTCATGCCAAACATTAACTGTACTTTCATTGGTAAATTTTTGGATGGCATATGATCCATTGTTCTAAGATATGTGTAGTATAGCCCATAGTTAAAAGACAGTAATATTTCTATGATTCTTTTTTCATTAGAAATCACTTTTGTTACGTGCAAATATTTAATATCTCCCTTTTGTGCAGTCTCTACATAAATATCCATTATTTAGAATCGCTCTTAATAAATTTTTTTGAGACTTAGGGGAATATAAAGCATTTTCAATAATCAGCCTTGTTCATCTGGGCAATAATATATTAGCTCTTCAGGAGCCTTCAATTATGTGCTACCCGATATAGTCATCACACTGGTTTCTTTCATATCAAGATGCTCGGAATATTTCTTATTATCAGAATCGTATTAGTTGTTGCACAGTCTGCAAAACATAATTCTTCATTGCACATGCTCGTGTCCATCATATAAAAACCTTTATAAGCAAACATATGATTATCATTAATACATATTATTGAAAACAAATGATACATAGCAAACACTTGGATAGCATCCAAATAATAATCATAGCAAGCATAATGATAACATTCAAATGATACACATCAAAGCACATAATAAAGCATTTAATTTATAAAATGATAGCGGGTTAAATTTCTTCATTGAGGAGCAGAAAATTGTCGGCATCGAATTTAACACCTTCATCATTAACACCGGAAGTTGAAGCAATTGTACCATGAACGAAATTCGTCAGTTTTCTTTCCATTACGCTTTGATTCTTGATACAGCTCAACAAGGTATTGGGTCGTACGGCAAGTGCGGGACCAATGGCCCGGACCGCCGCATCGATAACATTGTTCGCATTCCCTTTTCGTTCAGTTTGATTCTTTTCATTTTTACCGTCATAAACTTTCTTCTTCTGGGAAAGATTTTGATGACCGTCACGATAATTATTATAACCACCACAGAAATATTGATAACCACCACCATGATAACTTCGGCCACGACCACGACCTTGGCCATGGCCACGGCCACGTCCATGACCGCGATGTCCACCACGACTACGTCCACAACCATTACCTCGACTATTATCATTATTGACATTGGCTGCATTCACTTTAGGGAGTGCAGCAGTACCAGTCAGTCAGGATTCATGATTTTTCCTCAGCAACACATTGTTTTGCTCAGCCAATTGTAATCAAGAAATAAGATCTGAGTACTTTTCAAAGTTTCTCCCTCGATATTGCTGTTGTAGAATAACATTTGACGGATGAAATGTGGTGGACGTTTTCTCCTACATAATTGCATCTGTAATAGTTTCTCCACATAATTTCATTATAGAAGTAATTCTATAAACAACAGAATTACATTCGCTTACCGATTTAAAATATTGCAAACGTAAATTCACCCATTCATACTTTGCATTTGGGAGAATAACAGTTTTTAAGTGGTTGTATCGATCTTCCAACTTTTTCCACAAGTCTTTCGGGTCTTTCACTGTTAAGTATTCAATTTCCAGACTTTCATGAACATGGTGGCGAAGAAAAGCATTGCCTTCGCCTTGTCCTACTCGGATGTCGCGTTGGTCGGTTTGATGGTATCACTAGACCTTTCGCTTTCAAATGAATTTTGGCATCTAATGCCTAAGATAGATAATTTCGGCAGTGATATCGAGTGTAACAAACTCAGGGCTCGTCAAATTCGTCATATTACTATAAAATACAAAAAGCATTTTAACAATGATAATATAACAAAATATTGCACGCATAACTAATCTTCAATAAAAATAATATTCGAAAAATATAGTCTGTATAGCCAACTATTTCGAATATATAATTAGACGTAGTTACTGACGGGCGTTACAAACCGGCACATATCAAGCGGTACAAACCGGCACATAATAGGCGGTATAAACCGGCACATATCAGGTGGTACAAACCATCACATGATAGGCGGTATAAATCGAACCAAGCTAGTCTGACAAACCGAACCAAGCTAATCGGATAAATCGAACCAAGCTAGTCGGAGAAACCGAACCAAGCTAGTCGGAAAAAATAATAATATGCCACCGCTGGGATTCGAAATCTGGACCTCCCATAGATTTTGACGGTATTCTGCGAAACCAGTCAGACTATGGCATTTTGTTGTATATTGAATATATATTTTAAATTTATATAATATTGTTATAAATATGAAATAAAAATTATTATACCTTAATTATGCCCGTATAAATCTTCGGGAGAAATTAGCGTCGTCGGCGGAGATCAGCGTTGACGGTAGAGCCTCGTGCTGATAACGTGTTTAAAATTTTTATATAAATATAAAAACCAACTTATATAAAAACCACGTAAGATGAATCAAAGAGAAAATGTATACTTTTTTGTGTGTTCAAATGACCAATAGGAGGCCTATTTATAGGCCAAGATTACAACATTCAAAACCAATGAAATTAATGTAAATATAACAAATCAAATAAATGTAGAATGGGCACCCATACCTATTTGGTTATAATATATTCATGCTTATTTCCCCCTTTAGCCCATTGAAATTTGAATGATATCTTTAGTGTCCTACTTCGATTAAGTTTCTTTTTGAGTGAATCTAAATCTCGCTAAGAAATTTAAACGAATAACTCTCTCTTCCCAAAACCTCTCTACCATAACAAAACCCTAGTAGCCGCCACCTCTCATTCCCTCCTTCTCCCCACGCTTTTATTTTTTTTATTTTTTCTTTGTTTTATATATTTAAAAAAATTGCTTGTGGTTTCTCACCTCCGCCTCGCCTAATCGCCCATGTCACCTCTCGCCATCGACCACTGATGAGTCTCCCGTGTGGAGCTCATTTTTTCCGGCCATTGGTCAGGAGCTCTTTTCTTCAATTGTGGAGCCCTTTCTCCCCCTTTTGATCCCCTCCCGACGAAAACGTAATTGTGTAGTATTTGGATTAATAGCCTTTTGTGGTATGTTCTATAGTTCTTTGGTCCAAATTCGGAGTTTATTTCGTTTTTGTCGGCTTTTGTTACTTTGAAGTGTTGTGATCTGTGTGAGCCTTTGTTCTCTAACTGATATTGGTCACCGGAGAGATCCATTAGGCTTTTTAGCAAATGTATTTTCGTTGATTAATTCAATCTATCATTTTGAAAAAAAAATCTAAATCTCAATCGGCTATAAAGTTACGTTGTCGTTCAGCGTAATTAAATATAACATGTGTGCAACAATTTCGAATACATTCAAACAAATGACGTCCACATGAACTCATTATTGAATAACGAAGATTCATTCTTACTAAGCATAATCATTATTTACTAAATATGCGGATAGGCCAACTCAAAGTAAATATTATCACCCTTTTCGTATAGTTTTAATTTAAAATTTTGTAAAGATCCTATCATTATGGTACAGAGCCATGGTGGGGTATTAAAGAAGTCAAGGTGTAGTTTAACGTCTTATTCTAATGAATTTGATGCGAAGAAAAGATACTGTTAAAACAGTATTGAAGAGGAATATGATGTTCCTCAAGATTTAGACAAATTAAATCGTTGGACAATTCCTAAGATAGATTATAAAATAATCTATGAATTAGGAACTTTCGAAAAATTAGGCTTGAAACAGGTAGTCAAAACTACCGAAGAAACTATATCTCTTAATAACGAAGAGTTATTAGGCTTCTAAGTAATAGAGATTTAGAAAAATATAAAATAAACCATAAGTTTATTCATATGGGGTTAGTTCAGGTAGCCTTTAAGCCCTTGACTTTAGAAGGTTTACCAGAGAGTTTTATAGCAGCTCTTAGAGGTGGTCGCAATCTCGACCGGAAACAATCCCTTATGGGAATAATTCAGTCTAGTCTAGCTTATGGCTCAGTATACTTTAATGTATACCCAAATCTCCAATTATCATTGACTGATGTCAATATATTAGATGTCTTGACATTAAATGTCAAAACTCACGGATATAATTACGCTCCAGGATCGGAAGTAATTTGTATCTGTTATAGGATTTATTATAAACCTTTATATACACTGAATCCTCAGTGCAAAATTGTTGATAAACCTATCAACGAAACTGTTCTTACAGAAACCAATTTTAGCAGATCTAATATCACAACTAGAAGATCTATTAAATGGGAAGAAATCCAATTCCCAGAAAATTGGGTTATTGAATGAGCTATGCCTCTTCAGCCAAAAATTAAGAACAATCCTACTCAAATAATACAGACAACAGATGGAACTGTTCAAATACAATTTGAGCAGAATAGAAAATATGTCGATGTAAAACTCCAAGATCTAGAATTACTAGACCAGTCTCTTCACATTATCATATATCACCATGTGATTATATGGTAAGATCTCCTTCTAGAGCTTCGACTTCTCAAGCTAGAGAATCAACCTCTAATGATTACCTACAAAATAAAGTAGAAGAATTAAGAATTAATTCTGATAATATTGTTCACGGTGTTTTTAAAAATCAAGACGAGGAAATAACCGAGTCAGAAATGGATTTTCGTGTTTAATGGATTTTAAACCAAAAATCGATTTTAGTCCAGGTTCACCGGCTAGAAAGAAAATTCAACAAGAATTTTTCCAACCCAAATGGGAACTTTTTAGAAAATGGTTTTTTGAAAATTTTAACAAAGAAGATAAAAACATTATCCAAGAAAAATTTTATAAAGATCTAGGAAATCGAAATGAAAAATTGTCTTTCGTTCCTTGGTTTTTATCAAAATATTTAAAAATATGATTTCTGTTCTTGAAAGAAATTATAAACTTTCTAGTGGGAAAAATCTTACTTCAGTCTTTCCTCCTCAAACTAGTTTCCAAATGGAAAAAGAGACGAAATTAGATTTTTTGATGCTTTTCAAAAATTATTTGAAAAAGAAAATGATACGCTTTCTGTTACTATTTATCATATTAATAGCCTTTTAAAGCAACAAAATTATACTAATATGTATGTTTGTTTTAGGAGAACAAATTTCTTTATTAGAAAAAAATATTGAAGAAATTTCTTCCTCAATAAAAGACATAAAAAACTTTTTATTAAAAGAAAAAAATAATTTAGAGACAGTTGATATCGCGTCTCCAGGTATTCAACCTCCTCCTGAAGTTACAGATTTTAATTAGAATCTATTTCCCAAATTGAGAAATTACTTGAAGAAAAACTTCAAAATCTTAAGCTTAATACTTTAAGCGAAGAATTAAAAATCAATTAGAAAATTCTGATAATTTTCACAATACTTTTAATCAAGAAATTAATAAACTTAAGCATACTAAATATGCTGATAGGCCAACTCAAAGTAAATATTATTACCCTAGGCCTACTCCTCAAGAAATCTTGTTCGAACATAATGATAGGATCTTTACAAAATTTTAAAGTAAAACTATACGAAAAGGGTGATAAATGGTACGTGGCGTTGTTTCATTATTTGAAGAGTATTCCGATTCATTATCAGATTCAAGAAGAATTTTTGATAGCGTTTCTTTTAATACACTATCAATTTCTAAGTTATTAATTTTCTTTTTGGTCCAGCAGGTACTTGCTTTATGACCAATTTTTCCGCATTTTCGGCAGACAATAGGAGGGAATTTATTTTTGTATTGATAATTATTATCTTTAGAGGATTTTTGTTCTCTTCTTTTAAATTTTCGATTTTTTCTTCTTTCGTATTGTTTAGAAGAATATCTTTTAGTTTTATGTTCTTTACGAGTTTTACTCGTAGAGGGATTTTCCATGTCAAATTGGCCACAGAATTCTCCTAGTTGTTTCTTTTCGTCTAGAGAATGTCTCTAAACCTGTTTATTTAATTTTATTTCATTGCATAAGGCTAAGCCTTCTTGTATGCAAGTTCCTATAAGTTTACCGTAGGTATAGGAGTTATAATCGATGCTCGATTCTCCTTTTCTAAGGTTATTCCTCACTCTTTCTGTAAAGAGTGAAGGTAAGCCATCTATAAATTTATATTTCCAGTGAGTACTATTTGACTCAGGGAGTTCCATGACTCGACTAAGGAAAGTATCTTTATACCATCTAAAAGATGTAAGGGTCTTACATCTAAGATTTTGAAGTAAAGTTCTGATATTTTCAGAATTTTCAGACCATCGGCCTGTGAAGTGTTCAATAATATTAACACAAAGAGTGTAAACAACATTATCAGTTTGTTGAACGTTTTCTTCTTTAACGGTAAGATAAATATCTTCTTTTTCACGTTGAGACAGATAATTATCCCACCATCCTTTTAACTGACCAGTAAAGCCAGCGACAATCATTTTTGCAACAGCTCTATCATTATTTTGATTAGCTTTGCAAATTGTGCTATACATAAGCATCCTATGTATCATATTATAAATTTGTCTTTCGGTATAACCATCAAGATTACATTCGTATATACATCTACCATTATACGAATTGTTGAGCATAAATTCTTGTTCTTCGAACAAGATGTCTTAGGAGTATGTCTAGGGTAATAATATTTACTTTGAGTTGGCCTATCAGCATATTTAGGATGCTCTGATACCATAATGATAGGATCTTTACAAATTTTAAAATTAAAACTATACGAAAAGGGTGATAAATGGTACGTGGCGTTGTTTTGACGTCAGTCCAGTTATCAGGCTGTAAACAGTCTGATCCCTTTCGGACCGAAGGTTTCCAGCCTATATACCATTAATCCGAAAACAAAAATAAAAATTATTTTTGTGATTGTTAGAATTAAATCAACGAATACAAGGATTTTTATATAATGAAATTTTTCATTTAATTAATTCGTCGGTAACAGCCATTGCCCTCAAACGTTATCTTTCGGCAACACGGGCTTTGCCAAGAGCCGATATCGAATTAATCAAAATCAAATTTTATTATAACCTTTAAAATTTAATTCTTTCAATAGATTTTCAAAAGTTTTTATAACATAAAATATTAAATATATCATATTAATATATGTAATATATGATATAAAATCATGATTAAGGTATTAAGTCATCTTGGTGTAGTTTAATAGAATTTAGCCTTTCGTTAAGGCTAAGCAAGATAAAAATAAAAGATATAAAAACAAAATTAAAAACTTACTTAAAGGAGGAGTCGTACAGGAAACTTCAACTTTTATTCCTTAAAATATTTTACAGTGGAGGAGAATTATAAGAGAGAAGGGAGAGAGTACAAGGGAACGTAAAGAAAGCACCCCATACATATGAGTTTTTCCGCTAAAATAGAAGTACAAAAATAAATATGAGTTTTTCGCTGTCCATAAATAGAAGTACAAAAATTTTAAAAAGAAGAAATTTTTCTTCAAAGCTGTCCACATTTGACGAAGGAATAATTTTGTTCTTGAACCTTAGTTGTGAGTCTAATCTTTCGGCCAATTGAAAAACTGTTTCTTTGTTTTTATCTTCCCAAGAAGAACAAAAGACCTTGAACACGTAATGGACAATTAAAGAATCAAAAAAGCATAGTAATTCATTTTCCATCGTTGATGTCACAATCAGCACTATTTGAGCCCATCAATAGCTTCTTTAATTTTTGTGCTTCTTTGGCTCTAGACTCCTTAATTTCTTCACGAGTCTTGACGATTTGAGCCACTTTATCTTTAATAATGGCAATTTCTTGTCCCATAAGGTCAATAGATTATCTCCACTATCTTCGATAATAATGTCATCCGGATTTTCCGGATCTTGTCCTTCACCAGCAAGACAAAATTCTTCATCTTCTTCGTTTTTTTAAGATGTCCCCATCGAAATATCTTCGATATTCATACCGAAATTCTTTGCAATGTCTTTCTTCATTTCTTTGAAGTAGAGTCAATAATTTCATTGGGCTTCAATTTTCCTTTCTGAAGATTAATTCTTCTAGATAGGGTCTCAAAGGGACTAGGAGCTTCTCTTTGTTGACGATTATTAATCGCATTTTTATAGAGAAAAATTTTCTCTTCGATCTTATCAATTGTTTGCTGGCTTTCATATTCACCAGTCTGTGTTTTTCGGATCATTTTCTTCCAAAATTTTATATAAAAATTTCTTTGAAGACGGGGAATTTTTTGTTGGGTATAACCAACTTCTGGAGTCCATCTCCAAATCCACGGGATAGAAAATTCAATATAAAAATGTAAAGAAGTCATTCCTCCTATACATTGTTTATTATGCTCCGCTTCTATTAGAAAGGGAGATACTTTGACCCATTCTTGGTAAAACCCAAAGAAATGTTCTTTTAATATTTCAATAGATGCGCCATATAATAGCCACCACTGGTAAAACCAATTAGGAATATCCTTTTTATAAACATCTGAGCAGATTTTAATCCACCAAGAATATTTTTTATTATCATTTTGATATAAAAATACCTTATTAAAGGCTTCGATATAGTCATAATAATTATATTTAATCAAAATTTTTGATTCATGATGGAGATATTCTCTATCCTTTAAAGGATGAAGTGCCCAATTTTCAGCAGTTATTATCTGCTTAATAATAATTTTGCTAAAGGTATAACCTCTTCTTTAGCAGTTTGGGTAGTACGCACTAATGCTCAAAATCAGTTGTTCCAGTGGCTTTTAAAATATTTTCATAATTATCACGAGATTTATAGAAAGGAGCAGCATATGATGCTTTTCCAAATACCTGGATATTATTGTCCATGGTTCGTCAGACCATTTCAAGTCTTTATAATACTAACAGAAGTATATACCTCTGTATGATTAGATTGCGAAACATCTCCCATATTGGGACATTGCTGCAATTTGCAAAAAACTCATGTTAAATATACACGCGTAAGATAATCAGGAAGACTATTATCACTTCCCTTTTTATAAATTTATTTCAAAGTCAAAAGGGGCTAAATGAGCCTGCCATCTCGCAAACATCTGTTTCGAGACATTATGTTTGAAATCCTTTTGAAACATGAATTTCGCAGCTTGACAATTAGTTTTTATTAAAAACTTTTGATTGTAAAGATCATCTTGAAATTTTATAACACATTTTACTATAGCGAGAACTTGTCTGGCTATAATAGCATAATTTTTCTGAGCATTATTCCATTTTCCTGAATGAAATCTAACAAGATGCTCAAATTTGTCATCTGGAGAAACCTGTTTTAATATTCCTCCAAATCCAATATCAGATGCATCTGTCTCAATAATATTTTGCCAGGTAGGATTAGCAAGCATGAGACAAGGAAGATGAGTGACTTTACTTTTAATTTTCTTAATTGCCTCAGTATGACTATTTGTCCACTGACAAGGCGTCTTTTTTAATCTACCGTATAAAATAGATGTATAAATTGCAAGATTTTTGTAATAAGGAGAAATATAATTTAAACTTCCTAAAAATATTTGTAATTGAGTTTTATCTAAAATTGATCAGAAAATTTCGACGCAAATTCAATGCTTCTATTAATTGGAGTAATACTACCCGTTTTCAATAGTATGACCCAAAAATCTAACTTTTGTTTGAAATAAAATCATTTTTGGACTAGATATAACTAACCCATTTTGAATAATTATTTTTTTAAAAATATCTAGATGTTTAAAATGTGTTTCGATATCTTTAGAAAATACTAAAATATCATCAATATTGACAATTATAAATTACTATAAGGAATGAATACATCATTCATAATATTTGAAATTATGAAGGAGCATTTTTCAAAGCAAAAAGGCATAACGTTCCATTCAAATTGTCCAATTGGGACTGTAAAAGCGGTTTTGTACCGATCCTTTTCTTCAACTTGGATTTGCCAAAAACTAGATTTTAAATCAAATTTTGAAAATAAAATTGCATTATGCAATCGATCAAGTAAATCCTTTTTATTAGGAATGTGATAAATGATCCATTTTAAAACTTTATTCAAAGGTTTGCAATTGATTACTAACCTGGGAGCTCCTCTTTCTTTTTCGACTGCATTATTAACATAAAATGCAGTACATGACCAAGGAGATTTTGAAGGTTTTATTAAACCTTTCTGTAAGAGAGAATTTATTTCTTTCTTACATAATTCCAATAAATCAGCGTTCATTTGGCAAGGACAAGCTTTAGTAGGAATATTTTTCTCACTAAAATCTTCCTCATAAGCTAAAGAAACAATATGTTTCTTCCTGTTCCAAACTGCATTCGGAAGATCATTGCATATTTGCAATGTGAATTCGTTATGAATTAATTTAATTTTCTCTAGTAACTTAGGATTTTGGATTTTATCTTCGATCGTAAGTATTTTCTTGATTCAAATAATTTATTTGATTTTCTTTTGCTTAATAAGAATCTTTAATTTCACTAAGAATTCGTGAAATTGAGTTCAGTAATGAATTTAAAATGTACTTCTTTATTTCCGAAGCTTCCTTTAATCCTCGTTCATCAATATTAATGATAGGAAATATTTTCCTAAGGAACGGAGTACCAAGAATTAGTTGGTTCGTGATATTCTTTACTAGCAAGAAAGATGTAGGGATACAGACCTTATTTTTACAAATATAGGCCTTAGGAATTTTGTAATTGATTTGCAACCTTTCTCTGCTGGCAGAGTTGAGAGAATGAGTTGTCTTGTAAAAATATTGAGTAGGTATTATACCTTCTTGGATACAATTTAAATCTGCACCGCTATCAATGAGAGCAATAAGATCTTTTTGATAATTTTTATCAATGAGTAGTGAAATCTTCACTAGCCATTTTTGAGAAGTGATAACTTCAAGTGTAGAAAGAAAATTATCATTTTCTCGTACTAGCAAACTCATCAAGGGATTTAGAAGATAATTCATCTAAGACTTCTTTTCCCTTTCAAGCTTAGAAAGTCTTCTTTCTTATAGTTAATTTTAATTCTTTAATTTCTGTTTAAGAATCGAAATTTCTATAGTTAAATCTTCGATATTAACTGGAGATTCATTATCTTATTTTTGTTTCGAAGTAGTTTCATTACTTCTGACATTTATAGGGTTCAGATTTTGGAATAACTTCTTTAGAAGTTTCTTCTTCATTTTGACTAATTCTTCTGATGATCAGATTTTTTAAATCTGGATCTTCAGTTTCTTTAAGCATTTCTAAGAGAGTATTGTCGAGAACATTGACCTCTTGAAATTGAGAAATAATTTGATATAGATTATCATTTCTGATTCATATTCTGATTTATCTGAATCCTTAGAGCAAGGTTGTCCTAATTGACAATTTTTACATTCATCAGATTCTGATGAAATATTCTTCGATAACGTTGTTTTCATTATTTGAAGAGTATTCCGATTCACTATTAGATTCAAGAAGAATTTTTGATAGCGTTTCTTTTAATTCACTATCAATTTCTAAGTTATTAATTTTCTTTTGGTCCAGCAGGTAAAGGTACATGCTTTATGACCAATTTTTGCTTTATAACATGTGTGCAACAATTTCGAACAAATGACGTCCACATGAACTCATCATTGAATAACGAAGATTCATTCTTACTAAGCATAATCATTATTTTTAAATTTAAGAAATATAACAAGTAGTGTATGGTATTGGGATATAATATAACATATTAGGCTTTGCTAGACAGACATAACTGCTAAGTGGCTCCACCGTTATTAAAACCCATTCCCCACACACCACACACACTCGCACCTTTTTTTTTCCTCTTTACTTTCCCTCTCTTTTTAATTGCGCTCACTTTCTCTCTCTAAAATCGCTTTACTCTCTTCGCTCACCGAGATCTAGCTCTCTCCTCTCTCTCTAGATCTTCGCCGCACATCGTACGGCTCACGTTAGCTCACCCGCATTGCTGTGTTTTTGGGCTAGGGTTTGCTCATCTTTGCCGAGGAGTGATTAGCGTTCGATGCTGGGGATTCGAAGTGCTACGGAGAGTTTGGTGCGGCCGAAGCCCTAGGATGGTGGGAGCGGTGGTTTGAGAGCAATGCTTGCTGATAATGCGAACTTTTTTTTATAGGTAGAGAGAGAGAGAGGGGAAGAAGCTGCTGGTATTCGTTCTTCAGCTGCTTGCGTTGGTTGCTCTTGATTTTGGTAAATTTTTTTCTGTTTCTTTTCTTCTTTTTATTTTCTCTGTTTTTGAGTGGTGGATGATTAGTCTAAGTGAAGGATGTAGTAGACTAGTTAGTTCTTAATTTTGTTGGTTTAGCTTTTATTGGTGTTTAGGAGTCGGATACTGAAGTAATTTTTTTTTCTTTTTTGCTGGGGGAAATTGATTGTTTGAACTTTTGTTTTGCCCAGAATCTATTGTTGAATAAATTGATTTAGTAAAGATGTCCCCTGTTTTTTGGTATTCTGTGGTCTTTTATTGCTGTTATTTCAAAATTAGAGGTCCTTTTTTTTTCCCTCATTATATTAGTTACCTTTTAGTTTTCAGACGGTGTATGGATGATTACAAAGGTGAATGATGAAGCTTGAACTGATCTTGATGCAGTTGGAACTTGAAAAAGTGCTCACTTTTATGGAGCTGATGGATGAATTACGTAGAATATAGGATATTTTTATTTCCTTGTCGGTGCTTTAAAAGAATCTATCAGCTAAGACTGTTTTTTAATGGGATGCTGATGTTATTATTGAATGTTGACGTTTTCGGAAAGGTAGAGTGATGTGCGATGTGACACGTTACATTGACCATATCTTTCGTGAGGACGCGTGTTACTTTTTCTATTACAAATGTCAAGATGGTGGTGAAATGGAGTGTGTTTAAGTAGGAAAAATGTTTGGTGGCGTGTTTGCTTTCTATGCGGTGCTAGTTTAGCCAGCAAGTTACATGCTGCATTGCATAATAACTTTCCTCTATATGTATCGATACAGATACAGTCAATTGAAATGCCTCTCTTGCTTTTTTAAATGTGTAAATATTTGTGGTTAATGATGATTCAAGATTTTCGGAGTTTTAACTCCAAAAGAGCAAGAATATGCTAATGGCATTTAACTATATTAATGCATTATGTTGTTAAAGTTAATATATACTTTTCGTCGTTGATTAGGGACACATTCACATGCTATATACATAACTCCCTCACGATTGCCTACTCTGCCTTCATTTGGACGGACAAACTCTCCAGATAATGGTAATGAATACTCTGCTGATCTTGGTATTGATCGACGATTATCTTTGTAGCAGGCCTCATAAGGATCTTTAATTACCATTTATCTTGTTATTGACTAATTACTAAGATGCTGTAATTGATTGCTTCAGTTAGAAAAGCATCTACGAACTCTTATGTCCCGTTTCTCGCATCCCAAAGACGGCATTTCAAGTATTTCTCTATGGCTCCTTCTCCATCTCCTATCTCAGGAGGTATCGAGGATTGTTTTGTTTATCATTGTAGTTTTTTATATAAATAAATGTTAAGACTATTTGTGACATGAAATGAAACTTTATTTCAGATGCTATTGGCAGTACGCAACATAGACATCGCCGTCATCGTCATAAAATCCAAAGCCCCACAGTTTCTCCAGCTCCAAACCCCTCTGCTATTCCAGGTACTCATCTAACTGGTAATCTAGTGATATATTTTTGTATATACAATCATCATTACATATAACCGAATGCAATTATCTTAAAAAATAGACGAAATAATCTTGATGCTATAATCTCTGGACAAAGCTGAATCAGAAAACACATTAACTTCGAAATGTTCAATGGAATTTTGACATGTCAATAAATCATTGAAGGTTGTGGTCATACATGTGCCGAGCCACTAGCCGCTGCTCCATATGGTTCGCCTTGTATGTGCGTACTCCCTATGAAACTTAGACTCTCTCTCGGGGTACCCTTATATGCCATCTTCCCTGAGGTGAATGAGCTAGAGATTGAGGTTGCTTCAGGCACTTATCTGAAGCAAAGCCAGGTAGCAATTATAGGCGCAACTGCTGATCCTCGGGATCAAGAGAGAGCAGTGGTTGACATAAACTTAATTCCTCTGGGAGACAAGTTCGACAACACAACTGCTATGTTGACGTACGAAAGGTTCCTGCACAGGAAAGTGCCTCTAAATAGGTCCCTTTTGGAGATTATGATGTTGTGTACTTCATTTATCCAGGTAAATTTAAAACGACAGCCAATAATATATTATATATATATATATATATAATATAGCACTAAGAATGCTTTACATAGG
Organism: Craterostigma plantagineum; assembly: GCA_027422505.1. Lineage (NCBI taxonomy): Eukaryota > Viridiplantae > Streptophyta > Magnoliopsida > Lamiales > Linderniaceae > Craterostigma > Craterostigma plantagineum. Next base: position 20,652,234 of record JAPQWV010000012.1, read on the forward strand.
TCTCCCTTCTCCAAACCCTGCTGGAGTTTTTCCCGGAAGTCCTACCGTTAGCCCGGGAAATCAGCAATACCCTATCACTGCTGATTTTGGGAGCAAAAATCGAAAATGAACCCTCGACTGATATTTGTCATCGCTCTATCGGCCTTCGTTCTCTTGGTGGTTTGCTGCGCCGCCATCGCTCTATTACTGAAGTGTAGGGAAGCGCATAGGTCAACCAATGCTATTGGCCCAGCGATGACACCTTCTACAAATAAAAGATCTGGTCAGTGTCTTTTCGCTGTTCTGTACCTTTATACCTATTGACATGCTAATTGCATTGTACAAGAACTAAAACAACGGCGAAAAATTGAATAGTTTATCTTTTTAACTGTGCTTCTATATCTTGGATCGGAGTTAGGAATAGTATCTTCTGTTATTTGTTGATGTGATTGAAGCTTTAGAGCTGACTGATTTTATTCCGTATATAAACATCAAATGGTTGTAAGGAATGGGGTCGATTCTATCAAGTAGCCCTGCCACCTCAACGTCGGCCTCCCTCATATCTCCAATGCCAGCCTCAGTACTCTCCGTGAAGACATTCTCTCTGTCCGAACTCGAAAAGGCGACAGAAAAGTTCAACGTAAGAAAAGTCTTAGGCGAGGGAGGCTTCGGCGAGTCTACCACGGGGTAATGGAAGATGGGACAGAAGTCGCCGTAAAGCTACTCACAAGGGACAACAACAACAACACCAAACGGAGACCGCGAATTCATAGCAGAGATCGAAATGCTCAGTCGCCTACACCACCGCAACCTCGTCAAGCTAATCGGCATATGCATCGAGCAACGTACTCGCTGCTTGGTCTACGAACTCGTCAGAAATGGCAGCGTCGAATCCCATTTACACGGTATATATATATACTACTTACTCCTTTCGCTCTATCAGTATCGTAACGGGTGGAATTATCAGGCGTGGACAAGAACTCGGGCCCGCTCGATTGGGACGCACGGTTGAAGATAGCTTTGGGAGCTGCGAGGGGACTAGCTTACCTCCACGAAGATTCCAACCCAAGAGTTATTCACCGAGACTTCAAGGCCAGCAATGTATTGTTAGAAGACGATTTTACCCTAAGGTCTCAGACTTCGGCCTGGCAAGAGAGGCGACGGAGGGCAGCCATCACATATCCACTCGAGTCATGGGAACTTTCGGGTAAGTCAGAAAATACTTCTCTCGTCGATTTTTGCAAAAAAAAAAATGGGATGCTCTACTCCCAGATGGTTTATACTGAAATGCACGATACTACTTTTTTTATTGCGTGAAACCCCCTTGTGTTGTGCTAAACTTAGCATCGTACCCCCATGTGCTGTCTAAAACCCAGCTTCATACCCCCCAATTAGGGGGCATAAATGACAAGGAGCACATAATTAAATAAACCTCGAGGGGTTCCTGTGCAAATTTCAAACTATAGGGGTTTTGGTGCATTTCGTTTAAACCACTACTCACTGGGATTTTTATGCTTTTTAGCCAAAAACAAATTCCTACTCAAATCTTTCAAAAAAACACAGATACGTAGCGCCCGAGTATGCAATGACTGGGCATTTGCTGGTGAAGAGCGACGTATACAGCTACGGTGTCGTCCTATTAGAGCTCCTCTCGGGGAGAAAGCCCGTCGACATGTCCCAACCCTCGGGACAAGAAAACCTAGTGACCTGGGCCCGCCCTCGCCTAACTAACCGTGAAGGCTTGCTAGAGCTCGTGGACCCCACCTTGGCCGGGACCTACAGCTTCGACGACATGGCTAAGGTTGCAGCAATAGCCTCGATGTGCGTGCACTCAGAGGTGACCCATCGACCCTTCATGGGGGAGGTGGTCCAAGCGCTGAAGCTCATATACAACGACGCCGAAGACGTTTGCGGGGCCCACAGCCCGAAGGAGGGGTCGTCGTCGGCCGCCCGGGATTCTGATTATTACTACAGGGGAGGAGGTGGAGGAGGAGAGCTGACCCAGTCGGGCAGCAGCTGGTGGAATGCGGGCGGGCTGACCCGAGGTGACTTTCGGGCAGGCGTCTTCTTTCATCACCATGGAGTACTACAACAGTTCGGGCCCGCTCGAGGGGGCGGGGAATGGGCGCCATTTTTCAGGCGGGCTTGCGCTGCCCGTGAGGCACGGGAATAGGTCTGGCCCGCTGAGGACTGTTAGGAGCCGTCGGGCGTTTTATAGGCTGATGCAGGGGAGCGTTAGCGAGCACGGCGGGCTTAGGAGGAATCGAGCTTGGAACGAGGCGGCGAAGGTTCGTTTTGATTCTATTTGATTTATGTACAGATTTTGTTCAAGGCTTTATGATGAGATTTGTTGAAATTGGTTTGGCTTGAAATTTATTTAGTTTGTAGCTCTCCTTTTCTTTTAAGTGGTTGAACTTGCAACTGCAAGGGATTTGGGTTAGTAGTAGTCTTAATGTAATAATTATATATGTCCAACAAAAAAACAATTCAAAGCAAAAAGCAAGTTGGATGCAAAACCTTGAAAACAAATATGCTAATTTTCGTTTTAATTATTATAGAGATTTTGTGATTGTTGAGATTGAGAGTTTGTTAGCGTAGTAGCTTTCTTCTTTAGCTGTTCGAACTTGCGAGGGAATTGGGTACTAGATAGAACTAGAAATCGTACATGTAATTATAATCATCCACAAACCAATTCAAACCAATAGCATCCTAATCAGAAAAGAAGTCTCAGAAGCAATCCTAGAAAACAAACAATACCCAAGACAAACTCACAATAACAAACAACAAACCTTAAACTAAACAAACCTAAACTAAAAACAAACCCAAATTCCTACAACAAAAAGCCAACAAACCACACCCTAAATCCCCAAACCCTTCACAGCATAGCATAGTCATTAGCAGGCAACCTCTTGAAAAAACACACAACACTCGACGGCAGCCTACTCCGAAACATCGGCGGTCTCAAACAGTAAATCCCGCCCAAGCCCACGACCCATCGAAAGGGCACCAAGTAAAACCCAACCGCCGAAACCAAACAAACCACTACGAAAACAAAAGTCGCCCGAGGATCGCGCCAGCTCAGCAACGCCTGAAATCTTTCCCTTGAGTCGCCACGTCACCCACCACCGTCTGAATCCTCCCAGCAACGCTCCTGAGCCTATCGTACCTCATCCTGACCACCTCGGGCCCCCGGCCCGTCGGGAAAGAGTCGAACTCCTCGTCGAGCTCGTCGGGATGAACCATTTCTGCACAAGAAAGCCTCACGTCCAAGTGGGCCGGGTTCCTGGGCCTGGCCCGATACCTCCAAAGCCCAATCAGCCCAAGCCCGAGAAGCAAAATAGGTATTATGACCTCGGGCGCCACGACGAGCGCCAAAAAAGCCAACACCGAGAGCGTTGACCAGACGGGCCTCTCCCAATTCCTTATCCCGCCCAAACGCGGCCCAATGCTGCGAGCCAAGAAAGCACATTCGTCAGCCTTAAAAAGTTAGCCTTGCTCTTCCTCATGCTCCACGCGTGCGAGCCGTGGTCGAGCATCCACTCGACCACCTCCCGGCTAAGGGGCGGCTCGCTTCGGCTCAGCCGCCCGGCCACCACGGTCACCGCCTGGTGCCTGAGCGCGTCCAATTGGCTCACCGAAATCGGCTCGACGTAGTGCATCTTCGGAAGCAACGGCCTGGCGTACGCATGGAGAACGTTGACCATATTCGCGCACGAAAATCTCACCGCCAAGTGAATCTCCCCCATCTTCTTCACCCCAGACGAGTGAAGCATCAACAAAGGGTACGCGTTCGTGTAAACCCTGTCGGTTTCGAGCGTCGAAACCCTAATTCGAATCTTCCCGATCCTCGAATCCCGACTGTTATTAGGGTTCCCCGAGACCCGAGAGTTGTCGAAGACGCCTATCGTGACGACGGTGCAAAGGTCGTAAACCTCCCAAGTGTACTGCTCGTTCCAACGAGGCGCCAGGCTGTCGACAACGGTTCGAGTTCGAACCCACTTCTGACCATACTTAGCCACGCAGTAACAGTCGATCGAACCTCCCTTATTGCCTTCCCTGACCTTCGTAGGCACCAAATTTCCCGCCCCCAAAACCCTAATTCGAGAATCCCAATATTCGGCTTCCACAACTGCTTCGCCGTGGGGCGCACGTCACTCGCGTACATCATCGCCTCGTCGATTACGTGGTACCCGCCTTCCAAACAAACCCTAACGTGAATCCTCGACGAAAATCGACTCGTTAAAGCCTTCGACTCGCTTTTGTTGTCGCTATTATTGCCAAAGTGCGCGTCCAAGTTATACCTGTTAAGAATTATAAACCCCAATAAGTCGCATGTGTCCCACATCGGATAATCGATAAAAAATTGACCAGCTTATAAGCTAATGGACTACTCCATCTATTAGCAATCGCCCAATAATGAAATTTAACAGTACAATACCATCTTGAAATGACTGGCTTGTCGTCGAGGCGTCGTTCAAGGCCGGCGACGGGCAGCACGAGCCGCCCGAGCGGCTCGAGTCGATCTTCGACGGTGAGGATTAAGTAGTCTTCGAAGGGCTCGGCGACGACGAACATTAGGTCTTCGTTCCAATTAGGGTTCGAGGGGCTCCTGCCCGGGGAAGGCGGGCAGGGACGGACGGTTCGAAGGAGCTGATTCCCGACGTGCGCTTTGGCGAACAGCTCGGCGGGGTATAATCTGCTGCCTGTTCGGTCGCCGACGGGCAGGATTACGTCTTGGGCTTCGATGATTCGAACCCTAAGGTACCATAGCTTTGGCGAGAGGTAGACTTTCGATTTTAACGAACTTAGGGCTTCGAAGTGAACGTTTGCGGATTTCGAATGCCATGCCTCGGGGAAGGCTTCGTCGGCTTGCGTTCCGAACCATACGGAGAGCATTAGTTCGCCTCTGCCTTGTTTGTCTTCGATTCGGTACCATTGCGGGGCTAATTGGCTGTCGGGCGGGGCCCGTTTGGGGACTTCGTTTAGGTCAAACCAAACGCTGCCTAAGGAGGAGGAGTGATCTTCTCTGTTGATGGAGATTTCGACGGCGGAGGATTGTATGGTGTCTTTGGAGAAGGCGAAGACTTGGTCGAAGATTGGGTTTGTTAGGGGGTTTTTTTTTGTTATGCCTCTGTAGTTTCCGAGCTTTACTTCGGCGACTACGTCGCCGGCGGCGGCGCCGGCGAGGGTGAAGGTGGTGGGGATGTTTCTGGCCTTGACGACTCTTACGTAGAGGTACTGCATTTGTTCGACTAGGTCGTAGGTTGAGCTTACCTTTTCCTTGCCTAGACCGCCGCCGCCGAGGCGAGGGGTGGTCTCCTTCAAGAAATGTTCGCCGGAAAAACCGCCGCCGTTGTTGTGGTACATAGAGCCTGGAACCATGATAAGGGTGATATCGCCGTCGTGATGATGATGATCCGTATCCTTCAAATGGGTCGGGCCCTGAAACCCAAAACCCGTTTTCCCACCACCGCCTTGGCCCAAGCTCAGGCCGCCGCCGCCGCCGGTCCATCTGCTTCCTGGGCGGCAGCACCAAGCTACCACCTTGCTGAGCCGCCATTCTCTTGTTCTTCTTATTAGAACCCAACAAACCACCCCCGCCGACGGCGCTGACCACCACCTCCTTCACCACTTCTTTCGTAGAGAGGTAGAGCTTCAGAGTAAGCTCGCCTCGCACGTGCGAAAAGAGGCTCCTCTTCTCCAAGGCGTAGAGCTGCACCGTCTCCTCGCCTTCGCGGGCGACACCGGCGCCGGAAAGTCCCACCTTGCCGAGGAAATGGCGGCTGTTGTTGGACCTCTTTTCGTTGAAGACGTTGACTTCTAAGGTTCTGTACGGCAAGTCGGCGACGTCGCCGACGTGGAAGACGAGCTTTTCGTTCCACACTGGGTTGAGATCCTATACTTGACCGTAGTCCTCCGCCGCTGGCCGTCGAAGTCCACCTCCACGAACGCCGACGACGAGCCCTCGCCGTCCTTGGGCATGAGGTTGTGCGCCGCCACGACTTCCACGACGAGCTTCTCCTTATTATTATTACCGTTGCCGCTCATGGCTGGGTTTTTCTTTTCTTGTTCAATGTGCTTTGCAAACTGAAACACTGTTCTTTTTCTGTGTTGTATCTATCGAAGACAGCGAAGAAGAAGACCAAAGAATGGCAGAGCTTTTTCAAGTTAATGTTTGAGATTTGAGAGTTTAATGAGGCGCGTTTTCAGACAATTGCATTGTATGTGTGTGTTGAAACTTTTTAAAAAGGTTAAATTAATATGATATGGTTTACGTGCTTTTTTTCGGTTTTGGGCACGATTTCGAGCTGTGGAGTATTAGGAATTAAATCATGGGGAAGGAAGGTTTATCAATAGTAGTGGATTTGTAAATAATAATGATTGAATATTTTATGAAAATGCAATCTCATTGCGATTCTATTACATTCGTACAAACATAATTAATTGCAAGTTAATTGAGTTTACCCTTTACAGCCATCTGACATGACACGAGTAGTAATGTCTATATGGGCTGGTGCCTCGTATGCAAGCCCAGTGGCGGGCCTGAAAAAGATGGCCCGCCCTCGTCTGCAGGTGGGTATGCGGATTATGCCAGTCATGTTATTAAAAAGATAAAATAATAAAATAATAATAAAACATAGGGAAAAACAAGAAAAAATATAAAAATTAGAAAAAACTAATGTAAAAAATAAAAAATGAAGAACTAATTTGGAAAATAATTAATTAATAAAATATTTCTATAATTATTTATGTTATAAGTCACAGTTATAGCTAACAATATAAAAATCAATTATAGTTATTTATAAATTAAATAATTATATAATATTTATTTTGGGCGAATCCTGCCCCACGGGCTGCGGACCCGTTTGACAGCTCTAGGACACGTGGATAATAAAATAATAATGAAGAATTCGCATATAATTTTTTGTAAAAATTAAATACATTGGGTAAATTATCTATACAAATCGTTTATTTATAGTTATAAAAATAGTATAACGTATCGCTGTCTATGAATCAATGTTTCTATAACTCATAGAGGGTTTCTGAATATGAAAATGTAGTAAGATATATATCACGACGAAATGTTTCATGATTTGTTAAATAATGTAGGATTTTAGAGAGTGTTCTAAATAACCATTTATATCTATAGATGGAGTTGTGATGTTTGTTGAGATGGTTAGTTGACAATATTCCACTAGACTCATATCTCTCCTAGTCAATGGAGTGTTGTTTCGTCAAACCTCATTACCGTTATTGCATTTATTTTTGGGTATATTAAAAATCAGGTCCCAAAAATGTTTTAAAATAGGGTTCAGCCACTGTAAAAAAAATTAGTTTAAATGACCCAATTTTTAGAGATAAGGAGCTAAATTACACAAGTGTTATAAAGTGTATATGAACTGTTATCGGATGATGGTTTTGTGTTATTTCAGAACAATAAAGTGTTACTCCATATTGCAGAACAATGAAGTGTTACTGAACAAATCGGGTCCTTAAGCGTATTTTTTTCTGGCAAATTCAGGCCCTGACAGGGGCGTGATCGAAAATTGCCCTTTATTTTTTACATAAAATCTTCCAATGCATTTTCTTTTGTCATGCTTCGAATTTTACATTCCGATTTGATTTGCCATTGCAGTTTTGAGCGGCGTTTGATAGTTACTTCGAGAAGTAATATACTAAAATTGAATAATCTAGAACACAATTACTCATAAAATTCATAATAATGTACCAAAAGTTTTAGAAGTGTTATAATTTCATCTTGCTCACAACATAATACACAATAGTATTTTTTGCATATTCAAATGCGTATATATATATATATAATATATATATATATTAGTTGTAAAATAACTATTAACTAAAAGTAGATGAGCAAAATTGAGAATATAAAAATTCTATGATAGTTGATGGTTTCTTTCTATTTAATTACTTTAAATTAAATTAAATAAGTGAACATCTACACATAAATACCTACTTGAATAAAATTTTTACAGATAGATACCCATATCAGAAATTTTTACAGATTGGTACCCGATTTAATGTTTACCAGCTTCTTCAGTCACGTCTTACCTTCCTGTGTGTGTATGGCGTACCATAGCATGTTGATATAGGGTACCTAAAGGTGTTTATTTGGCCGTTCATTCAAGCTCGTTTGTGATCAATTATCCGCAATTGGGTACCATCTTGAAGATGCGGACAAAATTCACTTGTTCTTGAAAGGTTTGGGTCCGGCTTTTTCCAGTTTTTTAGCTACATAGATGGCCATGTCGCCTTTACCTCGTTCGCTGACCTGCAAAACAACACTGAAGCTTGGGAAACGTTCAACAAGCCATAGAGCCGTCTATCCCAGTTCAAGCTACCTTTACCGCGACCATCCCGACATCACCTCATACTTCTCGTACGCCCAAATAATAACTCTTATGGTCGTGGTAAGAACGGACGTCGTAGTAATGGTCAGAGGTGCCAAACTCATTGTCAGATTTGTCGAACAAACGGCCATTATGCATCTGTTTGTCCTGATCGGTTCAATCGTAACATTGCTGTTCAGTCAGGCAATATCGCTGAAGCCTCTCTGCGGCATGAAACATTTCAGAACATTCAACTTCTGATTGGTTACTTAGACACAGGTGCATCGTCGCATATGACTACGGATACAACTCACTTGGATTCTTCTGTGCCATATACAGGTTCGGATTCGGTGTTGTCGTTTGAATTCCTCTATTAATTATTCTGACGTACTGGTTGTTCCTGGACTCACCAAAAATTTGCTGTCTATAAGCAAGTTAACCAGGGATTTACTCGTAAATGTTACATTTACTGATAATCATTTTACGGTTCAGCATCAGGTCAGCCGGCACATAATAGCACAAGGAAGGCGTAGTAATGGACTTTATTGACTGGATATTCCTCATCGGACAGTGGTGGCAACTCGTACTGCTAAGGAATCATTCGAATTATGGCATTCCCGCATTGGTCACGTTTCTTACGAAGTAATTTCATATTTAAATAAAGTTGGGAGCATATATGTTACTACTTTATTACCCAAACCTGTCATTTGTGACTCTTGTGGAAAACCTAAGAATAAAAGATTGCCGTTCATTTGAGATGATAAACGAGCATCTTCTGTTTGGATATTGTTCATTGTGTGGGGGCCTGCACCTATTAGTTCTGATTTTGGTTTTCGGTATTATGTTATTTTCGTGGATGACTTCTCCAGATTCACGTGGTTTTATCCATTAAGACAAAAGTCAAACTTTTGTGACATATTGATTCAGTCTACTACGTTTGCTGAAACCCAGTTTTCTCGTCGTATTAAGATTTTCACAGTGATGGAGGAACGGAATTTACTAACAATAAAGTGCAGAAATTTTTTCGTGATTCAGGCGTTCATCACATTCTTTCTTGTCTGTATACTCCATCTCAAAATGGATGGGCATAATGAAAACATAGGCATGACCGAAGCGGGTCTTGCGATGTCTTTCATTCTCGTACCCTATGAAGTTTTGGGTCGAGGTATTCAGCAGCGGCGTGTATGTCATAAACGGTTTACCCTCCAAAGTGTTGGACGGAAAATCACCGTTTGAGTTGTTATTCTCAACTGCTCCAAATTTTGATAACTTTCATCCCTTTGGTTGTCGGGTATATCCATGTCTTCGAGACTATACTACAAATAAATTTGAGCCACGCAGCACAGCTTGTGTCTTTATGGGTTACAGCAACTCGCATAAAGTGTTTCGTTGCTACGATCCTCTTTCATTCCGCATTTGTATTTCTCGACATGCTAAATTTGTGGAGTCCTTTTTCCCGTTCGCTGATTCTCATGACAGGTCAAACTCACACTCTCTACCTGTTCGGAGTTCTTTGAACCAACAAGAGCGATTGGTCCACTGCCCAAGCCCTCAAGTTCACCGGACATTTCAATCGAAAATTCTCAACATCGACTTTGCACAATCTGTGATGATCAGCTCAAGTCGTTGCCTTCTGTTCCACCTGTTATACCCGCCTCTCAAGACCAGACAACCGAATATGTTGCTGAACATATTGCTGAACCAGGCTTACTGACACAACCTAGTCCATCTACCCAAGTGCAATCTCTTGCCGAGCCACAACCCGTTACATCTACTCATCCTATGCAAACTCGGTCCCGGTCAGGGATCTTCAAACCAAAGCATTTGACTTATTATGCTTGTACTCGCCTTTTTCAATGCTCTTGTTACGGTTAGTGAACCTCGTGGGATCAAATCTGCTTTAAAGCGACCAGAATCGGTTGCCGCTATGAACGAAGAATTCGATGCTTTGCAGTCTAATCAGACTTGGAATCCTGTTCCACGCCCTACAAATACTAATATTGTGGGATCTAAATGGTTTTTCGAACCAAGTTTTAGCCGATGGATCGATTGATCGTTATAAAGCCCGTCTTGTTGCTCAAGGTTTCACACAACTATCGGGTTTTGATTATTCTCATACCTTTAGTCCCGTGAATCGGGCTTCTATGGTACGCATTGTGCTTTCTATTGCAGTACTAAATAATTGGCATCTTCATCAAGTGGACGTCAAAACCTGATTCATGGAGCAACCATCTGGATTTGTTGATGCCAAGTTTCCAAATCATGTTTGTCGTCTTAAACAGGCCTTATACGGTCTAAAGCAAGCTCCTCTTGCACGGTTTCAACTGCTCAGTGATTTTCTTTTGAGTATTGGATTTGTCTGTAGTCGTACCGATTCGTCGCTCTTCATTTATATCTGTGGTTCATCAGTTGTATATCTTTAGTATATGTCGATGATTATTCTGACAGGAAACTCAATAGACAACTTGCGATCCTTCATTACTCGCCGTAAGGATTTCGCCATTAAGGACCTAGGAAAATTAAATATTTCTTGAGTCTTGAGGTTTCTTATACTTCTTCGGGCATTTGTCTTAATCAGGCGCTCGAGACATACTTATGCGAATTTAGAAGACGCAAAACCTGTTTCCACTCCCTTACAGGTGGGGTGTCACTTTCTACTGATGGAAAGCTTTTTGATGATCCTACCTTATACCGATCATTGGTTGGAGCTCTCAATATCTCACCGTTACACGCCCTGATTTATCTTTTGCTGTAAATATAGTCAGTCAACATTTGCAGAATCCAACTATTGAACATTTTCAAGCGGTGAAGGAATTCTTCGCTACGTGAAGAGTACACCGGTCTTTGATTTATCTTTTACTCGTGGCTCTTCGCCAACTCTCGTTGCATATTCTAATGTTGGCTGGGCTCGTGTGTGTGGAAACGAGATGATCGACTTACGGATACTCCATTTTTCTTGGTGGAAATCTTGTTTCCTGGAGTGCTAAGAAACAGCCGACGGTTTCTCGTTCAAGTTGTGAATCCGAATATCGCGCTCTTGCTAATGCAGCCTCAAAAATTGTTTGCCTGCTTCAGCTACTCGCGAGCTTCAGATCAAGCCTACCTCTTGTCCTACTCTATATTCGGACAATAGTAGTGCTCTTTTTATAAATCAGAATTCGAGTTCTCATAAACGCGCCAAGCACATCGATATTGATTTTCACTTTGTTCGTGAACTTGTTTCAAGTAAGCGCTTACAGGCACAGTACATATCGTCTGATCTACAGATTGCAGATATCTTAACAAAAGCTCTTCATCGTCTGCGATTTGAATTTTTCGTGACAAGCTACGAGTTGGTCCTCATCACACGTCTTGCTTGAGGGGGGCTAATGGAATAAATTAAGCCTTTATTTTAGGCTACAATTAAGGGATTCTAATTATAGTATTGATTGTATATTTTAATTGTAATTATTGTTGAAGGATAGAGTAGTATTCTTGTATAAATATTATACGATGTACAATGAACAGATCAAGGGAAAAAAATTATACCTATTTTAACATATTAAATACAAGTCGTTTCATAGTTTTCATGATAAAAAGTATTGATTATTTCGAGTTTTACCTTATATTAAATAGAAACTGTTAGATTAAATAAATAATATAATTAATTAATGGTATAATGAAATTTTACTTTATTTCTTAATAAGTGGATAAATTTATTTAAACGTCAGTATATTTAGGAACTTCGGGAAATATATGGAACGGTCATAGCATAGCAATGCAAGTAAAACAACAGCTTTTGACCAAAAGACAAGTCAAAAGGCTTCACATAGCAAAGTACAATAACATCGTAAGAAAAAAAAAAAACCCTTTTTACGGGAAAAAAAAAAAAACAGAAGAATTATTAGATAATTAAGGTTGGTTTTAGTCCGTTGGGTAGTAGCGTCAGTGAGCGGTTAGGGACGCTCCAAAAGAGGCGCGTGTCTCGAGACTCGTGCCGGGGCGCGTGGGACTGAATCTGCAGAGAGATTGATGTATGAAATAATATTGAAGGAAGCAAAAGAGAGCCTAAGACTAGCAAGCAAATCTCTTCGTCCAAGGTTTGGGTTTTGTTAGCCTTCGACAAAGTTCGTTTGTCTTGTTATCACAGTAAACGTTTCATATTAATTGTAATTAAATTTAGCTTATTACTCAAAAGGCAAAAGTATTTCAAAGATGAGTATAATACTAATGTGACTAATTTATTGTAAAACAAGAGTAATCAACACCTCCTCATTAATGGATTCAAGAGGATTATGAAGTTGACAAGAGTTTATCGATGCAAACAGTTGGATGAGATAGAAGTATTTTATATGGCGATGGTAATCAATAAAGAACTTGTTGAACTAAATGAGTAATGACTGTTTGAAACTGACTCTAGGCCAGAAAATATCATTAAAATGACATGTCATTTGAAATTCGAATTATTAAACATTTAATTGTCGGATTATGTAAGAAATGTTTAATTGGGCATGGAATGAATGAAAGACGTTGTCAGGCGATAGTCCCCAGAGTCTGTAATGTCTTATCCTATGGCGTGAGAAGAGAACGTCTCAAACGGAGAAATATTTTATTCTATTGCTAATATCTTAATGTGATTAATAAATAAACCTATTTACGAACACACATATATATAATAGTTGTTTTCTGTCCGTGCATTGCACGGGTCATAATTATCTATAACTATTTTAAATTGATTATAAACATTAATTAATTATTTTTATTTAACTAATTAAAGAATCGAATTTTGATAAAACATGGGTGATTAGTTTTTTTAGAAAGTGGGATGTGGGGTGATTTTATCAACGCCTTAAAAATTAATTAATTAAAAAATTTAATGGACATGACATGGCACGTGTCAACACCACAATAAAACTACATTTAAACGTATATATATGATATATATTTGTCTCAGCAGATGTATGCTTTATATATAATACTTCCTATGTGTGTGCAATAAAAAAACGTTATTATTATTAACAGTTTTAACATACTAAATATGGAATTTGATAGTTATTATGAGGTTATATAGATAAAAAAAATTTATGTTTAATAGTAGATATAAAAAATCTGATTGGTCAATTGAAACAGACCAATTGACGGTTTATTCTACCCCCAACATTAATATAATAGAATACATATATAAATCATGACCTCGGCTTATGCATATCAAACCAGGCCTTAGCTGCATTTTGAATACATAAATATATATATATATATATATATATACTTTTATAAAAATATTTGTAAATTTAGTGAAATAGTCGATGTCATTGTTGAGTATTGGAGTAATATTACTTCTAAGTGTAACGTACTTATATTTGGGGTAACTTCCGTTAAATCCCCTCCCCCTATTTTCTTACACATAACTCCACATTCCATATTATTTATTAACAAACTCCCTAAATCAAAACAATCTTACACATAACTCCCCATGGACGATTTTACCCCTATATTTTGTAGTACCAATATACGTATGTTTGTAGTACCTCATGGACGATTTTGCCCCCTCTATTAATTTCCACGCCCTCACCCCACTTGTAGTACCAATATACGCATGCTTGTAGTACCAATATATAGATGTTCGTCGTACCATCCCGTGAGCCCATGGACGATTTTTGTAGTACCAATATACAAATGTTCGTGGTACCAAAAAACCTGTCAACACCCACGGACCACCCTTATCCAAAATTGTAGTACCAATAGACGTATGTTTGTAGTACCAATATATAGATGTTCGCCGTACCATCCGGTGAGCCCATGGACGATTTTTGTAGTACCAATATATAGATGTTCGTGGTACCGTATTATATGCTAGTGTGGTACCAAGATTAGGTTACTCGTGGTATCAATATCTACGGTAACCGTCACGAGAAAAAAAATTCGGATGGCGTCGAAAAATTCGTTACCAAAACTTGAAGTACCAATATACTTATGTTTGTATTACCAGTGTATCGATGTTCGTGGTACCATACCGTGAGCTAGTGTGGTACCATAACTAGGTTACTTGTGCTGAGCACATGTACCGAAAAAAGATACCACAAGTAACCTACGCATGGTACCTCACTATATCACGTTATGGTACCACGAACATTTATACATTGGTACTACAACCATACGTATATGGTACTTCAAGTTTGGGTAAGGAATTTTCGGTCATCTGAATTATTTTTGGTCCGTGACGGTTGCCATAGATATTGGTACTCCAAGTAACCTACTCATGGTACCACACTCGCTTACGATACGGTACCACGAACATCTGTATATTGGTACTACAAATATATGTATATTTGTCCTACAATTTTAGGGTATGAGTTGCGATAGTTAAGCAAATGGTACGGAAAAGGTACTACAAATAACCTAAATATGGTACTACATTATCTCACGGAATGGTACCACGGTATGGTACCACGAACATCTATACATTGGTACTACAAGAATACGTATATTGGTACTACAAGTTTTGGATAGGGGGTCCGTGGGTACAATTTTAGGATAGGAGTTGCAGTAGTTAAGCAAATGGTACGGAAAAGGTACTACAAATAACCTACGTATGATACTACATTATCTCACGGAATGGTACCATGGTATGGTACCACGAACATCTATACATTGGTACTACAAGAATACGTATATTGGTACTACAAATTTTGGGTAGAGGTTCCGTGGGTGTTGACAGGTTTTTTGGTAATATGTTGCTTTTATAAGGCTAAAATCGTCCATTAGGTAGCTATGTGGTATAAAAGTTTGAAATGGGGAGTTTGATGATAAATGAATGGAAGGGGGGAGTTAGTTGATTAATAGTTTGAGATTAGGGGTTATGTGTAGATTTCTCCTTATATTTCTATGTAGACGATATGATTTTGATTATATGAAAAATCAAGTCGAGCAAATCATCTCTACGATCGCTTCGAACTGTATTACATATGCATCTGCTAAAAATCGTGAATTAAATTTCAGATTAATAATTTCGATGATATGTAACAAAACAATAAAGGGAAAGAATTTAAGAAAATAATCGAGTTTTTATTCACAACCTCTCGTAAAACAATCATAACAGCATCCCACCATGAAATTAACTTCGGATCAAGTATACATACGTTGACCTTTTTGGTCTATGTGCGCGTTTTGATGATTTATGCAATTATAATAACGTTAGGGCTATCGAGCAATTCGATTTATAATTGATAATGTAGGGATTTTTCAGGCCCAATTCGAGCCCATATAAGCTTGTGGGCTTCCTCTCTAAAACCAATTGGCAGTAGAGGGAGTTAGCCCACAAGCTTATATACTTGACGAACTTCCTCAATTTATTCGATGTGGGACTTGGGTTTGACACCCAACAACTCTCCCTCAAACTCAAGATCACTCAACGGGCTCCCTTTCAACGATTATCTGCACCAAGTGCTTCCCCAATTATTGCATCGAGCACTTCTTTCATCGGAATTTACTAATCGTCTTACAGGGGCGGAGACACACCACCCACATCGTCTCCCTCACGTGTTCGTTCCACGCTCACCGCACCAATTAGGGATTTTTTTGGCCCAATTCCAGCCAACTCAAGCCCATATAAGCTTGTGGGATTCCTCTCTAAAACCAATTGGCGATAGAGGGAGTTAGCCCACAAGCTTATATACTTGGCGAACTTCCTCGATTTATTCGATTTGGGACTTCTGTTTGACACCCAACAGATAAGATGTCTAAATAGATGATAATATTCGGCCATGCATGATTTATTAGCTATGTAAAGAAAAAATGTCGAATATTTAATTTATATGTGATCTTGTGCTTAAGTGGTAAAACACGTGATCACATGTTATAGATGTCTCACATGCTAGGAAATATCTGACTGTGGATATATTGTGTTATTTATTGTAAAAATGCGTGAGATGTCATGATGAGCTATATATGAAAAAATATGTTGATTAAATATGATGTATCCGTTGGAATTCTTTATTCTGGGATGAAATCGTGTTGATCTTTGCATGCATCTTACTTGGCTTATATGGAAATTCTAGTATAATTCTCTTGCTAAAATTAAGGAATTATTAGGAAAGATCCTGATTGATTTATTCTATAAGATGCTAGCTTGATATCACATATGGAAAGTAATGTTATGGAAAATATTATCCAAAATATTTGAATATCCTTGTTTTCGAATCTGAATTTCTATGTGAATTAAAATAATGTTATTCTGAGCTAATGACAGTTGAAAATTATATTATTGTCACGATTCACATGGCATAATTAGTTACTCGATGATCTCATGGATGTGCTATTTAATTATCAATCTTATGATTAACTTTCCATGTAAGTGTTTATTGAAAAAAGTCTATATGTATGAGCAACACTACGGTTATCAAGTTGTCTAATATTTGTGAAAGTACATATACGATAGTTTAAGCAGAAGCTTGTGATTGAGATCTTGAGCGTTTACTTGCGATAGTCTTCTGCCCATTGAGCGATCACTTGTAGTTGTGAAGTATTGAGTGTACTCCGTTGTTCCTTACCGCATCCATATATTCTGTCTTCGGATGTGAGCAATACCCAAGAAGGCAAGATCGACGTTCCGCGAAGGAAAAGACGAGTTTCGGGGATCCACTGGTATCGAGTTGTTTCCTGTCCGGAATTGGAGATTCCCATGAACCAAAGTCGACCTGTGGGACCTGTGGGAACATAGTAGGGCTAGTGCTCACTTGTTTCGCTTATATATTGCACCAATCAATTAGTTTTGTAAACAGTAAAGGTAACAATATAGTGATTGATTAAACTCTTGAGGAACAAACCCCAAGAAGATGATTAACTCCAGTTGGGGATATAACTCGTCCCACATTTACTTTTCAGTACTTTACAGTTTACTGTGAGACAGAACCTATACGCATGCGACGAAAAAAGTAAGAGATAACCGACGAATCGCGATCATTTATAAGTAAACGTTTCTAGGATATCACACGAAACGATTTTGGGAAGAAGAAGCAAATTTTATTAGCTTAATTCACCCCACTCTTATGTATATTTTTATCTTCAAGACATTTTGGCCAAAAGTCAATTCAACTTCTACTCATATTATTATTTTCTTTTCTTTTTTGTGGAAGGCATTTCCTTATTAATCTTAGTCTCTCCACAGATTAGGTTTAGTTTGAACAGCTTCTGAACTCATTATTCAGTATTGGAGAACGGTTCATATAAATTTATATACGTTCGTTTTTTTTTTTTATAGATAATTGCCAACTCGTAAGCTTGAAAGCAACTTTCTGACATTTCTATTTATCGCAGGAAAAACGAAAGGGAGAAAAAGAAACATCAGTCGTCACTCTCAACTTATATGCCAATAACAAAAGTATTTGCTATCTAATAAGCTCATCAAAATTTAACCTAATAAATGAAAATGTATGTGTATAAGTTGAAAGCTCAAAATAGGTAGGAAACGAGGCAAAAGCAATTTATGTCGTGATAAAAGGAAACAGACTTTTATTGGAGACTTGGGAGAATGCAGTGGCATGCACGCCTAGCTATCTATCTGTCTTACATGTTTGTCCTTTTCTTGCTGTGATTGATAAGTCTGTACACATATTTATGGGCTAAGAAACACCAATCAAATGTATAAATTAAAAGTTGATATATTTCCTTGAAGTTTAGAAAAATAATGGGTGTGACTTGTGAGAGACGTAAGCAGGAAGCGTCTAGCATAGCCCATAATAACTTACATACTAACCCATAATGTCAAAAACCTAATTGATCACTTAATTAGGGCCCAACTAATATGCATTGCTTGGAAGTTGGACCTTTTTAGATATCAAACTCGATCACATACAACTTTGTGATTTGCATATAAGATTATTAGATAACTTTATTTATTGTTTTTTAACAGAACCTGAATTTCAAGGAGATATTTGGGCTTTTTTTAAAAAAAAATATTGCATTTTTTAAATGTGATATAAAAAAATGCCATTCTGAGCCTGATATCAAAATCGGCGCGTTTCACCCTTTTTTTTGGACTTTAAGTTTTTTTTCATCACCTAAACTGGGTTTCGTAAGATGCGTTTTTCATATTATGCGTTTTTCATTTGCTTTCATAACTTTTTTTTTAACTTTCTCAAAATTTTTATTGTTTTGTTTTTGAATAAAATTTCGTAAGTACATAAATAGTTAAAAAATACGAATTGTTTTGAAGCAAACCAATATTACATTGCAAATAAAATTACTTAAACACACATAAAAATCACATTTTTCGAAGCAAACCAAACACAGACCAAACTACATTGCAAATAAATTACTTAAACACACATAAACAGATACTGCAACTTTCAAACCAGTAATATGTTTACTTAGCCTTGTCCACATCTTCGTCTTGCAAGCCTCTCAGATCTATCCATCTCATTTGTAATCCTCTTCGTTTCTTTCTGGCTCCCCTTCGATTTCTACGTTGCGGATTGTGGAACAATTGGAACTTGGCATCATCCCAATAATGCCGTCATCCAAAGGAACAAAGCGACCCTCATAAGTTCTCAAATAAGCTTCTTTAACATAATACACAGCAACGTATTGAGCACTATTAAGCCCAAAACTACGACAAGCTGTTTTGTGCATGTGAACATGGTATTTTAACATATTCCAGTTAGTGCATGAGCACTGAAGATCACTCAATACCACCACGCACGTCTTAGATCTCCTTCCACTTAAATACATGCTATAGACCTCGGCGGACCTTGTCGCATAATCAAATCTCTCGCGGTATGGCTTCTGAGTCGTTGCTTCAATCACGATACTTTCTCGTGGCATAAGATGACCACGCTGTTTCTGAATTCTCCATCGCAAGGCATGCCTCTTGATACTGTCAAAAAAAATATGTGATAATGCGATGGAAAGTAAACTGGACAATTGGGATTATGGGCAGACATCGAGCTCTCTCCACTTAATGCCTCTGATATATTGGTCGTCATGGTACCGCAAAGACGACCCCCATCATACGCGAACGTCCACTTCTCCTTGGGATTTATCAAGCCACTTCCAAGCCTTCTCATTGATTTCCTTAATTTGATCCATCGTTCGCTTAAACTTCAACTCCGTATGTGCCATGCCCACTCGATGACATGAGTCCTTTAACTGTTGGTCTTTAAAATCCTTATAGAAGTTAGATTTAACATGTCGAAGGCAAAAACGATTAACAACTCTAATTGAATTTGAAAAATCAATTCTACAGCAGATTTAATCACATGATGACGATATGTGATTAAACATACTTCCTCATTTTTCAACACGCGCAAATTCAGTAAGTGCAAAAACCAGTACCAAGATTCACGGGTTTCTTCATCCACGATTGAGAAGGCTAGTGGAAAAACGTTCTGGTTAGCATCAAGGCCCGCAACAATCAATTTGTGCTTATATTTTGTGTAAAGATGAGTTCTGCCTACACATAATACCTTTCGACAATGTTGAAAATCGTCTATTGAAGGTTTAAAGCTCCAGAAAACATACCGTAGAATATTCTGATTATTGTTCGTGATATGTCTCCACCTCACAATCGCGCCCGAATTTGTGCTTGTAGGGATTTCATGAATTTTGGTAGTTGTTGGACAGAACTCTCCCACCTGCCATATACGATCCTCATCGCACGCTTTAAAGCTCGCCACGCTTGAAGATAAGAAATTTTGTATCCGTAGCCGTCTTCGACCCTTTGTATCACATCCTTGGAAGATATTGCGGATTGACCCGAACGACGAAAATCAACATCTCGACAATAACGTCTGGAGATATGTTGCGATGTGTGTCTGGCAATTCATTCATCAAGCACGTGTGCTCGCCAGGATACCTTGTTATCATCCAGTAACCTTTCTTCTTTTTGTGGCATGCACGCAGCCTCCACACGCAGTTTGGACTATGGTTGCAGGTAATGTGCCATAATGCGCTGTTACTCTCCGTAACACGATATTATCTTCTTGCAAGTTTAAGTGAGTAATTGTTGACTGCACTTTTTAAATGTGATTTGCTCTGGAAGATCATTTAAAGTTCAAGGTGACCTTCGTTCTCGTCGTAGAATGAACCAAGGCCTCCATAATCATCGTCATTTGCTTCTAGAGCCATCTCATAAGGCTCGTAAAATGGTACAGTTGGATGTAGTTCTCTTTGCATCTGTAACGAAGTAGGTTGGTGTTCGACGTTCGGTTCATCGTCATCTTCATCTTCAACAGGATCCGGTAGATCTTCTAATCCGCCGCCAACGTCATCAGCTTCGGAGTCGCTCACTTCCTGTTCATTCTCCGGCACAATGCGATCATCAGGGGGAACGATTGTTGATGGACATGCTTCGTCGAGTTGACTTTGAGAGGTTATTTGATAAATATGCAGATTGGTCAAATACGGGTTCTTCATATGTGAGGGTTTGATTGAGATCGAAGGAATTTATTTGTTGGACGGACTCGACGAAAATATACAAACAGTTGAAGCCAAAATCTGGATGAAAGAAGAACTCAACATCTTGATCGGTTTGACCTCCAAGAGTGTATGAACAACTCTGTTGAATCGTTCGTACTCATCCTTCGCATATATCTAAGAAAGAAATTATTGTTATCGACTCCTACAATTTCCGTATAGCAAAGAAAGAAGTTGGAGAAAAATTTGTTTGAGGGGTAATCTTCGATATGCAATGGGATTAATTAAAGCTGTCAAAAAGCCCAAAGCCCGGTGGGCGGGCTGCGAAATTTTAGGCCCGCCCAGGCGGGCCGCAAGCTTTGGCGGGGCGGGCCTGGCCGCAGCCCGCCAGGCCCGCCCAAAAAAAATTAATTTTTATATTATTTAATATATCTATAAATAACTTATATAGATATTTTATATTTTTTAATTATAATTTTAATTGGAATTAAGTTTAATTTAGTTTAATAAAATAAATAAATTATTATTATTATTATATAGTAGGATTTTATATTTTTTAATTATAATTTTAATTGGAATTAAGTTTAATTTAGTTTAATAAAATAAATAAATTATTATTATTATTATATAGTAGGATTAAATTACAAATAATTTCCAAATAAAAATCTTCCTTTTTAAAATCTTTTCTTCTTTTTTAATTTTTTCTCTTTTTAAATTTTTATTTTTTATTTTTGGCGGGTTAAGCCCGTCAGGCCCGCGGCCTGCCCAAGGGGCGGGGTGGGCCTCCCTTTCTCAGGCCCGCCAGAAGGCGGGCTTACCCGCGCCCGCCCCGCCAGTTGGCGGGCTTTGGCGGGTAACGGGCCGGCCCGCCCCGCCGGCCCGTTTGACAGCTCTAGGATTTACCATATGAGACTTCGTCACCACGTTTTTGTATCTCACCACCAAAATATATGATGACTTGAATAGCAGACATAGTGTATTGTTGAGGCTTATGAAGAATGACTACCACGATGGAGTTATTTATAGGCAAAATTTATCGCATAGTGTTTATAATGGTAACAAATCTGATATGACATATTACAACGTCTTTTATAGAAATGATAAATTATAGAAGTGACATATCGATGACAACCATTAATGAGGATGTGATGTGTCACTGTGAAAGTTCTGAAAAAGCTATGATATGTGACATGTCACTGTGAAATTTTTTTTGATAAAAAACTGATACGACATATCACAAACCTCTTTAAACTGGATGTGACCAATCAATGAGGATGTTATGTATCACTGCGAAATTATGAAAAATGCTAACATATGTGACAAATCACTGCGGAATTTCTGAAAAATAATATAATATGAAAAATAATATTTTATAATATTTTAGAGGAACGATTGAAAGATTTTTTCGAAATTTATTAATATAATATTTTAATAATATTTTATTTGAAATGATTGAAAGACTTTTTGAAATAGTGAAGATTTTTATAATTTATTAATATAATATGAAAATAATATTTTATAATATTTTAGAGAATGGAACGACTGTTTTTATATTTATTAATATAATATTTATAATATTTTATTTGAAATGATTGAAAGATTTTTTTTGAAATTTATCCTACTGAAAACCTGCAGGTGAATAATTGTTGTCGACTTATCAATGACAACCATTAGTGAGGATGTGGTGTCACTGATACATTACTAAAAAAGCTGCAGCTGAATAATCATTCTCTTTTTCCATACATGATTTCTTGATAGAATGGCTGGAGGATTTCTCCACAAAATCATCATCACTGATAGACTTGCCCAACCGCCGGTTAACCGTAACCGGCGGTTTCCGAACGGGGGCGGTTGCCGGTTAGCCACCCCCGGTTGACGGTTAGACCAACCGCCGGTTACGGTTAACCGGCGGTTGGAACCGCCGTTTTTTTATATATTTTAATTCTTAGTGTTTGTGTAAAGTTTGATATATTATTTGGTCAAATCGAATTATGTATCGAAAACTAGTATTATATAATTTGCAAGACAATTACAAAAAAATTACATTCTACATTTTACAAAGAACTTGTATTGTATTAAAAAATTTTATTTAATCAATTACAATAGAATACATAAATGTAAATTAAATCAGTCTTCTTTTCGGACTTCGTCCGAGAAAGGCTTCAACAGGTGCAGGCGTCGGGCCGGCCGACGCCTGCACCTGTTGAAGCCCATCACGGACGAAGCCACGATTCTTCGACTTTTCGATCGGGCTTCCGCAAGTGTAGGCGAGAAAGCAGCGTATGATCTCAGGAGCCCTCACGAATCAACTATCAATTATGATCCGTCAAGGCATCTGGAGACCACACGTTGCTAACTTACTTGCACTTACTGAAATCCCTCTTCTTCGTAATCTTGTTCCCTATAAAAAAATGCATAAACATGATTTACATTATAAGTTAATTTTAAAAAAAGAACAAGAAGTAATTATACAAATATTTACTTATCTTTTTTCGGGCTTCGTCGTGACTCGTCGTAATAGGCCTGTTCAAATAAATTAGTACCTGAAAATAACAATTCATTAGTTAGCCAATAAACATAATAAATATTTGTACGCAAAAAAATATAAGAGTTGGATACTTATCTTTTTCGGGCTTCGTCGTTAGGCTTGTTCAAATAAATTAGTACCTGAAAATAACAATTCATTAGTTAGCAATATAAACATAAAAAATATTTGTACGCAAAAAAATATAAGAGTTGGATACTTATCTTTTTTCGGACTTGTTTGTTGTGATGTGGAGTCCACGCCTCGCCGAATGCCTCTAATAATCCTCGCCGTCGCCGCCGCTTGTCTCCGTGCCGGTGGTATCCTCGAAAAGGTCGTCGGGCGAGTCGCTGGCACGCGAATCTTGTGTGCGATACTCGGCTCGAGTCCAATCGTCGAGAAGACATTGGTACTCGAGGTTGTCGACACTCAAGTTCGAACGCTTCTCGCTCAAGGTCAAACCGCCCATGCTAAAAGCATGCTCCACCGCGACGGTCGAGACCGGGACGGCAAGGATCTCCGAGCGATCCTCGCCAACGTTGGATACGTTGGCGACACCCTCGACCACCATCTAAGGACGTTGAACTCATCTTCGTCCTCGAACTCGAAAGTCGTCGACATAAAGTTATCGAGTTCTATGTAGGGGTTTTGGGAGGACCTTGGACGCTTGTTTGCGTTGAGGATGTCGTAGTAGTCAGCTAATCGTGAAGATCGACTACTAGAAGAACTAGATTGACCGCGCCCCGATCCTGATCGAGACGAGTCGTGGCCAATATCGGGCTTATACTCTTTAAAGAGATCCTTTAAAGAGCCATGCGCTCGATCTAGTACGCTCTGCCAATAAATGCTATCGACTACTCTGCCCGACGATACCTTCGTATAGTAGCACTCTAGTAGTCTACCTGTACCATTTAAACGCCATCTCGGATCCAATATCGTCGCTATAATGAAGATATCCGGTAATTCAAAAAAATATTTGAGCCACTTGGTAGTCATGCTCCCAACGGCCTCGCCGACTACTGGATCAAACCGAAGCCCGTCGAGTATGATTGCGACTTTAACGCAATGATCTAAAGCAAGTATGGAAGTCGGGTAATATGAACCCGACATCGCCTCGGTGGCATCGTGAAATACTTGAAGTATCTCACATAAACTGTTGCACGGGTCCCACATCTCCGGAACTAAAATGTACGACAACACTCTGTTTTCGGCAAAGAAGTCGCACAGATGTTGTCGATACTCCATCGAACTGTACAGCAACTTGTAGGTGGAATTCCACCTGGTGGGTACGTCTAAACTAAACTTCTTGGCTGCTACATCCTCTCTAGCGCAGAAACGCTTCCACTTCTTCCACAAAGACGGGTGCCGCATCAGGTAGGAGATTGCGTAGCGTATAGGCTGCACCTGGTCCTTTAAACTAACTAGCGCGTCTTGCACACAGAGGTTAAGTATGTGGCAAAAACAACGCACGTGGAAAAACCGTCCTCCGACTGACGGCTGACAATACTCGATCAACGGTGCAATGCTCACGTTATTTGCGCTCGCATTGACGAACGATACTGAAAAGACTTTGTTGACTATCCTATACTCTGATAAGATCGTCGTAAGCTTGATCGCAATGTTTGCGCCGTGTGCGCTTCATCGAACTCCCTATATGCGATCAAGCGCTTTTGTATCGTCCACGAATCATCGATCCAATGGCATGTCACGCCCATGTAAGATGAACGTTGTCAATGATCGCTCCATATATCGGAGCAAATCGACACGTTAGTTCCTAAACTACCTAATATCGCTACTAAGTCGCGTTTAAGCGCGATTACTGTCTTCCTAGTATCCCGCGTTAAGGTGCTCCTCGAAATCTTCTTCGCCTGAGGGTTGTATGCGGTTTTGATCCAATGCTCGTAAATCGGATCATCGGCAAATCGAAACGGTAGATGCTTCGCGGCTACGAACTTTGCAAGCTCCCGTCGCGCAACGTCCTCGTTGTAATGAAACAACGACGTTGCGCTTCCGCTCCGTGCCTCCGAACATTTGCTGCTGGTTTTGTGCTATACCTAATTTAGTCGGGTGTTTCGAACGGAGATGGGAATTCATTGACCCATATCCGCCTCCCTTTCTAAAATTATATTCCTTGGGACAGTAGTTACAAATAGCTCTGAATTGGTTGACTATACTAGTAGGTACCTTCTTGAAGTGTACCGCGAATATGTCCGACTGTAGCCGCCGGGCGGCGGCGGTTTGCGTAGGCGCTTCGGTCTCCGGATCCGCCTCCTCCGCCTCCGTCCGTTGCGCGGCATGCGAGCTTGCTCCCGGCGACGGCTCATACTCGGGGGGCGACGGGACGAACCCGGTGGCGTACGCGTCATCGTTGAGGTCGTCGCCGAGCACGCCGGCGAGCTCCAACAACTCATTCGGGTCGTACTGTTGGTAGTCATCTTGCGACGAAGTACCACGACTTGCTTCCCTTTGCTGGCCCTCGACGCATGAGAACCACGTCCACGACGGCCGTGACCACGATCCATCTAAAAATACTCGACACAAACGGGTACAAAAAAATATGGTTAGATAAAGATGAAACGGCAAAAAACGATACCGAAACGTTGCCGAAAGAGCGAGGCGGCACGGCGCGGGCAGTGGCACGGGGTGGTGGTGGCTCGGCGGTGGGCGGTGGCGCGGCGGTGGGCGGTGGCGCGGCAGCGGTGGGAGCCGACAGGCGGAGCCGGTGGAGGGCGGTGGTGGCGCTGGGAGGTGGCGCGGCGGTGGGAGGTGGCGGGCGGTGGGCGGCGGCGGTGGGAGGTGGCGGGCGGTGGGCGGCGGCTGTGGGAGGCGACACGCGGCGCGGGTGGTGGCGCGTGGTGCGAGGTGGCGGGCGGTGGTGGCACTGGGAGGTGGCGTGGCGGTGGGAGGTGGGCGTGGCGGGAGGTGGGCGGCGCCGGCGGCTGTGGGAGGCGACAGGTCGTGGCGGGTGGTGGCGTGTGGTGGGAGGTGGCGGGCGGTGGTGGCGCGGCGGTGGGAGGTGGCGCGGCGGTGGGATGGCGGGAGGTGGTGACGCTGGGAGGTGGTGGTGGGAGGCGGCGTGGTGTGGCGGCGGCGCGTGGTGGTGGGTGGCCGGTGGTGGTGGCGGCGCGTGGAGGTGGCGTGGAGGTGGAGTGGAGAGAGACAGAGAGTGAGCTTGAGAGGGAGAGGGAGAGAGAGTGAGAGTGTGCTTGGGAGGTAGAGAGAGAATGAGAGATAGAATTATTTTTAGGGTTTGGGATTGGGTGGGTGTGGGGTTTTTATAGAATTAGGGTTGGGGAGCCGTTGTAATCGGCGGTTTGACGGGCTAACCGCCGGTTAGACTGTTCAACCGCCGGTTACAACGGCTATTATTATATTTTTTTTAATTTTTATTTATTATTTTTTTTAAAACTGGGCGGCATTTTCAAATTTCAAAATTTGAATTTTTGTTTTTTTAAAAACCCAACCGCCGGTTAACCGTGTAACCGGCGGTTTCGGGCCGGCGGTTGGCGGTTCAACGAACGGACCAACCGCCCCGTAACCGGCCATATACGGTCACCGGTTACGGTTTGTGCCGGTTACGGTTTGTAACCGTAACCGGCGGTTCCGTAACTGGCGGTTGACGGTTTCAACCGCCGGTTACGGTTCAATTTGGGCAAGTATAATCACTGATATCGTATTTGACTCTTGAACTGGATACATTCGGGTTTTTACCATGATTTTTTCCAGATAATGATTTGTTGATGAAATATTGATTTAATGTGATGAACGTCCTAAGTTATAGACATGCCACGTTTAAAGATTGTTTTATAACATTTTAATATAATAATAGTAATTACAATATTTTATCTATTTAATATTTTATTTTAAATGATTGAGAGATTTTTTCAACGTTTATTAATATAATATATTTATAATATTTTAATTGAAATTATTAAAAGATTTCAGAATTTAATAATATAATATATTTATAATATTTTATTAAATTTTTGAAAGATTTCTTCGAATTTATTAATATAATATATTTATAATATTTTATTTTACGTGATTGGAGGATTTTTTTAAGTTAAATTACGTTTGAATAAGTTCAACAAACTATAAGGTAAATAGCGTTAGAATATGTGCATATATAACTAGTAGCCTTGACATTGACCTGGTCGATATAACCAAGTGCCAGTGTAACACATGCAAGGCCTAGGAGCTCGCTGGGTACGACGTCGGCCCGCTTCAAGTGGTTCATCTACTGCAGTAGACGTGGAGGGTCCAAAACTGAAGGGAACAGGAGAACGTGGAGGATGATGATCTATATTAGTGTGCCCCGGATGCATCATACCAAACTGTGATAGGCTGCCCATGCTGAGTCGTATGTAGTCGCACCATCGTGCTGAGCAGCAGTCGTCCTCCACATATTATCAGTGTCCGTCCGCTCTGAAACGTAACCTTCAAATCCCTCGTTCTGTCTAGAACTACCAGCCTCATCGTGTCGAGGACGACGAGACTGACTCCTACGTGCTCTGCTCTGAGGTGACCTCTCAGGCTGTTATTCCGATCACGCATTCCTCCATGTCGATCTAATGCGATCGCTCGAATTCGCTCGGCTCGCAACTCCGTGTCATCTGACATTGCCTGAACTCGAGTTAATATATCCTCTGCGAGGTCACCCTACATATAAAGAAATAATGTGAATCACAAATATATTAAATGTATATAATTAATTATTCATAAACAATGTTGTTATACCACAGCGCGCCATGCAGCCCCTTCTCCCACCTGAATACCCTGAACCACCGTATACGTACTAGGTGAGACAAATCGCCGAGTGACGTTATCATACCACTGATAGTAACCATTCACCACCGAACGGTTATTAGGGGCTATAGGGTCACCGTCGACCACATTATCATCTTTATCGTTCCACATCGCTAACCACTGCACATGAAACGTCTCCCAATTAAAACTTTAACGGCCTCTACGATCACTGATGTCATGTAGCCTTGTATGGTCAGGCACAAGTGCTGAGGGTATGCCTTGCACCATGTTGAACTGACGTAGGACCCGGTCTGGATAATACAGTTCGACAATGTTGAAGAAAATCAACGGGAATCTCGACCTACACGACGGTGGCCTACAATCGTAAGGGAGTGTCGCGACCTCAGGGAACTCATCACTATATGGATCCCAAACGAACTGTGCGAGATTCAAGTTATCTAAAATTTCTCGCATCTGTCGCACGTTCGAACGAGTCGTAGACGTGAATGTCAATGACGATCTCCATCTACGAACGTTCGTCATTAGTAAGCAATAACAAAAAAGAAGACTAAGTCTACCACCGTAATATTATAGACTAACTTACCTAGCCGCTTGCGGTGGCCTCGGTAGCACAATCTCGCCATTGTGTATTGTCTCGACTAGGTCTGCTGCAGTCGACCGGATAACAGGCCTCAAAGGCAAGATATGAATCCAAGCCCGCACCTACATAATTGAACTTTTTAAGTAAAACAAGTATTCTGCTTACATATTTTTATGTAAAATAAAACAGATACATACTTGCAGTAGCCGCAGAGGTCGTCGATGGTCTGTACCATTCCGCGAGAGGTTGCGCACAACTCTTGATACAAACACGCAAGCACAACTATAGTCCGACCACTGGGACATGCTCCTCGCATAAGCAACTCCAGTAACAGCTTCTCCCTCGATTGGCAAGCGCCATAAAGTACCAACATCCAGTAAGGTCACAGTGACTTCTCCTACCGAGATATGGAAGGTGTGTGTCTCGCTACGCTCGCTCAACTAAAGCTGTGATGAGATGCGGGTCCACCTTTTGAGATTTACAACTATATACGCCGTAAAACCCCATTGACTCCAGCCTCCTAAGTACGCGAATATGAATTTCTATCGGGTTGCCCGCCATACCCATACAAAAACCTCTGGACCCCTCGTTCGAAGGGTAATGTCAAGCAAATTCTCATCTCGAAAAATAAAAAGGGAATGATGCGCCTGTTGTTGCGTCAACAAAGACGAATCCCTCGGTCCATATAGTGAAGTCTCATCCATCTTGAAATAGAAAAAGATGCCGATAAGTAAGGACCAAAACGTAACACCGCTAACTAAATACCAACATTTAAAGCCGACGACCACCGGCGTTGAAAGCCGACGACCACCGGCAACAAACGGCGGCCACCGGCTACGAACACCGGCGACCACCGGCTAAACGGGATAGCCCACGGGCTAGACGGAGCCGGCCCGCCATATATTTTAGTTGATTTATATTATATATTAAATATATATTAATTTAATTAGAGGAATTAATTAATAATTTCATTTATAATTAATGGTGCATTTGTTAATTAAAACATAATTAATGTATATTTAAATATCATAATTAATTAAATAATTCTTAATAAATGAAAAGTTTAAATAAAAACAAAAAAAACGTTTCCAGACGGGCGGGGCGGGCTGGGCCTCAGTTTTGAAGGCCCGTCACATGGCGGGCCAACCCGCCCTGCCGAACAGCGGGTTGCGGGCTGGCCGCCGCCCCGACCCGTTTTGACGGTTCCGGCCGACCACCGTCCCTCACGACGGCGTCCGCACCGGCCAGCAGTGCAGGCCCGCAGCGCCGGCGCGCTGCTCCGGCGAGCCTCGGAACCACCGGCCAAATCGCACAAAAAAAACACAGATCGCACTTACTTGATGAAATTGGAATGATTTTAGGCTTGCCAAGCGTGAGTTGACGTCGGATTTGTCGAATTTGTGTGTTTGAGAGGTTGGGAAAGAAAGGAAATAGAAAGAAGAAGAAGAGGAGAAAAAGGGGGCCGCGGCTGGTTAGGTCGCGTTCGAACGCGCCACTCCATGGGACGCGTTCAGAAAAAGTTGTTCCATGTGGCGCGTTCACCTATTTTTGAAATACCCGTTTGGCACTATTTTTTATAGCCGAATTTAAAAGCAAATCATTTATAAAAAGCCATATATTTGTTGAGGTGACCTTTGTACGCAATAAAATAATGGTCTTTGAGCATTCAACAAATGAAGGATGAAGGCCACGTGAAAAATAATGCTGTGAAGAAAATAGGTTATCATTGCGGCTACGAAGTTCGATATTCAAATGCTGTGCTGCTGTATTTCTTCTTTTCATATGGAAGAGTGAGGGAGAAATCACCTATAAATGGCATAATACGAGGTAGTAGAGAACACAAACCACCACAACATCGATCTTCTCTCGTCCGATCATTTATATCTCCTAGTTGTTTATAGTTTTTTTTGTGTATCACGTTAGTGTACGTGTTTGTAATCACAACACATAATAAAGAAGTTCTACCTTTCGACCCGAGAACGTAGGTCATTCTGACCGGATCACGTAAATCTTGTGTTCACTGTCCAAATTTGTTTTTCGTCTCTTTTATTTTTTATCGTCATTTCTTGAGCAATTAAATTATCATGGATCAAAATATCCTAACAAATAGGTATCAGAGCCAACCCGATCTATTTTTGAGCCACCATGGCGATAACAAAATGTCAATTGAAAAGTTCGACAGAAATGTCAATTTTGCAATGTGCAGTCTCAAGATGGAGGTCATTCTCATACAAGACGGTTGTGAGGTGGCGCTTGAATGAGAAAAGAAGAAACCGACGGAAATGAAAGATGCTCAATTTAATGAGTTGGATAAGAAAGCCAGATCGGCTATTATATTAAATCTCTCTTACGAGGTTTTACACAAAGTTGCCACCGAGACGACGGCCATGAGTATGTGAGATTAAGGAGACTAAGGAGAATCAGCTTTACTTAAAGGAGAAACTTTATAGTATGAAAATGACGGAAGGTACTTCTATTCTCTCGCATCTCGATAAATTCGATTCCATCATTATTGGTTTGGCAAAAGCAGAATTTAAAGTGACGGACGAAGATCAGACCATAAAATTGTTGTGTTTCCTTCCCGCGTCTTTAAAGCATTTTCGTGACACTATAATTTATGAGAAAGATACGATATCATATGCTAATGTCAAATCTGTGTTACAATCAAAAGAACAGATAGACATGGATATAACGGGAGAAACAATGGTATCCAGGTAGAATGTCTGTTTGCACGGGGAAAACCAGAACGTAGAGACACTGAAAGTAGCAGATCTAAAGAAAGGCTGAAATCCAGGTAAAGAAATAAAGTATGTAATTTTTGCAAGAAAAAGGGTCACATCAAATCTGATTGGTATAAATAAACAATAAGGTGAAAATAGTCAGCAACATAATAAACCGCCGAAGCTAGTGTAGCTGCTGATGAGAATGATGGAACTATTTTGTAGCAACTGCAAATATTGTCAGGTCTGATAATGAGTTGATCTTCGATTCGTGTTGTTCTTACCACATAAGTCGGAGTCGAGATTGTTTTTCCACATATGAAAAATTCAATGGCGGATATGATTTAATGGTAAATGATGATCCGTGTAAAGTTATTGGTAAAGACATAGTTCAGATCAAGATGATCGACGATATCATCCAGACGCTCGCCGAAGTCAGATAGATTCAATATATGAAGAGAAATCTTATCTCTTTAGGCACACTTGAGTCTCAAGGGTGCAGGTTCTCAGGTGAAGGTGGAGTTTTGAAAATTGCTAGAGGTGTCCTTGTAATTATGAAAGCTTGCAGGTCTGGAATTTTACATATTTTGCAGGGAACCACAGTTTCAGGTTCCGCTGCAGTTTCGACATCCCCGAAGGTTGATACCACGAGAATATGGCATATGCGGCTTGGACACATGAGAGAAAAATGCTTAACACTTTTAAGCAAGCGGGGCCTACTTTGCGGTCGAAGTACTGGTAGCAAGGAGCGAACAATAACAAAGAAGAAGGACATTGTGAGACCGGGGTGACACGGTTTGCTTCAGCATTTCTTACCCTACAAAGTTTGATGGAAAAAATAAAATCAGAGATGAAGATGATGTTTGGGAGTCCGAATGGGAGGAATGTAAATTTTTCGAAGACTGTGAAAGGAAAGGAGGCTTATACAACTGTGATGAGTTTGTGTAACGACCCGTCTCATACCGAGTGTCACTGTAGTATCGGTTCCTACCGGGACCAGTGGGGTTGGGCCCACCACATTCCAAATGATAGCCTGGCCCCACTGTATCACCACTTAACAACCTTCTAGCGTGCTTTGTTCTCACTCACACGCACCCTGGGCAACTTTCCCATGGGGTCACCCATCCCTAAATTGCTCCAAGTCAAGCACGCTTAACTTCGGAGTTTCTATAGATGGACTCCCGAAAAGGTAGGTCGACCTTGGTGATATGAGTAGTGCTATCAATTCTCTTATACGATTCTTAGCCTGACACGCCCATACATTGTCAGTCTCAGGATCCCCTCTCATTCGGGTGTCGGATCGGTTCGTTCATGTACCCTTTCGCCTAGAAGCCTGTCAAGAGCCGCTCATTGTCCGTGCACCCTGGCACCGGCGATCATTCCCCGCTCTCTTCGGCCCCGGGTGTCACAGTTTGGGATTTTGGAATGGTGTATCATCTTGTCTACTGGTGTTCACACCTTTAATCAAGGTCGTTCGCATTGCTGATTTTGATAGATCACCATCAATGGGCTTTGTATATGAGCTCATCCGTGCAAAGGAAGAGATCAAGGTTTCTCAAAATAATATCCCGAGCAATTATGAATCGATCATTGAAGTTATTGATGTGAAAATGCAAGGAAGACTCGATAGTCCTTTCCATTTGACGGCTTAATTGTTGAATCCTTATTATCATTATAAAGATCCTCTCATTCAATTCAAAAATGAAGCGTCGATTGGAGTGGTTGATTGCATGGATGCTTTATTTCCGTGAGATGACGTTATGCAAAATACGATTTTGTTGGATGAGCTTCCTATCTACAAAGAGAAAAGCTCAATTTGGAAGATCAAATGTAGCGCCTAGATGCCTCTCGAACGACGATAGCTTTGATCCAGGTATACTCTTTTACATTATAGTCCTACAACTAATTGTTTGTAGTGGTTATTTTATTTTGTTGATGTAGTGACTTGGTGGTCAACTTTTGGTTCGATAACTCCAAATCTTCGAAGTTTGGCCATGAGAATCCTCTCATTGACAACTAGTTCATCCGATTGCGAAAGAAATTGGAGAGCCTTTGAAGGGGTAGTGTATATGTCACAAACAATGTTATATTATTATTATTTTTATTATTATTATTTTTTGAGAATGATGTTATATTATTTGCTACTCTTTAATATTATTTATTTTGTTAACTTGTTTCTTAGGTTCACACAAAGAGAAGGAATGGGCTTAGTGCAGCTCTACTCAATAATCTTGTATTTATTCAAATTAATGCAAGATTATCAAGTAGACAAAAAAGAGAAAAAGATAGAAGCAATGTAGATGTTTTATCTTCATATGATGCTACTACAGCACAAGATTGGATTGTCGATGGAATTGAAGTTAGTGATGTGAGGTGGTTGAGGACTAGGAGGAAGAGGCGGATAAGGTCATGTGAAGTATCGAACGATAAGAAAATTGTATGATGATGATTTCGAATCTGAGGATGAGGTCAACGAGGTTAACTTAGAGGCGTTTCAGGAGGGTTGAAGTATGTTGATGTCCTTTTTCTTGTATGATGGACCAACTTGTTTTTGTTTTCGAAATGTTTGTTGGCCCAGTGGATCTCTTGTTTTTGTTTCGGATGCTATCTTTTACAAAACTTTCCAGACTGAACTTTATTTTGATGTTACTTTTGTTGGTCTTGATTTTGAGATGTTGTGGAATGCTTGGAATATTTCATAGTAATGTTGATCTTATTTTGTGGGAAATGATGTAGAATCCTTACAGAAATGTAGTGGGGGATCAAGTATGTTAGAATAATTTTGCAATGAAAAAGAAACATATAAAAGCGACTAATTTCTGCCTAGAAACCGCCTAGGCCCCGCTTAGGCGCTAGCGCCACCCCCCCCCCCCCGGGCGCCAGACTAGCGCCTAACCAGCTTTGCAACATTGATATTATGTATGCAATTGTATGTACACGTCCTGATATTTCACAAGCTGTTAGTGTTGTTAGCAGGTATATGGCTACCCCAGAAAAAGAACACTGGCAAGCAGTGAAGTAGATTCTAAGATACTTGAAGGGTACTCTAAACATTTGTTTGGAGTTTGGCAGAAACATGGATACTCTCGTTGGCTTCGTTTCAGACTATGCAGGTGAGTCTTGCAGTAAGCTGGAAAGCTACTCTACAGCATGTAGTGGCGTTATCTACTATTGAGGCAGAATACATGGCCATCACTGATGCGATCAAGGAAGCATTATGGTTGACGGGGTTATTCAGGGAATTAACTCATAATCAGGAAGTTATTACTATTTTCTGTGATAGTCAAAGTGCGATTCATTTGACTAAGGATCAGTTCAAGCATTGCTTGGACTTGATTGGTGTTTCAGAGATGATGAACTAGCCTGTGGGGGCTATGGTCGGAGGGAGATCGAGATAAAGGTATTTCTAAATTAAGGTGGAGTAATCTACGGTACCAAAGGTCAAGGTGGAGATTTGTTGAAGTGACTTTGTACGCAATATAGTAATGGTCTTTGACCATTCAACAAATGAAGGATGAAGGCCACATGAAAAATAATGCTATGAAGAAAACCAGTTATCATTCCGGCTACCGACTTGAATATTCAAATGGTGTGCTGCTTTAGATTTTTTTTCCTTTTCACATGGAAGAGTGATCGCCTATAAATAGGCATAATACGAGGCAGTAGAGAACACACAACCACCACAACGTCGATCTTCTCTCTTCTGATCATTTATATCTCCTAGTTGTTTATAGCTTCTTTTGTGTATCACTTCAGTGTACGTGTTTGTAATCACTTCACATAATAAAGAAGTTCTACCCTCCGGCCCGTGGACGTAGGTCATTCTGACCGAACAACGTAAATTTCGTGTTCACTGTCCAAATTTATTTTTCGTCTCTTTTACTTTTTATCGTCATTTCTCGGGCATTTAAATTATGGGGGATCAAAATATCCTAACAATATTAATTCCCAACAAAACATAGTCTTGTATTAAGATACAATCAATAATTTAACTAAGAACTCACTGAAACATAATTTCTTTATCGCAACTATATTTCTTTTGGGTGATCCGAGACAGCAATTCAATCGGCTACTTACACCACACATTTGAAAAATGAAACTTATCGAGGTTTATCCACATTCTTGTATACCATATATGTTTAAGATATTGGTTTTGGGCGATTTTGATACCCAATAATATATATTTTATATTTGTCCCGCGGCTTTGATCATTACATATTAAGAAGCATGCATGTATCACTATGCGAATGTACAAAAGCTTTACGAAAGTAGCGCCGTTTTTGTTTTTGGGGTCAACGGCTAGGTTTACCTCCATGATAATTAAGCATCTCCATATTCGATAATTAAGGTTAGCATTAAAGTCGCGTCTCTCTGAAAATAGGAAAAAAATAAGAGTTCACTAAGATAGTTGTCATAACGCGTTAGGGTTTTAATTAAGATAGTTGTCACCACCTAAAACTAGTTGCCGCAATTTTGACATTGACATTATTAGGATCCCAATCATCAATGGACTAATAAAAAATTTAACAAAATGATATATCAAAATTCATGTGACGGCACCTCATTATTCGTCATACGGTCAAAATCAGGATATAACCAACATGATATATACAAATCGTGGCAATATTCCATGAACCCATTAATTAGTGAAGTGTTTATATATTGTCAAGTTGGTGAAAGCATTTTAAATTAAATTATTACAAAGCTGCAAATATTATTTCTTTCACATGTTAGTTCGTTATTAAATGATTAATTACGTTTATGAGTGTGTAATGTGATAATCTTGACCAAATAACCATTTTTAGGTTCCGCCTAAAGTGTTATTTATTCTTTAACGGCTATTCCATGTGGTCTCATGTGTTCTACATATTTTCTAGTCAAAATCAATCCTATGGTCAAACGTTTTTCATTTTTATAATATGGTCAATTAGAAAATTTGAAGTTATAATCAATACATGAACGGAGTTTACCAAATTTATTTATTTTTTGCTCCACCTATGTCATTCATATAATTAATTAAACGATGTAATACAACATTAATTACGCTTTTATTTTTGTTATAAAGTTAGTTGAAACGGTTACATTTTGACTTTTAGGTGTCGGTATTTGATGAGATAACTAAATAAAAATAACATCTCCCCCCAATTTCTTGTGCCGAAGAACACTGCCATATGCAATAATATAAGGGGCATTTTTATTTTAGGCCCTCCCATAACTATCATTTAGGATTCAGGCCTCTTGGCAAAAAAATTAGTTTTAAGGACCCATTTTTGTGCAGTACCACTTCATTGCTCTTACATACCAGTATGTTGAAATTTTGTACCACAAAACCATAATCCGGTACCAGTTTATGATCATCTGATACCAGTTTATTTTCTGCAGTACCACTTTATTGCTTTGACATACCAGTATGTTCAAAGTTTGTAACACAAAATGATCATTCTATACCAGTTCATATATCTTTCATACCACATTTTTACACCACACAAAATGGGTCATTTAACCTAAAAAATTCTCAAACAGAGCCTGAATTCGAAATCAAACCCTTAATGGGGCCTGATTTCGAATTGACCCATAATATAATTATTTCTTTTCTGTAAATTAGATACACCTTTAAATTAAATACATTCTGTAAATTAGCTCCTCGAAGAGATGGAAAGCGCGAGAAACAGAAAAGCGTTTTTTGAAGGACGTAAAATTCATGCATGCAACGCTTCATTGGGCATACCTTGAAATTCTAAAGTGATATAACATGATATATAATGTACTATTATATCATATTATATTAAGTATTTTGCTTATTGATATGAATTAAAGCTAAACCCATGGATGAGGCGGCACCTTGATAAAAGAGAAACGTCTAAATTTCAATTTATAATTACGAGTATCACATGCTAAGTAGCTCGTTTAGCCAGGTGCAATGATTCTGACAAAATATTTAATAAATAATATAAGTGACATCTACTACTTGCATAATAATTGCAATAGAAATTCGATGAATAAAGAATATCTTTCAAGAAACGGTTTTAACGACCTAATAAACTGAACATGGATATGGAGAGTCGTGATAACTATTGGTATTCGATAATTTTATATGTTCAAAAATGAAGTCATCCACATTCCAAGCGTATTATGCGTAGACGATTAATAAGAGTTAAATGTGTGTCTTAACCTTATCCCTAACTTCACTACTTTTTTTTTTTTAGCTATTTGACTTAATAGATTAAAAACTTTCGTCCATGTTCTTTGTCATGTGGTTTTAACAAGAATAATGGATCATAATGTAATAATGTTCTTGATCTGAATTATTTTTTTTTCATATTATTTGATTCTGTAATATTCTAGGATCATAACGTACTCGTATTAATCGACTTATATATGTTTGTGAATTTATATGGGAGACAACCTAGCTATCTGAAATAATCCTCTAAAAACAATAAAGAAATACTGCAATATAACCTTTTGTTGTAATGATTGACGAGCACTTTCATCAATATTTAGTTGAGCCCCTTAATCATAAGGTGGTCCACCAAAACAATAAGAAGAAAGATTTGAATCAATTATATTAATATAGTTATGAAGAAAGCAAAGATTTAAACTAATTATTGGGGGTATGGAGTTGAGTCACTTAGATTATTATGTATGACGAGAAAGTTCGAAAAATGCGATTTGATGTAAAGATCTTTCTAAATGCCGACTGTGACGGGTCAGATTTTAGAAAGATTCTCTTATATTATTTTAATAATTTACTAATTTATATAGTTTGATCTTTCAAAAATTCGATTTATATTGCCATGTGCTCGAGTTATTACATAATACACTTGCAAAACTAATCAAAGCTCGTTTGATTTTAATAGGAAACATAAAAAGCTTATTTAATTAAAAGCTTATTTATTGAATAACAAACTATATTACTATATAAGTGCAGCGAATGTGTCAAACATTCGGACAAGGTAATTGCTACGAAGGTTCTCACCACTCACTCACTAAACTCGAGCAGCAACTAAATTAGTTTATTCTTTTCGTTATATATATATATATATATATATATATATATATATATATATATGAGGAATTTTATGGTGCCCACATTATGTGAGCACCTTACGTGGGCACCTGTCGATGTGGCACTGATTCGTGCGATGTCGACATGCCAAATTAAAATTAGATAATGCATGACAGTTATTAACGCATTATAGGGGTTATAGTCGACATATCGGACGATAATGTGGCAGTTTACGCACACAGACCAATACCATATATCAGGTGCCACACACAGACCAACACCTCTCTCTCTATATATATATATATATATATATATTATATGTATATAACATGACAACATAAATATTAGGGGTGTTCAAATTAACCGAAAAACCGAAAAAACCGACCGAACCGTAAAGAACCGAACCGAAAAGACCGGAACCGAAAAAAACCGAACCGAATTGTAAAAAACCGAACCGAACCAAATTAAAATGGTTCGGATATCGGATTAAGCATACGTAAAACCGAAAAACCGAAAAAACCGAACAAAAATTATCATACTACATTAAAAATAGAAAAAATAATAAAAATCATTTGTTTTTCTCTCATAACGTAAACAACACATTAAATATAATTTCATTGGAATATTTTTTTCCATTTTTAAGTGAATGTTTTCCTCACCAATCAAAAACTATTTTTCTCCCAAGTAATTTATAGTATCTTCATATGAATGTTTTTATATTTTGGTTAGATTTTGTTCCATTTTCATGTTTTTTTTTTTCGGAGCTTTGAATTATTTTGCCATATGTCACGTTCCATAAATCTTCTTTGTTTTTAATAACCATAAATTGTTTTATGTATTTTCAGTTCATAATATTTTTTTTGTTGATATTAAATTCCTAACCGAAAAACCGAACCGAAAAAAACCGAACCGAATTATAAAAAACCGAACCGAACCAAATTAAAACGGTTCGGATATCGGATTAAGCATACGTAAAACCGAAAACCGAAAAACCGAACCGAAATTTGAAAAAACCGAACCGAACCGACCGATGAACACCCCTAATAAATATACGAATTCTATCTATAGGTTCAAATTAATTTTATTTGGCACACAAAAATAAATCATAAATATGATAAGTTCGTAGTTCATTAATAAATTATTATGGTTAGAAAACCCCCTCCCCCTATTTCTATAACTAACATATGTAACAATATCAGTATATGTATCCCTGTTTCGTCCCTCTCATTCTTCAATAGTTCTTATTTACTGGTTCCATTATAATTATCTGTCCATTTGATATTATTGAATGAAATTTCCCTTAAAAATACATTAAATATCTCAAGGCCAAGTGTAAAGAAAATCGAATGAATTGCTTGTGTGTGAAGAATCGATTTTAACGTGGTTCGGATATTGAACAATCCTACGTCCACGGTGCTTGAATTGTAATCACTAAACAGCAATAGTTTGATTACAGATCAAGAAGATTGCGATAATCTTCTGAAGAACAAGAAATCGACTGCAGAAAAACGATGCAGTGAAAAATGATTAAAAGGATCAACTGAGCTAATTGTCGCAGGAATTCTGTTTTATATTTGAACTTCGCGCCAATCATTGAAGTTGTCTCACATAGCTCAAAACGTCAGTGTGGCCAGCGTCTTATTTAGTTGATCAGATGAAGTCGTCGATGCGCCCAACGTCTTCATAAGTAAATCGTCCCTTTTAAGTGAATAGCGCCTTTGTATAAAACACGGGACTGATTTTGAACTCTGTTCTTGCTTAGAACTGAATAACTTCGAACTATCTGAGTAGCTCTTAAGCTTGATCTTGAGCTCGATCTTCACAATCATTTTCTGATATGCCCCCACAAGATGGATGGTGCAGGTTAATCACAGACATCTTGAGCAACAATCCCTGTAAGAGAGGAGCTGGCAGTGGTTTGGTAAACACATCTGCCAGCTGAAGTTCTGAACGAATTGGCAATAACTTGATCACTCCTTCTGCCACATGATGTCTAATAAAATGACAATCAATTTCTATGTGCTTAGAACGTTCATGGAACTTAGGATTCATTGCCAACTTCAACGCAGATTGGTTGTCACAGAAGATGACAGGTCTTTGTTCCACTGTTACATTCAATTCTCCTAACAGATTCTTTATCCACAGAATTTCTGCAACCACTGCAGCTAGGGCTCTATACTCAGCCTCAGTTGATGATCTTGAAACGGTAGCTTGTTTCTTTGCTTTCCAAGTTATCAAGGAATTACCCAAGAAAGTGCAAAAACCAGTGACTGACTTTCTTGTATCTTTACACGCTGCCCAATCAGCATCTGAGAAGGCTTTCAGCTCGAAGTTCTGTTCTGAGTTCAAGAGGATTCCTTGCCCGGGCGAGTTTTTCAAGTATCTAAGTAAATGGTG
Source organism: Craterostigma plantagineum (assembly GCA_027422505.1). Classification (NCBI taxonomy): domain Eukaryota; kingdom Viridiplantae; phylum Streptophyta; class Magnoliopsida; order Lamiales; family Linderniaceae; genus Craterostigma; species Craterostigma plantagineum. The sequence goes on from JAPQWV010000012.1 coordinate 20,692,945, forward strand.
TGCGGCTGCTAAGTGTGTTGTCCTCGGCATTGCCATGTATTGGCTGAGTTTATGGACTGTAAAGGTGATGTCAGGCCTAGTGAAGGTAAGGTAGAGGAGCCTCCCTATCAATCTCCTATACTGAAAAGGCTCTTGCAGCAGCTCACCATCATTTTCTGTAATGGTTTGAGTAGGACTCATGGGAGTTGACAGTGGTTTACAGTTTGTGTACCCTGTGTCCTCGAGGAGCTGCAAGGTATATTGTTTTTGTGACAGGTAAATACCCTTAGGACCTCTAGCCACTTCTACACCAAGGAAGTACTTCAATTCTCCAAGGTCCTTGAGCTTAAAACAGCCGCTTAGAAAAGCCTTTGCTCCTTCAATGATCTTGGCTGAAGGTCCTGCCAGCACTATGTCATCAACATAGACCAATAGGACAAGTAGTTGGTCTTCTCTTCCTTTTATGAATAGAGTGTGGTCCGACTGAGTTTGAGTGAAGCCAAATTCCTTCACTGCAGTGGTGAATTTCTGATTCCACTGCCGGGAAGCTTGCTTCAAGCCGTAGATTGATTTGTGTAGCTTACATACTATCTTGTTCTTTTCTGCCTTGTCATATGCACTGTCCAAACCCGGAGGAAGCTCCATATACACTTCTTCTGTGAGTTCTCCATTAAGAAAAGCGTTGTTAACATCCATCTGAACCAAGTTCCAACCAAGTTTTGCTGCTAAGCTCAAAATTATCTTGATTGTACTAGGTTTAGCTACTGGAGCAAAGGTATCTATATAGTCTATCCCCTCCCTCTGATCATATCCCTTGGCAACTAATCTAGCTTTATACTTTTCTATTTGCCCAAGCGAGTTGTACTTGATTCTATAGACCCATCTGCTACCTATGGCCTTCTTGCCTTTTGGGAGAGGAATGACAGACCAAGTTGCATTGTCTTGCAATGCCTGCAGCTCCTCCTGCATTGCTGTTTTCCACTTGTCTGAGGCAGCAGCTTCTGCATAATTCTTTGGCTCTTGATTCATTGAGACAGTGCTGATCAAGTTCTGGTATTGCATGCTGAAATTCTGACCTGAAAGCACTGCTGAAATTGGATACAGAACTTTTCTATGTTGCAGATTGTGACAGTGGTAGTCTCCCAAATAAGATGGTTTCTTGGATTGTCTCCCTGACCTAGTATGAATGCCAACAATGTCTGTCTGATCTGTTTCATTCCTTTGAGAGTCACTTTGGTCCTGCAGATTATTGCCCTCTGAATTGTTTTGCTCTACTGCTGAATTTTGAGAGTCCTGGTGTGTCCCTGCTCTGTCTGCACAATGACCTTCCTCAGCAGTATTCTCCTGCCTTTGAGTCCCCTGTGGGTGGAGCAATTCCTCCTCAGCATTGTCCAGAGAATATTTGGGCAGCACCACCTCAGAAAATGGATCTTTCTCAGTTGGAACTGAAACAGATTGGTCCTTAAGGGGCAAGACATTCTCCATAAACTTGACATCTCTAGAAATGAAAACTCTTCTGGTCTTAAGGTCCATCACCTTGTATCCTTTTGTGCCATTGGGGTAGCCTATAAAGATGCATTCAGTGGCTCTCGCATCAAACTTTTTCCTTGAGCCTGCAAGTGTAGAACAGAAGCAAAGACACCCAAATACTCGAAGCACATTGTAGTCAAAAGGTCTCTGATATAGAAGATCATAAGGACTTTTACCATTTAAGATCACAGAAGGTGTTCTGTTTATGAGAAATGTGGCAGCCAGAGTACACTCAGACCAGTAATTAATTGGCAATCCTGATTGAAATAATAAGGCTCGTGCAACATTTAGTAAATGTTGATGCTTTCTTTCTACAACTGAATTTTGTTGTGGAGTCTCTACACATGATAAATGGTGCACTATTCCTCTTGTTCTTAACTCATCTAACATATTAAATTCTCGTGCATTATCCGATCTAATAGTTTTAACCTTAGTCCCAAACTGTGTTTCTACAAGGTTCAGAAAATAAGGCAAGATGGTCTGCACCTCTGACTTGTGCTTTAACATGAATAACCAAGTGAATCTTGAATAGTCATCTACGATAGTAATGAAGTATTGATGCCCTAAATACGAAGGTACATGAAAGGGACCCCATACATCACAATGTATGAGGTCAAATGGTGAGCAAACTGTTTTGCTATTACTCGGGAATACATTTCTTTTCTGCTTGGCCAATGGGCAGATCTTACAGTAGGTATCTAGGCTCTTATTATCATGCTTCAAACACTTCTTTAACAAGTCTAGGACCTTATGGGAAGGATGGCCTAACCTATTATGCCAAATATTTGCTGACAAATCATTCAAGAAAACAGGTACATCATATGCATGGTTATACTGTTTGGTGTCTAAATCTGTCCTGATGATGTAAAGACCCCCCTCCTGCTTACCCTTGCCGATCACTCTTTGTGATAGGTCCTGTATCAAGAAGGTATTAGGCTCAAAAATAACTTGACAAGACTGATTATTAACCAAAGTACTGATTGAGATCGGATTATAGTGAAACTGAGGCACTAATAACACCTCTGTAAGAGTGATGTATTGATTCAGTTTGAAAGTTCCTGCTTGATCTACCTCAATGACAGAGTTATCAGGCAATATTATCTTTGATTTATTAATTTTATGCAGGTCATATAACAGATCTTTGTTTCCTGAGACATGCATGGTTGCACCTGAATCCAAGAGCCATATGCTGGAGTGATTTAATTCAGGGATTTTAAAAGACAAGCAAATACCTGTTCTTTTACCTGATTGTTGATCATAGTCCACTTCTTCTGATGCTTGAGCCATGTTTGACTGATCTAAGAGTGACTTCAAAGTCTGTAGTTGAAGCTGTGTGAGCCTGACCTGAACCACTGAATCACTGCCAGGGGCTTCTTGATTTCTCATTACTTGACCTTGCTGTGCCATGCTTACTGCTGACTGATTCACTCTAATTGCCTTGGACTTGAAATTCTGTCTGAATCCGGGGGGGATAGCCATGGATTTGGTAGCAGCTATCAATGGTATGGCCCTTCTTGTTGCAGTGGGTGCAAGTGGGCCTCAATGATTCCCTTTTCTGCCCAAAGTATCATTTTCTTCCAGGAGCTTGATCATTCTTGGCAGAAAACATAGCCATGTTATTGTTCAGATCATCACTGCCCTTAGTAGTGCCAGAGATCATTGACCTCTGCTTTTCTTCTTGCACAAGCAGTGAGAAAACTTTGTTGACTGTGGGGAGAGGATCCATGGTGAGTATTTGGCCTCTGAGCTGCGAGTAAGAGTCATTGAGCCCCATCAAGAAGACCATAACATACTCCTCGTCAAGTTGTGTCTTCATCAGTTTCATACCTCCACAGACACACTGACATTGCGGCAGATAATTTGTTAATTCCTCCCACAGAGATTTAAGCCTTGTATAATACTCTGCAATGCTATTGCTGCCCTGAGTTAAATTCACCAGTTCTTTCTTCAGTTGGAAGATTCTTGGCCTATTGGTTTGCCCGAATCTTTCCTGTAAATCCACCCAAACATCTCTTGCAAGCGAGCTATAGAGTATGCTAGCAGAAATTTCCTTAGAGACTGCATTGAGAATCCAAGATATCACTATATTATTATTTCTTTTCCAAGCTGCTATCTTATCCTTTTCTGCTGCCGTTGGTGGTCGAAGCTCCCCATTGATAAATCCTTCCTTATTCCTACCAATAAGGGCAATCATCATAGCTCTACTCCAAGTGGCGTAGTTCTCACCAGTGAGCTGCTCATGAACAAGAAATTGCCCAGAAGTGTCATTGACATTGAGATAGTACGGATCATTCTGCAGTGAAGGCGCTGTTGAATTTATCATTGCAGATGTTGTTGAATTTGGCGATTCAGTTTCTTCAGCCATTATCAAGCATCAAGTGTAGCAATTCTGGCGCTGATTGATTGACCTAAATGTTCGCAGCTGTCAAGCGATTCGCTCTGATACCATGTAAAGAAAATCGAATGAATTGCTTGTGTGTGAAGAATCGATTTTAACGTGGTTCGGATATTGAACAATCCTACGTCCACGGTGCTTGAATTGTAATCACTAAACAGCAATAGTTTGATTACAGATCAAGAAGATTGCGATAATCTTCTGAAGAACAAGAAATCGACTGCAGAAAAACGATGCAGTGAAAAATGATTAAAAGGATCAACTGAGCTAATTGTCGCAGGAATTCTGTTTTATATTTGAACTTCGCGCCAATCATTGAAGTTGTCTCACATAGCTCAAAACGTCAGTGTGGCCAGCGTCTTATTTAGTTGATCAGATGAAGTCGTCGATGCGCCCAACGTCTTCATAAGTAAATCGTCCCTTTTAAGTGAATAGCGCCTTTGTATAAAACACGGGACTGATTTTGAACTCTGTTCTTGCTTAGAACTGAATAACTTCGAACTATCTGAGTAGCTCTTAAGCTTGATCTTGAGCTCGATCTTCACAATCATTTTCTGATACCAAGTGCTGCCGCAACGCGTGATTGAAATTATCATCTTTTTTTTTATACCACAATCATATAGTACAGCCGACCATACAAAGAGGAAATTAAATAAATAGCCAAAAAAGGCAATATTAGGAAAATTAAATTACATTGGGGAATTAAATTTAATCCCATTTCCCAACTCATCATCCAAACTAGCTGGCTTCTAGTTGTGTAGAGCATGCATTAGCTTCAAAAGTTGATATTGTATCAAAAGAATACAACTCAAACTCCTCACTCTAATCATGATTTAAAATTTATATAAATCAATAAAAAAAAACCTTATAATTGGGTTTGATGCCCTCACTGAAAAAAAGAAGTGTAAAAAGTAGAGAGAATATCCATGAAACCTCAAACGTAGTATTTAAACAAGTTCATAGGTTAACCAAAAAAAAAAAAGTTCATAGGTGGTCGTGAAAAGAATAGAAACGGTGCAATTATAATACAATCGACCTATCATTAACATACATGTAATTTAGAGTCTAAACCCTATCCGATTATATTTCATCGTGTTAGCATATGATCATGAAAAAAATAATAATCCTTTCATTATATCGACGCGTGTCTCCTATAAAAAATCTACGATCATTATCAAAATACATATCGTTATACGGATTAAATTAATTTAAACTTTCTTTTTTTTTGTTATTGTTAGGACTATCATATTGTATATATGCATTCTTTAGTTTTGCTTGTTTGACATCAGTCGCGAACAAACATGAAGTTAAATAATTTGTGACAAAAATATACTTATGAGAAAACATCATTGTTTTCTCTGTGCAAATATCATATAAGATGTAAACTAATATGGAAGAAACCACGTCACACGAAATATAGCCTCTAGATGTAAATATACACATAGGAGTATACTATTAAACAATAAGCATAAGGTATGAATGAAACCTCGAAGCAATAAATCATCGTGCCGCCTAAGTATGATCATGACCCTCATCAATCCATCTTTAATGCCAATTACAAAATAATCGAAATTCCCAAAAGCTAAAAACTATAATACATAGGCCTTTGCCTACACCACCAGCGAAAAAATAATAAAAAGGGTATATTTGAATTCAAGCCCCTTTAAAGTTTTAAATAAAGGTTGCAGACCCTGTAAAAAACTGTTGTTTAAAGGACCCAAATTCTATAATTTTGAAATAAGGACCTAAACTTAAAAAAATGTTATAAATGTATTATATGAACTGATATATGATGATCGTTTTGTGGTACTGCATAACAATGAAATGTACTGCAGAAATCGTGTCCTTAAAACTAATTTTTTTCCTGACAAATACCCGAATCTTAAGTAAAAATTTTGATGGGACCTGAAATTGAAAATTTCCATAATAAAAACCGACATACTAAATAAAACTCCATCTGATTTGACTCTCATCAAATTCAAATTAATTTCCACTCCTTCAAATCACATGCAACCCCACCCCCTCAAACTTCACTCTATATAAACCCACATAAACCTCAGTTTTCCAATTCATTACGAAACCAATCAAACACATTACACAAAAACTCCCAAAACAACCTTCGATTCAAACAAATAAAACACCTTCTCCTTGCAATAATCTCACAATTCAAAACACTAGACTCAAATATTACAAAAAGAAGAATGTTTAACTTCGCCGACGACATCAACATCACCGCCGCCGACGGCGCATTCCCTCGCCGGTGCGTCTGGGTCAGCGGGCCCGTCATCGTCGGCGCAGGCCCGTCGGGCCTCGCCGTCGCGGCGGGCCTAAAGCAGCAAGGCGTACCCTTCGTCATCGTAGAGAGAGAAGACTGCATAGCTTCGCTATGGCAGAAAAAAACCTACGATCGACTTAAGCTTCACCTCCCAAAACAGTTCTGTCAATTACCAAATTACCCCTTCCCCGACGACTACCCCGAATACCCAACCAAGAAGCAGTTCGTCAACTACTTGGAATCCTACGCCGACAACTTCGCCCTCAGCCCTCAGTTCAACGAGACGGTGGAGTCCGCCAGGTACGACGGCGCGTGCCGTTCTTGGAGGGTTCAGACGGCGAAGAACGGCGGCGCCGGCGACAAGGTTGAGTACGTGTGCCAGTGGCTCGTCGTCGCCACCGGCGAGAACGCCGAGAAGGTTCTGCCCGAGATCCCTGGGCTGGAGGACTTCTCCGGCGAGGTCATCCACGCCGGCGATTACAAGTCCGGCGAGAAATACGCCGGAAAGAAGGTCCTCGTCGTGGGCTGTGGAAATTCGGGCATGGAAGTCTCCCTCGACCTCTGCAATTACGAAGCTAAGCCTTCAATGGTTGTCCGAAGCTCCGTAAGTAACAACAATAAATCCCAATTCACAAAAACCTTAAAAATCGAATCTTTTTGTCAGAATCTGAAAAAATTGATCTTTTTTTTCAGGTCCACGTTTTGCCCAGAGAAGTATTGGGCAAATCGACCTTCGAATTGGCAGTTTTACTGCTAAAATGGCTTCCTTCATGGCTAGTGGACAAGATAATGCTAATTCTTGCATGGCTAATCCTCGGAAATATCGAAAAGTACGGTCTAAAAAGGCCATCTTTAGGACCGTTAGAGCTCAAGAACACACACGGGAAAACGCCCGTCTTAGACGTCGGCGCGCTGGCAAAGATCAGATCGAAAGAGATTCGGATAGTTCCCTCGATAAATCGATTCGTTTGCAAATCGGTGGAGCTCGTAAACGGCGAGAGAATCGAAATCGATTCTGTCGTTCTTGCCACGGGATATAAGAGCAATGTGCCTTACTGGCTTCAGGTGAGGAAGAAAACCGTTTCTTGAGTTTTTGTTAGGGATGTTACAAATGATCATTTAAGGACCCAATTGCATCTTCAAATGAGTCTGAGTTTAAATCTACTAAGGCAAATGCCTTTTTAGATGCTGTTAAAAATTCAATAAATCTTTTAATGTCTCTGATTTTAAACCCTCTTACATCTTCGAAAAAAAATCCCACTTGGATCCACCACGCCTTTTAAAGATCCAATTGCATCTTCAAATGAGTGTGAGTTTAAATCCACCTTTTAGGATGCTATTAAAGATTCACTGTGTGTCTAATTTCAAACCCACTTAGGTTCTTGGAAAAATAAATCCACTTAGATCCACGCCTAAGATTCATTGAATCTTTAATGTGTGATTTGCCATCCATTGTTTGTGGGATTTCAAAGTTTTTTTTTCTTTTAATGTAAGAAGTCTATTATTTTCTCGGGAGTTTATGTACTAATGGTATTTCTTATTTTGGTGATGTTATTACAGGAAAGCAAGTTCTTTTCGGAGAAGGGTTTCCCGAGAAGCCCTTTCCCGAATGGTTGGAAAGGGAGGGACGGGCTTTACGCGGTAGGGTTTACAAGGAAAGGGCTTTTGGGGGCATCTGCTGACGCTGTGAAGATAGCTGAGGATATTGGGAGAGTTTGGAGGGATGAGTTGAAGAGAAAGAAGCAAAAGGTTCCTACACATAGAAGATGTATTTCTACCTTCTACTAAGAAAACAGTATGTAAGAATGAATTCAGCACATGTAGTGAGAGCCCTCTCCTTAGAAAAGATGTCCACAAGTTTTTAGTTGTGCGTGGGCTTATTTTGTTGTGTTTTTAGAAAAGGATGATGAGGCTTTTTTGTTATCGTAGTTGTTGAAGTGTTAGTAATGAACTCTTTTTGTCGGCGGAGTAGTACAAAAGTGTAAGAAAAAAAGGTTTTATGATATGTAATGAACGTTTATGGGAAGTTTAAAGTTGACAAATCTACACATAATCCCTACTCCCAAAATATTAATCAACTAACTCCTCCATTCCCATTCATTTATCATCAAATTCCCCATTTCAAACTTTTAAATCAAATAACTCCCTAATACCTCCATAATGGACAATTTTAGCCTTATAAGACAACAATAGTACCAAAAAATCTGTCAACCCCACGGACAGTTGTAGTACCAATATACGTATATTTGTAGTACCAATGTATAGATGTTCGTGATACCATTCCGTGAGCCCATGGACGATTTTGCCCCTCTACTAATTTCCACACCCTTTTCTTCCTTACCCAAACTTTCAGTACCAATATACATATATTTGTAGTACGAATGTATGGATGATCGTGGTACCATACCGTGAGCTAGTGTAGTACCATACGTAGCATACTTGTAGTATCTTTTCCGTACCATGTGCTTAACTATCGCAACTCCTACATAAATTGTAGTTCCAAAATATATATATTTGCAGTACCAATATATAGATGTTCGTGGTACCGTATCGTATGCTAGTGTGGTACCCTGAGTGGGTTACTTGTAGTACCAATGTCTATGGTAACAGTCACGGACCATAAAAAATTCAGATGGCGTCAAAAAATTCCTTACCCAAACTTGAAGTACCAATATACGTATGGTTGTAGTACCAATGTATAGATGTTCGCGGTACCATAACGTGATCTAGTGTGGTACCATACGTGGGTTACTTGTGGTATATTTTTCGTACCATGTGTTTACCACAAGTAGCCTACGTATGGTACTAAACTAGCTCACAGTATGGTACAACGAACATCTATACACTGGTACTACAGACATAGGTATATTGGTACTTCAAGTTTGGGTAAGGAATTTTTCGACGCCATCTGAATTATTTTGGTCCGTGACTGTTACCATAGATATTGGTACTACAAGTAACCTACTCATGGTACCACACTAGGATACGATATGGTACCACGAACATCTACATATTGGTACTACAAATATATGTATAGTGGTACTACAATTTACGGTAGAAGCTGCGATAGTTAAGCACATGGTAAGGAAAAGATATTACAAGTAAGCTATGTATGGTACTACACTAGCTCATGGAACGGTACCATGAACATCCATACATTCGTACTACAAACATACGTATATTGGTACAGCAAGTTTGGGTAAGGAAAGAGAAGGGTGTTAAAATTAGTAGAGGGGTTAAATCGTCCATGGTGGAAATTAGTAGAGGGGCAAAATCGCCCATGGGCTCACGGAATGGTACCACGAACATCTAATACATTGGTACTACAAACATACGTATATTAGTACGACAAGTTTGGGTACGAGTGTGGAAATTAATATAGGGGCAAAATCGTTCATGGCGAGTTATGTGTAAGATTGTTTGATCGGAGTTTGTTAATAAATAATATGGAATGAGAGTTAATTGATAGAAAATAAGGGAATGGGCATTTAGTTGAAGTTACCCCTTTATAGTTAAGTACCCAGCAATATTAAAAAAAAAAAACAAATCGGTCTCCTGTGGGATTTTTTTTTTCATGTGTAGGTACGTAAAAATAAAAATTTTCAACATAGGTACCAGTTGTTTGGCTGAAGGTACATCATATTAGTAATTTAGATAACATAAGAAACATATTTTAGTACATAATAAATTTAAAAAGGGTACGTTACATTTACAGAGATAATCGAACAACAACTATAAGAGTTAGATACCACATAAACACGTGCTATGTTGCGTAATATACACTAGTCTCATCTGCACACTCATACGTGTGTGCTATGTAATATATAAATGTATTTATTAACTATCATAATAACTAAAAATAGAAGGATAAATATAACAATATGAAAAATACATTGTAGTGGGTGATTTTTTTTAACTTACTATTTTCATTTTAATTGACAGATCAAACTTACGATTTGTACCAACCTCTGGCACTTAATAAAAGAGGATGTAAAAAGATATGTAAACAATGGTAAAATGATACTAAAAACCAATCGGGTAATTATGTGTAAAGATTTTATTCTACTAGGTACATATATATAAAATTTTTCGACAGGATACTGAAATGATAATGTTTTAGTCTTTTGTGGGTATTTATTTGTAGATACACCTACAACTATTTCATATTGTTATACAAATGTAGTAGGCTACAAAAAGTTCAATCAAATTAAAAATGGAAAATACCAAACATTATGATTCCCGGGTCGGGGCTAGCCATAACCGCAGCACAGTTTAACCCGTTAGAAACAATCGGGTCGGGTCAGACACTTGTCTTCCTCATCAAGACAGCTCTTTCAATTTTGACCATTCTTCACTTCCCAATCGCAATTTGGTAAACGACCACTTAATTCCCAAATCCCAACCCTAATTCCGAACCACCATGGGTCAAGGTACTCCCGGCGGACTCAATCGCCAGCCTCCCTCGGACCGCAAATCCTCCGACGACTCCAAGAAGGATAAGAAATTCGAGCCGGCCGCGCCACCCTCCAGGGTCGGACGAAAGCAGCGCAAGCAAAAGGGTCCCGAAGCAGCGGCGCGGATCCCGGCCGTGACTCCCCTCAGCAAGTGCAGGCTCAGGCTCCTCAAGCTCGAGCGCATCAAGGACTATCTGCTAATGGAGGAGGAGTTCGTGGCGAATCAAGAGAGGTTGAAGCCGCAGGAGGAGAAGACTGAGGAGGATAGGAGCAAGGTGGACGATTTGAGAGGGACGCCTATGAGCGTGGGGAATTTAGAGGAGTTGATCGACGAGAATCACGCGATTGTTTCGAGTAGCGTGGGGCCGGAGTATTACGTGGGGATTTTGTCCTTCGTGGATAAGGATCAGTTGGAGCCTGGGTGTGCCATTTTGATGCACAATAAGGTATGCTTTTTTCAATGTGTTTTTTTTTTTGTGGGAATTGGAGTTAAGTTTTGTTAGATTGTGATGCTTAATTGACTGATCTAATTCTGCCCTTCTAATTTTAGTAATGCTCTAGAAGTGTAGATCATTATATGCTTGTGTGTCTTGGGTTGTGCTTGTTCCGTTACTGAGCTGGCTTTCTTGTTTTGTGATTTGGATGTGAAGCAGAATGAGTTTTGCATCGAATTTGTGTGTTTGCCAATGATTTTGAGTAAATGGAAGTTGTAATCCACCAATCGTTGATGAAGCGGCAGCATTCGTTATTCGGTAGAGTCAAATGGCTGCTATGTGGGATTAACTATCTTCCTTCTTTCATATGTTGAGTAAAACTTATCATTTGCCTTATATTCTCGTCAGAAAGACTGTGGGGTTTATGTTGTGGAAAAGCGTAACTCCGATGATGATAAATTCCCTTTTCGAGATATTATGTTTCACAAAACGAAATTTGGGTTGAGTCTATTGACTACTTGTGCAGATTCACATATTGCCTTGTCCTCTCAGTAGGAAAAAAAAAGGATTTGAGAAGCTTATCTTTTATAGGTTACTTTGAATAACTAGGTAGTTTGTGCAGCCTAACAGTTCCTTATTTGTAGCAAGTGCTCAGAATCACCCTCGGGGCTAAATAACCTCGTAGGAAAAATGGCATTTCCTGGCAACATTTGATACTTTTCATGTCTTTATCTTTTTCCGCCCTAGGTCCTTTCCGTCGTTGGACTCCTTCAAGACGACGTCGACCCAATGGTCTCCGTAATGAAGGTCGAAAAAGCCCCATTAGAATCTTACGCTGACATTGGCGGCCTCGACGCCCAAATTCAGGAAATAAAAGAAGCCGTCGAACTCCCATTAACTCACCCCGAGTTATACGAAGACATTGGCATCAAACCCCCCAAAGGTGTCATACTCTACGGCGAGCCTGGCACTGGGAAAACCCTACTCGCCAAGGTTCGTCCCATATTCTCTCATATTATCCTATCCCAACTTTTTCTTGAAATTTAAACTCTTTTAGGCTGTGGCAAACTCTACGTCTGCAACGTTCTTACGGGTCGTGGGGAGCGAACTGATCCAAAAGTACTTGGGAGATGGCCCAAAGCTCGTCAGGGAACTCTTTCGAGTCGCCGACGATCTCTCGCCTTCGATCGTATTCATCGACGAAATCGACGCGGTGGGCACGAAGAGGTATGACGCGCACTCGGGCGGCGAGCGCGAGATTCAGAGGACTATGCTCGAACTGCTTAATCAGCTCGACGGGTTCGACTCGAGGGGAGACGTGAAGGTTATTCTCGCGACGAATAAGATCGAAAGCCTCGACCCTGCGCTTCTTCGCCCGGGCAGAATCGATCGCAAGATCGAATTTCCTCTGCCCGATATTAAGACGAGGAGGCGCATTTTTCAGGTAATGTAACGTCCTATTAGATTAGTTACGCCTTTTTTTTTGCAACTGAAAATGTATGTTTGTGTAATAAAAATAGATACACACTTCGAGGATGACGTTGGCTGACGATGTGAATCTTGAGGAGTTTGTAATGACGAAGGATGAGTTTTCTGGGGCTGATATAAAGGCCATTTGTACTGAGGCTGGTTTACTTGCGCTTAGAGAGCGTCGAATGAAGGTATAAGTGTATAATCGATTCATAGATTGTTATTCGTTTTTTTTCGGTTATGTTTGCGCGCGGGGAAATATTCGTGAGGTAATGCGAATTTGAGCGTATTTATTTAGGTGACGCACGGCGATTTCAAGAAGGCGAAGGATAAGGTTATGTTCAAGAAGAAGGAGGGCGTGCCCGAGGGACTATATGTGTGACATTTGGACTAAGGTTTGCCTGAAAAATTCCATCTCAAGCTTTTTACTTCTTATGATGATGATTTATGATTGAGTTATGTTACGAGATTGATGAATGATCACGTTATTATTCAAAGTTTTATCACGATTTCTATCCTTGTTATGGTTTAATTCAGAATGAAAATTTCAAAATATAGTCTTATATATCCATTTGGTATAAATCGAAGTCTCTACTCAAATTGTGACAAGTGACATGCTTATACATTGTCCTACTTATGCTGGTATATAAATCAATTTAATTGCGCGCAGTTTAAATCGTACTAGTAGTTTTGCACACCCATAGGTGTGTGCTAAATAATATTATATATATTCAATTATGAAATATAACACTAAAAATAGAAGTACAAATGTTAGTGGGTGGTTATGTTTGATTTAGTTTGATTTAGTAATTTTATTAATGAATTTTTTAATAAATAAATCGACATAAAACTTGTCAAATTATGATTGATTAATAGATACACCAAAAAAATTAGCAAGACAATATTATGATTGATTAATATAAGAGTATAGACTATTCATGATTGGTTAACATAAGAGTATAGACTATTCATGTGTCACAATTTGTCAAGTAAGACAATATTTTCAAATTTTATTGAAAAAACATAAACAACAAGGTAACCATATTACAAAGATGAAAACAACACAACCTTGGATAAAAGATGTTGATTAGCAAATGCTTTATTTAAGCAAAGCCAACTATAGAACATATAACACAATATAACTTCAAGGAAAAGAAGACGAACCACCGCCAAGGCCAAGACCACCACCACCACCTCCGGCGAGTCCACCACCTACGAACCCACCACCACCACCAAACCCACCCACCGGAAAACTCCCAAAGCCACCTCCGATGCCGCCCAACCCACCGATCCCACCGCCGGCGAAGGGCAAGCCACCACCACTGCCAACTCCGGCGAAGGGCAAACCACCACCGTCACCGCCGCCGATGCCTAAGTAACCACCGAGGCCGGCGAATGAGGCAAAGTTCTTCTGATCGCTTAAACCCTTGTTTTTTGCTTCTTTAGGGAAAACCCTAGCTGCATTGTTCGTTGTTGTTGTTGCTGCTGCCACGAGTGAAATGAAGAGGAAGAATAATACTTTCGAAGGAGCCCACTTTGCCATTTTTTTAGTTGCCTATTGCTTGCTTTTGCTATGTTTTTCTTTTTCTTTTTTTATGGGACAATTTCAATGGAATTTTTTGTCTTTTTAAAGAGGGTAAGAAGGGAGGGCATTTAATGGATGAGGCATGTATTTCGTGATGGTCATATGCTAAGTGTTGGAAAAATTAATCGAGATAAAATGCAATGGTTGTAACACCTCGTCGAAATATGGTTTGAGAAGCAACAATTTACAAATGTACGGCGTATATTTGGCCAAGAGATGAGTGAGTTTATTCTAGTGGAAAGCTCATTTTCTTGTTTTACTTAGGATTCTCTTTCTCTCGCGTGAAATATGTATAATAAGTATAGTATAATTAGTATAGTATAATAAGTAAATTGCCTTGGAATTTTTAATGCTCCTATTTATTACGTGACGTTTTTCGTTGTATCTTGGAAAACAATTATCGTATTTCACATGAACTGTGAGTGGGGCAATATCGTTTTAAGATATTTTACGTGTAACATTAGGCTCGACAATAAAATCTATTTTGTATCATGCATATACGATAATATTTTAAAACTAGGAAGTCGAAAACAGTAGGAAGTCTTTAAGCTCGAACTGATGATTAGAGATACAAAATGTAATTGAAGTTTAATATGGCCCGTTAAACTAATTGATGATAAGTTGAAATAACCTTATTTTTCTAGAACTTGAGCTTGACTTTTTTTTTGACATTATGCTAACACGGATTTCTTATTACAAATCTCTTTATCTTGCTTAGGTGGGAATGAGATGTAACAAGAAATGAAAAACGATTTGATGTTGTAGAAGAACGATTTAACGTGGTTCGGATTTAATCAAATCCTACATCCACGATCAGAAAGCATACGATCTTATTGATGTGCGCCTGATTACAGATCAAGAAGTGCCGATCAACTTCTTGAGAGAATTACAGAGAGAAGACTCAAATGAAAAATCTGTTTAAAAGGAAAATGAAGAAGTTAAACTCAAATGAGCTAACACCCGCGTCATTTAAATCCCGCGCCAAGTCTCTGATTTACTGAAGTCGTCGGTAGCGGTGGCAACTCCATTAGTTAAACGCTTACTAAATCCCGCGCGTATTACTTTATTACAAAAAGCGCCTTTATTCTGTTTACAATTTCTATTCTCCAGAAAACGAACTGAAGCTGCTTCAACATCTTCTTGCTCTGTTTCTTTTATTATCCCCCCACAAGATGGATGGAAGAGATTAACTACAGACATCTTGACTAGGAATTCCCTTAAGACAGCAGCTGGGAGTGCCTTGGTGAACATATCCGCCAACTGGTGTTCAGAACGAACCGGCAAAAGCTTGATTACTCCCTCAGTCACATGATGTCTTATAAAATGACAATCTATTTCTATGTGTTTGGATCTCTCGTGAAACTTGGGATTCAAAGCCAGCTTTAAAGCTGATTGATTATCGCAATAGATAACTGGTACCTGCTCCAATGAAATGTGCAGTTCTCTGAGCAAATTTCTGATCCATAATACCTCTGCTACGACCGCTGCCAATGCCCTATACTCGGCTTCAGTCGATGATCTAGAGACTGTTAGCTGCTTCTTAGCTTTCCAAGTTATCATTGAATCTCCTAGGAACGTACAATAGCCGGTAACAGACTTCCTTGTGTCCTTGCACGCCGCCCAATCGGCATCAGAAAATGCCTTGAGACCAAAATTCTGGACTGAAGTCAGCAAAATGCCCTGTCCAGGTGAGCTTTTCAGATATCGTAACAGATGATGTGCAGCTGCTAAATGTGTTGTTCTTGGCAGAGCCATGTACTGACTGAGCTTATGCACTGCAAAGGCAATGTCAGGGCGAGTGAAAGTCAAGTAAAGCAATCTACCAACTAGTCTCCGGTATTGAAAAGGGTCTGCTAGTAAACTGCCCTCTGCTTCTGTAATACTTTGGCTGGTGCTCATGGGAGTTGTTAGAGGCTTTGCTCCCATGTACCCTGCATCTTCCAGCAGCTGTAAAGTGTATTGCCTTTGTGACAAGTAAATTCCTTTTTCACTCCGTACAACTTCTACCCCAAGGAAATACTTGAGCTCACCTAAATCCTTAATTCTGAAACAGCTGCTCAAGAATTGTTTTGCTTGCTGTATTCCCTCAATTGATGGTCCCGCTAGTATTATGTCGTCAACATATACTAAGAGGATGATTAGCTGTTCCTTTTCTCCTTTGATAAACAAAGTATGGTCGGCTTGTGTCTGCTCAAAACCATAATCTGTGACAGCTTTAGTGAATTTCTTGTTCCATTGGCGAGAAGCTTGCTTCAACCCATATATGGATTTGTGTAATTTGCATACTACTCTGCCTTCACCTGTCCTTTTATAATCATTGTAGAAACCTTGAGGAAGGTCCATATATACCTCCTCTGTTAACTCCCCATGCAGAAAAGCATTACTCACATCAAGCTGAAATAAGTTCCATTGCAGTTTTGCTGCTAGGCTTAGGATAATTCTGATTGTGCTTGGTTTAGCAACTGGAGCAAAGGTGTCTATGTAGTCTACACCCTCCCTCTGATCATAACCTTTAGCTACCAATCTTGCTTTATGTTTTTCTATCTTCCCAAGTGAATTGTACTTGATTTTGTAGACCCAACGGCTACCAATGGATTTCTTACCCTTAGGGAGAGGTATGATGGTCCAGGTCTCATTTTCTTCTAGGGCTCTCAATTCCTCCCTCATTGCATCCATCCACTTGTCTGAGATTGATGCTTGGGCAAAAGAGCTCGGCTCTTTGTTCACTGAGATATTGCTGATCAAGGCTTGATGCTGCCTGGAGAAGTTTTGATAGGAAAGCACCTCTGACATTGGGTACAGATTCTTCCTCTGCATTACATTGTTGCACTGATAATCATTGAGGTATGATGGTTTCTTTGACTGTCTGCCTGATCTTGTATGCAGCTCATGACTGTTATGTGGTAATCCTGCAGTTTCCAGTGAATTCTGTTGTGAGCTTTCTGCCTCAGGCTGATTGTCTATCCCATACTGATTCTCTGCATATCCTTGACTCTGCTCTTCATGTTCTTGGTTCTGTTCTTCTGAGCCTACTTGAATTTGAATTGCATCATGTTGCTCCTCTGGTGTATTCAACTGTGGTGATGATCCCAGCTGGGATCCCAAAATGCCTTCCTCCCCAGTCAGATGACAAACCTTTGGCATGACATACTGAGGGAAGGGATTCTCCCTCGCTGCTACTGCCCTGTGCTGCCCTTTAAAAGGGAATGCATCTTCTACAAACCTCACATCTCTGGAAATGTAGATCTTTCTTGTCTCAAGATCCATTACTTTGTAGCCTTTGATCCCACTGGGGTATCCCAGAAATATACACTCCCTAGCCCGTGGATCAAACTTCCTCCGTGCACCTGTAAGTGTTGAAGCAAAACAAAGGCAACCAAAAACTCGCAACACATTATAGTCAAATGGCCTCTGGTAGAGCAGCTCATAAGGAGTCCTGCCATTCAAGTTAACTGATGGTGTCCTATTTATGAGGAAAGTAGCTGTGAGAGTGCATTCAGACCAATATTCAACTGGTATCCCAGATTGGAAAAAGAGTGATCTTGCTACATTTAACAAATGTTGATGTTTCCTCTCTACAATTGCATTTTGCTGCGGAGTTTCAACACAAGAAAAGTGATGAACTATGCCTTTCTTAAGGAAGAAATCTGCCATATTGAACTCTCGTGCGTTATCAGACCTGATTGTTTTGACTTGACAACTAAACTGGGTCTCAACAAAGCTCAAAAAATGTGGCATGACAGTTTGTACTTCAGATTTCTGTCTAAGCATAAAAATCCATGTGAATCTTGAGTAATCATCTACTATGGTTAGAAAATATTGGTGTCCAAGATGTGAGGGTACATGAAATGGACCCCATACATCACAATGTATGAGGTCAAAGGCCGAGCAAACAGACTTATTTTCATTGGGAAAGATATTTTTCTTCTGTTTTGCCAAAGGGCAGATTTTACAAAAATCATTGGAATTCTTATTGTTATTTCTTATGGGAAGCTTGCACAAGTCTAACACCTTATGAGAAGGATGTCCTAACCTATTGTGCCACAAATCAGACATCATTTTATTCAAGAAAACAGCCTCATTATTACTAGAACTGCTATGTTGCTGTATGGCTGTGGCAGCTCTAAGGATGTACAAGCCGGCAAGCTGTTTACCCCTGCCAATTACCCTCTGAGAAAGGTCCTGTATTATGAAGAATTCAGGCTCCAAGAGAATTTTGCAGGGCAAGCAACTGGTCAAGGTGCTCACAGAAATCAGATTAAAACAAAACTGAGGAACAAAAAGAACTTCTGTCAGGATAATATGATTGTTCAATCTGAATGACCCTGCTTGGTTTACCTCTATCTCAGAATTATCTGGCAATATTATTCTTGACTTATTTATTCTATGTAAATCATATAACAGGTCCCTATTTCCAGTCACATGCATAGTTGCCCCAGAATCCAACAACCAAACACCATTGTCAGTCAGTTCAGGTAAGTTTAAAGATAAGCAGATACCTGTCTTTTTGTCTGGCTGTTGCATAAACTCTACACCCTCTGAAGACATACCTTCAGTGAACTGTTGATGGTCAGATTGGTTGAGCAATGTCCTGAGGCTCTGTAACTGGAATGGTGTGACTTGCAGCTGTATCAAGGAGTTTCCTGAAGATGTTTCCTGATCCCTCATTGGCTGGCCTGACTGAGCAGTGTTCTGTGCCAAGTTAACAGTTGCTTGGTTCACCCTAGCTGTTTTGTTCTTGAGGGCCTGCCTAAAACCTGGTGGATAACCGTGTATTTGGTAACAATTTTCAATCGTGTGACCCTTTTTGTTGCAGTGTGTGCACACTGGTCTGGCAGATTCCCTTTTCTGAGCATAGTGTCCCTTCCTGTAAACAGCCTGATCATTTCTAGCCGCAAGCATGGCCATCGTATTGGTCTGATCATCTGCAGTCCTTATGGGTCCAAGAACCATCGATCTCTGTTTCTCTTCTTGAATGAGAAGTGAGAATACCTTGCTAATCTTGGGTAGTGGCTCCATGGTCAGAATCTGTCCTCTGATCTGCGAGTATGAATCATTTAATCCCATGAGAAAAGCCATCACATACTCCTCATCTAGATAACTACCTATCAGCTTCATCCCCCCACAAACACATTGACAAGTAGGACGATAGCTGCTCAATTCATCCCACACTATCTTGAGTTTAGTGTAGTAATCTGCAATGCTGTTGGCTCCCTGTACCAAATTGACTAGCTCCCTTTTTAATTGGAAAACTCGTGGCTTGTTCGTCTGACCAAACCTCTCCTCTAAGTCGATCCAAACATCTCGTGCCAATGAGCTGTATAATATGCTTGCAGAAATCTCCTTCGTGACAGAATTTAGGATCCAAGAGATAACTATATTATTGTTTCTCTTCCAAGAACTGAACTTCTCCTTATCAGTCGCGGGCGGCGCTTCGAGCTCTCCATTAACAAACCCATCCTTGTTCCTCCCAATTAATGCAATCATCATGGCCCTGCTCCATGTGGAGTAATTATCTCCACTCAGCTGCTCATGAACAAGGAGTTGCCCCGAGGTATCATTGGTATTGAGGAAATACGGGTCATTCATCAAGGAAGGCACTGTGGTGTTCATAGGAGGTACCGTATTTGAAGAATCTGTGTCTGTCTCCATGATTTCTGATCAATTTGAATGTCGTTCGTATCAAATCAATTGCAGCTGTGAAGCACCAAATGCTCTGATACCATAACAAGAAATGAAAAACGATTTGATGTTGTAGAAGAACGATTTAACGTGGTTCGGATTTAATCAAATCCTACATCCACGATCAGAAAGCATACGATCTTATTGATGTGCGCCTGATTACAGATCAAGAAGTGCCGATCAACTTCTTGAGAGAATTACAGAGAGAAGACTCAAATGAAAAATCTGTTTAAAAGGAAAATGAAGAAGTTAAACTCAAATGAGCTAACACCCGCGTCATTTAAATCCCGCGCCAAGTCTCTGATTTACTGAAGTCGTCGGTAGCGGTGGCAACTCCATTAGTTAAACGCTTACTAAATCCCGCGCGTATTACTTTATTACAAAAAGCGCCTTTATTCTGTTTACAATTTCTATTCTCCAGAAAACGAACTGAAGCTGCTTCAACATCTTCTTGCTCTGTTTCTTTTATTAAGATGGAATTAACTTTTGCATGATCTGATGTTGATATGAAACCAAATTGTATGCATTTTTAATTAATATATACACGTGATTTTAAGGGTAAACAACAAGTGTATGTGCCTCTTGACACCTTACTTTTTATTGCATTTGCGAATTAGGACAATTTGAAATTCCCCGAGTGCAGGGAAGAATGAATACGAGGGCCAGATGTACTTTTATCCCACATTTTTTAAGATGTCTTTCGTATTTAATTAATCATTGAGAATTCTAGTACTTTAATTATTATTCATATTTATACGGAATCGAAGTTGATAATATAGTAGTCCCAACTGGCAATGCTACGTTGAAATACAGAATATCATGCAATACACAAGTATATATTTATGCATCTTTGTATTATGTAAGAGCTTAAGGTGAATATAAACTGTCAAATTTAATCCGTCGTAGTTATTTACAATTTACACTTAATTGCTTAATTACAATTTTCCTCTTAGTATTTTGTTTTATTACAAGTTTATCCTTAACTTAAAAAATTATTTGTTAAACAACTTAATTAATACTATAAAATGTTCAAAATATAAAATAAATTGAGATATTTGCACACACATTGGGTATACTATAAATACTACTCCCTTCGTCCCAAATCATTTTATAGATTTTACTAAAACGGGCGTCCCACATCTTTTGTACATTTCCTTATTTAACAAAACACTATCTCAAAAATCAATATAATAATATTAAATATTCTTAAAAGACGTGTCGAAATATATATTTTTTACCTTTTAATTGTACTATATTGTTAAAATATTCAATTTCTTAATTCCCGTGCCAACTCCCAAATGTCCATAAACACTTGGGATAGAGGGAGTATTATTATTCTATTTTATTAAGCATGAGGCGTGTCTATAAACTACCTTATATGCACAAAAAATTATATATTAAATTTAAAAAATCACCACTATCTTTTAATTATCTATTTTTAGTTAGTTACTATTTTTAGTTAATTCTTATGCCTATTTTAAATTAAAATAAATTTAATATTACATAATATGCACGCGCGTTGGAATATACAAGAACGGGCCTGACTGGAGGGCAGCCCATCTCAGCCAAACACAATGGCTCTTCTCATGAAAAATAAAATAAAACCTTCTTAGGAATCGAACCCATGCCCAGGGGCGGAGCCATCGGAGGTCCAGTGGGGTCAGTGGACCCCAGTGAAAATTTTAAAACTATAGGGTGTGGGGTCCAATTAGCTGGACCCCACTGGGGATTAGTATGGCTCAGCCACTGCCCATGCATGTGTGAAGGTAAGACTTTAAGCTATTTCTTTCGACCAATGGGGTAAAGTTACAATTTATGCTAATATCTAAATGAATATACAGTAGAAACTCTATAAATTAATACAGTTGGGACCGGCCAAATTTATTAATTAAAAGAGTTATTAGTTAATCGATAAATTAATATTTTATTTATTTAGAGTGTACATTACAATTCAAACTTCCCAAACATCAAATAGCCTTCAACCTCCTATGTCATTAATGAACGTGAAATTAAGGATCAAACATTCAATCTCCCAAGTCTATCATAATCTGTATGGTATTACTGTACATTTAAGTAATATTAATACACATATCAACAAAAAACAAATGACAATTGAGTCATTTCCAAGTAATCCTCCTTCATGTAGTTTGAGAATGTTTTTACATATAGAATTTTATTAATTAATAATTTATACGGGACCTATAGATATTATCAAAAGTCTATTATCTTATAATTTTAGATAACTATTAATTTAGTACGTTATCCCCGAGTCGGGACTGGCAGAAAATATTATATTAAAGAGTTTATTAAATTATCGAGTATTAATTTATAGAGTTTCTACTGTACTACTACACAAACGTTGGGGCTGGGGGCAACTGAACTAACCCATCCCCCCCACCCCCACCCAAGCTTTTTTTTTTCAACCAATGGGGTAAAGTTATAATTTATGCTAATATTTATAAATGAATATACTACTACACAAACGTTGGGGCTGGGGGCAACTGAACTAATCCCCTAGAATTTAAGGACTGGAGGGGCAGCCCAGCTCAGCCAAGCCCAATGGTTCTTCTCATGAAAAATAAAATAAAACCTTCTTAGGAATCAGGGGCGGAGCCATCGGAGGTCCAGTGGGGTCAGTGGACCCCAGTGAAAATTTTACAAATATAGGGTGTGGGGTCCCATTAGGCTGGACCCCACTGAGGGATTAGTATGGCTCAACCACTGCCCATGCGTGTGTGAAGGTAAGACTTAAGTGCTCGTTTGGTTGGTAGGTTTATATTTAGGAAGGTTTAAATAAGTAAGAGTTCATATAAATTAAATTAATGGGTATAAATAAAATATATGTTTGGTTAGTGGGTTAAATAAACACATGTGATGGGGTGTGTTTATCTAAACCTGTCTGCCTGAGTTTAGAGTGGTTTTATATAAACTCATGGTTTAGATAAACCTGTCAACCAAACACAGTAAGATATCATAAACCCACCTTTAAAATACTTAAACCCTCCAACCAAACAAGCACTAAGCTATTTCTTTCAACCAATGGGGTAAAGTTACAATTTATGCTAATATTTATAAATGAATATACTACTACACAAACGTTGGGGCTGGGGGCAACTGAACTAACCCATCCCCCCCCCCCCCCCCAAGCTATTTCTTTCAACCAATGGGGTAAAGTTACAATTATGCTAATATTTATAAATGAATATACTACTACACAAACGTTGGGGCTGGGGCCAACTGAACTAACCCATCCCCCCAAGCTATTTCTTTCAACCAATGGGGTAAAGTTACAATTTATGCTAATATTTATAAATGACTATACTACTACACAACCTGTCTGCCTGAGTTTAGAGTGGTTTTATATAAACTCATGGTTTAGATAAACCTGTCAACCAAACACAGTAAGATATCATAAACCCACCTTTGAAATACTTAAACCCTCCAACCAAACAAGCACTAAGCTATTTCTTTCAACCAATGGGGTAAAGTTACAATTTATGCTAATATTTATAAACGAATATACTACTACACAAACGTTGGGGCTGGGGGCAACTGAACTAACCCATCCCCCCTGCAGCACAGGGCCACAAATCCGGCCCAGCTAACATAGGGCCACGTTAAAGAAAATTTATAATAATGCATGTGATTTGTATGGACAGAAGGTTCTTATTCTTCCACGTTTTCACAGCCATTGGATCTGTTTTGCGGGCCCACGTTTTCACTCTGCTTTTCTTTTTTTTTTTCAGGTAACATAGGGCCACATAATAAGGGCCACGTTAAAGAAAATCTATAATGTGAATAAAAGAAATATCATAATAGAAAATATTTCAATAGTTTGTTTGACAGACAGCAGACATAAAAGCGACTTATTTTGCTTTAAATGCTCTGTAATTATCTTTCGGACCAGCCAACATGTTTCTTTGATATGACGTTTAAAATATATTAAATATATCAAATGAATGTTTAAGAAAAATTAAAAAATTAAAATATTTTTACAGGGCCAGATATGGGGCCTGGCCCGTCTTTTTCCCCCGCCCCGCGTTTCCCCGTCCCCATTGACAACCTCTAAGCAACACCTACCTAATGTATATATATTCCGAAGGTAGATATCAAAACTGTGTCGGTGCCTTCAGGTATATTGTCTTTATATATGGTTGATATTATAAATATATAAATTATATTGACTTTTCGATGATAGCCAAGGCGTTCCTTAATATTTCTCTAAACGACAAAAACCAAGTAAAACTTTTTATGTAAAGATATCGATATTTTCCTTCCAAATACCTTCGGTTTATTTCCATAATGCTTGAAGTATCGTTTTATTAAGAAGTAACTTTCTGCCCGATGTGTGTGCCTATATAAATATATTATATTAGGTAAAATTATAATATTAAGTTCAAACTTATATTATTTTAAGTATTTAAAAAATTGTTTTTAGAGAATATAATGGACTATATATAAAATTAAGGATAAAACAGAATATGATTTGTGACACACCAATAGGGTTGGCAGTGGGGCGGGATCCGCCCCGAACGGGGTGGGGAATCCCCGATATTTTATCCCCGCAGGGCGGGAACAGGGAACGATTTTTCCCCGTGGAGATCCCCGCCCCGTCCCCGAACCCCCTTATATATTATAGTATATATAATATTAAAGTATAATTTAAATAATAGTAAATAATATCAAATATAAATTATATAATATTAAATTAATACAAATAATATATAAAAATAAAATTGATATAATATTTATAACAAAAATATATTCAAATTTATATATTATATTAAAAATATTACTTTTTAAAAAAATTAAGGGGCAGAAAATCCCCGTGGGGACGGGGACGATTTCGTCCCCGAATGCATTGCGGGGACGGGGATTAGATCCCCGCCCCGCCCCATTGCCATCCCTACACACAGAGAAAAACGGAAGTTGAGAAAAGACTAATGAATATTTTATTGACTGATAGCTTAGAACTATTACAAGTGATGAACTTATATAGAGTACATCGTAGCAGAATCAATCACAATCAATCATAATAATGAGCACTAAATAGAGAGATATCTTTTCCTTTATTGACCAGACTACCATATGTAAGAGAATATATTACTATTTGGGATCCTTGATACCATCCATAACCTTTGACTAAATCATTTGATTGATATCGTCGCCTTATTTCTCCATAATTTGTGAGATTCGCCTTATTACTCCTAGGTCATACACTTGATACTATATTGCCAATACCCTCCCGCAAACTGAGCCGAGGTTGAAGGCACAGCTTGGCGCGAAACGAAGCCAGTGTAGCTTTCGAGACAGATTTGGTGAAGAGGTCGGCAATTTGATCCGTCGAAGGAATATGTTTAGTAACAAGTAGCCCAATAGCAACACGTTCACGTACAAAATGGTAGTCCAGTTCGATGTGTTTACTGCGTGCATGAAAGAATTGATTGACTGTCATGTATAAAGCACTGATATTGTCACAATAGATCGTTGGTGGCGGTTGAACGGGGATGCGAAGATCATCGAGAATGTGGGTAAGCCAGGTAAGCTCAGCTGCTGTATTAGCCATAGCACGGTATTCTCCTTCGGTACTGGAGCGCGAGATAGTATGTTGCTTCTTAGCGCACCAAGAAATAATATTCGAGCCGAGAAATGTGCAATAGCCAGTAGTCGAGCGTCGTGTCGTGGGACATCCCGCCCTATCAGCATCAGAGAAAGCTGACAATGTGAGACTAGTTGTAGATGTGAGATGTAAACCAGTGGAGATCGTGCCCTTTAGGTAGCGAAGGATCCGATGGACGAGTTTCATGTGAGAGATCGTCGGTGCATGTATAAACTGAGAGACATAGTTAACACAGTAAGACAAATCCGGACGCGTGAGAGTCAAATACTGAAGTGCTCCCACGATTCCACGATAATGGCTAGGATCTTCGAGAGGAGGCGCATCAGTCGAGGGTTGTAACTTGACGTCAAGCGGAGTTGGCATGGGTTTGCAGTCTAACATGTTGGATCGCTCCAGGATGGTAAGCGCATAGTGTGATTGAGAAAGATGCAATCCATTAGACGTGGAAGATTTCTCAACTCCTAGAAAGTGATGAACTGGTCCAAGGTCCTTCATCGAGAATTCATTGCTTAATGTTTTAACAAAAGAAGTGACAATGTCATTAGAAGATCTTGTAAGAAGCATATCATCAACGTATAATAATAAGACAAGAACATCTTTACTATAGTGACATATAAAAAGAGAAGGGTCAGCGATACTACAAAAGAAGCCACAAGAAAGCAAAAATTTACTAAGCCTATCGAACCAAGCACGAGGTGCCTGTTTAAGTCCATATAAAGCACGTTCAAGTTTGCAAACATAATTTGAAAAGTGAGAATCAGACATACCTGGCGGTTGTTCCATGTAAATAGCTTCATTGCTATAACCATGTTAAAATGCATTTTTAACATCTATTTGTCGGATTGGCCAGTGTTTGACAAGAGCAACGGTTAAAACTAGGCGAATTGTACCTGGACGGATGACAGGTGAAAAAGTTTATGTATAATCAAGCCCATTAATTTGATGGTAACCTTTCGCCACTAGGCGAGCTTTGAGGCGATCCAGTGTACCATCAGGTCGCAGCTTACTCTTAAAGACCCATTTTGATCCAACCACATGCATGTCTGATGTTCGTGGAACAAGTCGCCATGTTTTATTTTGATGAAGGGCTGTAAATTCGTCAAGAATCGCAGCTTTCCATCCCGGATGTGATAGCGCTGATTTAACTATCTTGGGTTCACGAGGTATGCTGCTAGAAACAACAACGTTCAATGCATATTTAGGGTTTGATTTAAAAATACCATGATGAGAGCGTGTCGTCATATTGTGGTGCGGCTCAGACAATATGGTTGTGGAATCGGATGCATGCACATCTGAAGGTGTTGTTAGATCAATGCTAAGGAGTTGTCAGATTCAGGTGTGGCTTCATCAATAATATCGTCAGGTGTGGCCTTGGGTCACCTTGTGAAACATCTGTGACAATTTCTGGGAGCGGGATATTAGAGTTAGGAAGTGAGATATTATCCTGCGAGGTCATACTGATTCGAACTAACATGAGAAGTTAGGCATGAGTCAAATAAATTATGAACGTGGGAGTTCGTAGGAGAATTTTAATTATATTTGAAAGGAAAATCATTTTCATCAAAAGCAACATGTCGAGAAATAATAAACTTGCGACTAGAGAGATGAAAACACTTATATCCTTTATGTTTTTCGCTGTATCCTGCAAAAACAAACAAAACAGATTTAGGATCAAACCTATTATTTTTTGTGTCCCATGTGTGGAAAACATTTGCAACTGAATACTCGAAGAGAACTATAGTCGGGGTGAGTTCCATGCAATTTGAAATACGGCGTCTCAGACATAAGAGACAATGAAGGAAGACGATTAATAAGAATAACAGCTGTTGAAAAAGCTTCTACCCATAAAGATAGTGGAACATGACTGTGAAATAACATCGTCATACCTACTTCTCGTATAATACGATGTCGTCGTTCAACCATACCTGTTTGTTCCGGTGTATAGGGGCATGAGGTTTGATGAACAATTTTTGTGGTAAGAAAGTGAGATGTTGAGAATTAACAAATTCACCCTCGCCATTTGAGTGAAGATCTTGATTTTCTTATTAAATTGTCGCTCAACATATTTTTCAAACATTAAATAAGCAGTAAAAAAATCGGATTTATTTTTTAAAGGAATAATCCAAGTATACTTTGAAAAATCATCGACTAGACATACATAATAACGAAATTTTCCAATAGATAAAACAGGAGCGGGACCCCAAAGATCACAACGTATTTTATTAAAAATATCAGAAGTTGAGTGCTCAGATGAACTAAATGGTAGTTTGCTTAACTTTCCTAATTGACAACTATTGCACAAATGATTTCTTTTCGAAGACCCTACGACATCGATAAGACCTTTATTCTTTAATAAATGAACAGCAGATGATTACGGATGACCCAAGCGTTGATGCCAGATGTCTGATGTGCCAGATTTGAAACGATAAGAAACATGTGCTTCTGGCTCATTAGACAGGACGTATAAATTACCCTTGCGTGTCCCTGTTATGAGAGGTTGACCTGTGCTCCGTGACTTTACATAAAAATTAGTGTTAGAGAATTCACAATTAACAGGGAACTATTGTAAGTTGACTGATGGAAAGCAAACTTTTCTTAAGATCTGGAACAAAAAGAACATTTTCAAGCGGTAGAGTTTTATCTTTTTGCTTAATTAAGGAATTACCAATACCTGTTATGGGTAACGAGGATCCATCACCAATAATGATCGAGTCACATCCGTTATATTTATGGATATTCTTTAGCATACCTGGTTCTCCGGTCATATGATTAGAAGTGCCGGTATCTGATGTCCATTATGTATCAATTACGGAGTTGTCGAGTGTGAGCGCCGCTAGTCCCTGTGGGATTTCCTTACTCTGATTTTCCTTCTTTAGTAACCACCGACATATTTTTGCAACGTGACCTGGCTTATCGCAATATTGACAAATTGCATCACGGTATAGTTCTCTTTCTGCAGTAGTCATTCGGCGTTGTCCAAGTGGAAGCGGTTTGCGTTGTGCATTGAGATATCCTTGGGGTTGGCTACGAGACTGTTGCACTTGGAAACCACGGCCCACAGAATTGAACTAGTTAGTTGGATTTTTTGGCTTGAAATTTGTCGTCTGTTGATGTCCGTAGAAGGCTAGATGCGGTGTGAGCGTTGTGAGCGAAGTATCATGTTGATTCGAGAACCAGCTTTGGCATTGACCTAGGCTCTGCAATTGTTGTTGTGAAGGTTTCATATTGAGGTCCAAGGCTTGTTAGAAGACAAAATACTTTTTCTTGATCTGGGATTGGCTTTCCGATTGCGGCAAGATTGTCCCATAACCCTTTGAAGGTCCGTAGGTGTTCCGCAACAGATTTTTTCATCTTTGCGCAAATAGGTTAATTGTTGTCGTAGTGTGAATTCTCGCTCTTGAGAGTCTTGCACGTAGGCTTCTTTGAGTGCAGTCCAGGCTGCAATTGATGTGTCTAACCCTATGACAAGTCCAAGGGCTTCTTCGGATAGATTCCCAATAATCCACCCACGAAAGAGACGATCAGACTTTTGCCATGCAATGAATTCTTTTGTTGGAGTTGGTGTTGTTTCTGTGTTGATGGGTGTTACTTCTGAGCTTGAGGCTTCTGGATTTTGTGTAGAGAATTTGGATGGGATTGAATTGTTTTTTTCTAGGTGATGAACTAGGTCTTGACTTCTGCCAAGCCTAATACTTGTTCTCTCCACAATGGATAGTTGGTTGGGGTGAGTTTTAGCGTAATGAAGTTACCAACATTCAGAGATAAGGAAGCCATGGTGAAGAGGCTCTGATACCAAGAGAAAAACTTAAGTTGAGAAAAGACTAATGAATATTTTATTGACTGATAGCTTAGAACTATTACAAGTGATGAACATATATATAGAGTACATTGTAGCAGAATCAATCACAATCAATCATAATAATGAGCACTAAATAGAGAGATATCCTTTCCTTTATTGACCAGACTACCATATGTAAGAGAATATATTACTATTTGGGATCCTTGATATCATCCATAACCTTTGACTAAATCTTCTGATTGATATCATCGCCTTTTTTCTCCATAATTAGTGGATTGACCTAATCCCCCTTATCACTCCATAATTTGTGGGATTCGCCTTATTACTCATAGGTCATCCACTTGATACTATATTGCCAATACACACCAATCAATTTGAAGACAGATGTAATAACCGTAAAATATACTTGCGGGATTTACAATTTAATTAGCGATGAAAGTAGTTAATTAAGAACTTTATTGTATTAATTAGTATTTTCGATGATACGATGCCTTTGTATTCTCACGACTTTAAATACTTATGTGTCTATATGAATACGTGCTATGTGAATTATGATTCCTGTGTGTGTTACGAATTATGACTTAAGTAATGACCGTAGGATTTAGGAAATTTTAAATGATGAATTAATTACGTGCTATGAAGGGAT
Source organism: Craterostigma plantagineum (assembly GCA_027422505.1). Lineage (NCBI taxonomy): Eukaryota > Viridiplantae > Streptophyta > Magnoliopsida > Lamiales > Linderniaceae > Craterostigma > Craterostigma plantagineum. Next base: position 20,722,814 of record JAPQWV010000012.1, read on the forward strand.
TCTAACTTGGAAAAATAATTAACATTTACATGGGTAGGAATCGAGATTAGACAAGATGAGTTTATGAAATATTAGGGTTTTCTAGGCATACTTCGAAAATGAAAATATCAAAATTAAAGAATGTTGAGCTAAGGATAGAAGAATGTCGAAATCTAGTTCTAGTACTGATTTCAAGATTTAATAGATCTCGAAATGAATTTAAATTATTAAACAACTAAATTACTTAACACATAGGGTGAATCTCGAAAGTCTTAAGATCTCAAAATCATTAAGCCTCGAAATTTATAAGTTTTCGAGAGAAGCTCGATTCCGATAGTAAAGTAACAAGAATGTCGAGTATAGAAGTTGCGAAACCAGCAATCTCGGAATAGGTAAATGTCGAGATTAGAGAATATTGAATTAAGGGTTTTCGAGATCAACAATCTTGAAAGGAACAATAGCGAGTGAAAAATTGGAATAATTAGATGTCAAGGCATTAGGATTATTAAATGACTCGATTACCTAGCATGAGGGGAAATCCACAAACAATATTATTATAATCATTCTCATAAAGTTAGGATAAGAACAAGTAAAAAGAATCGATGTCATTTGTTTGATAATGCACGTCAACTAAAGTAAAGATAAGAGAGAGTTGAGAGACCATCATTGTCTATTGATACCCAACAACTAAAGCCCTCGAAAAACTTTAGTAAAGAAGAAGTGAGAATTCAAAGAGAAACTCAAACTCATTGTCGAGATTGGTAGGTATGATCTCATAACTATAAATTATGCTCTTATTTAATTAATAGCATGCTTTAAGAAGTATTAGATATGGAAATATACTTACTAGACCCTAGGTATGTTTTAGTGTCTCTAAGGGTTTAAATAGCTTCGAATGAAGCAGAGTTGATCGAGGGATTAGTAATTTTTAAGACTAAGGGTTTCGCTTGTAGAAATTAGGGTAAACTAAGAGTAATTTTCGGTAGCTTAAAATATTTCTGATTTTGATAAGCTTTATACGACCTTCAACTGTTCTTGAAAAAGTAAGAAGGTTTCGATCTAGAGATAAGATGATACCGACAAGATATTTCAGAATCTTCATAACAGTATAAGAATGTCGAAGTTAAAACTCGAGATACAATCTCGAGATGAAGCTCGAAAAAAAATAAATAAAATAAGTCGAAATTGGTGTGTTATTTAGTTTAAATCTCGATATATATATATATATATATATATATATATAATCTCAAAACTCATATCGAAATTCCTTAAGTATAATGTTGAAACAGATTTCGAAGTCTTGACTAATTCCAATGTCAAAACTGTGTGCTATTATATCTCGACTTTTCGATTGATAAATCTCGACACACCTCTTGAAATTCGTGTATTAAATTATGAATCTCAACATGCACAACTCGAAATCATTTCATATGTCGAGATTTATTTCCAATATTGATTTCGAAATCCTACCACTCAAGTCGAGATCGATCTCGAGATGTTACAACCATATTTGGCATTACATGTCGAGATTTAAAATATGGTTGTAACATCTCGAGATCTTTATTTGCAATGTCGAAATTCATGTTAATAGTAATATCGAAATCATAACAAATGTCGAGCTCGAGATTTATCCACATACCGAGATTTATATTAATAACAGTGTGCAATTCCACTCGAGATCCACCTCATAACCATCTCGAGATTTAGGTCAAAGCTATGTCGAGGTCCATTTGAAAATTGGTTTCGAAATTTATAAGTCAAAACTAGGGTTTTCAAATTAAACCAATTTCGTGAAATTAAAATTAGACTAACAAACCCTAATTTATTATGATTCTATACTTAGGGTTTGAAGGTTAGCGACTTACCGTACGATAAGCTAAGTAGCTAAGGATACCAGGTAAGTGGAAATCCCAACTACAACACATAAATTATATGTGCATGAATTACATGGTTACGTGTTTGAATGACATGATTATATGCCTCTATGAATTTACGTGAATCCTTATGCGATTTATTTATTACGTGAATTAATCATTACATGAAGTGGCATGACAAGTACTTCGGTATTATTCACGTACGCATTATCACGTGCATACACGAAGTTACAAGACACGAGCATAAGTCACGTATGATTGCTTAAACACGATAAAAGTTTGCATTTAATGGCTCTTCTATGCTACCATGGTGATTTTATGTCACCAATTACAAGGCATGACATGACATGTCTCAAGGCAAGGGCATGCATGTGGCGGAAAGTTGCGACCTGGAAGATGCACCCTGAGGAAACAAACGACACCAAGTGTATAATTGGTGTCAACAACCTCAGAGTGAATTTACCAGTGTGAGCGTCCGTGGGATCGATAAACTACATTGGGATTGGAAAGGCGCCCTAGGGTTAGCCTCTCAGTGGAAACATCGTCCATATTTATATATATTTACCCCTAGTGGGTTTGAGCTCCATGATGGTGCATAGCAAGATAAGCCAAGGGCCCTACAAGACAAGACACGAATTACAAGATAAGACAAGACACGAATTTCATGACGTGAATACAAGACATGAATTTCAAGACACGAATTACATGATACGATTAGGAAGCATTGGCCCGGATGCCTTTGTGTTTTAGGACACGTGCATTGCATGGTTTTCACTTACTGAGCTTTATAAGCTCATTCCATGTTTTATGTGTTGTAGGTACGATAGAGTCGGACGTTGAGAAACGTCACGACTAAGGCGGGCTGACGGCGGTACTCCAGGGTCTTTTGAGGGCAAGGCTGTACATGGATGACGACATGTGGAGCGATGTTAGGATGTTTGATATGATATATATATTTTGGGGCTTCGGCCTTTGTATATTTACGACGATGTAGGCTACGTTTTGTCGTAACATATCATATCGTAGGAAAAAGTTTTTGTTAGACGGGTCTCCCGTGACTTACGTTGCGAAAATCCGCCGCTAATTAGTATTAGTGTAATACCCGTAGGAATTTAAATAATTAGCGAAGAAAATATTATGAATAAAATTCCTAATAAATACTTTTAAACAAAAATCCGGATGAAACTAAATAATAAAATAGTCTGGCGAATATTCCGGAATTTAATCAAAGACTAATAATATTGGCTAATATTTTATATTTGAATAAGGCCCAATAAATGGATTGTATTTAATACATAAGTTATAAACAAAGTTATAAAGATTATTACATCACGTGAGGCCAAGGTAATTTAACGTCACTTAGTTGTTTAATTATCACAATTATTGAATGCTTCCATATAGATATGAACAACTCATCATATCAAAAGTAACGAAACCCACATCTTATGAATTAAGAACCAAAAAGCAAGAAGAGAACAAGAGAGCAAATGTAAAGTTAGAACTTGTGGAAGCATTATTAAGTCCAAATAATATATCGATTGGAAAGAGGTATGTAATAATTCACACATAATAATATTTTCTATTTGGAAGCTAACTTTTAGAATTATCATATATTCGATTATACCTAACTAGGAGGGAATTAACGTCATCATATAATTCTATCATGGAAACTTTTTATAGTTTAATATTTATCAAAAACCACTTTAATAAATATCTAGCATTATTAAGTAGAATCATTACAAGAACAAAAATACAATATGAGTGAGACAATTAAGTAAGAAGAAAGCCACGTTAGTGGTTTCTCTTTGTTTGTCCCTCACATCATTGTCTAATAATTTATTAAGTATATTGTTTACATAGCAAGTTATCATGTTAAAAGAACACATCCACGAACTAAAAGAAAGAGAAGAACGTAAGATGATAACGAAGGCTAGGGAGGAAATCTTACGAGGTCAAGTTCGATCAACTAGTAAATTTGAAAATCAAGAAGCGAGGTAGGTGAAATATATTATCTACAACATGTAAATACCTTTGTGCTATGTGTTTGATATGTTTTACGTGATATATGTGATTTACGTAGGTTACGTGATTATGATTATTAGAGTAGTTGTGATCTGTTTTTGGTGAGTATGAGATAAGAGATTACGTTATTTTATTTAGGGTTTAAGGTGAAGCATATGGTGTTTTTGTGATTGGGATTAATTCAAGAATTTTTGAAATGGTGTATGGGAGCTAATATGTTTAGGAATTCTGAAGTTCTTGAGTTAATGATTGTCGAAACTATAGAGTGCTTATAGATGTGCAGAATATATCCATTTCATGAATTATAGGCTGCTTATACGTATACTGAATATAAAATAATTATATATGCGAACTATGAGTAACATGTAATGGATCTTCGATACCTGCATTATATGGCTTGTTGATAGTATAATATGTTTACTGTTATTTTTATGTGCTAATGAGTTGTGTGATGTTTCGTGATTGAGGTATTAGTACCATGTTAAATAAGGATTAGGGCTTATGAAAAATAACTTTCAGTACTAGGACGATTGTCAAAATGTCTTAAGAACGACAATATATTACGGTTGTTAGGGTTTGGTGTAATTTGTTAAATACATAATAATTTCGTAAGTGACCTGTGTTAATTTACTTCAGTAGAGAAAAACATTGAGCTACACCCTACGAAAATCTTGCAAGGGCTTCGATATTTCGGGAAACAATTTTGACTGTTAAAGCTTCGGACGTCAGGTAGGTGAAACTCACCTACGGCACGTAAACGTTGTATGAATTTTATGTGATATTTATGTGCTTGTGCGATTATGTGAATTTGCTGAATTATGCGATTTCGTGAATTATGTGTTTCACATGTACTTAATATTTTTGCACGTTATTTGCATATGTTGTTTGCACTACACTTGCATATCATGTTAGTGTGAGGGGGTTGAGTACCGTGTGGAACGGTAACGTTTGGGATGTTGATGAGTGGTATCAGTGTAGGTTATTGCGTCGAGTGTAGGGGAAACTCGGGTGTGTGCCAACTCTAACGTGACCTGAGCTGGCCGCCCGAGCGTATGAGGTGTTGAGTGATGGGATGTGTTATGACATTATAGAACATTTCGAGTATAGGGCGGCTCTAACGAGACCTGAGTAGCTTACCCGCTCTAACGAGACCTGAGCTGGATATGCGACTCTAACGAGACCTGAGTAGCCACCCGCTCTAACGAGACCTGCGTGGGATATTCCATTCTAAAGTGACCTGAGTGGGAACCCACTCTAACGAGACCTGAGCGGGGTATTTGAAATGTACTAAGTGTCGAGTCATGTGAGGTGTTGGGATGAGTAGAGACGAGTCGAGCGTGCATTTGTGAGGTGTTTGGGAATGGTGAGTGCACGTTGCATACATGCATGTTTCATCTACTGGGCAAGGAGCTCAGTTTACGTGTTGTAGGTATATACGAGTCCGGCGTTGATACACGTCACGACTAGGCGGGTTGATGGCGGTGACTCCACGGACTTTTGAGGGCAGGGCGGTACATGGATGCGACCTGTGGATGGGATGTTAGAATTTTAATATTTTAATAATTTTAGGGTTACGGCTTGTGTAAGTATACAGCTATGTAGAGATGATTAATTTAATATATGTTATTTTAAAAGAGAAAATTTTTACTAGACGGGTCTTCTGCGACTTACGTTGCGAAAATCCGCCAAAGTATTTATTAAAAGTGAGGGTTGTTACAATTAGATAGTGAGGGTCGCCACAGGTGGTATCACAGCTTAGGTTATAGGTTCTGTAGACTGTCCATGTACAGCCGCTCAAAAGTCTGGAGGATCAGCCTTGCCTGTAAGTTATATGTTCAATATGATTATGTGCTTACGATGACATGCCTATTTGTTTGACTAATTGTAGAATGGCTAGCGGATATAGAGAATTTACTGGTGAGTCGAGTTGTGGGGTTACACCTAACTCCCCTATGAACGAACGAGACTCATCACTCTCACATCTTACTGAACTGATCCAATGGCAATCGGGTCAGATCAGTGAACTTAAAGAACAAGTGGGTGAACTCAAGGACCTGGTCTATAAGCTTATCAATGAACAAAGATCATCCGAACCCCGTAGATTCTTACCTGCAAATATTGCTAACCCTATTAGGGAAGAAACTCGGATTTTCCAAAACCAGAAAGGAAAGCGAAAGATGGAAAATAGGCCAGATCCGGAAACTACTAAAAAGCCCTTATATTTTAAGAACCCTCACAATGTCCAAATAACTCATCAAGGGTCCCAACTTTGCCCATCAAGGTCAAACCCAATGGATGCTCCTTTTCATGCTCATGTTTTGAACCCTATACCTCGATGTCAACAGTGTGGACGAAAACACAGAGGCATTTGCTACTCACAAGATGCCAACTGTTTTAAATGTGGAAGGCGGGGACACTTCGCAAAAATATGTCAGATGCAGATATCATCGGAACCAGACCAAACATCGACACAACCCTATCCAGTTCCTCCACGAATGTCCAACCTAAACCTAGAAGAAACAGAATTTCCTCCTACGGAAATGATCGGTACGTTCACGATTTATAATGTACCTACACTATGATGGTTAATTCTAGGAAACTGAGCCACACATTTAGATGTGTCGCCAATATTGCGTACCGAAGGTGGAAATACCTTCTGACCATTTAAATATGATGTGCTAACTTGCCACATGGAGGTCCAACACGAAATAGTTAAGTGTTGGAAAGATACTCCAGTATTTCCATAGAATAACAGCTTGGGTATCAATGAAAATTATGATCTTGACAGATAGGCTTTCAAAATGTGAAGCCGTATCTAATTTCTTTAGAAAAGATCATAAGCTTCAATTTCCTGAGAAGAGAAATACCCATCTTGCGGGCAGGATCAGCTAAAATAGAATCTCTAAACATCTAAGTAAAAACCTCAGTAACTTCTTAGGACAAGTTGCGAACCTTTTCGCATAAATGGTTAAGCAGAGAAATTTCCTTAGTCTTAGCTGCAATAATGCCAATAGCTCCCAAAGACGCCAATGTACGTTTCGATAACATTTCGAAAATATTTTCTGATCAATATTTTCTGATCGATTTATGATCAAAGTTGTATTCTTTTCTTTGAATATTCTTCCTTATGGAATATGATGGTGAAACTACATTTCATTTCTTTCAGCCCAATAAGCCTAAATTCTATTACACCAGACTATACCTGATCTCCCAATTTTTCAACCCCTTCTGCAAATTTTACATGCTCCATATCAGAGTTGCGCAACGGAAGCATAGTGGATGCTTATAATTTCTAAATTCTGGTCTGAATCAGAATTACAACCATTCTCGTTAGCTCCACCTTAAGGCGATACAGGTCCGATCAACTTAGATGAGCGTCATACGCATTTTATCAGGACGACAAGAGAGACCTTACATTAACTTTTTATTCTTACTTCCCTTCATTCTACTTTAATGGAATGTTTTTCTTTCTTGAACTCCCGTCACCACATGAAACATTTATTTCCAGACTTCTAAGGATAAGGTGTAGCAAATCTTTTTAAAGGAGGAAGAATAGATTATGAACTAATTGTTGGATTTCCTCCCTGTGCTGTTAAAATTCAGGATACGGATATATCCTACAATAAAAACATTAGAAAGTTATAGAAATCTTCGATAAAACCTTGCATGACGGAAAAACGACAAGGATAAAATAAATCAAGACAGTGATATTGTTTCTCTAAAATCCCTTGATTTATGATGGTCTTGACGCCTATAACTTTTCGTACTTATTATTCGATTGTAATCCTAGGACAATCGAAGTTTTGGAATGCAAGTAATACGAAGTTAAGAATTAGGATTATTTTTCTACGATAAGTTCCTAGACAAGAAAAGATCAATACAAAGATCTTACTTGTTTCGGGATAATCTCTAGAATTTTCCTTACCCGAATAAGTTTCGCAAGACTAGGGATCCCAAATTTTCGCGTTCGATGCAAAATTCTCCGTCCTATTTTCTACTGTCATTTGAAGATTATTTCAAATTCCCCATCGATCATTACCCTGGATTATTCCAATTGGCGGAATTTCGAGGGCGAAATTCTTTTAAGGGAGGGAGGATTAATAACCGTAAAATATACTTGCGGGATTTACAATTTAATAGATCTCGAAATGAATTTAAATTATTAAACAACTAAATTACTTAACACATAGGGAGAATCTCGAAAGTCTTAAGATCTCGAAATCATTAAGCCTCGAAATTTATAAGTTTTCGAGAGAAGCTCGATTCCGATAGTAAAGTAACAAGAATGTCGAGTATAGAAGTTGCGAAACCAGCAATCTCGGAATAGGTAAATGTCGAGATTAGAGAATATTGAATTAAGGGTTTTCGAGATCAACAATCTTGAAAGGAACAATAGCGAGTGAAAAATTGGAATAATTAGATGTCGAGGCATTAGGATTATTAAATGACTCGATTACCTAGCATGGGAAATCCACAAACAATATTATTATAATCATTCTCATAAAGTTAGGATAAGAACAAGTAAAAAGAATCGATGTCATTTGTTTGATAATGCACGTCAACTAAAGTAAAGATAAGAGAGAGTTGAGAGACCATCATTGTCTACTGATACCCAACAACTAAAGCCCTCGAAAAACTTCAGTAAAGAAGAAGTGAGAATTCAAAGAGAAACTCAAACTCATTGTCGAGATTGGTAGGTATGATCTCCTAACTATAAATTATGCTCTTATTTAATTAATAGCATGCTTTAAGAAGTATTAGATATGGAAATATACTTACTAGTATTAAATACAGTAACAAAATTGACGCCATAAATTGGAGTGATAAGGATGGAAATTGGAGTGATAAGGATGGAAGTCAAGCTGTGAATATCCTTCCCGAAAATAGAGAGATTGTGAAGAGTAATTCAAGGGATCTTATTGGGATCCAATCACTGCATTATGGGAAATCATCGAGCAATCTTCTCCCATTAATATAGTCATTTAATAGCACGATATCTTTCCTTTCTAAGCTTATCGTTAGCCTCCATATATTGATATTGTAATAGAACTCTCAATTTACGGCTTTAGTGAATCAATTCAAGAAATATTGTTCAGTATATTTTCTTCTTTATGGTATAAGAGCCATAGCCGTGAGACACGAGAGTTTAACCTTCACCAATGGCTTCCACAATATCGTTAAACGTTGCCAACTTTGTTACCCTCAAACTCACACCAAACAACTATCCTCTCTGGCGTGAACAAATGCTTGCATTAGCCGAAAGTCAAGACATGGTCGGACTTCTCACTGGCGAGAAAAAGAAACCAGCCATGTACACCAGTGCCGTAGCAGAAAAAACATCAACAAACGATGACGACAATGAAGCTATAAATCAAATTTCAGAAGGTTTTCTCAAATGGAGAATAGAAGACCGTCTCCTCCGTTGATGGATCATTGGAACACTCACAGAAGAGACCTTGGGCTTAGTTATTGGCCTCGACTCATCTCAATCAGTTTGGAATGCGTTGAAGGAAGCATATGCCCAAGATTCACAAGAAAGAGAATTTACTCTACGGCAACAACTTACTTTCCTCAAAAAGGAATCAAATCAGTCCTTATCAGACCATCTAAGAAGATTCAAAAGTATATGCGATAGCCTCGCAGCCATAGGCAATCCCATACCCGACAAAACCAAAGTTTACTCATTGCTAGCCAATCTCGGCCCCAAGTATGAATCGTTCACAACCACAATGCTCAAACCTCCAATGCCGTCCTACACAGAGGTTGTCTCACTTCTACAAGGTTTCGAACAACGCAATTCATGGATTGAAGAATCAAATACCCCATCATATGCGTTTTATGGAGAGCGTAATCACCGTCATCAGCATCAAAACCACAACAATCATCACAACCAGTTCACTTCAAAAGGAAGAGGATTTCAGGCGACAAATAACAACTTTCATTACTCTAATGTTGCAGGTAATAACTCTAACTCAGGGCAATCATCTCAAAGGGGTAACAATGGCGTTTCTCGACCACCACCACCTGGTAAGAGAAAAATGAATACTACAGAGAGAGAGATGTATAAAAACGAGGTATGCCAACTATGTGGAAAGCAAGGGCACATCGCCAAAATATGTTGGAGTCTACCGACACAAGCACACAATGATGAACGTCCCCATGCACTTGCCGCTCTCACCATGGACACCTCCATCGCTGATACTGAGTGGACCACCGATACTGGCGCATCGAACCACATGACTGCAAATTCAGGTATGCTTTCTAATCTCAGAAAATATGTTGGTTGTGATTCTGTATTTATTGGCGATGGTTCTCCTCTAAAAATAGATGCAGTTGGTGACACCTTGGTATCTGATGGTAAAAATATATTATTATTGCGCGATGTTCTATTAGTCCCATGATTGACGAGGAACTTACTCTCCATTAGTCAATTAACGTCACAATATCCATTAAACTGTGAATTCACTAATGAGTTGTTTTGCATTAAGGAACGAGCAACAGGGCAGATCCTACTAGTGGGTCAGCGTAAAGGTGATCTTTATGTTTTGTCTAAGATGAAGGAGGCAAATTTCTCGACTCGACAAAATTCAGGGACAGAGGAGTTATGGCACCGTCTTGGGCATCCGCAAAGTTCTACAATTAATTTTTTGCGCAAAAATAAGTTGATTTCTGTTATTTCAAATAATAAAGTTGACACTTTTTGTGAAAGTTGTCAACTTGGAAAACTCAACAAGTTACCCTTTAATATTCTGTTAGTACGAAAATTTTTTAGAAAGTTCATTGTGACATTTGGGGACCAGCTCCCATTTTATCTCTTGGAAAAATTCGATACTATGCATGCTTTGTCGACGATTATTCTCGTTATATGTGGTTAATTCCTATTCGTGTTAAATCTGATTTCTTTGATGTTTATTTGGCATTTCAAAAGTATGTGCATCGACAATTCAATGCAGAAATAAAAATATTTCATACTGATGGAGGCGGAGAGTTTGTGAATAACAGACTCAAACATCATTTTCAACAACAAGGAATCATCCATCATCTTTCATGTCCTTACACACCCGAGCAAACAGGAATTGTTGAACGTCGACATCGCACTATTAGAGAACTTGGCATGACTATGATTTTTCATAGTGGCGTTTCCACGTCGCTATGGGTTGACGCTTTTACTACCGCGACTTATTTAATTAACCGTTTGCCTTCTTCTTCATTAGGATTCGATACTCCTTATTTTCGTCTACATAGTTCTCATCCTACATATTCCATTTTACGTGTTTTTGGATGCAGGTGCTACCCATACACTTGGGATATGAAGAAAAATAAATTTGATTCTAAAACTATACCTTGTGTCTTTGTAGGTTACAGTAACCAACATAAAGGGTATCGATGTCTAGATCCAACAACCAACAGAGTGTTTGTTTCGAGACATGTGGTATTTGATGAAAATAATTTTCCTTGCAAAACTTAAATGCCTTCATATCCTTCAAATGCAGGTTTCACTGAATTTTTGAGTCCCGTTCCGCCCTTATCACTAAATCAGACCAGTGTTCCTGAGGAAAACGCATCTCCACCGATCCCAATACCATGCAATATTTTACATGAATCATCAGCTATTTCTGATGTCGAAGATGCTACCTCTGCCCCCTCCATGACTTGTGATCATAACCAAGCAACGACACCTCAATCTCCATCACCGTCTGCTGCAGATACTTTGGCTCCCCAAAATGATTTTATTGATATATCGTCTCATGCCGATGACATGCTACCAAGTCCAGGTAGCTCCTCATCTCCTTCTTCATCTAACTTTGACTCTTCCTTACATGTTGAACAGGCCCAATCAGAGTCTAGCCGTATGGTCACTCGCGCTCAACATGGCATATACAAACATAATCCCCGTTATGCTCTCATTCATGAGTGTGCTGATATTCCAAAAGAACCACGTAAAGTTAAAATGGCTCTACAGCATGCTGGTTGGAGACAAGCTATGATTGAGGAACTTGACGCACTACACAAAAATCAGACATGGACCTTAGTACCTCGGGAACCCCACATGAACGTTGTCGGATCAAAATGGGTATTCAAAGCAAAATTAAAAGCAAACGGTACACTTGATCGACTAAAGGCCAGGTTAGTTGCCAAAGGATACCATCAGGTGGATGGTATTGACTTTACTGAAACTTTCTCTCCGGTTATAAAACCAGGTACAATACGTCTAGTTCTTAGTTTAGCATTAGTTCGTAAATGGGACATTAGGCAATTAGATGTCAAAAATGCTTTTCTCCATGGATTTATAACTGAAGATATTTACATGGATCAACCTCCTGGTATGCATGATTTACTCTTTCCCTCTCATGTCTGTAAACTGAAAAAGGCGCTTTATGGTCTCAAGCAAGCACCGCGAGCTTGGTTTGATCGTTTTAGCGCTTTTTTGCTCGCTAACGGTTTTTTCTGCAGCCTAGCGGATCCATCTCTTTTTATTTTGCACTCCCCTCTTGGTACGTTAATTTTACTACTTTATGTCGATGACATGCTTTTGACAGGATCCAATTCAAAATTACTTGATGATTTCGTCGATCTTTTACACTCTGAGTTTGCTATGAAGGATTTAGGTTCCATTCATCATTTTCTTGGAATTGAAGTTAAGCGAGATAAAAATTCGCTACACCTTTCTCAAACTCATTATGCTTATTCAATTCTTGATAAGTCGCATATGCTCGATTGCAAACCCATGCATACCCCATTGGAAACTAAGACTAAAGGCTTTAGTGCTACCACACCTTACCCCGACCCCTCTCTCTATCGTAGCATTGTCGGTGCTCTACAATACTTGACTCTTACCAGACCCGACTTGTCATTTTCTGTTAATTATGTCTCTCAATTTATGCAATCACCTTCCCTCACTAGTATGAAAATGGTTCGTCGCATTTTACGATATGTAAAGGGCACTATCAATCTCGGGTTACATTTAACGGGTGATTCTACACTTGATTTTTGTGGTTTCTCTGATGCAGATTGGGCAGGTTGTCCAACCACTCGAAGATCCACAACCGGCTTTTGTACTTTCTTGGGGCGAAATATTATCTCATGGTGCGCCAAAAAGCAACCAACTATCTCTCGATCCAACACTGAGGCCGAGTACCGTGCGATGGCTAACACCGCTGCAGAATTAACCTGGCTTACATTCCTCTTACGCGACCTCCATATTCCTCAATCACAACCGCCAACTCTCTTTTGTGACAACTTAAGTGCGTTACATATGACTATTAACCCCGTTTTTCATGCTCGCAGCAAACACATTGAACTGGATTACCATTTTGTTCGTGAGCGGGTCTCGATGGGACTCCTTATTACTCGACACATCTCGTCTACTCTCCAACTGTGGACATCTTTACGAAACCCCTATGTAAAGCTTCCCTACGCCACTTCCGCAACAAACTCTGCCTTCAGCCTCGGCATAGTTTGAGGGACGATATTAAATACAGTAACAATATTGACGCCATAAATTGGAGTGATAAGGATGGAAATTGGAGTGATAAGGATGGAAGTCAAACTGTGAATATCCTTCCCGAAAATAGAGAGATTGTGAAGAGTAATTCAAGGGATCTTATTGGGATCCAATCACTGCATTATGGGAAATCATCGAGCAATCTTCTCCCATTAATATAGTCATTTAATAGCAAAATATCTTTCCTTTCTAAGCTTATTGTTAGCCTCTATATATTGATATTGTAATAGAACTCTCGATTTACGGCTTTAGTGAATCAATTCAAGAAATATTGTTCAGTATATTTTCTTCTTTAACTAGACCCTAGGTATGTTTTAGTGTCTCTAAGGGTTTAAATAGCTTCGAATGAAGCAGAGTTGATCGAGGGAGTAGTAATTTTTAAGACTAAGGGTTTCGCTTGTAGAAATTAGGGTAAACTAAGAGTAATTTTCGGTAGCTTAAAATATTTCTGATTTTGATAAGCTTTATACGACCTACAACTGTTCTTGAAAAAGTAAGAAGGTTTCGATCGAGAGATAAGATGATACCGACAAGATATTTCAGAATCTTCATAACAGTATAAGAATGTCGAAGTTAAAACTCGAGATACAATCTCGAGATGAAGCTCGAAAAAAAATAGATAAAATAAGTCGAAATTGGTGTGTTATTTAGTTTAAATCTCGATATATATATATATATATATATATATAATCTCAAAACTCATATCGAAATTCCTTAAGTATAATGTTGAAACAGATTTCGAAGTCTTGAATAATTCCAATGTCAAAACTGTGTGCTATTATATCTCGACTTTTCGATTGATAAATCTCGACACACCTCTTGAAATTCGTGTATTAAATTATGAATCTCAACATGCACAACTCGAAATCATTTCATATGTCGAGATTTATTTCCAATATTGATTTCGAAATCCTACCACTCAAGTCGAGATCTATTTGGCATTACATGTCGAGATTTAAAATATGGTTGTAACATCTCGAGATCTTTATTTGCAATGTCGAAATTCATGTTAATAGTAATATCGAAATCATAACAAATGTCGAGCTCGAGATTTATCCACATACCGAGATTTATATTAATAACAGTGTGCAATTCCACTCGAGATCCACCTCATAACCATCTCGAGATTTAGGTCAAAGCTATGTCGAGGTCCATTTGAAAATTGGTTTCGAAATTTATAAGTCAAAACTAGGGTTTTCAAATTAAACCAATTTCGTGAAATTAAAATTAGCTAACAAACCCTAATTTATTATGATTCTATACTTAGGGTTTGAAGGTTAGCGACTTACCGTACGATAAGCTAAGTAGCTAAGGATACCAGGTAAGTGGAAATCCCAACTACAACACATAAATTATATGTGCATGAATTACATGGTTACGTGTTTGAATGACATGATTATATGCCTCTATGACTTTACGTGAATCCTTATGCGATTTATTTATTACGTGAATTAATCACTACATGAAGTGGCATGACAAGTACTTCGGTATTATTCACGTACGCATTATCACGTGCATACACGAAGTTACAAGACACGAGCATAAGTCACGTATGATTGCTTAAACACGATAAAAGTTTGCATTTAATGGCTCTTCTATGCTACCATGGTGATTTTATGTCACCAATTACAAGGCATGACATGACATGTCTCAAGCAAGGGCATGCATGTGGCGGAAAGTTGCGACCTGGAAGATGCACCCTGAGGAAACAAACGGCACCAAGTGTATAATTGGTGTCAACAACCTCAGAGTGAATTTACCAGTGTGAGCGTCCGTGGGATCGATAAACTACATTGGGATTGGAAAGGCGCCCTAGGGTTAGCCTCTCAGTGGAAGCATCGTCCATATTTATATATATTTACCCCTAGTGGGTTTGAGCTCCATGATGGTGCATAGCAAGATAAGCCAAGGGCCCTACAAGACAAGACACGAACTACAAGATAAGACAAGACACGAATTTCATGACGTGAATACAAGACATGAATTTCAAGACACGAATTACATGATACGATTAGGAAGCATTGGCCCGGATGCCTTTGTGTTTTAGGACACGTGCATTGCATGGTTTTCACTTACTGAGCTTTATAAGCTCATTCCATGTTTTATGTGTTGTAGTACGATAGAGTCGGACGTTGAGAAACGTCACGACTAAGGCGGGCTGACGGCGGTACTCCAGGGTCTTTTGAGGGCAAGGCTGTACATGGATGACGACCTGTGGAGAGATGTTAGGATGTTTGATATGATATATATATTTTGGGGCTTTGGCGTTTGTATATTTACGACGATGTAGGCTACGTTTTGTCGTAACATATCGTAGGAAAACGTTTTTGTTAGACGGGTCTCCCGTGACTTACGTTGCGAAAATCCGCCGCTAATTAGTATTAGAAAGTGAGGGTCGCCACATAGTTACTCTAAAAGGATCTCTCACTTAATAAATAGATAGATAACGAGCATACTGCAAATTAAATTGATGGAAAAATATGGCCATGCAATCGGGTCTTTTATGTGAATATTGGACCTCAATAAAGCCCCTTATCAAATTATCCAAAAGAAAGAAAAAGCCCAAGACACATATTAAATCGAGTGCAATAATCACGATACTATGAAAATTGTACAAATTTAAAATATGTCTTATATAAAAAAAGAGGTGATTTATGAAAGAAACGTGAAACATAAAAATCAATGTTTATCAAAAAGTAATCATGGTATACATATCTTTGGCATGGTAGTCAAAGTGGATAAGATATGGGCAATTTATTACGATACTAAAAAAAAGTAGAAGTGCAAAAATAGATTACAAAATGAAAAAAAAAAATGTTCAAACCGCACACTACCAAAGTAAAGTCAAAATTATCAGTGCAAATCTCGTATGTTATTAAAATAATTACCATAATTCAATTTCTTCCAAGTTCGAGTTTTGCCCACTATATGTATATATATCAATGGTCCTCCCTTGAAGTTCATCAAAATCGCACTCACTCTTGAAAGTAACAAAATAAATATACCAACAAAAAATTCGAAATGGAGGCCAACAAGATTTTCATTGCCCTATATTGCATCCTAGCCTTACTCTCTGCCTCAGGTAAGCTCTAATCATTCTCTATTAAATTTAATCAAATGGACATTGGTTTTGATCTAATTTTTTTTTTTTTTTTGTGATGAAATATTAAATTGTTATCAGCTGTTAATTCTGCACTTGGAGATGATGCGTTAGTGTACCAAGGACCATGTGCAAAGCTTTATGACTGCAAAGGTTATTGCATTGACTATGGATATGTAAAGGGTGGAAAATGTATTATTAATGCAACTTTCAATTATCCAGGAGGTTGTTTCTGCTTCAAGAATTAGGAAAATTTTGACGAAAAAAAAATAGTTATTTGTATTTTAAAATAATGCAACTTTGTCGATTTTGGTTAATTTTATTACGTACAATTCTTTCGAAAAATCACAGCGTTTTGGCGAAATTTTTGTCCGTTCATTGCGTCGTTCGATCGTGAATATTTATTAGTCAACGTGCGAGACGAATCAATTCAAAGTATAAATTTACCAATGTATCAAATAAATTCAATGGATAATTTGATGATACTCAATCGAGGAACTTGGCGACCCAGAAAATTCATTGGATAAATACTAACAAAGTTCAATCTACAAATGAGAAACTTAAAGATTTTTTTTATAATTTAAAATTTTAAAAGTATATTCTTTACATCCAAATTTCACCAATTACAATGACTTTTTTTAAAGGAAATTGACCTATTTATTATACATAATATCTTGGCATACATGGTTTGTCTAGTCAAATCTCTGCCTAAAACTAACCCATTCATTGTATTGAATGACGATTTAGGATTTAGGGTTATGCTTTATGAGCTATTCTTCCCCTTGATGGACTTTGTCAAGGAGGTTTTCCATTCTCAAGGGTTATGTGGAACTTTTTCTGGATATTTAGGGTTTCGGTTGGAGAATGTCTCAGATCTGAACCATAGCTCTTTTAGAAAGTGCATCAGGTTCAGAGTCGTCAAATAAATAGCATTTTTTGCTGCCACCGTTGTTATAGTTTCTGAAAAGCTGAAGGGGGCCAATTGGCGAAAAGTTATAACTTTTCAGTTGGCCTCCTTTGACTGGGCTGAATCTGTAAATAGATGTAACCTTTGGCCAGGGGTCAACCTGGGAATAGTCTTAACTCTTGGACTGATACCCAATACCCTTCAGCCAGTCACATCACCACGTCTTGTCAGCGCCAAATCAGCGCCACGTCGTCCTCGTCAGCCCACGTGTCAGTGACACGTCATCAGCTGCCACGTCATCATTTTTTATTTTTATTTTTTTAGTATTTTTGTTTGTTTTATTTTTTATTTTATTTGTGATGGCTTTACTAATTAATTTCTCATTCACCTGATATCGTTTTTGAGCAAATTATTATTCGTTAGATTCGTCTTGAAACGTAGATTTGTAATCATTCAACGATTTCTCATTTCGGCGACCGATGTCTTCTCGACTTAATAAAATCGTTTCAGCTCTTCTCTTAGTGGGTTAATTATCCACAATTGGGCCAAAGGCCATTGGGCTTAAAACCCAACAATCCCCAGATGAGTGGAAATTAATGTAAATGTTATGCATGGTGACTCTTGAAAGAAAGTCCCAACGACCCATCACTGCATCGAGATAGCTAGCTTTGTTTGAACCTTCCCTAGTGAAATACTATCGGATTTACTCGCTGCTCAGTGAATGTGATGTCTTGAACTGGCGGCTTTTTGTATAATCCAAGATAATAGTATACACACAGTGTGAATCTGATCTCTTTCCGATTCTCTTGTGTCCGTTTAGACCGTGGACCATATCTCCTATTCATAAGTGTTTTCCATTGAAGCGGCCCCACTTCACACTTATATAAGTGACCGACTATTAAGACTTAATCCTGGAGTAGCCCGAAATACTTCGCGACTTTGGTATAGTCATCATTAAAAGCATAAGTGCTTACCCTACCCACACGTCATCGGGAAATCACTTGGGTAGTTGTCGATAATGGAGTTTATTAGTTTCCAAGTATACTACTGAACTAATCATAGCTAGTTGTCAAATTGAACCAAGTTCGTGGGATGTCCACTCATCAAGGTTGAGTTACCACTATTTTCATTCTTTTGTGTGGATTTTTAGTCTCATTCCCCTTACTGCGTTTTCTAACTAATATCTAGCTATGCCTTTTGACAGCGGATTCGCAATATTTTTCCTTTGACTTTACATAGTCGGCTGAAATTATTCCGCTACAGATAAGTTGTCTTACAGTGTTATGTCTTCGACGAGTGTGCCGAGATTTATCGTTATACATATAGTTCTGTGCCCTGTCGATAGCCGCCATGCTATCGCATTGAATCACAATTGGTGGCACAGGTTTATTCCAACACCGAATATCCTCTAGGAAATTTCGAAGCGATTCTGCTTCTTCGCCGGCTTTATCTAGTGCGATGAACTCCGACTCCATCGTGGATTGAGCTATGCACGTTTGTTTGGAGGACTTCCCAGAAACTGCTCATCCACCGATGGCAAATATATAACCACTCGTGGATTTAGAGTCTTTACTATCAGATATCCAATTCGCATAGCAGTACCCTTCTAATACCGCGTGATATCTCGTGTATAGTATGTCGTGATTAATATATAACCACTCGTGGATTTGGAGTCTTTACTATCAGATATCCAATTCGCATAGCAGTACCCTTCTAATACCGCATGATATCTCGTGTATAGTATGTCGTGATTAATAGTATGCTTCAGATATCTCAGCACTCTTCTTAGTGCTACCCATGGCTACTACTCGGGTTATTGGTAAACCTACTCAGTTTACTAATTGAGTACACTAGTCAGGTCGAGTGCAGTTAGATAAATACATCAGACTGCCAATCACCCAAGCGTTCGAGTTGCGATACAAGCTCACCTTTATTTTTGGCTAAGTGTACGTTAGTGTTCACAGGTGTCTTAGCCGTCGAAGGCGTTAAATTTCTTTAACACGCTCTCAACATATTGAGATTGTGTAATCACAATTCTTTCGGACGTCTTAGAGACATTTATTCCCAAATTGACGTCAGCCAAGCCCATATCCTTCATACTGAAATAATTTTTCAGCATATTCTTTGTATTCACGATTATTCTGTGACTGCTTTCCATGATTAACATGTCATCTACGTAAAGACAGACAATCACAAACTCATCGAGTGTGCCTTTATATAAACGCATTTATCACACTCATTAATCTTAAACCCATTTGACAACATCGCCATGTCGAACTTCTCGTGCCATTGTTTCGGCGCTTGCTTGAGCCCGTAAAGTGACTTCACGAGTCGGCACACTTTATTTTCCTGCCCGGGTACAATAAACCCTTCGGGCTGCCTCATATATATTTCTTCCTCGATTTCCCCATTTAGAAAGGCCGTTTTCACGTCGATCTGGTGTATTCAAGATCACAACGTTGTTATAGCGATCAAGACCCGTATGGATGTAATCTTGTCACGGGTGATTAGATATCGAAGAAATCGTACCCCTCCTTTACTAAACGAACTTTATAGTTTTCGATTGATCCATCAGTCTTCAGCTTTCTTTTAAGGATCCATTTGCATCCTAAAGGCTTGCACCCCTTTGGGAGGTATAACAGCTCCCACGTATGATTTTGCATAATGGACTCAATTTCGCTGTTCACAGCTTCTTTCCAGGGCGGAGCTTCTGGACTAGACAATGCCTCTTGCAAAGTCTGTGGTTCATCATCTAACATATATGTTAGGAAATCATGCCCAAACGATTTGGACACCTTCTTAAGTTTGATTTGTCGTGGTTCCTCGTTTCTTGAGGTAAACTCTCCACGGCATCGTAAGTTCGCTTATTATAGCTTATTTCTTTCTTCTCTTTATTTGAAAAAATATTCTGGAAGAATATTGCATTTCTCGATTCAAATATCCTCCCTCTGTTCATTTTAGGATTTTTTAATTTGTGCACTAGAATATGCACTACTGTTATTAGCATATTCGACAAAAATGCAATCAACAGTCTTGTGCCCTATCTTAACCTGTTTAGGTTTAGGTACTTCGACCTTTGCTAGGCACCCACAGGTAATTGTAGGACGGAGCCCTACCTTTCCATAGTTCGTATGGATCTTTTCTTTCTTTTTGTGTGGCATCATATTCAGATTGCGGTTTGCCGAGAAGATTGCTTCCCCCAAAAGTTCTGAGGTTGCCCAGAACTGATCATCATAGCATTCATCATCTTCTTAAGAGACCTATTTTTGCATTCAGCAATGCCGTTTGACCGAGGTGAATAAGGCACAATATTTTGATGAATAATGTCGTGCTCTTGGCAAAATTCTTCGAACGGTGCCACATTTTCTCCTCCTATATCACTTCGAATTATTTTAGTTCTTGATTTAGTTGATTCTCAACTTCACTCTTATATCTTGAGGCATCAAGAGCCTCGTCCTTGCCACTTAACAGATATACGCAGCAAAATCTCGTGCAATCATCGATGAAAATAATAAAATATTTCTTCCCGCCCCTAGTCTGCACGAACTTCAGATCATATATAGCAGTATGGATCAGTTCTAGAGGCGCACTACTTCTCTCAAAAGAGAAGAACGGTGCCTTGGCCATTCTTGCCTCAACAGAGACTTCACATTTTTGTTGTGAGTCGACTTTCATTCGTGGAAGCGGGTTTAAACTTATTAATTTTTTTTATTTTATTTAAACACACGTGTCCTAATCTATGATGCCATGAATTGGAACACTCAACCAAGTAAGATGAACTTTCTTTATTATTATCAGCGAGCTCAATCTCGCGTATTGCATGCATTACATTCATCTTAAAGAGACCTTTCTCGAGGTAGCCATTTCCTATGAAATGACCGTTTTTGGTCAGTACATATTTATCGCTTCCAAACACCTGCCTAAATCCGGCTTTGCTCAACAGGGAGCCGGACACCATGTTCTTGTGGATGTCTGGCACATGCAGCACGTCCACAAGAGTGTGTTCCTTGCCCGATGTCATTTTCAACACTACCCTCCCTAATCTGACGATATCAGAAGTGGCTGAGTTACCCATAAACGACTTTTTGCCTCAGAGAGGGATGTAGGTTGAAAACATCTCCTTGTCAGAGCAGATGTGGCGAGTCGCTCTAGAGTCGATATACCACGACCTAGGGTTGTCCACCACATTGGCCTCATAGACGACTACAGCTAGGTCCATCTCTGTCAAATCTGCCCCCAGCTTTGCCTCGGTCAAGTGAGTGGTTCTTTTTGCTCTTTTTCTTCAGCCGACATTCCTTGGCCATATGCCCAGGTTTGTCGCAATTGTAGCAGTTGCACCTTATTTTGTTCGGCTTCTGATGCGTCGTATTAGGCCTCTTGCGCTTTTTGCCGTTTTAGATTCGGCCAGGTTCGCACGTACCTCAACACTGCCCCTTTTGTTCGTGACCTCGATCCTTTGATTATCTTCTTCGATTCTAAGCCTCACGTCAGGACGTCAAGCCCATTTCCATATGTTTGTGCTTGAGGTAGTTCTTGAAGTCCTTCCACAAGGGCGGTAGCTTCTCTATTATAGCAGGTATTTGGAAGGATTCGGTGATCTGCATATTCTCCATGTGTATATCGTGGATTATCAACTGCAAATGACGGACCTGGTCCAACACTGGCTTGGAGTCGGTCATAGTACAGTCCAAAAATCTGCCGACAATGAATTTCTTCAGTCCGGCGTCCTCGGTTTTGTAGCTTTGTCCAACGAGTCCCACAACTCTTTAGCAGTTTCAGCGACTGCGTAGAAATCATTATGATTCCATTCCACGTGTCCAACGCCGCCTGTTGTTGTTCGTCCACTTCGGGTGCGTCGTCGTATATGGTGTCGTAGGCGTTCACCTGGGGCGGGAGCTCTTTCAGAAAGCGCACCAGGTTCAAATTCGTCAGATAAAATAGTATTTTTTGCTGCCACCGTTTGAAATCGGCTCCGTTGAATATCGCCGGCCTTTCGGCGTGGCTATTTCCCGTTAGCGGAATGGCGGTGGGACTGTTCGCTATTGTTGCATCAGACTGAATAACATCTTACGATTGGTTCCGGTGTTGGGCGTCTTATCGATGGCGCTCGTAAACTCGGACAGACTTTCGGCTTTATACGTCGTAGTCGAGGCACGTACACGTACGCTTTCCGTAAGACGTTATTGCCCCGTATTTCAGTGCCTCGGGTTGTCGTAATACGTTCCAAAGATGCAACGACTTCGGGAATTTCGAAACGTCGCACAACGTAACGAAATTATTGGGCGATCTACTAAAGACTCGAGCCTTTCTTGCTTTATCATGCCTAACGATATGCTGTCAACTTTTTCTAGAATGCTGGGAGTGAATTGAATGAATTTACAATCTACCAGGGGACCTGTTTCTGAAAAGCTGAAGGGGTCAATTGCGAAAAGTTATAACTTTTCAGTTGACATCCTTTGACTGGGCCGAATCTGTAAATAGATGTAATCTTTGGCCAGGGGTCATCCAAAGCATTCAAAATATAGTTACAACACATGAAATCATTATGATTCCACTCCACGTGTCCAACGCCGCCTGTTGTTGTTCGTCCACTTCGGGTGCGTCGTCGTATATGGTGCCGTAGGCGTTCACCTGGGGCGGGAGCTCTTTCAGAAAGTGCACCAGGTTCAAATTCGTCAGGTAAAATAGCATTTTTTGCTGCCATTGTTTGCAATCGGCTCCGTTGAATTTCGCCGGCCTTTCGGCGTGGCTATTTCCCGTTAGCGGAACGGCGGTGGGAATGTTCGCTATTGTTGCCATCAATCAGACAGAATAACATCTTACGATTGGTTTCGGTGTTGGGCGTCTTATCAATGGCGCTCGTAAAACGCGGACAGACTTTCGGCTTTATACGTCGTAGTCGAGGCACGTACACGTACGCTTTCCGTAAGACGTTATTGCCCCGTATTTCAGTGCCTCGAGTTGTCGTAATACGTCCCAAAGATACAACGACTTCGGGAATTTCGAAATGTCGCATAACGTAACGAAATTATTGGGCGATCTACTAAAGACTCGAGCCTTTCTTGCTTTATCATGCCTAAGGATATGCTGTCAACTTTTTCTAGAATGCTGGGAGTGAATTGAATGAATTTACAATCTAGCAGGGGACCTGTTTCTGAAAAGCTGAGGGGTCAATTGCGAAAAGTTATAACATTTCAGTTGACATCCTTTGACTGGGCCGAATCTGTAAATAGATGTAATCTTAGGCCAAGGGTCAGTCTGGGAATAGTCATAACTCTTGGACTGATACCCAATAACCTTCAGCCAGTCACATCACCACGCCTGTCAGCGCCACATCAGCGGCACGTCGTCGTCGTCAGCCCATGTGTCAGTGACACGTCATCAGCCCGCCACGTCATCATTTCTATTTTTAATTTTTTAGGTTTTTTTATTTTTAATTTTATTTTGGCTGGCTTTACTAATTAAGTTCTCATTCATCCGATATCGGTTTGAGCAAATTAATATTCGTTAGATTCGTCTTGAAACGTAGATTCATAATCTTTCAACGATTTCTCGTTTCGGCGAATCTTCTCGATTTAATAAAATCATTTCAGCTCTTCTCTTAGTGGGTTAATTACCCACAATTGGGCACAAGGCCCATTTGAGCTTAAAACCCAACAGAGGTATCTTCACAAATCGAAGACATAATTTGCATTTATCATCATAGGCTAAAAATATGTAGTCTACGTCATTTGTTTTTATAGCCACAAATGTTGTGGAGTTTTAGATTCATCTTGTAGTAACAGTTTATACTCTTAGCTAGCGTTGATTTGAATAATTTATGAATTCGACTATACTTTGCTTAGGTTCGATCTTCTTTGTGGACTGTGTTGTGCTCCTAGGATGAGCCTTTGTTCCTACTGGTTTTGTCGTTGTCGTTAGAGGATGACATCTTACTGCTTAGACAATGTAATTAGTTTTAATGAATGAGATGTCAAGCTTTTGCTGAAAAAAAAAGAAGAATTGAATGGCATATTTGCCACGTGAAAATTTTTTCCTATTCTTTTCATTTTTTATTAAAATCTGGATAACATGAACTAGTTGCAAGCTCCTAATATTCACACCCCTCACTTCCCCTTTTACACCCCCTTACTCAATAAACACTTGAAATTTGTAATAAGTTGTTTCATTCAATAATATGAATTCAACTATTATTATTTCATTAATTTATTTTCCATAATTTACTACTTTAATTGCATGAATTATTTAACAATATAGTTAAATTATTTTAACCAATAAAGTGTTCATCTGGATTCAAAATTAAAACAAAACCGACACCAAATTAGCGGTTAACAGTTCGATTACTCGCAATCAAAATTTCATGTTCCAACTATAACGGTCTGATTTCGGTATTAAATTGCGGCTTGAACTACCGATTATCTGTAATTTACTTATTCTGTTGCGGGTTTTCTGTTTTTATATAAAGTACAGTGGTCATATCACATTTTTTATTTTCATATTTATTTATTTAAATATGTTATTAGCTATACAACTGTTCCCGGTTTGTGCACTAGAAACAACTCGTTTAGAGATAAAATTTGCGGCCAATTCCGTGGGCCAGCCTTGCCAGGGCCTGAATAAAAAATCGGACTCGAGCAGACATTTTGAAACCCCCAAACCGAGCGTGCTTTTTGGTACCATTTTATTAATTTTTAATTTATTATTTATATTTTTTTATATAATTTAATTTATGTTTCTTGTGGTGGTTTAAATTATAATTTATAATAAATAATTAAAAAATATTAATCAAATATTAAAACTTTAAAAATCCAGGCCCTATGGATGGCCCGGGCCAGCCCTGAGTTGCAGTAAAATATTTTGCTTTTTTTGTTTTTTATGGAAAGTGGACATAATAATTAATAAAAATAAATTTTAATGATTTACTTTACATACTAATCATGATATATTAATTAAGGGGATGCCAGTATAATTTTTCACTTATTTACGTACATGCATTAACCAAGAAAAATCCGTGTAACATATGGCAAGTCAATTAATCCGAAGGTCATCCGAGTAACATATGGCAAGTAGATAAACGCCAATTAATACCAAGTTCTATTATTTTGAAGTGATTCCAATCAAACTAAAAATATGATTCACATTACGTTCACTATAAATAAGACCATAGAAAACATACACAAACTCAAACTTGAACATCATATCATCATTGAGAAAAATATAATTCGATTAAAATCCAATCGTTTTGCGATGGAATCTCAAAAGCGTATTTTGTTCGCGGTGCTTTTCTTCTTCGGACTAATTTCTTCCATGGCTTCTCCTCAACCATCAGGTGTCTGTTTTTTTTACACTTCACATATAATTTTTTATCTATAGACTAAATCTGCCCCAAGAGTTATATTACATTGCCCTAATTTTAATTGATAATATTAAATTATCAACTGTAGATTCTACACTTGGAGATGATGGCTTAGTATACCGAGGACCATGTGCAAAATTATATGACTGCAAAGGTTATTGCATTGGCTCTGGATATTTGAAGGGTGGAAAATGTATTATTGATGAAACATATTATGCTCCAGGAGGGTGTTTCTGCTTCAAGAATTAAGAAAATTATAAAATAGTTTGATTATATTTAAGACAGGTTGAATTAAGCGAGGTATTATGGTTATAATGTTTTGTCAATTTTGATTGCTATTTTATGTACGATTATTATTGGAAAAAAGCCGCGTTTTGATGAAACTTTTTTTTGACCCCTTCAATTCAATTACGGCTTAAATATATCATCAACGTATCAAATAAATTCATCGTAGTCTGTCAATTACGCTAACATTCACACTAAAAATATTCATGTACGATTTTTTATCGAGGAAATTCACCTTATACATATTAGCACAATTCAATGTACAGTTGAGAAATTAATGATTTCGTTTTATAATTGGAAAAATTAAAAGTATATACTTAAATGAAATTTTCACCAATTATGGTGATTTTTTCAAGGGAATTAACCTAGTCAATCTAGTTAACAATAATATATGAGCATCTATTCATACATAAATTATCTTGACAATCTTTACCTAAGGACCACCCTATTGATTGAATGACAAGTATATGTGTGGAAGGTTAGTGTATTTTTCGGTGAGAATATCTTTCCCATTTATTTATTTTTTATTTTCATTCCATTCATTTATTTTCCCTTCTATTTGAATGTGGATAACAATAGCTCGTCAACAATGATCTTCCATTTTCTTACGTATATGTGGTAATATTTAATTGTCCAAAAAGTCCGAGTAATATTTGGGAAGTAATTAAATACGATATCTTTGTATTATTCAACACCAATTAATACAATGTTCTATATATATTGACCTGATGATTATCCTCATAAATGAAATATGATTCACATTATCGTTCCCTTTCCCTATAAAATAAGAGAATAATATATACAAATCCTCACTTGAATAATCATCGTCAAGAAAATAAAAACGAAGATTTTTGCGATGGAATCTCAAAAGCGTTTTTTACTCACTTTGCTTTTCTTCCTTGGATTAGTTTCCATGAGCTCTCTACAGCCATCAGGTATATGATTTTTTAGACTATTTATGTCAAAAGTTAGATGACATTACTATTACGGGGTGTTTGTTTGAGGTGATCCAACATTACGGTGATGTGGTATCACCGGAATGTGGATCAATATGATGTGTCATCATTGAGTTTGTTTTGTGGTGATATTTCATTTACGGCTCAATGTGATATTGAAGTACTCTGTTTTTTTTTTAAATCATTGTGATGTGAAGAGCTGTATGAATGTCATATTTGAACTAGACATTTTATCTAAATAATGTGTTAAATTTCGTTAAAGTGATATTTTACGTGATAATTATTAATATTTTAATTCTATATTTTAATATATAAGAATTATTTATAATTCTATAATTTTTTAATATAAGTATTAAATATTCTTAAAAACATGAAATATCACCCTATTTTCATTTCCCAAATGATTCATAGGTCCGATGATGACTTATCACTTAGAGTAAAAACACAGCGATAAGTGATAGACGGGAGGGAGGATTATGGTGATGTTTTGGAAGAGCATCCCAGAAAAACAAAGACCCACCCCCTTAATATATAGTCTTTGTAAATATTGATTGATAATATACTCTAAATTATTTTGGTTCGATTAATTTAATAATTTCAGTTGTTGCTGATGAAGAAATATTGTTCAGTCAAGGGCCATGCTATAGGTACTATGACTGTAACGCTCACTGCATTGAAAATGGATATCCAAAGGGTGGAAAATGTATTCTTCCAGATTGTATGTGTTATTATGGGGGTAATTGAAATATAATCACATAGCATGCTTATAAAATTTATTTAATAAATATGACGACTTCTTATTCTATTATTGCCTTCAATTTGTGATTTCAATTACTTTTCTAAGTCGAAATCTTCCATAGAAGTCAAAAACCTTATATCATCGTTTAATCAAGCAAGCGGGTGAAAAATATTTGAAGCCATATTAACTTGTGTTTTCCTGAAACTCAAGCAAACATGCTAGAGAAATTATAAATGCTATGATATGGCAAAAATATAAATTCCCACAAATATAAATTGCTTTAACTTAAAAACTTTTACGAAACAATAGGGGAAAAAACATACTCGGAAATTAGAAATTACTCGTCCTCATGAATGCTACAACCCAGCATTACTCCTATTTACTACTTACCCATACGTTATTTAATCCCATCCTAACACGTCTCATACTATATTTTACTCGCTCGTCACGCTATAAATAATCTCAAAACATCTCTTTGACTAATTACCAAACAAATAAATCGAAAAGAAAAAGGAAAAAAGAAAAAAAATGGCAGGCATGGCATTCACCATTACCCTCTCAAGGCTTCAAGGCACAAGGGCTTCTCTTGGTGCTATCTCACGCAGACAATTTCAGGTAATCAAGATTTTTTTTTCTTGAATATGTGTATATATACATATATTAAATGACTATGATGATAATAATAATAATAATAATAACTACAATAAAAAAATGACTACAGGTGGCAAGAAATAAGCGTTATTGCGTTAGGGCAACGAAGGACGAAGCTGCCGAGGCGGCAAGGCAAGGCCGTGAAGCCGTTCTTAAGGGTTTAGATGCAACGAAGAAAGGCGGTCAACAAATTAAGAACGAAGCTTGCAATGCAGCAGATAATGTAATATACATATATATATATATATATATATATATTTAAATGAAATACGTACTATGATCAGATAAATCGATCTTATGATTAGAAGCGATGGGTCGTTCCTAAAACCAAATGGTGGTAGGAGGAGACTGCTCTTGATATATTAAGTGACTGATGAGCTTGACGTATTCGACGTGGGGTAAACCCATTTTTATAATCTCATCACGCCATTTTCTCACGCGTGGGATGACACGTGGACATAAGAATCTGGTGATGGTGGACGAAAGATAGCTCCGATACCATATTAGAAATCGAAAGGTCCTTCCTAAAACCAATTGGTGATATTAGGAGACTATTTCTTGATATATTAAGTTAGACTTGATGAGTTTGATTTATTCGATGCGGGACAACCCACAGTTTTTATAATCTCAACACGTCAGTCTCGCGTGTGGCATGACTGGTCTAACATGTGAACATGTGAATATGGTGACGGCGAGCGAAAGATAGCTCTGATACTATATTTGTTGATATTATAATTTGGGCTTTTCCCTACATCGACTAATTCAAGCTCTTCGAGCCGCTATATATATAAGAGGCTTTCTCCTCCTATTACCAATTGGTTTTAGGAAGGACCCCTCGATTTCTAATATGGTATCGGAGCAAGTTCGATTCGCTCACCGTCAACCAATTCATATGTCCACGAGGCCAGTCAAGACACACGTGAGGGGGCGTGTTGAGCTTATAAAAATTGGTCTTTGTCCCACATCGAATAATTTAAGCTCTTCGAGTCATTATATATATAAGAAGCTTTCCCCTCCTATCACCAATTGGCTTTTGAAAGGACCCTCAATTCTAATAATATTAGAGATCGTTTGGCCTTCCTAAAACCAACTGGTGATAGGAGGAGAGTGTCTCTTGAATATTAAGTGAATTCGATAAGCTTGATTTATTCGATGTAGAACATACCCCATTTTAATAATATCTGACTCTAAAAAGGCTACGGAGAAGGCGAAGGACACGGCTGGAGCAGCGTCGGATGCGGGCCAAGACGCCGCCGGAAAAGTGAAGCAGACGGCTCAGGACGCGTGGGGAACGGTCAAAGACACCACGAAGAAGATCAAAGACACGGTGGTCAACACCGCCGAGGCGGCGGCTCAAACAGTCAAGGAAGAGGCAAATAAGATCAATCGCAACATGAAAGATTAAATGAAGTTGTAGTGATGCAATTGCAATATTATGAATATAGTAAATAAGTGAAACCGTAATAGTGGATGTCACACAATTAGTTTTGTGGTTTAAGTTTGAGTGGTGAGTTAGTATGTGATGGGAGATTAAAATAATTGTTCTACTTGATTTGAGGTTGGGCTTGGCTCTCTAGTAGTCACCACTAGGATCAAGTGTGATTGGTTAGAATTGTATTGGTGTATGTAGATCTTTGTATGTAATTTAATGGCCCTTATAATAAAAGTTCGTAAGTTGTATATGTTTACAATATTTGATTAATTGTTTATTGTTTTTTATTTCGTGAACGAAAATAATAACTTAGTGTTAGACCCTCAACTCTAACGTTGACGTGCACATTAGGCACATGATGCACGTGTGTGGCAGAATGAAGCATTTCCTTTAGTAGAAATATCCCGACTTAGCCCTAGCTTGTAAGGAAGACATATGTGAAGAATAAAGTCATATCATAATTGCAAACAAAAAAAAAAGTTTAGTAATGGCTGAAAAAATCATCCTGAACTTGTTGCATGAATATTATGTCCCTTCGAAAAAACATATATCGGGTCGTTGATCGTTGGTACCTTGATTTACGAGTGATGGATATCAGCCCAATTGTAAAAAAATCGACGATTTTTCTTTAAAAATTTGGAATTCAAAATGAGATTTTACGAGTGAGTCCAATACAGAAGTTCCATAAGTTTTCACGATACAATTGAACGTCCAACATTGTCATCATATTATACTAGTTATTACCCATGCAATGCACGTAGTTAACTAATTTATATTAATAAATAACTATGTGTAGTGGATTAATCATTGACATGCGTGGTAGTGGGTAGTTTTTTTTATACTTTTATTATATATATTTTTTCAAAGTTATCACAATTAATTATTATGGGACATATATGAAGACACCTATATTTCTATAATTATATAGGAGGTACTAAGTAGTTACTTTGTTGCAATGTGTGTGTAAAAATATTTATACACACTATATGTTTATTACCACATCGGAAATAAAACATTTTCCAAGTCATCACATCCCTTATTACATGGCAATACCCCATTCATCAAATTCCACAAACTCGCACGTGAACCCATTATGCACATATATATCAACACATGCACAAATGCTCATGCAAATCACAAGCAATTATTAGCAAAATACCAAAAATAAACTTAACCAATGACATTTCTCTGCATTTTATGCTAAGCTAAAAACCCTAAAAAAAAACACCGTAAAAGAATCGTGCAACCTCCTCATTGGCTGCCCCTTCGCATAGATAATGACGAGCAATTGTTTTAATTTTTATGACATCGACAAAAGGACAAACAGAAGCTGAGGTGAGAGTTTATGTTTTGTTATGGAGTTTGGTTTTTATTGCGTTATCAGAAATTAATGGACACGTAAATGTTATTGCAAGAGCCTCACCGCTTAAACCCACGAATGGAGAAATTCTAAGGCTCTACAATCAATCCAAGAAAAACTTTAAATTCTCAGTCGGTCCAATGTAGATTTTATTATTTAATAATTTGGGCTTGTGAGCAATACGCGAATATATTATTATTTCTTTAACACTATTGAAACTCTATACGTGAGAACATGACATTGTTTTTTTTGCACTAAAGAAAAGGCTGCTTAGCCGCCGAGTTGAACCATTCACGCACGTACACAGTAATGGCAAAAAATACGGAGATAAGCGGAGAAAAATAAACGGCGCATTAATTTTTTTTTTGAAGTAATATTATATTTCTTTTTTAGTTTGAAAGATCTAATTAGAATGAGGATTCAAACTAGTTTATCTCTATGCTTTCTTTTATTTTTTATTTTTATTTTGTTTGGGCTGGGCTTCGGTTTTCTCTCTCTTACTTCAGAAGAAACCTCCACAAGAAACCTAATCGAACTTATCTGCAAAAGGCCAAACGAAATAAAGGGAGAGAGAGAGAGAGAGAGGAAATTCCCATTACAAAATTGAAAAACACCATATTAGAACAGACCAGAAGGTTTAAGTTGGGTGCTTATTGTGGTTCTTCACTCCACCTTAAACTTTTGTCCTTTGTTAGGGTTTTCTCCTTGTTTTTTTCAAGTGTTATTTCTGCCCGAGAATCCATTGTGTTTGGATTCTGGTTTTAGATAAAATAAATAAACGAAAAACCCCACTTTTATTTCATTATTTATTGCAAGTTGGGGGCGTTTTTGATGTGTTGTGTAGTTAGATTCTTCAGATGCTTTTTGTGTTGTAAGCTTCTTCCCATATGCTTTTACTACTTAAGATAGATCGATAGATGTTCGAATGGGCCCTTCGAACTTATTGTTTCCTTAATCACTTACAAGTCTCCATTCCGTACAGAAAATAAAAAACTCCCCCACACACACAGATACCCAAAAAGCCCAGAAAAACCTTTACCAAGATGATGATCGGAAACGAGGCGGCGGCGCCGCCGTCCCGAGATCTGAACTACGCCGCTCAAAATCCACCGGCGAGAGATGAAGATAAGAATCCACAAGGTTGCGGTGAAGACGGCGGCGGAGGGTTCGTCGGCGGCGACGATCCGATGGAGCAAGACAATCAGATGCTGGAATTATCGTCGGCGATGAACACCATTGCCGGCGGCGGCAACGGCGAGAATAGGGAGCTATGGCTCGACGGAGAAGACGACCAAGACAACCTTCTCCTCGGCGTAAACGAAGACTCAATCTTCTACACAGATTTCCCTTCTTTGTCCGACTTCCCTTGCATGTCGTCATCATCGTCTTCGTCCTCCAATCCAAAGCCCATCGTCTCCGCCACGACGTCTTCCTCCGCCGCCTCCTCTTCTTGGGCGGCGGCGATGAAGTCCGAAAACGCCGCTGCGGCCGCCGCCGCTTTATCTTCCACGGCGTCGATGGATGTGCAGGCGCCTGCACCACTCTCCGATTTAGACTGCTGCATAGACGCCATGGAGAACTTCGGCTATATGGATCTCATCGATGTGAACGAAATATGGGGAGGTGACGATGACCCTTCCGACCCAGTCTTCGCCGGAGACGCAGAGCAAACTCCGGTGGTCATCTCCGCCGTCGATGCTCCCCGTCAACAGCTGACGTTCGACTCCTCTCCTGCGCCGCAGGAAAACCAGAGAATCATAACCATGGCGGCGCAGCAATCCCAAGAAAACGACAGCGATTATCAGAACGACGGCTTAACTACTTTGCTGCAAGAAAACAGCGAGCTCGCCGTCATCTTCTTCGAGTGGCTGAAGCAGAACAAGGACAACATATCTGCAGAAGACATGAGAAGCATAAAGCTGAGAAGATCCACCATTGACAACGCTTCTAAGAGGCTCGGAAGCTCAAAAGAAGGTAAGATTAAGCTCCTCAAACTCATCCTCGGCTGGGTTGAGCAGTGCCAGCTTCAGAAAAAGAAGACGAACAAAGGCGGCGGAGAAAATAGCAGCCAAGAAATCAGCAATAGTGACCCTAACCAAAACCCTAGCCACAACTTCCCCTACAACCCTGACTGCTGCTTCTCTACTGCGCCGCCGCCGCCGCCGTGGATCCCTCCGCCGCCCCAAGAAATGCCGGCGCCGGTGAATTTTCCGGCGAGCTATCCTCAGCCGCCGCCCTTGCCCATGTACCCATACGACCCTTACGCAAACACTGTTCATCATCAAATCCCACCCATTCCTTACCCACCACCGTTCGTCGAATACCCGCCGCCGCCCATGATGGAAGCTCAGCCCTGGGCGGCCATGGCGGCGCCGCCCTATGCCGTGGCTGCTCAGCCTCAGTTTGGCGCCTTTCCCGAGCCTAATTTTTACGCCTGCAACCCTTATCAGATGTGCGATTTGAATGGCGAGAGGTTTGTTAAATTGGGCGCTTCGGCGACGAAAGAGGCGAGAAAGAAGCGGATGGCTCGACAGAGAAGGCTCTATTCTTCCCACCATAGGCACAGTCATCACCATCAGAGTCAGATTGCGCCTGCCGACGCTAATTTAATGGAAAATCATCAAAATGGCGGCGGAGATAGGAGTACGCCGGGAAATAACAATTGGATGTATAATAACGTTGGCGCTTCGTCGAATGTAATTATTCAAAATATGGATTCTACTCAGCCGAGTTCTGGCGATAAAATGGCTGTGCAGGCGCAGAGTAATTATCAACGGCTGGGATCGAACGATCGGAGACAACAACAACAGCAACAGGTTTGTAAGTTTTTTTTTTTTAATTCGATTTTACATTAAGTGAATTGGATTAGGATCAAATTCTGTTGGTTTTAGGGTTTGAAGACGTTTTCTTTTTAATTCGACGTATAATTTAATCTCGGTTTTACACTAAGTGAATTGGGTTAGTATTAAAATATTTTTCGCCGTTACGTTGATTTTTAGGGTTTGAAGACGGAGAAGAACTTGAAGTTCTTGCTTCAGAAAGTACTGAAGCAAAGCGACGTTGGCAGTCTTGGGAGGATTGTGCTGCCGAAAGTAAACTATAATTCGTTAATTATATGCGTTTTAATTTGTTAATTTGAATCTTGCGATGATTTTTTTTACGTGGTTGAAACTTTTTTTTATTCAGAAAGAAGCGGAGAGTCATCTCCCCGAGCTCGAGACGAGGGACGGGATTTCGGTCGCCATGGAAGACATTGGAACTTCGCGTGTGTGGAATATGCGTTATAGGTGATTTGAAATTCGACGCCTCGAAGTTATCGATTTTGGAATTTTACGATATTTGCGAAGACTTTCAGTTTTAGAATCTTTCGTTTGGTGCCCGAAACCTTTACGCTAATTAATGCGCTTGTCGTCTTTTATTTTTGCAGATTTTGGCCCAACAACAAGAGCCGAATGTACCTTCTCGAGAACACGGGTTGGTTTTTTCGAAGCGTTTGAGCCCTTTTATTACAACCTAATTTGAGTGATTGTCTATTTTTAGGCGATTTCGTGAGGCTTAATGGACTTCAAGAGGGCGATTTCATAGTGATCTACTCGGACACAAAGTGCGGAAAATACGTAAGGATATTCGCCACCCACGCTACCTTTTTTTTTCCTTCGATAGCTTTTTTTCGACGTTTCGTCCTTAATTTTCGCAAGAGGTCACATGGGAAATTCGTTGCGTTTTGTCTCATTTTGACCATTTTTACGATCGAAGCGCTTTCTTTTTGTATTTTTTCGGCGCAGATGATTCGTGGAGTTAAAGTGAGGCCGGGGACTAAACTAGAAAGCAAGAAACCGGCGAAAAAAAATGCGAGGAGTCCGTCGATTGTTGGTAATAACGAAAGCTCTTCGCTTGCACAGATCAAACAAGCCGTACTTTGAATGAAACGATAGTGAAAAAAAAAGGCGATTTCATGTGATCATATATTGTTCATTCCCTCCCCCTCATTGATGCTATGCTTTTGAAGCTTCTTTTTTTTTTAATCGTGATTATGAGATGGATAGTTGTGTTTGTTTTGTTGTGTAATGTGGAGTATGTTTAGTATGTGAAACTATGGATTAGTTAAAGATTATTGAGATTTTATATCTCATCTTTGGTGGATGCAATGCATGGTATTTTGTATTCATTATTATGACTTGCCAATTACCGTAAATTGTACAAGTGATCTTATGTGATATCTGTATTTAGGAAGTTATGTGAATATGTGAGGGTCTAAGGAGGTGTTGGCGCGTTGGAAATCGAAAAACGCATACAATTGAGAGATTTGCGTATGGTGTTTACGGTGGTTGCTCACGGTAGGTGGGCACCATAACAAATCTCTAATGAAGATAGTATATGTGTGTGTGTATGTGCATGTATGCTTTACATACGTAAGCATAAATAATGCGTATTTATTTAGGAAGTGGCATATGTGACGTAAATATATAGGTAGCCATATATACACATGCATAGAATGAGGAAAGAAATCTGAATGTAGCACAAGTAGCAAAACTTTTACTTGTCTACATTTTGTAAACTAACCTAAAATTTAGTTTGTAGAATCATATGACCGAAAGAGTTGTGATTTTGACATCAATGACATTGTTTATACAAGCTTTTACATTAATTGAGAGTATTCTTATTGCAGACTAATATCAAACATGATTTTGCATGATTTTATACAAGCTTTTACATTAATTGAACTCCGGGTCTCCTTCAACTAAGCCCTAATCCCAACGCCACTTTTCCAAATATCAATAGTTCCCCGACAACGTTGCAAAAAACTTGATCGAACGGATCGGGTAATAAAAATACAACGAATATCGACAAACCGTCTACGCTCAACAGGCAAGTGTACCTGTCGAAAATAGTATAGAATGACGAGTGTTCGAGTATCGAATCCCAATGGAACTATATAATCCGAAAAACTCGAATTTAAATATCCTAGTGAAAATGTTTGATTATTATAAATTGAAAATATAAATGAACACAACTAAAACTTGATGAGAACGATAGAAAGCGAGACGTATTTTAGACTTCGACTCCCCCTAGCTCGATCAATCTGTTGAAAACATATCAAAGTTTTTGCTAAACGTTAGACCGTGCGGATTACTAAAACATGCATACGAGTTCATATGAATGACGAAACTGCGCCTTATCACACAAAGCTCGTAAGCGACTAATCTACGTCTTAAATAGCCAGGCAAGCTTCCCTCACTAATTAATCGAAGACCGCATTAAATCACTATTAATTCCGCTATTAGATTTGACTCTAATCCGGCGGGTAGCTCAACCTATCTCTATTGATGAATTTATTCCGCTCGTTTACTATTATTCTAATCATTCACCCCTCTCTCGAGCGCAGCGTACGATTTCCCAAT
Source organism: Craterostigma plantagineum (assembly GCA_027422505.1). NCBI lineage: Eukaryota > Viridiplantae > Streptophyta > Magnoliopsida > Lamiales > Linderniaceae > Craterostigma > Craterostigma plantagineum. The sequence continues at coordinate 20,759,382 of JAPQWV010000012.1, forward strand.
AAATCTATCTTACACACATAGACATGATTAAGAAATAAGAATTTCACTCACATAGACATAACTGAAATCATATAGATTCATAATGGAGTCTTAACAATAGCATAACATCGAATATATTTAAAACATATAATCGATCTTGCCAGGGTTCATCTCATCTCAAATACACAAGAAATTAGTTACTCATTTTTTCAACTAAGAACATAATAAACATCAAAGAAAATATAAATCTTCCCTGAGTTTTGGCTTCGGTTCCTTTGTTCTTCGTTGAGGCTTTTATCGAACATCTGGCATGCAAGCTAAGTGAACAAGTCTAGCTTGCTCTCTAGCCTTTCTTTCTCTTCTCTAAGTGTGTGTCTCTCCCAATGGTTCCTTCCTCTATTTATAGCAAGGGGAACTTGAAATCATGTGCATGCAAGTCTTCATTGAACCTCCTTGCTTTAACTCTTTAATAATGAGAAAAGCTAGCTTTGTCCCACAAATCCTTCATCTTTAGACTTCTTTATTGAGTTCATATGAAATGAGGTGTTTCAATGTCGAAAATTAGGTCAAAAGTATGCCTCTTTCCTTGAATAATGGGTAAAGTTTCTGTTGATTGTGGCTGTTCCAAAACTCGAGAAATCGAAGAAGGGATCAATGACAGTGTCCGTGGGATGACCTCTGGAGCAGTTTACGGTTTTCGGCTCAAGTTAATCCGTTCGATGACGAGGATTGAGGCTTCGAGGGTCAAGATTGAAGCTTGGAGGATCAAATCCCAACCCATCTAGTGGAGCATAACCGATCAAACTGCTCCCAAGCGGTTTCTACAGAAGTTGGGGATGTTACTAAACACACTACAAAAACTGGTCTGTTGTAGCCAAGTGTGTGTGTTGAACGATCAATAACTTGCGAACGAGAGAGTTTGAGAGCTTGATGTAAACATAAAAGTTAGAGAGGAAGATCTGATTTTGTAATCTCAAAGGTGGAATCAATAAAAATTCTCTGTTCGGATCGTGAACATAGGCTAAAGTTGAAGCCTAACCACGTTAAAAGTTGTGTTCAGATTTAACATTTCTTTTGCTGTTTTTCATTTTGATCGAGCTTGATATCGAATCCCTCGATATTAAGGACACACATACACGAAACTACGTCTAAATACGAATCTAGGTTGGCCTAACAACAAGTGGTGCGATGAGCGTGGATCGACGCGCGATCGAAGAAATGGCCGCTACCAGATTTGACATGGAGAAGTTCAATGGCGACAACAATTTCAGCTTGTGGAAGATTAAAATGAAGGTGTTGCTCGTCCAGCAAGGACTCGAAGAGGCTATCAAAGAGGAGAAGGACTTGACACCCACTGAGGTGGCGCCGGAAATCATGAAGTTAATGGGGGAAAAGGCACTTAGCGCAATCGTCTTAAGCCTCGGCAACAAGGTGCTTAGAATGGTCTCGAAGGAGTCTACACCCGATGGTCTATGGAAGAAGCTCGATGAGCTTTACACGGTGAAGACTTTGGCCAAGAGACTTTATCTCAAGCGAGCCCTATATTCATTTCGAATGCAAGAGGGCCGCATAGAAGATCAAGTGGACATATTCAACAAGATGATCCTTGATCTGGAAAATGCCGATGTGGTGATCGAGGAGGAAGACAAGGCGTTATTGTTGCTGTGCTCACTACCTAAGGGATTCACGACGTTCAAGGAGACGCTGCTCTATGGGTGGGACGTGCTCAAACTTGCAGACGTACTGACGACGTTGAGTTCAAGGCAAATCAATCAAAAGGGAATCTGAAAATGCACACGATTCGGGCAAGCTTCTAACCGTGAGGTTTCGATGACCTTGAGGCTGCATTCGGGCAAAGAGAAGGTGCTCGAAGAAGTGAGATTCGTTCTTGTGATGAGAAGAAACTTAATCTCGGTTGGGACATTGGATGACCTTGGATATTCGACCAAAACCGACGATGGAAAAATCAAAATCCTAAAGGGCTCGAAAGCTGTATTTAAAGGGTTCAAACGTAATGGTATTTACGTGCTAAATGGCTACGAAATCTCGACGAGGGACAGATGCGTGAAGAAAAACCAAGCGAGGTTGGAGAAGCTTTGTCTCGAGGTGGAGCAGCCGTGCAAAGAACATAAAAATTCAGAAATTCAAGACGTGACTCTTGAAGATGAGATTTCTGCGACAAGCGTGTTCGACGAGGTAACTTCGTCTAGTGAGACTTTCAACGCTGTTATTAAATCAAAGAATAACAGGGTGGTCAGCTGCAAATGGCTCAACAAGGGGTGCCATGAAGCTGGGAACAAGACAGACTCAACGAAGGAAGCCAAAATCAAGAAAGCGAAAGGCATAAGCTCAAGATCAACTTCGACCAAGTGTATTCTGGGATGGTTGAAGTTGGGTCTGAGCTCTAACACCCTTTGAGCTAAAGGGGTGGAGGAATCACATGTTCGAATGAAGATCAACGGATTCAAGATGAAGTGCATTTCAGAAATTGGATCGAATGTCTGCAAATTCGAATGGTGATCGAAGAAGGAACTTGGAAACAAGTTGTGTTGCTTAGGTGCTGTTATGAAGAGTTATTGTATCAAGGTGGAGATTGTTGATTGCAGCTGTTCCAAAACTCGGGAAATCGAAGACGGGATCAATGACAGTGTCCGTGGGATGACCTCTAGAGCAGTTTATGGTTTTCGGCTCAAGTTAATCCATTCGATGACGAGGATTGAGGCTTCGAGGGTCAAGATTGAAGCTTGGAGGATCAAATCCCAACACATCTAGTGGAGAATAACCGATCAAATTGCTCCCAAGCGGTTTCTACAGAAGTTGGGGAAGTTACTAAACACACTACAAAAAACTGGTTTTTTGTGGCCAAGTGTGTGTGTTGAACGACCAATAACATGCGAACGAGAGAGTTTGGAGCTTGATGTAAACACGAAAGTTAGAGAGGAAGATTTGATCTTGTAATCTCAGAAAATGGAATCAATAAAAATTCTCTGTTCGGATTGTGGACGTAGGCTAAAGTTGAAGCCGAACCACATTAAAAGCTGTGTGCAGATTTTACATTTCTTTTGCTGTTTTTTATTTTGATCGAGCTTGATATCGAATCCCTCGATATTAAGGACACACATACACAAAACTACGTCTAAATACGAATCTAGGTTGGCCTAATTCTCAACAGTTTCGACCATGAAGAGACAAGTTAGGTAAGAGTCGTATGTATTTTGTTTGACCTCAAACACGGCCTTGAACACGGCCATGTGAATTGCTTCCGCTCAAATCTTGCTCTCTGCCAAGCAACACGGCCTCAAACATGGCCATGTTGATTTCTGGGCTCAAACTAAAGCTTTCGAATCTCAGGGCAGTGTTGATTTCAGGGCTGCTTCGGATCTTCAACATGGCTTCGAACATGGCCATGTTACCGCACAGTAAAGTAGCAGTTCAGAATTTAATATCTCACGATCTAGACCTCCAAATTCAAATCTTTATGGTCAGAACCAAGATCAACGAGTACTCAATCTTGAGTTAAATGTTTTGCTCCACTGGACAACGTTTACCCCCTCATCTATTAGGAATCCAAAACTGTCGCAAAACTTGGAAATCATGCACACACGGCTTGAATGTGAAGGAGCACGGCCATGTTGATGGATTTGGCTGAAGGATTTGATTGCTGCTATGGAACACGGCTTGAACTCTTTGTAAACATGGCCGTGTTGATTTCGAAACATCATTATTTGAGCTGCGGCGATCTTACATGGCTTCGAACATGGCCGTGGTGGTTCACTGAAAAATGGCATGAAGTTAAAAAATTAATATCTCACAATGTAGACCTTCAAATGCAAATCCCTTTTGTGAGATTTAATATCATTAAGTCTTCTAGTTACTCTCCAAATTTCAGGCCTATTGGTCAACTTTTTCCTTTTATTCTATGAGACATACTAAACTGCCGCAAAACTGTCAAAAATGCTGTAAAATCACAATTAATTATCAAATTTATCATGAAAACTCCATTTTAACTTGCAAATACTTCAATTATAATACATATAAACGTATATAGGTGTGTATATTTTTTGAAATAATATAATATATATAGGTGTGTATATATATATAATATATTAAAAATTTTAGAGTTTCGGTATTCGGTATAATCGGTATACCTAATTTTAAAAACTTTCATACCATTACCGTACCGAAAATTTTCGGTACGGTATCATACCTTACCAAAAATTTCGGTATACCAAAATTTTCGATATTTTCGATACGATTCGATACGATAAGGACGGTATTTCGGTATTTCGGTATTTTTCCCCAGCCCTATACACATGTACTATGACCAATGTTTTAAAAAGCGTGTTGCGCACTGCGTCGCGTTTTTGTTCCAACAGCGTGTAGCGTAAATAGCATTGCGTATTGCGTGAGTATTTCGAACAAGCCAATTTTAATAAAAAAAAATAACATCTATACTATTTATGTCTCATATTTAACAATATATATTATATATCTATAAATTAAACACACATATCTTTACATACACTATTTTTTCTAATTAAAAATAATTTAAATATCAAAATATATAAGATATATATGTCATTTTCGTGATCATAAAAAAATAGATAAATTAGACGTGATTATTTATTATTATACATAACTCACCTAATGTAAAGATGATTTCCAAATTTAATAAGAATATGTAATAAAATTTAAAATCAAAAAGAAAATTATTATGAATAAGTTTTGTTGGAATAGGCGTCTGCCACTTGATTTTTATTTATATCTCGAAATTCGCTACATATCACATCACCTTTCACCTCCTTTGAAACAAAATAATAAATAAATTAAAAAGGGCCGCTTTTTCTATTACGCGTTGGAGCGAAATGATGAAAAAAAAACGCTATAGCGCGCCTCGAATCGCGCAATCCAACGCTTTTTAAAACAATGACTATGACTAAGTCAACATGCAAATATTTCACTTTGCCCATGAGGTTTCTAAATTCTCAATTTAGTCCCTCAATTTTAAGTAGTAAAATAATTAAATCCAATCTAATTATTTTTATTAAAATTGAGCCTCACTTAGTTAATTAATTAAGCACTTAAGACAATCTTAAGTCCTAATTATTTCCGTGACCGTCACCGGAATTTAACTAAATCGTCGACACCTCGTATCAACTATGCCACTACCTCAACGAATCTCATTCGTTAGGTTCTATAGAAAAGCCCGCCGTTTTCGTTCAAGTTCATTACCATTTTTAAGCGCGACTCTCTAGGTCCGTCTCAACTGGCACGGGAGGAATCCGTGAGTCCCGGTATTCGCCTAGCCAATCCCGCGGTACCGGACAGATCCCAGTTGAGAACGAATTTTGATCCAATTGAAATTCGGGCGAACCGACTATAGTGTATACATTTAAATACATCTTACGCCTTTCACGTGCGTCCCGGTTAGGTGAGAGCCATGTAAATGTCAAACTCACTAACCCAACTCTATGTTATAATTGAGACCCAACCGATTATTTAAACTCTGCTCCGTATCTAATACGAGCGAGCTTTCCAAGCTTCGGCCGAAGGCTTTACAATCGTCGTTCTCCAATTACCTCATAAGACGTTAACCTATACGAATATAGGCAGTGAATCCCGATAGCAGTCAAAGCCCGGCAATCACCTCCGTAAAGTCAGTTGCGTTTCGTCGCTGGCCCGTGTCCCATTTCCGAACACTTGCGGACCTAGCCAACTAGCGACAAACCGAAATCGCGAAAGCAAATCCGTCAGTGACCCTATCGGTCTGAGGCTGCTTTAGTCATTCGTTCAATCATTGACAACCTAGTCATGTGATCGAGACGAATACGAGCCGAATGTCCGAATACGCGATCTCTTCGATCACCGATATCTCCATCACGACCCACAACCTCTCAGGTAATCGGTGACACTACCGATACTATGTGGTCGTCAATGAATAAGTCATATTCGGATATCTAGTCACCCACCTAGAATCCTTAGACTTATGGACTTTGTATTTAATGCTGAGATTAAGGACTGTCCGGTGTCTCCTCCCTCGTCCCCACGAGAATCAGACGTCCAACTCAAACATTCGGGTGTTATTTATTTATCGCACCGCCAGATGCCAAGCAGACTTTAAATTCGGTAAATAAATGATAATGCGTTTATTATAATGAAAATAATATTCACTACTTTATTTTAACAGTATATACAATAAAACTGTCTATCGACCTATACATCATTGTGCGCCCAATACTATTCCTAGTCTATTTTCGGCTACCATCTCAACGATTTTTGTGATTTATGTTTATCAATTTTTTCTGTAATTAGCATCCATAGATGCCTCGGTTTATAAGACATATCAGGGTTAACGAGTTCTGCTTCATCCTTATTCGATCTGCAACACGGTGTTTTACCCAAGTTTTAATAGATATGCGTTTCGGTCGGATGTTGAAGACGATGGCATTTTCAGCGTAATTGTGGCAAAATTATGAGGGTGAATATGTCATTTCTCGTCTAAATGGTTTTTTTTCTCTAACTATTTCAAAAAGTTGATCCTTATCAGCAACCCAAACGTAAATAGGGTCTGGACCCAATTTAAAAGTATAAATAGGGCATGATCCTAAATTAACCCTTTTTTATATCTCTAATTTCATCAAATACTAATCCATAAAATAACATCACATTCTCTCCATGAAGCATCGCGAGGGCAAAACTGTCAACTATTATTTCAGAATGAAATCAAGGGGGGTTATACGGAGATTTCACTCGAACGTCAAATCAATGTGAAAAGGCGGGAACGAGATTGAAAAGGACATTTATTGATGAGATCGATCACTGTTTGTAGCAATTAGGGTTTCTTGGTAGAATCTTGGATTTGAGTTTTCCCGCCGAATTTGGAATCGAGTGTTTAGGTGTGGAGTGCGGGCAGAAGATCGTTTATTGATGAGAATATGGAGAACGTGAGTAGAGAAGATATTGTGGAGCGTGTAAAAGATTTGGACTGTGTTGGAAAGGGTGAAGAGACTGAAAAGGATGCAAACGTAAACTCTTGTGAGGAAGAGGATGGTAAACAAATGGAAACTGAAGAAGGTGTAAGCTTTATAGGTGAGGAAGTGAACAGAGCAGATGATGAAAGTAGCGGCGGCCGTAGCCTGAAAGCTCCGCGAAAGGCGAGTTCGAAAGCTATGGAGATGATTAAGGAGGTAAATCAGAAAATGTTTAACCGTAAGGACGAGTTTCGGGTGAGGAGAGACAGACGAAAGAAGAAGGAAATGATGGTGGAGAGTATTGTTGGGCAAGAGAAAAATGAAAGAAGTGATAAAGGAGAGAATGGTGGGGGAAAGAAGAACACTTTGAGAAAGGGGAGTGAGAAAAGGTCGAAGAACGTGGTGGGACGTGGTGAACAGGGAGAAGAAGTGAGAAATGAAATAAAACAAGGGGCTTGCAAGAGAAAACCTTCGAATGATGAGAAAGAAGATGAGATTAGTGGAGAATCTGAAAAATATGATGATGTAGATAGAACGCGGGAGTGTAGAAAACGTAGAAAAATCAAAGGAAAGAGTGAAGGCGCGTGTAAAACAGAGAAAATAGTGAGGGAGAGGGTAGTATCAGGGAAAAAGCCATTGAAAGATCACGTGGGAGGTTATGAAGTAGGGGATACAAGATATAAACTTAGGTGTAAGAAGAAAGATGGTCAAGACATACCAGCGAAGGCCAAGAATGGAAAGAGACTCTACAAAAATGTATGTGACACCTGTAAAGATCCCGCTGTTTGTTTCAGCTTTTGGAACTTAGCTTATGTTTTTGTTAGTTAAGTGTGTACTTGCGTGGCTATATTTTTAATGTCACCTTGATTTTTAGGGAGCAGAGGAGTGTAACATGTGCCATCAGTGCCAGTATAGTACCAAGGAGCGAGTTATCCGATGCACGAGGTGTAAATCCAGGCGATATTGTGGTCAATGCATCAAAACATGGTATTTGAACATCACGAGTTTGTGAATTTTGGTTTAGAAATGTCATCGTTAAATGTTGTATTGTTATCTCTTTTTTCATGTTCTGGAAGTTTTTTTCTTCAGGTATCCAAATATGTCAGAAGAAGATTTTGCTATAGCTTGCCCAGTTTGCTGTAGTAACTGCAATTGCAAGAGTTGTTTGAGGCTGGAAGGACCAATGAAGGTTGATCTCTTAAATATAACTTCTGTTGTTTTTTTCCTGAAGCCATCTTTTTTGCGTTTGGCATTTTTTTATTTTCATTGTTAAATTTATTCTCTTTTTATTTTGATACCTTGTCTTATGCCTTTTCTGCTTGTATACATGCTCCTAGAACTTGGTCAAGCAGGGCCCAGAAATCGGAGATGAAGAAAAAATTAGACATTCCAGATATATTCTGCGTATTCTGCTACCGTTTCTGAAGGAGATTAATGAAGAACAGTTGGTTGAGCTTGAAATGGAGGCCAAGATACAAGGCATTTTCTCAATCAAAGTTGGATTTATTTTAATTCCCAATTTTCGAGTTCTGATTTACTAAGACTAAGTGGTTTTCTTCAGGATTGTCTGTTTCAGAAATAAAACCCCGCAAATCAGCCTGCGCTAGAGATGAACGAATATTCTGGTATGTATTAAAACCTTAATCATTTATCCAGTTCCAGACACATGTTTAAATTTTATTTGATCTTTTTATTTGTGAATTTGTGTAGTGACAACTGTAAGACATCTATATTCTATTTCTACCGAAGCTGCCAAAGTTGTTCCTACGATTTGTGCATCACTTGTTCCCAAGAGCTTCGAGAAGGGCACCTTCAACTTCAAGGTGGTAAAGTAAAAGCCTTGATGGAATATGTAGATCACGGACCTGATTACTTGCATGGTGGGAAGCCTAGAGATAATACATCAAGTACAAATATGCTAACTACAGATATGACTGAGGGTATCACGGTTAATTCCTCTGTATCATCTGAGTGGAATTCTACAGAAAATGGAGTAATCCCATGCCCAAATATCACGGGGGATTGTGGTGGTGGAAATTTAGAACTTCTGTGCATGCTTGATAATACTGTCTCAGAGCTGCTGAAGAAAGCAGAAGAGTTATGTAAGACTGATGAATTTTCCGAAGCCCTTGAGCAGAGATGCTCGTGCCTGAACACTGGTAGTTATTGTAAAGCGGCTTGCAGAGAAAACTCAGAGGATAACATCTTGTACTGTCCAAGAGCTAAGGACCTTAAGCCTGGTGATATGGAACATTTTCAATGGCATTGGTCTAAAGGTGAGCCTGTGATGGTTAATAATGTGCTTGAAACTGCTTTCGGACTGAGCTGGGAACCCATGGTTATGTGGCGCGCATTTCGTCAAATATCTCATAGGAAACACGGAAATCTCCTTGGGGTAACTGCTATAAATTGCTTGGACTGGTGTGAGGTGAGATTTTCCGTCTATGTTGTACACTTCTACACCTTTATGTAAAGATGGCTACTCTACAATTTGTCGTGAATGCACTTAATATCTGTCATGCTTGGTGGCCCCATTGATCAACATCACAACTTATGTTGAGTTAAGGTGCTATTGTTTTTATTATATTTGCTGAAAGTATCTATTGCATTGCCTCCTTTGCATGCGCAGTTGAACTAGCATTATTAGTTTATTGTTTTTGAACGTGATGAGTGAATACAGGTGAATCCTATGTAAATAATTTTTTTTTAAAACGCTCCGACCTCTGTAAATACTAGAGAATCCTCCTAAAGTTGCATATTCTTTCAACACAGTTTCCTTTATCAGACAAAACTAATCTCGTTGGTCTTTCACTGATAGATGTATGACATGCAGGGCGACATAAATGTCCACAAGTTTTTCAGCGGATATTCACAAGGCTTTGTTGATAATGATGGTTGGCCTATGATCTTAAAACTCAAAGATTGGCCTCCTTCTAACCTCTTTGAGGAACGACTACCTCGCCATGGGGCAGAGTTTATTCATTGCTTGCCTTTCAAAGAGTATACACATCCTCGAGATGGGTACTTAAATCTTGCAACTAAGCTTCTTGAGGGTACGCTTTTGCCAGATATGGGGCCAAAAACATACATTGCCTATGGTGTTTTTCAAGAATTGGGACGTGGAGATTCTGTAACTAAACTGCATTGTGATATGTCTGATGCAGTATGTTTTTGTCCTCGATGCATTACTTTCATCTAATTGATTGCTTTTATGTTATCGTTTGTTTGTTGATAATCAGTATGTTGCTGTTTAGGTGAATGTCTTAATGCATGAAGAGGCAGTTCCTTTGAAGCCACACGTGCTTGCCACTATAAAGAAGCTGCAACGGAAGCATAAGGCACAAGACGATGAGGAACTACATGTTAAAGAACCTACTTTACAAGAAAATCATGAAAATGGTTCTCGTCGTAGTAATTCTTTTGAAAGATTCAAAATCCCTTTTGAGAAGTCATGAATATGAAAAAACTGTTGATCATATTTCTTCTTTTTTGACAGCTTCTGAAACATGCAAAGTAGGAGACAAGGAAGAGTTTGTAATAGCTACACCAGATAATACCACAGAACCTGACGGTGGAGCGCTCTGGGATATATTTAGGAGGGAAGATGTACCAAAATTAGAGGAGTATGTGAGGAAGCACTTCAAAGAATTTAGGCACATACACTGCAATCAGTTGCCTGGGGTAATGTTTTATTTCCTACAATGCCTATTTATTAGAGTAGAAGCAAATACACGTTTTACAAACATAAAGCCAAGTTGGACTGTGATTGAAGTGGTTGATGTTGATTCTCTTATTCCCTTCTCACACCTACTATGTCTTTTGTAGCGTTTTGTTTATTAGTTGAGTACCTAAGCATCATGACGCATTTCAATAGTAGTATTTGGACAGCCTTTGTTAGTTAAAAGTCCTCATGCATGGTAGAAGGTTTGATATAGTTATTACAACTTCTATCTACAGGTCATCCACCCTATACACGATCAAACTGTTTACTTGACTATGGAGCATAAGAGGCGACTCAAAGAAGAATATGGTTTCTCTTCCCTACTTATTCTGGTGAATTTTACACCTGCTACAGAAGTATATGTTAAATGATCGTTTGTGCTCATATCATATAGGGATTGAACCATGGACCTTCACTCAGAAACTAGGAGATGCCGTACTTATACCTGCTGGTTGCCCCCACCAAGTTAGGAATTTAAAGGTTTTGCTCTCTTCCTTATCAATTATTTTCGGTTTATCAGCCTCACTATTATTATGTTTATTTTTTTCTGTTGTCTTCCTCCCCCTCCCCCCCAGTCTTGCATAAAGGTAGCCCTCGACTTTGTCTCGCCAGAAAATGCTCAAGAATGCCTTCGGCTGACCAAGGAATTTCGTGTTCTTCCACAAAACCACAGGGCCAAAGAAGATAAACTAGAGGTATGTTTTACATATCATTAGAGTTGTGTTGTGTTGATGTTTTTGGCCAATGTTAAAATATATTTATTCGCTAGAAATCTTTCCCATGTGTGAAGAAGCTTCTTTTAAAAAGACTTCTGTTATGTTATTTAAAAAGGTGAAGAAAATGATCCTTCATGCAATGGCTAATGCTGCAGAGGAACTTGAGAAACTTCAAGGAAACAGTTGGACATGGTAAGTCTTTCTCTCCTATTTTCTTCCTTTCTGTCAAACTTCGTATCAAACATGCTTCACTTCGCGCTTTGTCCAATCAATATGTGGTCCTTTCTTCTTGTTCTATTGTCATCGTCAATATCTATTTAAATATCGACCATTTATGTGGAATTTGGAGGCATGCATGAAATCTGTAAGCTATTAGTAGGGATTACCTGAAGGTTTTGTATAGGAAACTAGAATTGTTAACTTAGGGATTGATATGTGAGCTCAAATTCTCATCATTTTTTCCCCTTTAATCAAATGCGAAAGATTATTTGCCCACTTTGGTAGTGTTTCACAATTCGTCGAAAGTCTGAAGCTCTTTGTTGGAGCGAAGGCAATCGACTCGAGCAAGGGTGAAAATATTTATCGATAGGCCGATATCTGTTCTCTAGAGACAACTCTACCAAAACCGCTTCCGAAATATACCATATGCTCCATTCATATCATAGTCTTTGATGAGTCGAAAAAATCATCCGCCTCAATATTGCGTTCGAACAAATCGTTCGTCTAAGCATCCTTCGTCGAATCTCTGCAAGACAAAACACATTAGAAGGGCACACTTTGTTGCTGCCGATGCCCTTTCGATGCTCAAGTCAGTTCCTTTGTTTTGAATAGAGCTGAAAGTTCAGGCACGCCAGCCTGTCCGGCCCGGAATGAGTGGGCTGCCCGACTGTTAGCGGGCTGGGTTGGGCTGGCCCGAAATTCTACGTAGACCCAACCGTCGGGCTAATGGGCCTATATTTTTGTTACGTTTTTATTTTAATATCTTTTTTAAAAAAATTAAATATTTTTGGATTATTATTATACCCAGTATTACAAATATACAGCAAATAGAAAATCTTATATCCCACAAATTCAGCAAAAAATATTATTTTTACTACTTATCAAATTGAATTTTATAATATTATATATACAATGGGCCATATTTGGCCCGCGGCCTGTCAACCTGGCAAGCCTGATGGGTTGGGCCAATAGGCCTGATCATATATCGGGCTCATCAAAATACAGCCGAAATCCTTTTTTTAGGGCCAGGCTGGCCCTTGGGCTCTGGCCCAAATTTTCAGCTCTAGTTTTGAACGATAAATTCAAGAATCATTTGTCGTCTGAGCTTTATTGAACTCTACAATATCACGAAAAAAACACATTAGAAGGGCGCGCTTTGCTGTTGGCAATGCTCTTTCGATGCTCGAGTCGTTTTTAGACGTATGAATCGCATGCAATTGGGTTTGAAGTCGAATTAAGAAAACTGCATAAGAAAACACAGAGTTTACGTGGTTTGGCTCTGTTCTTTACCTATTTATAACAATGGGAGGTCTTGAAAATCTTGGTCTTCTATTCATTACAGTTTCCACTTGCATTTTAGTGATCACAACTCCACACAATCACTATATTTGAGACCTCCAATTCAAGATGGAATGCATAGAACAATCGATAGGTGGAAAGTCGACGTGAATAGATGTGTAAGGTTGTACAATAAGTCTTGGATCTGTTCTCACGATGCATTGCCTTTGCAAGAGATTAGACGAAGTTCTAAAATTGAATTGAAGGAGCAACAAATAGGGTGTAGACTAAAGGTTGAATAAGATACAAAATAAGCTGATAACCTAAACATAAGTGCACAAGTTAAAGGAGGTTCATATCTGAGTAAAGCATCCCACCTCCATTTGGCAGATTTAAAGAAATGGTAATTGCAGTTTAGTTTTCATCTTCTGACTACTTCACTAAAGCCCCTATACTTTCAAATTTTGCCAATTGAATTATAGAAAGTATGTTTAAGATCTTCTCGACAATCAATTAGCCCGTTTTTGGTGGTCTTGTTCGCAAGAAGTTTCTATATCCTCATGCTATACTTTTTTTTTAACTTCTCCAAGTCTTGTAATGGGTCCAATCAGGAATTCTCACCTTTCCTTTCTCGTTTCAGTATCCCTTAAAATGTATCTTGTAGATTGTTTAAGTGTTAAACTTCCTTCGTAATCTCGGTTTTCTCGTAAATGTGAGGAAGAACGAATGAGTGAAAGAGAGCTTGTACAAATATTGCTATTGCGAACGGTTTAACTCATGTAGTTGTATTAATATTGTGTGAAAAAAATCTGCTAATTTCGTTTATTCACTTCGATCTCTGTTTCTTTCTGAATTGGAACATCATGGTTTTCTTTTATTTTTCCTTTCAGGTTTCCAGAGGTTTGAATCAATTGCCTTTTTTTGGACATGGTTTTCTGCTTCTTCTGATGAACTTCTTTTGTCTTTTTGGGACTGTTAAGAAACTGATATATGCGTTCAAGACTCTATGACAGAGCAAAACATTGATATGCATAGAGAATCTTTTGAATTTCATAACGTTAACGGTGTCATTCTACGATTACCTATGTGTTCAATTTCATTTACATGCCTCGGATTATGTTAAACAATCTCTGCAAGTGAAATGCATTTGTTAAACGTACGACATGTATGAATTTATCTTTGTTGGATGCACTTCTAATGATATTTCTTCCTTCAAACGGAAAGCAAATAAAATTACAGCAAGCACTATTTGGTAATACTCAAAGGGAAAAAGAGAAACTACAGGGAAAAACAATGCTCAAAACAAATAACATTCAAACAAAAAGAACTGAAAATTCCATTATACATCTGATATCAACTCTACTGTTCATTTTCTTCGACTTCAAAGACCTTTATCTTCTTCCAAAAGAGCACTCTTACATGAAGAGACAGAAAACTTCCAAAACACACATCCACAAATCTTTATTCACTAAGGAAAAAAAAAACTAACTGTCCCATCAATTCGAATTCAGCAACGAAGACGCCGAGAAGCTCGATTCCCCGCTCTTCGCATAAAACCTCTTCAAAGCGCCCGCCGACGAAGACGAAGTCCCTCCATTTCTTCCCTCAATCTTATTACCGCCTTTTCTCATCGCATCGACTTTCGAACCCCCGCAAATTCCCTCGTCCCTCTCCTGCCTAATCTCCTTGAGCATCGCCGCGACGTCTTTCATGGTCGGCCGATCTTTGGGATTTTGCTGCACGCAGAGCATCGCAACTCCCAAAGTTTGCACCATTTCTTGAACCTCCTCGCTCGGCCTCAACCGTAGGCTCGGGTCCAAAATTTCGGACGCGGGTCGACCCCTCTTTCGGCTCACGACCCAATCCACGATGTGTGGCCCGTCGGGCACGGTCGGGTCCATGGGACGTCGGCCCGTCAGTACTTCGAGCATCACCACTCCGTAGCTGTACACATCGCTCTTCTCGGTGATCTTCATCATGTATCCGTACTCTGTACACAAAATTACGACATTAGTACGTAAAACACTGTGCCTGTTTGGTTGGCCGGTTTATATATAGAAGAGCTTAAATTAGTAAGGTTTATACGAAACTAATTAATATGCATACAATAAATGTGTGTTTGGTTGGTGGATTTAGATAAACACATGTTTGGTTCATTTCGACTTATATGCTGAGTACGTAATTTCTCTATTTCTATTAAACCTATAAAAAAATAACTGAAAAAACTAACCGGGCGCGATGTATCCGTAAGATCCCGCGAAAGTATTCGAGGAGCGCGTGAAGTCTCCCTCCCCGACGAGCTTGGCGAGCCCGAAATCAGCGATATATGGCTCGAAATCGAGCCCAATCAAGATATTGTTCGCCTTGACGTCCCTATGAACGATCGGCGGCACGCAGTCGTGGTGTAGGTAGGCCAACCCTTGAGCCGAGCCCAATATGATTCGGTACCTAACGTCCCAATCCAATAAGAAATTCCCGCCTCCGCCCTTCTTCTCGTGCAGGAGGCTCCCCAGGCTACCGTTGGGGACGTAATCGTACATCAACAACCTCGTATTCTTACTCCAACAACACCCCAAGAACCTAACTATGTTCTTGTGCCTCACCGATCCGAGCGTTCTTAGCTCCGCCGAAAACGAATCCCTAACTCCGCCCGCAAGGGCAAAACGGTCAATTTCATTTTCCCGACATAAATTATTCTCATTACCACCGAGCGTCGGAGATAGCTTCTTCACCGCGATAACTTCTCCATTTTCGAGCTCGGCACGATAGACCGTCCCCGAGCAACCCTTGCCTATCGCGTTCGACTCCACCAGGCAACTGAGCACCTGGTCGACCGAAAAGTTGAGCTTTTGGAAGGGCGTAATCGTCCAAGAAAACAACTCCTTCCCCATCTCGGAATCCCTGTCGACCTCCCTCGTTTTCCCGACCCTCAAAACAGCCAAAATCCCGAGAAATCCCAACGCCACCGCCGCGACGGCGAGCAGTACGATGGCCATTTTTAGCCTCCACGATTTCCTCGCTCGATGGGAAATAGCGCCGTTTTCCGCCTCCAAAAAGCACGAATCTCGGGCGTTATTACCGCACAATCGTTCGTTTCCCTCGAGCTCGGCGGGCGACATCTGTCTGAAGAGCTTATTGTCGGGGAGAAATCCCGAGAAGTTGTTGTAAGAGACGTTCAACGATACTAAGTTTACGAGGCTCGAGAGGGGCGTAAGACCCCCTATTAGCCTATTGTGGGATAGGTCGAGCACGGAGAGCTTGTCTAGGGCAACGATCTCGGGCGGGATTTCGCCGGTCAGCTGGTTCCAGCTCAAGTTCAGGGCGATCTCTAGGGCTTCGATTTCGAAAAGCTGCCCGGGAATTTCCCCATCGATGCGATTATGGCTCAAATCGAGCAATTGGAGCCTCGAACACCGCCCTAGGGTTGTCGGGATCTGCCCAGAAAGAGAATTTGCCCCGAGCAAAAGCCTGTTTAGGGAAAAGAGTTCCCCGAAGCTGCCCGGGATTGGGCCGGTCAGCTGATTCGTAGAGAGGTCTAACACTTCGAGCTTGCTGAGGTAGGACAAAGAATTAGGTAAATCTCCGGCCAAAGAATTCCCAGACAAGCTCAGCATTTGAAGCTCTTTGCAGCTGCTGATTTCTTCAGGCACTGATCCACTTATGTGATTGTAAGAAAGATCGAGGAATCTTAGGTTTGTAAGAAGGCCGATTTCTTTAGGTATTCCGCCTCCTATCTTATTCCCAGAAAGCCTCAGCCTTGAAAGGGACGAACATTCGCCTATTTCAGAAGGGATTTCGCCGGAGATATCGTTGTCGATCAGCAGAAGCTTCGTTAAATTCTTGATCTGAAAAATCCCAGGCGGCAAAACGCCCGTTAAGGCGTTTCTTGATAGGTCCAAAGCTTGGAGGCTCTTACAACCTCGTAAGCTCTGAGGAATGCTTCCTTCTAACTTGTTGTCCCAGGCGAAGAAGATTTGCAGCTGAGATAAGAACCCTAGCTCGGCCGGAATTGGGCCGGCGAGTCGATTCCCGTCGAGCTGAAGCTGAACCAAGGCGGTCGCATTGGATAGAACCGCAGGGATCGAACCAGAGACATTGTTGCTGCTTAGCATGAGCTCTTCGAGGCTCGTAAGGTTCGCAAATGAGTCGGGGATGGTCCCAGTTAGTGCGTTCATGGAGACGTCGATGACTTTAAGGTTCAGACAGTCGCCGATCTCTGTAGGGATGGGGCCCACGAAGTTGTTCTGCCATAGAAGAAGCTTTTCGAGCTTTTTAAGGTTTCCCAGCTGACGTGGAAGCTGGCCGGAAAGGTTATTCTCGTACAGGTACAAGTCGACGAGCTCCGTACAGTTTCCGATCTCGGCTGGGATTTCGCCGGAGAGCATCGTAGTGTAAAGGGAAAGAACTTGGAGATTCTTCAACCTTCCCAGGGAAGGAGGGATATTGCCTGAGATCTTCGTCTCTGCCAAGCCCAAGACTTGTAAGCTTTCGCAGTTTGAGATTTCGTCTGGGATTTCGCCATTGATGTCCTCATTACCGCCAGCTCTGAAGCTCTGTAATAATGGAAGATTTCCGAGCTCTTTAGGTATGGCGCCGCTAAGCCTATTGTCGAATAGTAGTAGGGTTTTCAGGCTATTACAGCTTCCAAGCTCGCCTGGGATTTTCCCCGTGAGCTGATTAGAGTATAGGGATAGTACTTCGAGGTTCTTGAGGTTGCCTATTGTCGTCGGAATTTCGCCGACGAGGCTATTTGAGCTTAAGTCGATGGTTGTAAGGGATGAAACGTCGCCGATCTCAGGTGGGATTTCGCCGGTGAGATTAGAACCTGAGATTATTAGGGTTTCTAGGGAGGCCATGGCTGAAAGATTAGTAGGAAATGGTAGGTTTAGAGGGGTAGAAAGTGTATTAATTTCCTTTACAAGGTTGTCTGAATTGCACTTGATGAACAACCATGAACATGGATTTGCATCGCTCGATTTCCAGTTAGATAGTGCAGAGATGTTCGAAGAAGAAGACGTTTGAAGCCATGAGTATAGTACGATGACTTCAACGTTGCTCGAATTATAAGCATGGACGACGACGACGGCATTTTGAGGTTGTAATAACAAGAAGAAGATGATCATCAGAGAGGAGCAATAGAAATCTTTGGTGGTGGTGGTGGCTAAGTTCAAGAATCGCCTCGACATTGGCATTGTTTTTTTTTTGTTTATCGGCCTCGAATTCAAGAAAACACTACACACATATACACACAGAAGCAAAAAGAAAGAGACACTGTTATGGAGTTTCGTGGAGTTTTTGGCTCGCTCGAGGAGCTTTGTTTTTCTTTGGAATCGATTAACGAGGGAGTGTTTTTAATTTTAGAGAAGTTGCATGGGAAAAAAATACGAAGGATTGAAAAAGAAATAAAAGAACTTAATGCGGGTTGAATAGGATATTGTTTTTGGTCATATTATATTTGCTAGATATGTCGGAAAGTTACAAAATAAGATACGTGGGAATTATTAAAGAAATTGATAGTGGAGCTATTATTAGTACTACACACCATTATTTTTCTTTCTTTCTTTCTCGGGATTCTGTGTTCCGTGGTTTCTGCAATGACGTGTAGTTTATGTATATCACTATATTCACTACATATATTTAATATATGTATGTATATTGGGAATTAGATGATTTTGAGTTTTAAATTGGGGCATTAATGGATTTTTGCAGGGAAAGGGAGTCATATTACATGTGTAATTCATTGATTTCCTCAATATATTCAGCTTAGGTAAGTGGTTGTGCTTCGATAATTGGGACACAGCTGTGGGGAATATTATTAATTTTAGTGTGGTCATATCGTTTTATTACCGATTTGATTCAGTTGGGGAATATTTCTTAGGTTTAAGTTGTCCGTGTGCTCAAATTTGCTTAGATTCTATGATTATTATTACAGTGTGATGGATGAAATTACACAATATTGTTTATAGTCAAGGATCCATATTTGCTTTAAAATGATATGTGACGCCGTGTGGATCACTAAATTCCTTTTTGAAAAACTATAAGAATAATCAAATTTAAGATTAGAGTTGCAAAATTATTAATTCTGCACACTTAAATGTGCCATATAGTGTACAATGTATTATAATAATTGTAAACATTATCTAGATAAAAATAAAGGGGTAATGAGAATATGAAATGCTATGTAGTGGGTAATTTTCTTTCCATCATAATTTTTTTTAATTACTCTAAATTGACATACAGTTTATATCAAGTCTTGGGCTTAATAAAAGAGTATATATATGTGTGTGTTCAGGACAATTTACTTGTCAAGATATAATGGCATTGTGAATTTTGACAATCTATACAATTATACTAAGCCTGAAGGCTTGCTATAATAGGATTTTGTTATATAAGGGTTGCTATAAACCGTAAAAAAAAATAATAAAATAAAAAAACACCCAGTACCTCTATTTAATTACTTATTTACCACTCTAATTTTAATAAATTAATATTTACTTATGATAAATTAATTTTTTCTTTTTTATGTACTTATAATTAATTTATATTATAATTTATATTAAATATTTTAATTAAAATAAGATTAATATGATGTATTCATATGTTATTGCCATTTGCACTGGCGTTTGTGTATGCAAAAATTTGCAATATAGTCATATATTTATTTATATTTATAACTGACGTGGGTCCCTAAATCCCCGATTTTTAAGGCACATGCACGTGGGATTGCTCCTTTTAGTTCTTTAAAGGCCTTGTCTGATTTAACATAATGGTGGAAATAATTACATAAAACGTTTTTATTGAATTAATCACATTGACCAGAAAGCATTGTAGAACAATTAAATAAGTAAACAATACTGTAATTATAAAGCGGAGTTGCCTTGGGAACTTGAACCTATGGTATCAATCATCTAATCACTTGTATTGTCCTTTTTTACATGGTGAAAATACCATTCTTAATAAACACGCATTCGTATATTTAAATGTTCACACAGAATTTAGGTATCTTAACGAATTGCATATTACTACGTTTCTTCAACATTTTTTTTGTCTAATAATATGAAATGAATTATTGGATTATGTGCTTCTCCAAGATACATATATTTCTGTAGCATGAATGGCTTTGTCTCGGATTATTAGACTTTAGGCTAATGTTACAAAATCAGTCAATAAAGTTGAAAGCAGATTTCACCAAATCATCTTTATTTTCTTTGGTTTTGCAATTGTATAATAAATCACATCAATCGTTATTCTTGATATTTGTCACATACGGCCATTATTTTGTCATCTTTCGGCTCTCTGTCTTGCAATTTCGTCTACACTT
The DNA here is from genome assembly GCA_027422505.1 of Craterostigma plantagineum. Classification (NCBI taxonomy): domain Eukaryota; kingdom Viridiplantae; phylum Streptophyta; class Magnoliopsida; order Lamiales; family Linderniaceae; genus Craterostigma; species Craterostigma plantagineum. The sequence goes on from JAPQWV010000012.1 coordinate 20,779,587, forward strand.
GTTAGCAACTAGCAAGCATTTAATGTAGCATGAATGGCTTTGTCTTATCAAACACAGGCCTCAGCGTCGTCTTTCTCTCTCTAGCGAGTAGAGCTTCCTTTTCCTCTATCTTCACTGAAGGTGGATGGAACCTAAATTCCTTCTTTGATGGAGGCTGTGTTTAACGTTATCATTGTCCAAATCGTTACCATGCCGTCTATTTCTTTTCGTCTATGCAAATCAAGCCAAAGACCCAATCTACCCCAAACCTAATAAAAAAAAAAAAAATCCTTCCCTTGATAATAGTTAAATCAGAACTTTAACCGGTTTGTAACCCCTTTCTTGTTTTCCCTTTATTGCAGGAGCTGTCGAACGGTTGGAGAAAGAGTGAGAATGGACGGTATCCCTTACTTAGATAAGACAGAGGAAATAGCAGGTCTAATGAACAACATAACACTATCGGAGACAGAACGAGCTGGAGTGAAAGTGGAGGAAGCAGATGTTCTCAATAGTATAGAGGAATGCAGGCGAAGCATTGTAGGCAAGGTGTTTGGGGAAAAGCGTACAAGTTTTCTGGGACTTAAAAGCACTCTTCACAGGATCTGGCCGGTAAAAGAAAGTTTTCGGGTGGTTGAATTGGGGGATAATCTTTTTCAGTTCATTTTCCAAACTTTGGCTGATAAAAGAACAATCCTAGATGGCCGACAATGGACTTTTGATCAACATTATCTCATTATTAAAGACTGGGATGAGGAGGTGGTGCAAAAAGGAGAGGAGTTTCATCTTATCGAGATGTGGGTTCAAGTGTGGGGTGTGCCCAGACAATGGCAGTCGAGAGCAGCTGCTTTTAAAATTGGCAAAGTCTTCCCTCGCTGTTTGGATGTGATTCTATCGGATACTGGTGGAAATCGTGGATGCCATATCAAATTAAAAGTGACATTGGACCTGAACAAACCTCTTCCTAGAGGGACTTGCATGAAGCTAAATGAGGTTTCTCAGTGGATTATGTTCAAATATGAGCAGCTGGCAATGATTTGTTTCTATTGTGGAAGGTGGGTCACCAGGAGAAAATATGTGCTGAAAGAGCCAAGGCAGCGAAAATAGGCAATTTAATCCCTGGACAGTATGGAGAGTGGATCAAGGCAGAAACTACAAGAAAGAAAGCAGAGCCTTCAACTAAAGAAAATTATTCACACAATACTGAGAAAGATGAAAAGGTGGTGGACTCCCAGCTGGAGGAATACATCTCAGATACTCAAGCCCAACGTCAGGGCGATAACCTCAATCCTAATGAAGATAATGAAGAGAGAAATGCAGTTGACAATGTTAAAAACATACATACTCATGTTGTTGCAATTAAGGAGACTTCACAAAAACAGGACCAAGCTGAGGGAGTTACCAATTTGGAGCAGGATTTTATCATCAAACCAGCTGCCCTTTCAATGAAGGGCACTGGAGAAGTCGACAAACCGTGTGAATCTCATTTAATAGCAAGAAGTCCCCTGAAGGAAATTATTCAAACTCTCCAGCCAGCACCAAGAATCAAGACCTATAAGATTGGGAAGAAGAGGCAAAATGGGACGATTAGTATGGATTATGAGCACTCTCAAAAGGAGCAGCCCATCCATAAGGAGCCAATTGTAGGCCTAAAAAGAAGCAGGGAACTGAAGGAGAATGTTATTCAAGAAGGGGAGCAGAATATTATCTATAAGAAGAAGAAAGATTCAGAAACCTGGGATCAACATCTGAAGGTGGGAGCTACCAGCGAAGGCTGGTCCCACCTATCCAAATGAGTATCATTATGTGGAATTGTAGAGGTTTGGGAGGACCCTCTACAATTTCTCAAATTAAGGAGTCTTTAAGACTCCACCTTCCCTCACTGATCTTTCTAAGTGAGATTAAGAAAAAAGGGCATTTGTTGGGATGGTCTGCAAGCAACTGAAACTTCATGATCGGTGGCACCTCGTCGATCCTATTGGTTATAAAGGGGGGCTTCTGGTTGGTTGGAGCACTGATGTCACCATCATTAACATCATTTCTACCAGTTTCTGCGTGGAAGTCTGTTGCAAGCTGCATGGTTTTCAGGATCAGCTGTGGATAACCTTCGTTCACAACAGCACGTGTGCTCAGGAGAGAAATGAAGAATTCCGTTTTCTACTGCAAGAGAGTAAACATTGGGGGAATCTTGGTGCCTGGGGGGTGACTTTAATGAAATTAGATCTCAGAGTGAAAAAAGAGGGGGTCTTGTCAAAGGTGAGGCAAGCTTGCAAATGTTCAACTCTTTCATTGATGAGATGAAGATGAGTGAGTTGGGATTTGTTGGGAGGAGCTTCACTTGGACTAACAATAGATGTGGGGAGGACTTTGTCGAAGAAAGGCTTGATAGAATCTTCGGCTCTTCCCACTGGATGCTTCAACTCCCCAGATCACAGGTTACCCATATTGATAAACATTCTTCTGACCACAGTTTACTTCTACTTACTCTCAAACAACGGAACAGAAGGCCCAAAAGACGATTTATCTTTGACATGCGATGGATCAAAAAACCCGGTATAAAAGAAGTGGTTGAACATGCTTGGTCTTCTTGTATTGTCGGGAATCCTCACTACCAGTTGTCCGAGAAAATAAAAATCTGCAGAGTGGCGCTCTTGAAATGGTGTGGATCTTGGAAGACCAATTCGGGGCTGCTTATTGAACAGATAAACACTAAACTTTCTGAACTCAGAGAAAAAGGTGGATCAACAGATTGGAAGGTTTGGAAATCTCTCAAGGCTGACCTTAACCGAGCCTATATGGAAGAAGAATTGTATTGGAGGCAGAAATCTAGAGTATTGTGGCTTAAAGAGGGAGATAAAAACACCAAATTCTTCCATGCCTCAACCATTCAAAGGCGAAAAGCCAATGCCTTATTGAATCTGAAAGGGAGAAATGGGAACCATTGTTCTACAATTGATGCCATTGAGGCTGAAGTTTGCGGGTACTATCAGGAGCTTTTCACATCTTCTGATCCTCCTTGCTTGGATGAGGCACTTAAAGGGATACCTTTGGCCATTTCTCACTCCACGAACCAACGGCTCACGGCTCCAGCATCTGTTGAGGAAATCAGAAAGGCGCTTTTCTCTCTGAATCCAAATAAAGCCCCGGGGCCAGATGGTATGACACCTCTTTTCTTTCAAAAATTCTGGTCCACCGTCTACCTTGATATTTGTCATTCTGTTAATAATTTTATGAGTCATAGTAAACTTCTGAAATGCATGAACCAGACACTGATTACACTAATTCCTAAGATTAGGGATCCGGTTTGCATTTCTGATTTTAGACCCATCAGCCTTTGTAATGTGACGTATAAAATTATCTCCAAACTCCTTACTGAAAGACTCAAGCCTTGCCTTGATAATATTATTCACCCTAGTCAATCAGCTTTTATCCCTGGGAGACACATTCTTGATAACGTCACCATAGCCCATGAGTGTATGCACCATCTCAACTCGTTGAGGAAAGGGAAGAAAGGATTTATGGCATTGAAACTTGATCTTGCCAAGGCTTTCGATAGAGTCGAGTGGTCCTTTCTTATCCGTATTATGCAAAAAATGGGATTCGACTCTAAATTTATCGAATGGATCAGAGTTTGTATTAGTACAACCTCTTTTCTTTTCAATATTGATGGCATCAATAAAGGCTATGTCATCCATCTAGAGGCATCAGACAAGGAGATCCTCTTTCCCCTTTTCTGTTTCTTATCTTGTCTGAAGGACTGTCCAATCTTCTTTGTCAAGCTACCCTTGATGGGAGATATAAGGGGCTTAAACTCTGTAAGGATGGACCGAATGTCTCTCACCTCTTTTTTGCAGATGACTCTTTGATCTTTGGAGAGGCAAGTGTTCAACAAGCACAAGTGACCAGAAATATCCTCGACCTCTTCAGTCTAGCCTCGGGACAAAAGGTGAATCTGGAGAAGTCATCTATTTTCTTCAGCAAGAACACCAAATCCGAAGTTAAAGAAGCTATTATTAGGATCTTGAATGGAATCAAAGAGGAGAAAAAAACAAGATACTTGGGGCTGCCTCTCTTCATTGGAAGATCCAAGCGCGAGACATTTCAGTTTGTGGCTGATGCGGTTAAGAAGAAGATGGCTAATTGGAAATCGCAATTCCTCAGTGGCGCTGGAAAGGAAGTCCTCATCAAATCTGTGATTAATTCTATTCCTATCTATGTCATGTCTTGTTTCAAACTTCCCTTACAACTTTGCAAGGAACTTTCTAAGAATGCAGCTGATTTTTGGTGGGGCTTAAATGATCAAGGGGGGAGAAAACTCCATTGGAAGGCATGGAACAAACTCTCAAAAGAAAAAGAATTTGGTGGACTTGGCTTCCATGAGATTCAAACCTTCAATGAAGCGTTGCTTGCCAAACAATTGTGGAGAATCCTTACCAATCCAAATCTTCCGGTGGCCAAATTACTCAAAGCAAAATTCTTTCCCAAAAATGACCTCTTTAAAGTCTCGGCTACAACCACATCATCATGGCTTTGGAAATGTTGGCTCAAGGCAAGGCATGTTTTGATCACTGGAGCCATTTACAACGCGGAAGATGGTTCTTCCTTTAAGCTGTTGGACAATCTTTCTCCAATTCAAAGGATCGGATTGAAGCTTTCCTGGACCAACGACAAACGAGGTCAGTTCTCAGTTCATTCCGCCTATAAAATGTTAGTTGCGTGTGCTATGCAAAAATCTGAGGAGTCTGAAGGCAGTGATCGAGGCGCCAACATGAAAAAACTATGGCTCTTTGTGTGGAAGCTTCGCATCAAGAATAAACTTAAGCATTTCCTTTGGAGATGTGTGCATGATGTTCTTCCAACAAAGCTTAACCTGAGACGAAGGGGGTTTCTCTTGATACCATTTGTTCATCATGTGGGGAAAGCGAAGAGTCTATGGAGCACATTTTCTTTCACTGTCCTAGAGCGAGTAATATTTGGAGATTAGCACCCGTGTCTTGGAACGTTATGAAGAGCGGTATGAGAGGATTTAACGACTGGTGGGAATTTGTCTGTTCTGGTCCGCGAAAGGAAGTCTTTCAACATCGAGTTCAACTTTCAGTTTATATTCTGTGGATGTTATGGAAGACGCGTAACCTTTGGCTATTCAAAGGTGAATGGAGAGATGATAGAACTGTTGTTGAACTCGCAGGGTTTGAATGGGCTGAATTCCTTGACACCTGTTGAACCTTGTTTTTCTTTTTGGCAGATTTGGGTTTCTGAAATGCTGTAGGGTGTTGCACACCAATGCAGAGAGACCATCTTTAAACTGATTTTCTTCTTTTGTCATCGGATTTCCTTTGCAGTTGCTGTGTTTGGCATTGCTTTTGATGTTTTTTTTTGGCTCCTTGTGAGCATTGCCTATCTGTTTTTTTGTAAGCAGAAGGTTCATGGGCTATTTAGCCTTGTAAAACTCTTTTAATTTTCAATGAAAAAAGCTATCGTTTCTGTTAAAAAAAAAAATGAATGGCTTTGTCTCGGATTATTAGACTTTAGGCTAATGTTACAAAATCAGTCAATAAAGTTGAAAGCAGATTTCACCAAATCATCTTTATTTTCTTTGGTTTTGCAATTGTATAATAAATCACATCAATCGTTATTCTTGATATTTGTCACATACGGCCATTATTTTGTCATCTTTCGGCTCTCTGTCTTGCAATTTCGTCTACACTTGTTAGCAACTAGCAAGCATTTAATGTAATGGACACCACAATTCCATATATTCCGCAAAATGTTCAAGAATAAAACATATTAACTCTAATATTACTATTATTATTATATATTATACGATCCTCTTGATCATGATCAGTTCCTCAATAATTTCCGTAACTCGCAGGCTATATTGGTGATAGCCCAACCCAACATAGAAATTCAATAAAAAATTTCCCTCTTCATGAATAAACAACAATAACTAAAAAGAATGATGATTTATTTCATTTCAACATGGCACCTCAATAATACTTGTATTATGTACAGATGGAGTTGTCAAAAAAGCCCAAAGCCCGCGGGCCGACCCGCGCTGGGCGGGCTGCGAAATTTTAGGCCCGCCTGCGCGGGCCGTGGGCTTTGGCGGGGCGGGCCTGGCGGGCCGCAAGCAGGCCCGTGCAAATAAAAAATTAATTTTTGTATTATTTAATATATATATAAATAACTTATATAGATTATATTTTGTAATTATAATTTATATTGGAATTAAGTTTAATTATATTTTGTAATTATAATTTTATTGGAATTAAGTTTAATTTAGTTTAATAAAATAAATAAATTATTATTATATAGTTAAGATTAAATTACAAATACTTCCAAATAAAAATCTTCTTTTTTAAATTTTTTTCCTTTTTTTTTCAATTTTTTCTCTTTTTATTTTTGGCGGCTAAGCCTGCCAGGCCCGCAGCCCGCCCAAGGGGCGGGGCGGGCCTCCTTTCTCAGGCCCCTCCAGGAGGCGGGCTTACCCGCGCCCGCCCCGCCAGTTGGCGGGCTTTGACGGGTAACGGGCCGCCCCGCCCCGACGGCCCGTTTGACAGCTCTATGTACAGAGCAGTCAAAATAGCCCGAGGCGCGGGCTGGGATTTTTCAGGCCCACCAGAGGCACGGGCCTGAACGGGCTGGCCCGCCAATATTAAAGATATATTATAATTAAATTTATATTCATGTATATTATATAATTTTTAAATTGAAACTAAATTAATTAATATTTCTGAAGTTGAATTAGATTAAATATATATTTTATTAATTTTTTAATTTATAAATTTTATTCTGATTTTTTTAATTAATGCGGGCCAGGCCGCGGCTCGCCGGTGGGCGGGGCGGGCCACATTTTCTGAGGCCCGTTAAATGGCGGGCTATGGGCCGGCCCGACCCGCCACCCCGTTCTGACATGTCTAATAATGTATATTCGGTTGAATTCCGAGGCATCTGACCTTATTGTTACGATATAAAGATAGTATGAATAAAATCATATAAATAAGAATATACATCGTCAAGGTGGATTATATTTATATAATTATATATTTATTTATACTTTTCCATGATTCTCCTTGCTTCTTCAATACTATCGTCTACTGAGCTGCTGTTTGTTCCTTCATAGCCTTTAGTCGCTTCATCTTTATTCAACGCCATGAATGTCAAGTAACTAAGTCCCATAACTGCCTGGTAATCAAATAATATAGCAGTACATATATATCATAAAGTAAAATAAATCAGAAAAATGAACTACGATTTTTTCGTCAATTTTGTAATTGGAAAAACGAGGCGTCGAAAGCTTACCAAAGCGAAGAACGCCGTGGAGAGGAATGACTTGAGGACAAAGAGCGCCGACGTAAGAGCAGCTACAGCTACGAAGACCCTCGCCAAAGGCCTCGGAACAGCGCTCTAAAAAAGATTTATCGCAAATAGGGTAAATAAAATGCATTTTTTTACGTACGTTTTATAAAAAGGATATTTATTACGCACCGGTACCAAATTAGTTCCAGCTTCGACCCCATCCCTTCCAACCTTGTATGCCGTCTGAACGACTGTTTGGAAAGAGAGTAGAAAAGGATATTGTCATAAGCGTTAAAAGCATTACGATGTTCGATCCCTTTTTTTTTTGTAACAAGTTAAAACTCTATTCGTGTCTATCTTGATTTATGCAGATGTTTTATGAGCAAGCGTGCAAACTACGCCAACTAGGTGAACTGCATTAGGACAGTTTATATTCATCCCACACCCTTTATATAATAGAATAGATATTTAAAGGGTAATTCCGTGTGACTAATGTTGTAAAATTCGCTAGGTGCCAGACGATAAGGCGGTTTTTAGGCGAAAATCAGACTGCGTACCTATTTTTCGTTGTATTTATTTTGAATATATCAAATATGCTGACATCCTACCAACATAGAGGTGCATCAAATTTACCCAAACATTCTGAATAAATAATGTCAATCCCAACAATGCAACATTAGCACAAAAATTCCTCATTTCTGTATTCATAAATTTTTTCCCGAAAAAATGTAACAAATTGAACCGATTAATCGCAAATTTGACCAAACGTCCAGGCCAATTTTTACAACACTGTCTATGGACTTCCTCCCAAAGATCTCCCTGAGAGCCTCAACCTTGACCAGAATCCCTACTCTACTACTACACAAAGAGCTAAGGGTGCGTTTGATATGCAGAATTCGACAGAAAAGAAAAAGGAAAAGTGCAATGGTACGACAAACGAGCACACCGTACAACGGTTCGATGGGTACCACTACACTTTTCTTTCTCTGATCCACGCACGAATTCCGCATACCCAACGCACCCTACCTAAGCTCTGGTTTGTAAAAGGAAGAAATTTCACTACATAACATCTAAGAGGGCTGACTTAACACATGGGTAATCTTGCTTCTGATTACCATTTGTGTCGATAAATTAGATTAGATTGTATATCGAAGTTGATTTTCAAACTGCATAGAAACAACATAGGTAGATCTGCTATTCACTTTACTGATAGAAGCAAAATCCAAGCTTGTCGTAAATTCAGTTTCAAACTGTACAATTTTATTCAATTGAGGGCTGCCTATATTTCCCATCAGCTAACTAATACTTCAAGACAGGGAAGAAGGGAAGAATGTCATCAGCTCAAGAAATATGAAACTATCATTCCCAATTACAAAATCCATTGAACAAAACGAAACAGATAAAGTTAACAATTTGAACGCAAAGAAAGTGCGATTACCTTTGAAGAAGTTGGCTTGCGCAGCATAGACTATGGGAAAAGTTCGAATCTTGGGAATCTTGGGCAGTTTAATCTCTAAGGATGATGGAAGTAAAGTTTGCTTCTTCAACCGTAAGATCGATTTTGGTGAGGAAAACAGAGATGGGTTCTGATAATAACGTTTGGGTGAGGAAATTGAGGGAGATAATGCGTTTTGGATAACATTACAAGCTGAAGCCATAGTTTTTTGGGTGATGAAAATATATTTATCTCCGTACCGTGGGTAAGGATATAGGACATTTTAAGGGAAAAAAAATCCACAAATACGAGGAGCGGGAGTAAGAAAAATCAGCCAGCTGTGGCCAACATTTTGGTCGACTCATTCACAATTTATGGGTGAAAATATAGTTGTAATAAATTGAACTACCATAGAAACATCTCTTTAAAATCACCATCACCTATAACAATAGACGAATTTGTATTATTTCTAACTGTTGAAAGAAAAGGCAAATTCGCAAGCTTATGCATTGTCGAACCATAGGTAGAAAATGATTCGAGCTAATTCACGAATTCAACGAGCCATTTCGAGCTCGAATTTTCATCATGATTTTAATGGGGTCAATGTTCGAAAAATCACTGAGAGGAAAAAATATAATTAAACCCTATTTAATTAATTATCAAAGGGCTACTTTTGGTTGGAGCTGATAAGATGATGATAGAAGTGATAGATATTAGTAACCAGGATTAGAGATTCACAAATAAAAGAGACTTAAAAGCTGTTTTCCTAGGTGTTTTCGACAAACACCAAATATAGGATAATTAGTTCAAAAGGAAAGGTTTTAGTTTAGGTGACATAATACAGCTGATATACTCCAACTGGTAATTACATATATTGTAAACCGAATATGAGAAAGTAGCAGAGGTCAAAAGCTAACTGAAATGGCATTATCATATGCAGATCAGAATAAGCCATTCATATAGGATACTGAGAAACATCACACCTCTTCAACACAGTACAAACCTCTCTGTTTATGATTCAAATTACTCACATTGCACCATTACTGATACCTTCCCAAGTTTCGCTGCGAGCCAATCTGTGAAAATCACAAACATCTTTTTTAACGGGTCGAAATAACGAAGTCAGCATAGTATCGATTTATCACCACAAGCTAATGGAAAAAAGAAGAAACGAGAAAAGATACATGCTAATGTTGATCTGCATCCGATCGAGCAAGTGTAAGCCTCCTTCGCCTCCTTGGGTTTGAAGGAATATCATCATATTCATCATCATTCCCAAGATTACTAAACGAATTAAGATTAGCCCTACTACGCCTCCTTGGGTACGAAAAAATATCATCATCACCAAGATTATTCAATAAATTAATAACAGGCCTCCTTTGCCTAATTGGGTGAATCCATATCATCATACTCATAATCACCAAGATCGCTCAACGCATTAAGATCAGCCCTCCTTCGCCTACTTGGATTTGAAGGGATATCATCACAATCATCATCCCCAAGAGGACTCAACAAATTACGATCAACCCTCCTTTGCCCCCTTGTGCTTGAAGGAATATCAATATAATCATCATCGTAACCATCATCATCATCATCATCACTATCACCATCACCAAGATTATTTAATAAATTACGATCAGGACTCATTTGCCTCAATGGGTGATAATGCATATCATCATACTCATAATGACCAAGATCATTCAATGCATTAGGATCATGCCTCCTTTGCCTCCTCGGATTTGAAGGAATACCAACATTACCAAAATCACTCAAGGCATTGAGATCAGCCTTTCTTCGCCTCCTTGAGTTTGAAGGAATACCATCATAATCATCATCACCAAGATCACTCAAGACATTAAGATCAGCCCTCCCTCGCTTCCTAGGGTTTGAAGGAATATAATCATGATCATCATCACCAAGATCACTAAATAAATTAAGATCAGCCCTCCTTCGCTTTGAAGGGTTATAATCATCATCAACATCATCATCAAGATCACTCAACAAATTAAGATCAGGCCCATCTTCATCACCATCATTCTCCTCAGGTTCAACCCCATCTTCTTCCTCCTCCTCAACCATATCATCATCATGCTCGTTGATCCCAAACAGATTTTCCTCACGATCATCATCACCAAAATCACTCAATAAATTAAGATAAGCCCTCCTTCGGTTTGAAGGGATATAATAATCATCATCTTCAAGATCAGTCAACAACCTAAAATCAGGCCTATCGTCATCACCATCATTCTCCTCTGGTTCAACCCTATCCTCCTCCTCATCCACATCGTCATCATGCTCGTTGATGCCCAACAAGTTCTCCTCATGATCATCTTCACCAAAATCATTCAACAAATTGAGATCAGCCCTTCCTCGGTTTGACGCGATATAATCATCATCTTCATCATCATCAAGATCACTCGACAACTTAAGATCAGGCCCATCGTCATCACTATCATTCTCCTCTGGTTCAACCCCATCTTCTTCCTCCTCCTCATCCACATCATCATCTTGCTCATTGATCGCAAATAGATTCTCCTCTATATCATCGTCACCAAAATCACTCAACAAAGTAAGATCATCCCTCCTTCTGCTCCTTGGATTTGAAGGAATATCATCATAATCATCATCACCAAGATCACTCAACAAATCAAGATCAACCCTCCTTCGCCTCCTTGGGTTTGAAGGAATATAATCATAATCATCATCACCAAGATCACTCAATAAAGTAAGATCAGTCCTCCTTCGGGTTGAACGAATATAATCATCATCATCACCACCACCAAGATCACTCAACAAATTGAGATCAGGCCCATCGTCATCGCCACCATTCCCCTCTACTTCAACCCCATCTTCTTCCTCCTCCTCATCCACGTCATCATCATGCTCGTTGATCTCAAACAGATTTTCCTCATGATCATCACCACCAAAATCACTCAACAAATTAAGATCAGCTCTCCTTCGGTTTGAAGGGATATAATAATCATCATCGTCAAGATCACTCAACAACTTAAGATCAGGCCTATCGTCATCACCATCATTCTCCTCTGGTTCAACCCCATCTTCTTCCTCCTCCTCATCCACGTCATCATCATGCTCGTTGATCCCCAACAGATTCTCCTCATGATAATCACCACAAAAATCACTCAACAAATTAAGATCAGCCCTCCTTCGGTTTAAAGGGATATAATCATCATCTTCATCATCATCAACATCACTCAACAACTTAAGATCAGGCCCATCGTCATCACCATCATTCTCCTCTGGTTCAAACCCATCTTCTTCCTCCTCCTCCTCATCCACATCGTCATCATGCTCGTTGATCCCAAAGAGATTCTCCTCATGCTCATCACCACCAAAATCATTCAACAAATTACGATCAGCCCTCCTTTGGTTAGAAGGGATATAATCATCAACTTCATCATCATCAAAATCACTCAACAACTTAAGATCAGGCCCATCGTCATCACCATCATTCTCCTCTGCTTCAACCCCATCTTGTTCCTCCTCCTCATCCACATCATCATCATGCTCGTTGATCCCCAACAGATTCTCCTCATGATCAACATCACCAAACTCACTCAACAAATTAAAATCATCCCTCCTTCGGTTAAAAGGGATATTATAATCATCTTCATCATCAAGATCACTCAACAACTTAAGGTCAGGCCTACCGTCATCACCATCATTCTCCTCTGGTTCAACCCCATCCTCCTCCTCATCCACATCATCATCATGCTCGTTGATCCCAAACAGATTCTCTTCATGATCATCCCCACCAAAATCATTAAACAAATTAAGATCAGCCCTTCTTCAGTTTGACAGGATATAATCATCATCTTCATCATCATCAAGATCACTCAACAACTTAAGATCAGTCCCATCGTCATCACCATCATTCTCCTCTGGTTCAACCCCATCTTCTTCCTCCTCCTCAACCATATCATCATCATGCTCGTTGATCCCAAACAGATTTTCCTCATGATCATCATCACCAAAATCACTCAACAAATTAAGATCAGCCCTCCTTCGGTTTGAAGGGATATAATAATCATCATCTTCAAGATCACTCAACAACTTAAGATCAGGCCTATCGTCATCACCATCATTCTCCTCTGGTTCAACCCCATCCTCCTCCTCATCCACATCGTCATCATGCTCGTTGATCCCCAACAGATTCTCCTCATGACCATCATCACCAAAATCATTCAACAAATTAAGATCAGCCCTTCTTCGTTTTGACGGGATATAATCATCATCTTCATCATCATCATCAAGATCACTCGACAACTTAAGATCATGCCCATCGTCATCACCATCATTCTCCTCAGGTTCAACCCCATCTTCTTCCTCCTCCTCATCCACATCATCATCTTGCTCATTGATCCCAAACAGATTCTCCTCTTGATCATCATCACCAAAATCACTCAACAAATTAAGATCAGCCCTCCTTCGGTTTAAAGGGATGTAATAATCATCTTCATCATCAAGATCACTGAACATCTTAAGATCAGGCCCATCGTCATCACCATCATTCTCCTCTGGTTCAACCCCATCTTCTTCCTCCTCCTCATCCACATCATAATCATGCTCGTTGATCCCCAGGAGATTCTCCTCATGATCATCATCACCAAAATCATTCAACAAATTAAGATCAACCCTCCTGCTCCTTGGATTTGAAGGAATATCATCATCATCATCACCAAGATCACTCAACAAATCAGCCCTCCTTCGCCTCCTTAGGTTTGAGGGAATATAATCATAACCATCATCACCAAGATCACTAAATAAATTAAGGTCAGCCCTCCTTTGGTTTGAAGGAATATAATCATCATAATCATCAAGATCACTCAACAAATTAAGATCAGGCCCATCGTCATCACCACCATTCTCCTCTGGTTCATCCCCATCTTCTTCTTCCTCCTCCTCATCCACACCATCATCTTGATAGTTAATCCCAAACATATTCTCTCCCCAAAAAAACCGTCTTCTAGAAGAAGAAGCCATTTGAAGCACAGCTTCTGTCAAATCCGGCCGCCTACGCCCCTCATCCGTTCTGTCGCTCTCGTTCGACTGTGGCCTATTCCCATTCTCGATCACATAGTCTCCCATTATAAGTGCCCCGGGAATCGCAGAGTGGATTGCGCTCACTATGTCAGCGTAATCCCTTTGATCCTCCAACTGGTTCCAAGACCTCTGCCTCGTGGGGTCCACATCAGCGGGACGAACCGTCGGGTGGACCCGTCGGGCGTGCCTGCGGAGCTCACGGTAGTTTCCAAAGTACGAGCACGATTCGTGCGAACAGCTTCTTGATTTTAGGTTGAGGCACCTTCTTGCTTCTTTTATGACTTCAAAGCCCACAATGCTCCCACGACACAAAGGGCATCTCAAATTCAAACCGTCTTCTGACAAAGAAGAGTCAACTGTCTCCGTCTGTGATTGATCTGTGGTCTCTTCTCTGAGTTTTTTGAAGCGGGCCAAGCAATTCGAGTGCCTATGGCTCGTATTGCATATGTAAGAACGACATCCCTTGTCATGGGAGCTGCATATGATCAGGACAGCATTGTGGGGGTGGTCAATGCATATAGGGCACGAAGCACTGTCCCATTCTTTGTACGTAACAGAGAAATCTTCATCGTTCGATAGGCTTCCTTTCCTACTTGCCAATGCCATCTACATAAAAAATTGATCGTCTGATGTGTTATTAAGAGAACAACATTCGTAGATGCACAAGACAATGAAAATAGTAGCAGCTTATTAAAAGATGATGCTGGGACTGATGTTTTGACACATTTACACCTTTCTCATAATCTTAAGAAAACATTTAGTACCAATCCAAGCAAGGACTGTATAGTTACAAGCTACAAACCCCAAACCGCAGCTCATGTAACTAGAGATTTACATACATGCATATAAATAGAGACATGGCGAGGGAGGGAAAGAGATTGGCAAGTATGAAACTCAAACTTCCATTGATGCCCATTATTAAGTAACCATCAGACTGTCCAATTTAGATAAATTATGGTGGCAAAAACTACATATGCATTAGGGGCAAAATATCTTCAGAACTCTTAAGATCCATTAGGGGCAAGCTCAAACCCAGAAAAATTTGAAAATCCCCCAAAACAAACATCACTGGGAAAACGCCAATAAAAAACAATAGATCAGTAAAATAATCAATCGAACAACAAAAGCCACTAACATGGAAGCACGATTAACCACATAAAAACAATTTAAAACGAAACTTGCCAAATTAGGGTACGGTTACTCCATAGTGAGGTCTCGCAGTAGAAAAATAATTGTAAAAATGTGAATCAATAGAATGTCTGAAAGCTTAATTCATACAAATTATAGATGCTTTGTTCGATTATCCGCCGATTTGTTGATGCATATGGATTTATCTAAGTGAGTGTAATCTTCCCTTTTTCCAGCGGAATTATAGCAAGCAGACAGGTTGGATTGGAATCCGCACAAGCATTAGAACGAAAAAGTTAGACGTATAAAATGACTATTCCACCCTTCATAACTATCCCCATATTCTTGAAATTTTTTATTTTTTAGAAAAAAGAAGCGGAAAAATTAGGATTATTATTTTTTTTTTCTTTTTTCGGTCCCGAGGTATCCCCACACTGCCCGGCTATGGGCTAATCGCCACACACTCCAGAGGTGGGACTAATCCCCGGGGTCAGATGGATACATCCCAAACCCACCCAACAACGATAGTCATGGGCCTAAGCCCATGGGGACTTTCCAAAGTAATGTGGGAGGTGGGGTTCGAACCCCTGACCTCCTAATCACATGAACTTTGGATGCCTCAGCTTCGCCACTAGAGCCAAGCCTCATTGGCCTTTTTTTTTCTGTCCCGAGGTATCCCCACACTGCCCGGCTATGGGCTAATCGCCACACACTCCAGAGGTGGGACTAATCCCCGGGGTCAGATGGATACATCCCAAACCCACCCAACAACGATAGTCATGGGCCTAAGCCCATGGGGACTTTCCAAAGTTATGTGGGAGGTGGGGTTTGAACCCCTGACCTCCTAATCACATGAACTTTAAGATGATCGACTTTTACATCTCAATGACGGCTTTTTTTTTAATTAAATAATGCGGGAAAAATAATATCTTATATAAGAATAGAAATGTAGGAGTGCTCTCATTGCGACACGTGTCAAATATAATTAATTATATCAAATAAAATATAAACAATAAAAACTACCCATTATCCCATGTTGTACAATAACTACCCACTCTAAATATATAATTTAATATTTCTACCATTAAATAATAATTATATATATATATATATTTAATACCGTGCATTTGCACGGGTAAAAAAACTAGTTTAATGAAATAGGGTTGTTTTTGAAATAATTAAGAAAATAGGATAGTTCGCGGTTAATACCCGTGATGTCGCACCCATTAGGGGCGACGTCGTCACCATTAAGTGCGATGCCCCTTTAATTTGTTCACATTTTTTATTTGAGTCGCCCCCATTAGGGGCGACATCCTCTTGTTTTTTTTAACTTATTTTTTATTTATTAATTATATAATTCACCAAATCATAAAATCGTCGTTATTTCATGTGATTTACATAATAAAAAATCAACAGTAATTTATTGTTTGTTTCACGACGACTAAAATGATATGCATATCTTATATTTTTCGATATTCAAATTTTTTATAAATAAAAGACAATTAAATTAGAATAAATTTAAAAAACAACTAAAAATATTTTCGAATATCGAAAGATATAAGCTATTCATATCATTTTAATCATCGTGAAACAAATCATAAATTAGATGCGTTTATTAATTTTTTATTATGTAAATCACATGAGCGTCGCTCCGCATCCAATTTCTATATGAGCGTCGCCCCTCATCGTTATTTCACACGATCTTAAATTAGCGTCGCCCCTCATCGATATTTCATGTGATTTAGAAATGATCGTCGCCTCTCATCGCCCCTCAGCGACGCTCATATAGAAATTGGATGAGGGGTGACGCTAATGTGATTTACATAATAAAAAATTTATTGTTTGTTTCACGACGATTAAAGTGATATGCATATCGTATATGTTTTTAATATCGGAAATATTTAATTTATTCCAATATAAGTAATTTTTTATTTATAAAAAAAATTTGAACCGAAAATATAAGATATGCATATCATTTTAATCGTGTGAAACAAACAATAAATTAGATGCGTTTGTTGATTTTTATTATGTAAATCACATGAAATAACGACGATTTATGATTTAGTGGATTATATAATTAATAAATAAAAATATGTTAAAGAAAAAAAAAAAAGAAGAGGATGCCGCCCCTAATGGGGGCGACTCAAATAAAAAAAATAAAAAAACTTAAAGGGCATCGCACTTAATGGTGGCGATGTCGCTCCTAATGGGTGCGACGTCGCGGGTATTAACCTCGAACTTCCTAATTTTATTAATTATTTAAAAAACGACCATATTTCATTAAATATTATTTTTTCCGCATTATTTAATTTAAAAGCCCTCAATGACTGTTAATCTGCCCTCGTTAATTGAGCCCACTACGAGTGAATTCGATAGAATTAAATTCCATCATGTTTATATGTAGATGTCATGACCGGATTACTTCACATATCCCCTAAGAAAATCGTCTTTTATGTCTCAAGACTTAGTATGTATACCACATACAATCTGTCTGCAATATTTTAAGTTTAAGTTAAATAAAAATTAATTTAAGGATAACTTGTAATAAATTAAATTATTATGGGTAAAATTGTAAATAACCATTTAACAATCTGCACCTTACGCTCTTTAGGCCACTTTTGATTATAAGGTGTAGTGAAAAGGCCCACGATAAATTATTATAACAAGCCCGCTATTATTTACCTTACCCATTCAACTTAGTTTATTTACATTGCGCGACAAGTCTAGTAGCGAGCTTCTACCTAATTAATAACGGATTGTATATTAAGAAACCCAAACACAATATAGTATTATAATTTATATTATCTAATATAATCTGGGACGGCAAACTCTATGTAAGGTATAGATTATTACAAGCAATTATTTCAAGAATTCAATCCCTTATACACACACAAGTAAACACTTGAGAAAATCAAAATACCCGTAACCCCCACGTTTATTTCATTTCAATTCGGTAAATCCAAAACTACCAACAATATATGTGACAAAATAGCCATGCAAAACAAAAATAGCAAGTAACACAACAAACGTAACTACCAATGAATGTAAATAAGGAAAACATCCCTCAAGACAAAATCATACACAAACTTTCGTAGTTCCCATATATTTCTCCTCCTCTCTCTATCTTTCGATCATCTCAAACTCATAATCATCTCTCTATTTATTCATATATGAAACTAAGACATCATTATTATATCCGAAAACAATGGAAGAAAACCACTCATCTTCTTCATGGGATATCCTAAGTTCCGACGTACAAGAAATGATCCTCTCTTACCTCCCAATTTCGAGCATCGTCATAGCATCAATGGTCTGCAAACAATGGAATTCGATCGTTCGCTCGAGTTCCTTCAATGACCTCACGAAGCAAACGACATGGTTGTTCCTCTGTGGGCAAAACGGTAATTTCTCGACCCTCGACGATATTTTCGCTTTCGAACCTCAAACCGATGCTTGGATCAAGATTCTGTGCACATCCCTATTGTCGAAACCCTCCTTTGTAGCCCTAAATGGGTCGTTGACATTCGAAAACCATCAAGAAAATACATTTTTCAAGCAATCTGTTAGTCCCACGATCAAAATGAGTCAATTAATCAACGAAGAATCACACGCTAGCCTTCGAAAAATTCCCGAGATTTTTACGATGGGAAACTTTTCAATGTCTTTGAGTTGGGTTCTTTTCGAAGGGAAGTTTTACGTGCATGGGAATTATGGGGGTCCCACGTCGTTTTTGGACATGGAGACGAATTCTTGGAGCAGTGTAAGGACCCTGAGCCCGCCCGGGGCAGCGTACACGCACTTGGTTTCATGCTTTGGTTCGCTCGTTTTGGGAGGTTTGTGCGTTTTTAGCAGCTACGATGTTGTCGAGTACAGTCTTTGGTGGGTCAACGAGAAAAACCTAGAATTTCGGGAGATTACAAAAATGCCCCACGACATGCTTTCACGTTTTGACGGTGGGGACGAGGGAAAGTACCCGGTAATGAGATGCACGGCGAAGGGTAATTTCATCTTTTTGTTCGGGAGCGGGAATGGAGAGGCGTGCGTGTGTGAGATTGTTGAGTCGGGCGAATGTAGGTGGAGAAATGTTTCTAGGGTTCCAAAAGCTTTAGGACAATTTGATAGGATTGAGAGCGTTTGTGGTAATGTTAGTATACTAGATGTACTTGGGTAGTTTGTGTTCTTGGGAAATATCATGTAATAATAACATGTTTATGGGATTCTTTTTTTACAAAAAAAAAACTGTAATAAAATGAGGACACGTAACTCGGTGGTAAAACTGATTTGATATAATCCACTATTAAAGATTGCTTAAATAAAGTCCGACTGACAATTATTAGTCGGTATAGCTCTTTTTCTTGTTATTGGGGTCTCATTTGATTCATTTAGTTTAGACCGATGTCTTGTATTTGATTAAGGCAGGTATTCTAGTTGTACAATTAATATTTATATTTAAAATTAAAACTAGCTAGTATCCAAAAAATAACATTTTGGTTTACATTGGGATACCGAACCTTGAATAAACGAATCAGAAGAAATAGTTACAAGCACGCTATCCGTTTGTAATATACATATACTTGTTAGGATTGATCCCCGATAATATATTTGCCCGAGAAATGACGATAATAAATAAAAGAGACGAAAAATAAATTTGGACAGTGAACACGAGATTTACGTGGTACCGTCAGAATGACCTACGTCCGCACGGGCCGGAGGGTAGAACTTCTTATGATGTGAAGTGATTACAAACACGGACGCTGACG
Source organism: Craterostigma plantagineum (assembly GCA_027422505.1). Lineage (NCBI taxonomy): Eukaryota > Viridiplantae > Streptophyta > Magnoliopsida > Lamiales > Linderniaceae > Craterostigma > Craterostigma plantagineum. The sequence continues at coordinate 20,799,249 of JAPQWV010000012.1, forward strand.
TGATACACAAAAGAAGCTACAAACAACTAGGAGATATAAATGATCAGAAGAGAGAAGATCTGAAGGAATTCTATTGTTCATGTATGTTTCACTGTGCAGGGTATAGAAATATATATGCAGCGATGATACCTAGTATATCCCTAGAATCAAGCTGCAATAACTAGGCTACAATCATGGAGAATATTCTGCCGTTAAATATTAGTGCAAATATGGAAGTGTGAGTCATCATCCGATCTTATCTTTATCATGCCCCCGCAAGCGCAAGGGTCCTGGAATGATGCTAAGCTTGGTGCGATGAAGCTGAAATGGCTGACGTGGAAGAGCTTTCATCAGGGAGTCGGCCAGTTGATCAGAAGTATGAACATGAGTGACACGAAGACGCTTTCGGTGGACTTGATCTCGAACAAAGTGGAAGGCAATTGCAACATGTTTCATACGAGATTGATAGACGGGATTTGCAGCTAGGTAGATAGTGCCAATTGTCACAGTATTGTTGGCGGACTAGAACTAGATATTCCAAGCTCATTGAGTAAGTTATGAATCCAATTGACTTAGTCGGTTGTTGAGGCAACAGATCGGTATTCTGCTTCCGTGGAGGAGCGAGCAACCGTACGTTGCTTTTTAGACTCCAACTTATCGTATTGGAACCACGAAATACGACATAAGCTGACGTTGAATGACATGTGTCGGCAATCAGCATCACATAAGGCATGAACAGTTAAGGGAGATCAGGCTGAGAGAAAAACCCCGTAGTCAAAAGTGCCTTTAAGATACCGAGAATTCTTTTAACTGCAAGCCAATGAGTGGTTGAGGGGTTGTGCATGAACTGGGCGAGCTTGTTGATCGCAAAGCTAATATCCGGACGAGTAAGAGATAGATATTGCAGCGAACCCAAGACTTGTCGATATTCTGTGGGATTATGTCTTGGAGAACCATCATGTAGTTTGAGTGTTATGGTTGAAGACATAGGTGTCGTGACAGCTTTGCACCCATTCATGTTGGTCTTTTGAAAAAGATCAGTAACGTATTGTCGTTGAGAGGAAGAGGCCTCGAGATGTGCAGGTTGATTCAACACCCAGAAAATAATGCAGTTGCCCAAGATCCTTCATGAGAACACCGCTGAGAAACCTGAGTAGTAAAGTGGCGTAGAAGAGTAGAGTCACGTCCTGTCAAAATAATATCATCCACGGACACCAGGAGATAAATTGTGTTAGAACCAGACATATAAATAAAAAAAGAAGTATCACTTCCAGAGTTAGTAAAACCACATGACAAAAGATAAGAGCGCAACTCAGTGTACCACTCCCGAGGGGCTTGACGAAGAAAATAAATAGCCCTGTGAAGTTTACAGACATAGTGTGGGCGCTTGGAATCGGCAAACCCGGAGGTTGTTGCATGAATACTGACTCTGTGAGGGGGCCTTGTATAAAGGCATTATTAACATCTAGTTGTATAGGCCAACCTCAAGCAACGGCTATCGTAAGTACGATCCGGACTGTGGTCGGTTTAACGACAGGGCTAAATGTTTCGCTGAATGCCCGGGCGCTGATGAGAGCCCTTAGCATCCAATCGGGCTTTATGGCGATCAATGGTACCATCAGGATTTCTCTTAATTCATATACCCATTTGCATCAAATAATGTTTTGTGTGGGATAGTATGCAAGTAAACTCCATGCCACGTTTGGTTATAAGGTCTGTGTAGAGGCCCATTATAAAATTATTTTAGTAAGCCCAGTATAGTTTATATTGCCCCTTTCACCTAGTTTAGTTATATAGGGCTTAACGGGCTTCTGAATTGATTACGGGTCGTTAAAGATAAGCCAAACACAATATTATCCGATTTATATTATATGGCCTAATATTAGGAAGCAAACGGGCCACATGTGTTATTTTTTTTGAAGGGCTGAAAATTCATCTCGCATGGCATCACGACAATGAGAGATTTTATTGGCTTGGGTAAATGAATGTGGTTCTGATAGTGAGGAGGTGAGTTCAACAGAAGTGTTTAAGTTCGGAATTTTTTTAGGCTTAAAAATCTGGTTTTGAGCACGAGTAAACATTCGAGATGGCTCTGGGGGCATGGTGAGGCAAAGGAATCAGAAGTAGATGGAGAATCAGAAGACAAGGGACTAACTTGTTGCATTGAGTTTACTTGGGCCGAAGGGGTTTGAGCTTGACTTGGTGAAGCGAGGGACTCTTTGAGTGGTTGGCGAGGAATAAGTTTGAAGGAGTTCTGGAACTAGAGAGAATGACGAATGATTCCCTAAGGAAGATGTGGGAGATGTAATTATTTTTTGAAGGAATTCTAAGAGATAGAGATGTTATTTTCAGATTTATCTTTAAAAGGAAAATTATTTTCAATAAAATGAACATGATGGGAAGTAAATGTTTCGTGACTAGAGGGATTAAGGCAAATATAAGCATGGTGAGAGAGGGAAAAATCAAGATACGCACAAGGTTTAGATCGAGGAGCTAATTTATAAGGAGTATATGGGCGAAGCCAAGGATAACATAAGCAACCAAAGACACGAAGAGAATGATATTTAGGTTGACATTTAAAGAGGCAATGAAGTGGAGTATCATACTGTAAGACAGAAGTAGGCAATCGAGTAATGAGAAAAGTTGCATATTCAAAGGCATAATTCCAAAAGCAAATAGGGACATCAGAGTGATGAAAAAGTGTACGACCTGTTTCAACTAGACGATGTTTTCGCTCAGCAGATCCGACGTGTTCAGGTGTGTAAGGAGGAGAGATCATGTGTTGAATTCCCTGCTTACCAAGGAAACTTGAGAGTGATTTCAATAATGTTGCCATAACCCTCAAACACCGGAAAAATATCAAATTTGTTTTTCAAAGAATAAAACCATGTAAACTTAGTGAAATAGTCGACAAAAATCACATAGTAACGAAAATTCTCAAAGGAAGTTATGGGGGCTGGACCCCAAATATATGAGTTTGAAATGCATGAGTACAAGAAATTGAATTTTGTTGAAAGGGAAGTTTATGACTTTTATTAAAAAGAAAAGAATCACAAATTCTTTAACTTGCCAAGATCCGGCGTTGGATTTGATGAGACAGGTGTCCTAGCCTACAATGCCAAATTTATGAGGTGATGGCAGTACATGAGGATGATTGAGATATAGAATGGTTAATGTTGGGATAAGATGGCCACTCATAGAGGTTGTTGCTTCGTCCTTCCAACAGATGATCCCCCGTGCTCAAATCCTTTACAAGAAAATTAGAAGGGAAAAATACGATAGAAACTCGATTTTGTTTGCAGAACTGAGATACGAATATCAGGTTTTTGCAAATTGGGGGCGCACACAAAACATTATTTAATACAAAGGATGCCTTACGTGAATTAAGAGAAGAAGAACCAGAATGGGTGATAGAGACGCCTTTACCATCGCCAACAATGACGTCATTGTTACCAACATAATTGGAGTGTATGGACAGGTTTTCAAGATCGGAGGTAATATGATGGATTACTCCGGAATCAAGTATCCAATTATTGTCTGACGGATAAGATGAGTTTCTTGCACAGTGCACTTGAAGTTGAAAGTGCATTGATGATGAATTCCTTGATCTGCAGAATTTGGCATTATGCCCTGGTTTATCACATAATTGGCAAACAATATAGTCATTACCGTATTTATTAGGTTTATACAAGGATTCCAGCCGCTTTGTATATACAGATGTTGGTGGTGGACCGAGCAAGGATTGATTAGAATGATATGGAGAGGTAGGCTCGCGGTAGTTTCCGTCAAAGTTTGAATTCGTAGGGCGATCACCTATAGCCACGACTACCTCCACGATTTCTTCTCTACCTCCACGTCCACGATATGCAACGTTGACAACGACTTGAGATTCATCTTCTTCTTTCGAGGAGACAACATGATTTTGAACTAACTCTTCATCATGACGTTTGTCATAGAGATCTTCAAAGCTTATTGGTACATCACGAACTCGAATTGCTGTAGCCAATTCCATAAGCTCATCACCTAGCCCACCTAAGACATATGGAGTTAATTGGCCAACGGATAAAGGATGCCCCATGATAGCAAGGTCATCAGCGAGTGACTTAATCTGGTTCATGTAGGCTGTGACTGTTTTGCTTTCTGTTAATGCCGAATATATGGAAAAAGATTTTCTCTTTCATACACAAAATAAGTGATGCACTTACCAACAATAGAAGATATGAAGATCACATCGGATATTGTCTTACATGCCCAAAATAGAAGATTGCATCTACCAAAAATAGAAGATATGGGATCAGCCGATTATGGAAGATTCGAACTAAATATTTACTATATTTCGGGAGATCTTCGAGGAGATATTTTAGGAGATTCTCAAGAGATCTTTTACTAATGTTGCACAAATGTTGGCCCAACATTCAAGAAAGGCCAGAATGCAAATGAACCGACCTCTGCTCCTCCGTTCTTCAAACGCAACCAGATGGAGAAAAAGAATATCAAATGGAATCTGTGCAATGCCATGCATGCACGGGTTGGGGCCATTATGTCAATGAATAAGCGAACACCATTCGCAAGCGTGGTAAAGCACTTTGGGTCGAACTTTCCGACGGGTTGGGGCCATTATGCCAATGAATAAGCGAACACCATTCGCAAGCGTGGTAAAGCACTTTGGGTCGAACTTTCCGACGATGAAGATAAAGAACCGTGTGCAAAGGAGTCTAAGCATTCATACCATTCAATCCTTCTCGGACAATGAAGAAGACGAAGATCATCATATTGGCTTTATTGTGGTAACTGATGTTGAGCCAACATTGCACTCAACATCTGAGAAAAATATTATTTTCGATTATGATGACTCAACTGTGTTGATGGGTATGTGAGTTCTGATGATGCATGTTAGAAATTGACGTTCGTGATGAAGTCCAGATGGATGATGCCTTCAAACTGCTGTCCGTTGAGTTTTTGAAGGAAAAATAAAAGAACTCTGAACTGATGAAGATGGTGAAGATCTTGACGAAGGAAAACGAGAAAAGCGAGAAGATGATCGAGAGTCTTGTTGAAGGGATGAAGAAGATGGAAGCGTGTTGACGAGAAAAGACAAAGAGATCGATAAAATTCAGAAGCAAGTCGATGAAGCTGATGAAACGTTTACGAAGATGAACAAAGGTAAATAGACCCTTGATGAGGTACTGTCATTAGGTATTTTCGATAAACGAGGTTTAGGATTCAATTCTCAGCCTACTCTTGATGTGCCTAATGCTGTTTCTAAAGATCGATCTAAGATTGTCTTTGTTAAGGAAAATTTGAAGCATGCTGTCAGTAAGCCAAAGAATAGATCGTATAAATGCCATCATTGTATGCACCTGATCATATCAAACCGTTCCGCTGGAAATTAAAGGGGGCGTAAAAGCAGAAATCTATGTTGACTGAAATGTCGTCCGGCATTCCGCTCAACATTGAAGAATCAGTGTTGAAAAGTTTGTCTGGAGAAATTTCAGTTGACGCTCCATCAAATTCTGGTGAACATACCGCTGTTTTGACACCTAAGAAAGTCTGGTAGAGAAATCCGTATATAAATGCAATGTTGTCTATACTTCCTTGCGAGCTAACGTGACAGGTTCATGGTACTTCGATAGTGAATGTTCACGCCACATGACGGGTGCCAAAGAATTCCTTATATAATATATCCCCTTGAGTAAAGGATCTGACGTTTGGAGGTGGTGCAAAAGGATGGATTCTCGGTCGTGGCAAGTTGAATGTGCCTGCTTTCCCGAAGTTGAGCAACGTTCTACACGTCAACAGGCTTGTGGCTAATTTGATTAGCATAAGTTAGGTTTGCAACGATGAGAATATATTTGTGAGTCGTGTCTTAAGGGTAAGCAAGTACATGCGAGTCATAATGTTGACCAATATTCTGCTCAACATTTCAAAACTACTTACTGTTTTCAATTGATTCATATGGATTTAATGGGTCCGATGGAAGTAGATAGCATTGGTGGTAGAAAGTATTCTTATGTGCTCGTTGCTGACTATTCTAGATATGCATGGATCTTCTTTCTTAGAGAAAAATCTGACTCGTTCGATTTCTTCAAAAACTTTCGAGCTATGATTAAGAATATTTTTGGTGCTCCTATATTTCGCATTAGGTCTGATCATGGTAGGGAGTTAGAAAATCAGTCCGTTAATGATTTCTGTGACAAGAAAGGCATAATTCACGAGTTCTCTTCTCCTAAGACACTCCAACAAATGGGGTGGCCGAAACGAAGAATAGAACGCTACAGGAGATGGCACGTGCGATGTTACACTCTAAGAATCTTTCGAAAAGGTTTTGGGCTGAACCTTTGAATAATGCATGTCATATCTCGAATCGTGTTTATTTTCGGCATGGTACTAAGCAAACTACATATGAAGTGTTGAAAGGGAAAAAGCCAACTCTCAAGTATTTTCATATTTTTGGATGCTATTGTTATATGCTAAATGATCGTGAATATTTACTAAATTTGATTCGAAAAGTGACATGTGCATCTTCTTGAGTTATTCTTCGAACAGTCGTGCATATCGTGTTTATATTCTGAGACTGAAATCTGTTCAAGAATCTACGAATATAGTATTTGATGACTCTTCCGATCTTTGCAGAAATGCTCCACATTTTGAAATTACAGATATTATCCAAGCTGTTGGTGTGACAGAAGCTAATGTGGAGGAAAATGTTGAGCCAACACCATACTCAACATTTGCACCTGAACTATTGAGGAAGGACCCAGCGAAGTTCGACGAGATCCCCCAGCGAAAATCCAGAAAAACCATCCCACTGACTTGATCATTGGAGAACTGAACAAAGGACGAAAGACTAGGGACAAGCCACGAAGGACTACAAATCCATGGTAAAAATGTATGCACGAATTCCGTGTACAATGAGGTACGTTATAATTGCTTTGTGTCTGAAATTGAGCCTAAAAACGTTATTGAAGAACTCAAGGACAGTTTTTGGATCAATGCCATGCAAGAGGAACTTTTGCAATTCGAGAAAAACCAAGTGTGGACCTTGGTTGCACGACCGAAAGACATTAATGTCATATGCACTAAGTTGGTATTTAAGAATAAGTCCGATGAGCATGGTAGAGAGTTAGGAATAAAGCGTATTTAGTTGCCCAAGGCTATACACAAGTCGAAGGTACTTTGATGAGACATTTGTCCATGTAGCTAGACTTGAATCAATTAGGTTATTACTTGCTATAGCATGTTGGCTCACCATTACCTTACACCAAATGGATGTTAAGGGTGCGTTTTTTAATGGATATATTGATAAAGACATATATGTTGAGCAGCCGAAAGGATTCGAAGATCCACACTTTCCTAACCATGTTTTTAAGTTGCAGAAAGCGTTGTATGGTCTAAAGCAGGCACCTCGAGCTTGGTGTGGTAGGTTAACTAAGTTCCTACTTGAATTTGGGTTCGTGCACGGTGAAGCCGATCAAACACTCTTTGTAAAAAGAGTTGGTTCTGATATTCTGATTCCCCAGGTTTATCTAGATGATATTGTTTTTGGTTCTTGTTCTCAAACAATGTTAGACCAATTCGTACATGCTATGACTTCAACCTTCGAAATGAGTGTGATTGGTGAGCTAACATTTTTCTTAGGACTACAGATTAAGCAAAGCAGCGACGATATTTTCATGTCCGAGGAGAAGTATGCGAATAACACAGTGAAGAAATTCGGGCTAGATACTGCCAAGTAATGAAAACACAGATGGGTTCAATGCAGAAGGTAAGTAGAGATAATGTTGGGGAGAAGTTGACCGAACATTGTATCACTCCAAGATAGGCGGTATATTATATCTTTCAGTGAGTAGACCTGATATTATGTATAGTGTTTGTGTTTGTGCTAGATATTAGGCTGAGCCAAAAATTTCCCATTTAATGCTGTTAAGAGAATATTAAGATATGTGAGTGGTTCGTGTAGTTTAGGGTTATGGTTCTCGAAAGATACTAACACGAATCTCGTAGGATATAGCGATGCTGATTGGGCAGGTGACGAAGATGATCGAAAGAGCACAAGTGGCGGCTGTTTCTCCTTAGATAATAATCCTGTGTCTTGGTATAGTAGGAAACAAAATTGTGTTTCTCTTTCTACGGCTGAGTCTGAATATGTAGGTGCAGGTAGTTGTTGTGCTCAACTTATTTGGTTGATTAGCATGTTAAGCCATTATGGCTTAGAGTGTGAATCCATGCTCATGTATTGTGATAATCTAAGTGCCATAAATATTTCTAAGAATCCTATTCAACATTCACGTACCAAGCATATAGATATTATGCATCACTTTCCGAGAGATATGGTCGAAAAAGAGTTAGCTAGAATAGAGCATATAGATACTAAGCATCAATTAGCTGATACATTTACGAAAGCAATGGATTTTGAAAGGTTTTCGGACCTGAAAAAGTCTATAGGTCTACATAAATGTGTCTGAATGTTGGTCCAACATTTGGATCAACATAGCATATGTCGAACTTGATTGTTACGGCCTTGATATTTGAATTAATGTTCTCTCTGTTATTGTGTTAAATGATCCGACTCACCTTGACCATCTTCTGAAATGACCAAATCCCTTGCAAAACGCATGCTCATAAACCTTTTTCAAGATATAGGTTTTGGTAATAAGTATCCCTAGGTACACGGCATTCGCGGTGACAATGTATTCTTTGCCACAAAAAGTCAAACCTTGATGTTAAAGGAATAAGGGCAGTGCACAATAACTCGGATCAATATCTAAGGCTAAAGGGCAAAAATGAAAGGAAATTGAGTTGAGGGTGTCGAACATAAAAGTCTAGAATTTGAGAGTAAGAATGTCGAGTCTTATGTTGGGGCAACATAAATGACTGTCGGTTTGATCATGCTACACTATTTGTGTCAAATTTTTGTGCTTTAGTTTTACGATTGCATGTGTCAGTATCTTGTGTCTAGCATCTATATCTCTCATAATGCATTAGTTCGAAGAACAGCCTGCTATACTTGTCTCATGTGCTCATCAACGTTCTCTCATCGGTTGGTATCGCTCCCTCCTATTTTTATTTTTGACTTGGTTATTTTTCGCTGAACCATGACTTGCTCGTGATTTTTGGAGTGCGTTGATCTCGTGATTTTTGGAGTGCGTTGATCTGATATATACTATATTTAGCTCCACATCTATCAATTTTTTAAACAGTTTAGGACTTTTATGGACTTGGCTCGGCTCCTTGATATCTTCCACTTTCACAAATCATATTTCACAATATAGGCAATCTCTGCAAATTCGAGAAATTCTTGTAGACCCCTATAGATTTCAAGATTTATGCTGCTCTGCTTCTATGGCGAACTCACCCAATTTCGAGTCTCAGAATGTTGATCCAGCTGTTGGCTCCACATCTTCCTCGACATCTCACCTGGAGAAGTTCTCCGAGGTTTACTTTTTCCAAAAAAGGGGGGAGATGGTGATAATCAAGGTGGTGCAACTTTTGTTGGTAGTGCTAAGGGAACTTCGACATGGGGAGCTAGAAATGAAATAGAAAGAAGCTGAATTTATGACCCTTATTAATTTTGCAGGCTTGATAGAGTTTTATGAGATTGTGCGTGCTGATTTGCTTCTCTGATATGATTGCGTGTTTGATTGCCTGTCGAATGTTTGTGTAGATTTGCCTAAAGACATCGGATGGCTATGTACTAATTTTTAGTATTTTAAATAGCGTGATAACTATTCTATTATTTTTGCTCTAACCATACTGAATTTTTGGTTGAGTATATTTTTGCCTTCAGGGGGAGTTTTTGGAGATTCTGCACTGATTTTTTATAGCAAGTCATTTGACGAGGAACGTCGAATGTGGCACCAAATGTTCGTCGAACATCTGTTCCAACATCAATCCGGGAACGCCAAATTAAGGGGGAGTTCCTTCCTTCCCAAAAAGAGGGAGATGATGCAGAAGAAGAAGCCATGATGATTGAAGCTGCTGGTGAACTAAGCTAAGTGGATGTGCATGGGTTTTGGGAAGAAAGACAAAAAGGGGGAGATTGTTAATGTGAAATATATGAAAAAAGATTTTGTCTTTCATCACCAAAATAAGTGATGCACTTACCAACAATAGAAGATAAGATCACATCGGATATTGTCTTACATGCCCAAAATAGGAGATTTCATCTACCAAAAATAGAAGATATGGGATCAGCCGATTATATGAGAAGATTCGAACTAAATATTTACTATATTTAGGGAGATCTTCGAGGAGATATTTTAGGAGATTTCAAGAGATCTTTTACCAATTCAAATATTTCTTTTGAGAGCTTTTACGGAGTAACTTTGAGCAACGAAGAGCGAACACACAAGATAAACGAGCGAACGAGAGAAAATTCATAACGGAGAATAGAAGATATGGGATCAGCCGATTACATGAGAAGATTCGAACTAAATATTTACTATATTTAGGGAGATCTTCGAGGAGATATTTTAGGAGATTTCAAGAGATCTTTTACCAATTCAAATATTTCTTTTGAGAGCTTTTACGGAGTAACTTTGAGCAACGAAGAGCGAACACACAAGATAAACGAGCGAACGAGAGAAAATTCATAACGGAGAGAGTTCATTGTTTTGCCTAGCCTTATTCTTTCCCTTTAAGTCTGAAGTCTAGACGTAAGTCTTTACAAAAGGTTTAGAATCTTTAGATTCGTTTTAGGCATGACTTTACTATCTTCGATAGTTGTTCTTTTTGTAATCCATTTTTAATAGTGGAATTTTGCCATGAGGCTCGCAGCAAGTTGAAGAACTTGCTGCATAAACTTACATCCCGTGTGTGATGTGTTTTACTCACTAAGGTTTTAGTTATTTCCACTGTGCAAAACCGTGTGAGCCCCTTCCTTATTATTTCAGTTGTGCGTTTTATGTTAGGTCCAATGTTACCTCAACATTAGTTCCAACATTTAGGTCACCAGTTTATAACTTAGTATACATCCATGTCGGGATCGGTTCACCTTCCTTTTTTGTATTCATAAGAGAAGAGAAGATCGACATCATGTGTGTGTTTGATTGGCTTGCGAAACTAGAATGCAACTTATCCCACGCCTTTGCCGAGGTAGTACAGCTGTTAATTGTGGGGCCAACAGTGCTATGGACAGCGGCTTGAATACTGATAAGAACCAAACGATCTTGCCTTGTCCAAGGTGTAAAATTAGGATCAGATTGAGGAGGACACGGGTTAGTTCTATCAACAAACCCGATAAAACCATAACCAAATAGAAGATTGGTCATTTGAGATTTCCAAGATGAATAGTTGGAACCATCTTTAGCCAACTTAAAGGGAATCTGTGAGGATGCGTTGAGAGAGATGAGGCTACCATTTAAAATATATGAATTTGTTTGGTTTGTGTTGATGACATTTATTTGGACGGTAGTAGCGGGTTTCTGATGATGATGATGATTGTGCCGCCATGGAGGTTGATAGAGGGACAGAGGTTTTCTTATTACGGGCTCTGATACCATGAAGGAATTCTATTGTTCTTGTATGTTTCACTGTGCAAGGTATACAAATATATATACAGCGATGATACCTAGTATATCCCTAGAATCAAGCTACAATAACTAGGCTACAATCATGGAGAATATTCTGCCGTTAATACATTAGTGCAAATATGTAAGTGTGAGTCATCCGATCTTATCTTTATCAAGATCGATGTTGTGTAGTTTTGAGCTCTGATCTTCACGTCTATTTATAGCCAAAACTTCTCGTGTGTGAACCGACATAAATCTTCAAAGTCTTCTTCAAATCTTACATTTGTAGTATTTAACTATCGTCCTTGAAAACGCGTATGAACATGAATACTTTGACTACGTCTTGTCTGAACACGAAGACTTTGACTTGGCTTGTCTAATTCGCACTACCGTCCACGAATTCCGATTGTGAACGGTAGAATATTTTTGCGGCTTGAGTGTAAATGTTTGAATCGGTGTCATATCATAAGTAACAATACATATAAGGTGCTAAGGTTGCATCTCCTTACAAAAACCAACATATTGATGTATATAAATAAGGTATAGTTTTCAGTGTTAGAATATATTATTGTGTGCCTGGTACATATATGTAGTAATACTAATTAATGCCATGGGCACGTCTAGGTTCATTACCTCAAGATAACTAATGAAAAATAAAAATTAATTAAAAAGATAAGGACCGCTTGAATGTAGCATGACGATGATCGTCTTCATCACTAACTTGAGAAGTTACAGTTTGTACTTTCCTTGGAATGACGACCAGGTTCAGTTCAACAACCGCTTGTCTAGAGACCTTTATCATTCACTTCCTTAATTCTTTTGTAATATTTTCTACGTTTTGGTACGTAATACTGCTTCGTTTTTTTAGCGAAGATACGACAAATCAAGCAGAAAAAATGATAGAGAAGACATGTTAGTGTGGGTTAAAAATAATATTTACCAAGTATAGTTTATGCCAAATGCAGATGTGGACCCAGCTCATCTTATGATTTTTATTATTCATCCATATTCTTAGGTCAATCAATATATGATCGTCAACCTCAACATGCTTGTAAATTTGCCAATTACAATTTACAACACAGTAAATTTACAACATAGTGGAAGGAAGACAAAGAGCAAAAGAAAAAAATTAAGTAAAAATTAAAAAATATTAATTATAAATAAGTGGGACCCAGGTGACACGTGGCAGCTCACAAGAGCTTAATCAAGCTAGTTACGTACGCCTTGGCAAGATTGTCAAAGAGCGAACCTAGACATGTAAGAGTCCACATTCGTTCCTTGTCATGAAACGACCCATTATTATTAGTGCTCTCTCTTCTTCATTCAACCTCTATATAATAATAATACTAATGAAAAGGTTCTACTTTTATTACATCCCAATCTCAATCTGCAGCAAGCTGTCTGAATATATATACAATACAATAGTTAAATAACCTACATACAACACTCCCAAGAATCTTGATAAGATTTAAGATGGAGAGCGTATCGAAAAAGAATAACACTATGAATTCCAAGGAAAAAGATCGACAAATCCAGTTTCACGTCATTCATAAGGTTCCTTCTGGCGATGGTCCTTACGTTCGAGCCAAATATGCCCAGGTATTCAAAAAATAATAATAAAATGGGACACTCATATTAATTGATCTCCATATATATAAATATGGATTGATTTGATTTGTAATATAAGTGCAGTTAGTTGAGAAAGATCATGAGACAGCAATAGTATGGTTTTGGAAGGCGATAAACGCCGGCGACAGAGTTGACAGTGCTCTCAAAGACATGGCTGTGGTAATGAAGCAGCTCGATAGGACAGAAGAAGCTGTCGAGGCGATCAAATCGTTCCGAGGACTTTGTCCGAGGAACGCACAAGAATCGCTCGACAATATCCTCATTGACTTATACAAGGTAATGTTATATATTTTTGCACATATTTGATATGTATAGTTCCTTTTTCATATGAATAATATGTTAATTTTATTCTCTGCATTTGCAATTTAAGGACGCTGACTTTTAAAATTGAAGAAATGATAGGACACGATGCGTCGAAAACCTAATTATTTGCTGGAACTCTTACATTGACAACCGCGCGTGCCAAGTAATAATTTTGGGAGTTGCATATTTGGGAATAAATCATGAGTTGCAGTTTTAGCACTCAACAACAATTCTTCTCTTAAATTGTTTCAATTTTGAAAGTTGATGTCTCTTAAATTGTTTCATTTTGAAAGTTATTGTCGTCCTTAAATTGTAGCCCTCTAGTTTGAGTGTTATCCTCATGAATTACTTAGACCAGAAAAATAGTTAACCTTGATAAGATTCATGTTTGATTGAATATACACACATACACAATATATTAATTTTGCATCTCCTCCTCCAGAAAATCGGAAAAGTCGACGAACAAATAGTGCTCCTCAAGCACAAGCTGAAGATGATATACCTCGGCGAGGCCTTCAATGGAAAGCCCACGAAAACTGCCCGTTCGCACGGCAAGAAGTTCCAAGTCTCCATCAAGCAAGAAACCTCGCGAATTTTGGTAAAATACACTATTACCCCTAGATCGACCCTTCACTTTACCCCCAAAATACGAAAAAAATAAACGAAGTTTTTCTTTCTTTTCTTTTTAGGGAAACCTCGCTTGGGCATACATGCAGAAGTCTAACTTCATGGCCGCAGAAGTCGTCTACCGTAAGGCCCAAATGATCGAGCCCGACGCCAACAAAGCCCTAAACCTTTGCCATTGCTTAGTCAAGCAAGGGCGGTTCGAAGAGGCTAGCTCGATCCTCCGAGACGTTTTATTACATAGAGTGCCCGGCTCGGAGGACCTAAGGTCGAGGGCTCGAGCCGATGAGCTAGGGCTTGAGATCGATCGAGCTGTGCGGGCCCACGAGGGCGGATCGATGGGCTCGAACGATCTCCTAGGGTTGAGCTTGGAGGACGATTTCGTGGAGGCTTTGGAGCGCGTGATGAACGTGTGGGCCCCGGCTAGGTCTTCTAGAAGGTTGCCGATTTTCGAAGAGATTTCACAGGTTAGGGATCAATTAGCTTGTTGATAGTTTTTACCAAAAAAATCTCTATTGTTTTTTTTTTAGTTTATGTATTTCGTGTGGTTTGGTTTGGTGGGTATGTGTACGTATGTATATGTGTGTTTCACTTATTAGTGAATGATATGAAATGTCATGGGAGAATAAGATGGTATAAGTCCTTTTTTTTTTACTCCCTCCATCCCATCAACTTTATCACATATGTTGCTCCGTACGCAAATTAAGGTGGTATTATTGTAATAATATAGTACAATGAAAATGTAAAAAAATGTATATCTTGACACGTCTTTTAAGAATATTTAATATTATTATATTGATTGTTTGTGATAGTTTTTTGCTAAATAAGAAAATGTGATAAAATTATCGGCGGCTGAAGTGGAAAAGTGTGATAAAATTAGCGGGACGGAGGGAGTAGTTTTTTTTTTCGATGACGTTATTTGTTTTGTGCGTTGCACAATTGGATCACAGAAATGTAAACTTTTAGTCGCTTAACAGTTAACATATCCAATTAAGTTTTAAATTCATAAATAAAATAATTAAAAAGAATTAATCTCCGATCAATTTTCATAAGATAAATAGGGAAGTCTTACTACAAATGACGTGAATTGGAAAGTTAACTTCAAAGAAAAATTACAAAAAGCAAAGAAAAATGAATTCTTTTTCAATCCCACGATATCGCCACCAATCAATTTCAAGTATGCATTGGATGGGGATAAGACTAATTCTCGAATTTAGGTAAAAACCTTCCCAAAGGGTAATTCTATATAGACCCCTAGATTCTATTTACACCCCCGGTAATTATTTTTTTTCGTACTATAGAGATCAATTATACTTAAAATAATACAACCTCCGTCCCAAATCGTTTTGGACATTTTACTATATCGGGCGTCCCAAACCGCTTTGGACATTTCCTTTTATAGCAAAAAACTGCCACAAACAATCAATATAATACTATTAAATATTCTTAAAAGACGTGTCAAAATATACACTTTTCACCTTTTAATTGTATTATATTATTAAAATATTCAATTTCTTAAAAACCGTGTCATACCCCAAATGTCCAAAACGGTTTGGGATGGAGGGAGTATATCATTTCACTCGCCTAGTTTTTTTTATATATTATGATTATATCTCTACAAAACATTTTTCTTTTTACATATTTAAAAATAAAATTTCATTAAACATTATAATTATAAGTACTAAAAAAATTAAATACTTTATATAGTACACATAGAGTAGCGGGAAATATTAGTATTATCCCGGTATGTGATACGTTAGCAATTGACTTTAGTACTATTTTTTTCATCATATTAATTTTATACTTATTTATTTTATTATTTATTTTTCATGTAATTTGTTGTGTATATTTCAAGAAAATGACTTTTACAAAAATATTTATATGAGTTTTTTATTAAATAAGTTACAATATTAATAATGATGTTTTTCGGTCAAAGCTTATATTTTGATTAATATAAATTGTTGATTAATCTTAAAAGTTAAAAATAAATTTATGGTATAATTATCGAGCAATAAGGGCCGACCATCACTGACCAAATCATAACAATACGATAGAAAGAGTGAGTACATTGTAGTCTTCTCCTACACTAACCAAATTAAATAGTGGTTTTTATTTCCAATGTTGTAAAAAATGAGTAAATAGCTTTTGCAACTTTCAAGGTTTTTCCACCCCTTAGGGGTGCCAATAGTAGCACCCCTTCCCAAATTACATCAATGTCATTAGATTGTGTTCGGATTGGCGTGTTTGAACGAAATCATGTGATTTTAAATTATGGATTCAAAATCGTAAATTTAATCCAAATCCATTGTTTGCAAAATTTGAGATTTCGAAATTTGAATTTCAAAATGAAGTTCGGGTTCAAGAAACTCGTCGAGCTCGACTTCTAATTTTTTCTTAAAAGATGAAAAGTACAAAAATAAAATAAAAATAATAAAACAAAAGTTCCCAAACTGGCTTCGAGCACCCATGAGTGAGATTGAGCTCGACAAGAGCTCGTCGAGCTCGAGGCGGCACGAGCTCGCAAGTTAGCTCAACTCATCGTTCACCCGCTAATTATTATTATTATTATTTAATATTTTATTACTACTATTTATTGTTATATTAATTATTATTATTTATTGTTATTATTAATTATTATTACTATTATTTACAGAAAACTCATTACGGACTGAACTTTGGATTTCGAAAACACAATAATTGACATGAAATTTCAAATCCGACAAATAATAAGCGTTTAGATCTAATTTCCGATTTGGACGAAGTCGACATCCAAATCTGTCGGTTGGCGAAAGGAAGATTTGGGGGAAATAATGGTTTCAAATCGAAATTCGGAATTCGAACAGGCCATAAGTGAGTTTAAACCTAACACCTATACAAGAGTTGTTGTCTTCACCCAATCACTTGATTTTATTACAAATCGATTTGATCCTTACACACTCTTAGAGCTGGCAAAAATGCTCGCGGCCCGCGGAGCGGGCTGTGAAATTTTAGGCCAGGTGTGGACATGTCCACGCGGACCGCGGGCTTTGGCGGGGCGGGCCTGGCGGGCTGCGTACAGGCCTGCTAGAATTAAATATATTAATATTTTAAATTAAATAATATATGTATATATAACTTACAGTAGAAACTCTAAAAATTAATACTCGATAATTTAATAAACCCTTTAATATAATATGTCCGGCCGGTCCCGAATCGGGGATAACGTACTAAATTAATAGATCTCTAAAATTATAAGATAATAGACTTTTGATAATTTCTATAGGTCTCGTATAAATTATAAATTAATAATTCTATATGTAAAAACATTATCATATTACATGAACGAAGATATATTTATTAATATTACTTAAATGTACATTAACACCATACAGATTATGATAGACTTGTGAGATTGAAGGTTTGATCCTTAATTTGACATTTAATAAGGACATAGGAGATTGAAGGTTATTTGATGTTTGAGAAGTTTGAAAGGTAATATACACAGTAAATTAATAAAATATTAATTTATCGATATTAATTTATCGACTAATTAATAACTCTTTAAATTAATAAATTTGCCGGTCCCAACTGTATTAATTTATAGAGTTTCGACTATATATAGGTTTTTTATATTTTCAATTATAATATAAGTGGAATTAAGTATAATAAAATAAATAAATTATTACTAACAAGTTAGGATTATATTACAAAATTTTCGAACTAAACATTTTTTATTTTATTTTTCCTCTCTTTTGTATATATTTTTTATTTCAGGCGGGCTAAGCCAGAAGGCGGGCTTACCTGCCCCCACCCCGCCAATTGGCGAGTAACGGGCCGGCCCGCCCTGCCGGTCCGTTTGACAACTCTACACACTCTTTTTTCTTTCCTTCTTTTTCAAAATTTATCCTAACCCAAAAAATGAAAATAAGGAAGAATCCCGTGAAAATGTCGAAGAACAAACTAATATGCGCACACCACAAAATAACTTGCGAAAATGTGAAACAAGCTTGCGAAAATCCAAACATCTAACTCCAATTGTTCGCGCTTAGGTTATGATACCAGTTGTAAGGTTACCAGACACCGCAACGATCAACAATGGAGGAATCAAAATGAGATTTGCGTGAGTTTTACCTTAGTGCGTGTTTAGTGCGCTGATGGGAGAATATTGTGCGGCGCTTTTCTCACAGAATATTCTAAAATGACTTAATTTAATAAAGTATAGGGTTTGTGTAGGGTTTAAGGTATTTATACCTTGGACTAGGTATAAACACTTTGGTCCCCTTACTTGGTCCATTACAACCACAATTAACTCACTAGAGTCCACTTAAAAAAAATACGCAATTGCGTCACAATAAGCAAATTTAACGAAAAAAAGAAGAAGTTCACGGAATTTGATGGAAAAGAGAAATTTCAGCACCAAACAACGCAGATGTCTCCTCTAGAGTTTCTTCGTAGGAGCAATTTATTGTCGGTGTTTCGATTAGGGTTCAATGAGAGTGGAACTTTATATTTCATGTGGGTTTCTCTTTAGCCTTTGAATCGATCGAATGATTGGTTCTGTGTTTTGTTTTTTATTTAAATTCCTGGTATAATCGTATTAATACAAGTATTGAGATATATTTTGTCCAATTATTACTTATGTGAGATATATTTTGTCCAATTATTACTTATGTGTTAATGAAGTTTTTAGTTGGTCCTTGGTGATTTTTTTCAGATACCGTGAAATACGTGATAAAAAGTTTAGTTCACGGGGATTCTTAGTGAAAATTAGCTGTATAAATATTGAGAATATGACTATATAGAATATAGAAAATAAAGCTAATTAAACAGCTCAAACTATACTGTGATCTATTAAAGAAAAATAATCACTCGCTTTTTTATTAATCAGAAAGAATTGTTTACAGAGAGAGTCTTCTCATCTCATCGATACATTCTTGAACAATACACTGCAATATTAATACAGTGACTATCTACCAAAACACATATAAGATTGCAATTGAGTCCCTATACTAATTACCAACTTCAGTTACACCCATTTTTTCCATGATCCAATCCAAAGCGTTTAATTTCTACCAACGAATACTCGCTCTCAGATCAGAATGACACTACCCTGCATAGCCATTGTTGGAGCTGGAATCTTTGTTCGTACTCAATACATTCCACGATTAGCAGAAATCTCCAATCTTTTCATTCTCAGAGCAATTTGGAGCCGCACCGAGGCATGCTTCGCGACCCTTCTTCATTATTGGTCCCTTGCATTTGATTTTTTAATTGATAAGTAATTCGCCTCGATTTATCTCGATTTCTTGAAGCCGTATCGAAATTTTCGTAGGAATCAGCTAAAGGAGCTGTTGAGATTGCTAAAAAGTTTTTCCCAGATGTAGAATGTAAGTGGGGAGACAATGGGCTTGACGAAATCATTCGAGATGCTGACATCGTCGGCGTCGCCGTTGTTCTCGCCGGCCAGATTCAGGCAATCTCTCTCTCTCTCTCTCTCTCTCTCTCTCTCTCTCTCTCTCTCTCTCTCTCTCTCTCTCTCTCTCTCTCTCTCTCTCTCTCTCTCTCACTGCGTGTGTGTCTGCTAATGGTGGGAGATGCATATTTATATACTTTAGGTGGATATGTCACTGAAGTTGCTGAGGAGTGGAAAGCATGTGTTGCAAGGTGATTGATTTATTGATTGAATGATTTTGTCTTTTAAATGTTTATAGAAAATCTTACAGCGTGTTGAGCATAGTATTAAAAGGCGACCTGAGGCGCGCCTAAGGCGAGAGGCGAGGTGAGGCAAAGGCATTTCGCCTCTACCCGCCTCGTCTCACCTCATTCCACTGAGGCGCGCCTCAGGCGAGCGCCTCGTAACGAGGCGGCGTCTTTTGAGGCGCTCGCCTTTCTCGCCTCACCACCATTCTCCACAATCGCGGCCGTTTCTGATCGAAATCGCTGGCTTCCGAGTGAACAAACGGCCGAAACGGAGTTTTTTCGGGTGGAACGGCGATTTATAGCAGGATTTGAATTCTAGGGTTTTCAGAAGCTAAAAGAGGCAAGGATAGAGGTTGAAGACGACGCATACAAGTTAAAAATTCAATTACTATACTTAATGGGTTGGGCCTATAATTAAATTTAGAAAGTCATATATTTAAGGCCCGTATTTGAATGAAAATTAAATCTTTGTATATAAAATTATATCTAACTTGATATCAAACGATTAATTAAGTTAAATAATTTAACCTTATTCATTAACAATTTTTTTTTTAATATCATATAAATGCTGAACTTACAAATATCTTGCAATTAAACTCATAATATATATATATATATATATTATTTACGTAATTCACAGTGCGCCTCGCTAATTGAGGCGAGCGCCTCGACTGCGCCTCGCCTCATGAGGCAAGGCGAAGCCCTCGCCGCCTTTTTGCGCCCCGCGCCTTTAAAAACTATCACTACAAAATAATTCTAAAATATCGACGGGTGTATCCGTGGAAAAGCCGTGGAAAAAGCAGCTCTCGACGGATAAATCGTGGATATATTCCGTGGATATTACCTTCGTCGAAACGGAAGATTACGTCGATGAGACCGTCGAAACTCCATATCGACGGCTGCAAAATCGAGATTTCGTGGATCGTTATCGATCATTGCCTCACCGATTATCCCTCGAAACAGCTCAACGGCTCAATCGTTAGAATTCCGTCGGTATTTATCGAGCAAATATCGACGGCTTCTCCGTCGATATAGTCCCACGCCATTTCCGTCGATAGATTCCGTGGACAGTGTTCAACGGCTAAATAGTGGAAATTCCGTCAAGAATATTCGAGCACTTATCGACGCACTCTCCATCGTTATATTCCAACGTGATTTCCGTCGACAATTACCGACGGCACGTCCACCTTTTTAAATCCGCCGCAATTCGTCGTCGCCCAATCCGTCGAACTCCCTTGACACTGTCGATAATGTGCTCCGTCGCGCACGTAATATTTTTATTGCGATTTGTTTTTTTAAACTATTTCTTGTTAATAAATTTTTATGGTTTTATTATTTAAAAAAGTTGTAACTAAAAAAAAAACAGGATAAACAAAATAATAATTCATTATATTAAATTCATAATAATATTCACACTATGATTTTAACAAATAAAATAAAAACTACTCTAATCTTCCCAAGCTATCCAGATTTGGCGCGAGCGTAGAAGGAGCCGACGGAAATGAAGCCGAAAATGGAAAAGACGAATTCCCCATAAACTGACCGGCTGACGAAGGCTGTCCTAAACCCATATTAAGCAACGACGTAAAAGATCGATTGGGAGCGAAACCAGAAAATCCGTTTTGAGAATAAAATTGGGGAACGACAGGCTGAGAATGTCCAGCCTCGCTACCTCCACCAGTAACTACAGCTTGTATGCGTGCCATCTGCTCTCGAAGCGCCTCCACATCTCGTTTCATCGCACAACATTGCTCTTTAAGATTCTCATTTTCGGTCTTCAAAACCGACATCTCTCTCTGAGTAACAGAATCTGCATTATAATAAACAAGAATTATAGCGGTTCCTTTCAAGAGAGAAACCTAATAATTCGGGAAAGAAACCTAATAACATAGAACAAGAAAAGAAATAGAACTAAGAACCAAGGTTGATAAACCAACATCTCGCGTATGATATGGTCTCGTAATGCAAGGTGTGGCAAATGTTAAATAAAATATCTAAAGTTTCTAAGTAAACGAATTGCATACCAGTTTGACAGCTTGGCTGATATTCGGGAACTAAGGACTGATGGTGTTTTACTATCTCTGTAACCCCAAAAACCCGTCTTTTGGATCCTCCAGCGACCGTCTTGAACACGTCAATCATCTGTTCGTTGGTCATTTGATTTCCGCTTTCTGACTGAGCTCTTTCAATTTTTTCCGTCATCTCCTCCTACAGTGATATAACAACACTAAATTTAAGTTAAGTAATAAATATTATAGGAAAGGAATTGCGCACCGCTATCCTTTGTGCTCTTTCGCCCTTGAAAATTCCATCATGGCTGTAACCATCGACGAACGCCTCCAACACATTCGGTTCTCGACCTAACTTAGCTCTCTACAAAACATCAAGTTATATTAGAAAAAATGCTATATATATAAAGTTCAATTATTAATTTAAGGCGTACCAAACGCTTTCGTCGTACAAGTTGACCCATGGAACCGCCTCACCATTGGCTGCACACGAGATACTGATCAGCTTCTGTTCGATTGCGCTTGTTCTGTTGGCAAGTTTTTTTGTAGCCCTCAGCTTGCCAATTCTCAATCATTTGAGCCCAATGTTCGTCGGCGATGAACCCCGGCTTTTCTTTCATCTTCCGTATGTTGTAGAAATTGTACTGAAAATATTTGGCCACACGCTTCTCAAACCGATCCCGAATATCATTGTATTCGTGGAGCGGAAATGAATATGCATGCTGAAACAAAAAAATATATGTTGCTATTTATATGATATTTAAAAATGGCTAAAACCCTTATAATAATACTTACACAAAACTGCCCCCACCATCTTTCGAGAGTCGACTTAGGCACGGCCTTATAGTTGTGGTACGGACCATCGAAGTTACGCACGATGATTTTACGAACTACGCCCGCCATCCCGCCATCCCTAGCTCAAATAGAAGTTACGAATATTAATCTCACAGTACTCATATTAAAAGGAAAATACGAAAAAACTAACTCATCCATTTGTCGTTTGTCGATGGCGACTTTGGTTGACGCGGGCGATTCTTGACTTTCTCTTTCAAAATTTGTAGACGGTGGAGAACCGCCTGACGTACCACCATAGTTCGACACGGCCCTAGAACCCGAAGGCGATTCAGAAGGTATCCTCATTTGCTGAAACAAAGCAACAATATATAAGTGTATCCCCAGCTCGCTGCCCGAGACCAACCCCACGAACATATACATCCCTACCCACCCGCTACCGGAGACCGGCAAACTACAATCCCACGCCCAATCCGGACAGGCCACCCCAACCCAAACCCGACAGACCTACAGCGAAACCAATCAAAAG
This sequence comes from Craterostigma plantagineum, assembly GCA_027422505.1. Taxonomy (NCBI): domain Eukaryota; kingdom Viridiplantae; phylum Streptophyta; class Magnoliopsida; order Lamiales; family Linderniaceae; genus Craterostigma; species Craterostigma plantagineum. The sequence continues at coordinate 20,822,303 of JAPQWV010000012.1, forward strand.
GCACCGCCCATCACAGTCAATAACCGTCTCAAACGATCATACCCGAACCCAAAATAAACCTGCTAGACCCAAAGCCCACAAAGCGGCCCCCGAACGCACTAGCTGCACAAAGCTCGAATCCCACATCCAACCTAATCGAACGACTCAGGTAAAAGAAAGATAAGAGATAATCCTTATTAGGTACCTTGAACGGAAGTTGCTGTGGCCGATCCCACTCTTAAATTTCAGTTTCTCTTTGCACTGCTTCGATTGGGTTTTTCTGACCTAAATTTAGATATCAACGTATTCCATAAGTAGGTCTTTCCAGTTCCGCCACTACCACAAACGAAGAATAATCCACCACTATTTTGACTGTGAGCTCTCATAATAGCAGAAAATACCCTATATTGGTCGGAATTTAGCCTCCGAGCAAGACTTTCGTAATTTTCCAACTCTACTGATGCGTCATAGTCAAGTTCGTCTATTATCAATCGATTGGTGGCGTGCTGCGCATCCTCTAATGATGGCTGTGGCATGTGGGGATAATCTTTCAGTGACCTGCCATTTCTGTTTAGAATATGTTCAATCTCAAGAATACCTAAACGACAACGTTCTTCATCTGTGATGCGTAAATCAAAATTATTCGATCGACGCTGAATCATATGTTCAATATCGTCTGTCATGCTTTTCCAATGTGTTTCCCATAGTTCCGTAGGATTCGCTACTTCGGCGAACATCAATATGGAGCTGAACATGTTTCTTAGTTGCGCACCCGTAGTCCATGTAGATGCTTCCCTTAAAGCAGCGTTCCATTCATTGTTGTCGTCAAGCAATCCCAGTTCAAGACATGCTGCATGAAATGTCGGCTGAATAACTCCCCTAACTGTTCGTATGTCCTCATATGACATTGCACCACGAACCTTCGTCAGGAGCATCCTGAGATAGTAGCGCTCACCAGAATTTGGATGCGCAAAAGGCAGTCTTCCAATAGAAACTCTTTGCTGACGCTTTCTCCATGTTTTACTTTGACAGTTCCATAACCATTCGGTTGGAAAATCAGAATACGGCAATGATCGAGCTTCGGGATGATGTCTGTTTGTTTCGAACCACATCGTCAACATAGATTTTTGTGGCCGATTAACTAATTCATGTAGGTCATCGTTGTCATGAAAGACAATGTTTTGATCGCCCGGCAAATGAAACTGCATCCTCTCAACAGAAGGATATTGATGTTGAAGGGCGAAGTCAAAAATCCTCCAACACGCTTCAATGGCAGAGACATAACGGCAGTCTAAGTATTGTTTTACCTCATCAACATGTTGTGGCTGTGGCTGATCGATGTTATTCCGAGGAACAACATCTTCAATGACAAACGTTGCTCGATCGTGACCTTTATGGATGTACTTGTATAGATACTTAATAACGCTCCGAACAGCTACACGTTCAACATTTATGTGAGCATCATACTTGACACATAAATCCCTATTGTAGGGAACTATCCATCTGTTATCAACTTCTCGACCATTCGCCAAAGTTGTTGAGATTGTTCTTCTACGCATGTAATGCACAAAGCTTCGATCATCAACAATTGTCTCGTCACAAAATTTCTTCGGATAACGTTTCGAGCACTTCCCATCAACTAAGCATGGACCGCATGGCCCATGAATCATAAATTTAGTGACTGTTTCGTAGGCAAGGGGGTCGTTGTCTTTATCAGGAATCTCGGCACTAATAAAGTTGTTAACATCATCTGCACTTGTAGGCTTATCATTTGGAGTCACAGTGAGAAGAATATGTGCATGTGGAAGTCCACGCTTTTGGAATTCAACGACGTATAAATCTGCATTAGTTATCAGTAATGTAACAACTATATTATTATAACAATAATAATAATAATTTCGAAAAGACATAAAATTACCAGCAATGACAGTTCCAAACATCCGTCTGTCCTTCAAATCACGTAGTAATTCTTTCATTTTTAACCTGAAAACTCGACACACAATGTCAGGACGATCTTCAACTCGTTCATATTGAAGTAGCTCTCGAGTTATTTCTGGCCAATTCGGATTACATGTGAAAGTAATGAAAAAATCTGGAGGACCCATTGTACGACATATAGCGACTGCATCTTGATAATGTTGGATCATATTGCGTGGTCCACCAGTAAAGGATGATGGCAAAATATACTTTCGTCCAACAGATGATGCATTAAGATCTCCATGTAAGACTGCATCCTGAAGTCCTCTATACAATTCGGTACGCAAGCGACCTTGGTTACATTTGACGTATAATAGACGACTTTGCTCAATGGCACAATATACGTCCACAATAACTGTTGGTATAGACGACCACCCTAACCAAGCTATCACCATCCCCGTCTCTATCTTGAATTCGATAGGCATAAAACTGTCTCATCGAGACTTTATTCCTTGAAGTACTTGAAGATAGAATTGGTATTTCCAACGACCAACCATCTGTTCCGTAAGGAAATAACAATGGATATTGAAGAGGTACATAAGCAGGATGCGTTTCATTTATCCTTTGCAAACTACCAGTTCTTGTTTGTAAGATCACGTCTCTGTATCCCAAGTTCTCGGTACAATCACCTACCAACAAAGCAGCGACTTCGCTTGACGTTGGACGCGTATATTGTCTACCTTCTCTTGCTTGAATGATACGTATGCGTACATTCCTACTGTTTTCTAAATAACTCTGTGCGCATTCTCTAAATCAGTCCCAGTCATGAATTTAGTTCGCATCTTTCCTGTTGGTCGCCCAGCGTAATTAAAAACTGAAAATGGCTCGTAGCCCTCCTCGTAATATTGCCCTAAGCTTCTCAGCGACTTTCTTTGGTCTGAACGATCGAAATGAAGTTTGGTGAAGTTTGAAATTTCTTCCATTATGTACTGATTACACATTGACTCCTCTACGTGCGCCAAGTTCATATTTTTTTTCTTCAGGTTATGCAAAAATCTGCTTATCAAAGAAAAAATTAAATAAATTATACTAACAAATTAAATATAACAAAGACGTAAAAAGTAATTTACCGTTCAAATGGATACATCCATCGATAATGTACTGGACCACCGACGATTGCTTCATATGGGAGATGGACGATAACATGCTCCATGGAATCAAAAAATGCAGGTGGAAATATTCTTTCCAACTTATAGATAATTAATGCGACTTTTGAGTTGAACTCTTCCATTTGAGGGACGCCTAACACGGTGCAACATAAAGATTGGAAGAATAAGCTAAGTTCCGTTAACACGCTCCAAACAAATTCTGGTAGTAATTCTCGAAAGGCGATTGGAATCAATCGCTCCATAAAAACATGACAATCGTGAGATTTCATTCCCTGTAACTTGCAGTTTACCATGTCGACGCACCTACCTATATTAGAGGCAAAACCAGTTGGAAAACGCACAGTTTTTATCCAATCACACACCTTACATTTTTTCTCCTTATTCAATGTGTATGCTGCCATCGGCTTAGGTCCCGGACAACTTCCAGCAATTGCGAGTTCAGGTCGATCGCAAAAAATACCAATATCTCGACGAGCATTGATATTGTCTTTAGATTTATCCTTAACATCCATCACCGTATTGAAGACATTCTCAAATGTATTCTTCTCTATGTGCATGACATCAAGATTGTGTCGAATAAGAAGTGAAGACCAGTACGGCAACTCCCAAAATATACTTTTCTTCGACCAATGGTGTGTGATTCCATAGCCGGCAGGCTTTTGATTAGGATCCTCCATTACAGTTTTAAAATGTTGGACGCGCTCCCATATTTCCAAACCTGATAATCTCTTCGGTGGACCCCTTCTCTCGACTTTACCCTTGAGAAAATCGCTCGTATTTCCTCTAAATGTATGTTGTCTAGGTAAAAAACGACGATGACAGTCAAAATAACAAATCTTTTTGCCATATTTCAAATAAAATGCCGAAGTATCTTCCATGCAAATTGGGCAACCCAATCTCCCTGACGTACCCCAGCCAGACAACATTCCATACGCAGGAAAGTCACTCACCGTCCAAATTAGCGCAACTCGTAGCCTAAACATTTCTTCACGAAATGAATCATAAGTCTTTAGTCCTACGTGCCACAACATCTTTAGTTCTTCGATTAGAGGTTGAAGATAAACATCCAATTTATTCTTAGGATTTTTTGGACCAGGTATCATAAGAGATAGAAACATATATTTTTTACTTAAACACTCACCAGGGGGAAGATTGTAAGGAGTGGTAATTACCGGCCAACATGAATATTGCTTACCAAACTGGCCATGAACAGTGAAACCATCAGTGCATAATCCTACTCGAACATTTCGTGGATCAACAGAAAAATCAGCATGTTTGCGATCGAAATGCTTCCATGCTTTTCCATCAGAAGGGTGAGACATTATGCCTTCGTCGGGTACGTGACTAGCATGCCAAGTCATCATCTCTGCTGTTCTCTTATCAGAATATAATCGCTGAAGTCTTGGACCAAGTGGCAAATAACGTAACACTGCATAAGAAGACTTCGATCTATCAGCAAATTTAAACCGTGGTTTTCTACATACCTTGCAACGTTTTAGCTCGGCATCTTCTTTCCAAAATAGCATACAACCCATGATGCAACAATCTATGTGGTGTATCGGTAGCGCAAAGTCCATCATCACCTTCTTTGTGTCGTAATAACTTTCTGGAAATGTATTATTTTTCGGCAATAATCTGTGAATGAAATCAGATACCCTGTCAAACGCAGATGCAGACATGTTTGTTTCAGATTTAATACTTGCCCATTCTGCAATTGCAGCCAATCGAGAGCAACTAGATCCATCGAATAGTGGAGTGTCTGCTGTTCTCAACTGTTCTGTAAAACTATCATGGAACGTCGTCTCCTCATCTGGCATCGTCGAGCTGCTGCCACCGACATCAAAACTCGCTGTAAAATTTTCATCATAATCGGCGATATTAGAAATAGCAGTATCAACTGTAGTTTGTTCCACCAATCTCAAGTGTGTGTCTTCAACATTAAAATTAGAATCGCCAGTCGTTGATTGACTGGCACTAGAACGAAGAGCGTCTTCCACTGGTTGAAGCTCCCAATATGCAGCTTCTCCGTGCGAAGTCCAGTTGTAATAATCAGACATAAATCCATTCTTCAGCAGATGAACTCCCACAACTAAATGATCGTGAAATTTAGAATTATTGCATTTCTTGCATGGACACCGTATCTGAAGCACCGAACCTTGAGAAGTTGCAAAATCAATAAAAGATTCTACCCCCTTCGTAAATTCGTCTTGATGAGTTTGTCGCCGGTACATCCATCGTCTTTTATTGACGATAACTGCGTATCGAGAATCCATATCTATTTATGGGAAGAATCACTAACATGCGTGGTATATTAAAGTATCGACGACATGCCGATTATATCGACGAACTACCAGATTTTAGATATTGAATGCAAAAGATTGTCGACAACCAACTTATGAAGTGAGAACAATTCAAATAATATGATTTTATTTTGCTGCATATTCCGTTAAATGAGCTACAAAAATGTGAATTTGAATCGGTAGCGTAGACACGAGTGCGCTGAATGTTAAAGTTTTCGACGGCAAGGCCCTGGGAAAATTCCGTGGCAGTTATCGACGGCAAATCCGTCGATAAATCCGTTGCTTAACAAATGCGACGGCAAATCCGTCGATAAATCCGTTGCTTAACATATGCGACGGCAAATCCGTCGATAAATTCGTTGCTTAACATATTCGACGGCATTTCTGTGGAAAATCGGAGGAAAGATATTTATTATATTTTTCAACGGATATACCGTCGACAAGCCGTGGATAATTTATTCAACAATGTTTCCGTCGATAATTTCATCGATATTATAGTTCAACTAAATTTTGGTGGATGTTGACTAATAATCTCAAAGCTAGAAACAAGACAAAGAAAAACAAAACCCATAGAGTAAGGAAGGAAGCATGGAAACAAAACTCTTAATTAAGGTGAAGACAAAAAAAAACATATTGAGGAAAACACGTAAGAGGAAAAACATGAGCATTAGTGGAAGAAAACAAGGAAAAATGTGTGTGACTTTTGTGTTTGATAGTGTAAGCTAGTTGCTATATATAAAGCATGAACGTGAAAGTGTATTAGTAAGAACACAGATTACAAATAGCTATATGTGAGTTGAGAAATATTTTCTTCTCCCAAGTCTAAAGCACCGAATGTGCATCAGATAAATACACAATATTAAAGCTCTGTTCTTCCTTCGTGTGTAGTGTGCATAAAGCAAGTGCATACAACAAAGAAAGTCTATCCCTCACAAATAAAGGAAAATATTAGGAAACAACAAATTGGTATCAGAGCCATGTCGATATTCGGAGCAACCGCTGGCCAAATGCCGATCCCGAAGCTCACCAAATTAAACTACGACAAGTGGAGCATTCTAATGAAGGTGTTGCTCCAGTCTCAAGATACGTGGGAGATCGTCGCGAACGGATACACCGAACCCGAAAATACAGACGGGTACACAGCAGCCCAACTAAAGACGCTGAAAGAATTCCGCAAACAAGATAAGTCCGCACTTTATACCATCTACCAATCTGTAGATGAGGCCGGTTTCGAAAAAATAGCCGAGGCCAAAAAAATCGAAGGATGCATGGGAGACGCTGGAAAAAGCGTACAAAGGTGCCGATCGAGTAAAACAAGTACGGTTGCAGACTCTTCGTGGCGAGTTCGAAATGACAAAAATGAAGGAGGGCGAAGGCGTGTCCGAGTATATAACGAGAGTGCAAACCACCGCGAACCAGCTGAAGAGAAACGGCGAGGTCCTAACTGATGCCCGAGTCGTCGAAAAAATCTTGCGATCTCTGACGAACGAATATGAGAACGTGGTATGTGCAATTGAAGAATCCAAAAATCTTGAAGAAATGACTGTCGACGAACTCTCCGGTTCGCTCGAAGCTCACGAGCAGCGAAAGAAAAAGAAGAAGCAGGAGTCTTTAGACGAGGCTCTACAGACGAAATTATCCATTAATGACGACAAGGCGTTGTATACACACCACAGTCGAGGAAGAGGACGTGGCCAACGAGGACGTGGTTTCGGTCAAAGCACAGGCCGAGGACGAGGCTACAATCACGAAAAAGAAGGACAAAACAACAATCAAAATTGGAGAGGACGAGGTCGAGCACGAGGACGTGGCGGCCGCTCAAACCGACCGAGCGTAGAATGTTACAATTGCGGAAAATTTGGGCACTTTGCGAAGGACTGTTGGTCCAACAAGAAGGTGGAAGAAAATGCGAACCTAGTCGCACAAGAAGATCCAAAAGACGATGGCGTTCTCTTAATGGCGCTGGAAGATAAAAGCCCGGGTAGCGACATGGTGTGGTACCTTGATACCGGTGCTAGTAATCACATGAGCGGGCACAAACATCTCTTCACGGATCTGAAGAAGATCGAGGATGGCTACGTGTCTTTTGGAGACGCATCGAAGATAGAAGTCAAAGGCCGAGGAAAAATATTTTTCACTCAAAATGATGGCAAACAAGGATCGGTCGAGGATGTCTATTTTGTACCAGATCTAAAAGCCAACATTTTAAGCATGGGGCAGTTGCTTGAAAATGGATGCTCGGTGTTCATGAAGGATCGCTCACTACAACTTCGAAACAAAGATGGTCGAATAATTGCACGGGTCGAGATGGAAACGAACCGAATGTTCAAACTCAACCTGATGACAATTCAAGAAAGATGCTTGCAAGTTGACTTAGACGATAAAGGTCATTTGTGGCATATGCGATTCGGACATCTACACTACGGAGGCCTAAAAGAGCTCTCCAAGCGCGGCATGGTGCACGGAATGCCGATGATAGAGGAAGGAAAGAAGCTTTGCGAAAGTTGTGTGATTGGCAAACAGGCGCGGACATCATTTCAGAAGCATGCAGGATATCGAGCAACCAAACCGCTTGAGCTTATACACACAGATATATGCGGACCTATCACGCCGGCATCATTTAGCGAAAGAAGATACTTCATCACATTCATCGACGATTACTCGCGAAAAACGTGGGTGTACTTCTTGAAAGAAAAATCTGAGGCGCTGGAAATATTTAAAAAATTCAAGACCTTGGTCGAGAATGCGACAAGTTCAAAAATCAAGGCGCTCCGTTCAGACCGAGGTGGAGAATACATGTCGGGGGCTTTTGTATCTTTTTGCGAGGATCAGGGCGTCAGAAGATTCCTCACTGCGCCGTATTCGCCTCAACAAAACGGCGTGGCTGAAAGGAAAAATCGTACCATACTCGATATGGTTCGATCAATGTTGAAAAGCAAAGAGATGCCAAAGGAGTTCTGGGCCGAGGCGGTACAATGTGCTGTGTATATTCAAAATCGATGCCCACATCACAGCCTCGAGAATCGAACACCACAAGAAGCATGGAGTGGGCAGAAACCGACCGTGGCGCACTTCAAAATTTTTGAAAGTGTGGCGTATGCGCATGTGCCTGACCAGAAAAGAACCAAGCTCGACGACAAAAGTAGAAAGCTTGTTTTTATTGGGTACGATGAGAAGACGAAGGCGTACCGGCTGTATGATCCAGAAAATAAAAAGGTGATAGTAAGTCGAGATGTCCGAGTAGACGAAGAAAGTTCGTGGGGATGGAACGTTGAAAAAAGCACGCCTGGAGAACCATTGAGTGTTGCACCAACGCCTGTCTCAGTTTCATCTCAAGAAAATATCGAGGAGGACGAACCAAGACAGCCAAGGATGCGAAGCATGCAGGACCTGTACGAAACAACCGAACAGGTTCACTTAGTCTGTTTACTGGCCGATTCGGAACAAATTAGTTTCGAAGAAGCCGTAAGAGACAAGAGATGGAAAATGGCGATGGACGAGGAGATCAAGGCGATTGAAAGAAATGACACTTGGAAGCTGGTAGAATTGCCACACGGGCATAAACCCATAGGAGTAAAATGGGTTTATAAAAAGAAAATCAACGCTCAAGGAAAAATCGAACGTTACAAGGCAAGATTGGTGGCGAAGGGCTACAGACAGCGAGCAGGAATCGACTACGATGAAGTTTTTGCTCCTGTTGCAAGAATGGAAACAATTCGCCTGCTCCTTGCCCAAGCTGCACAACTTAGTTGGCGAATCTATCAAATGGACGTAAAGTCCGCATTTCTAAACGGCGAGCTTGAGGAGGAAGTCTACGTGGAGCAGCCGCCGGGATATTCAAAATCCGGAGAAGAAGGCAAGGTGTTAAAATTAAAGAAAGCGCTTTATGGGCTGAAGCAAGCGCCGCGAGCTTGGAACACTAGGATCGATGGGTACTTCAAAAGGAACAAATTCGAGCAATGTCCGTTCGAGCATGCGTTATACGTCAAAAGAGAAGGAGGTGAAATGATCATCGTCGCTCTCTATGTCGATGATCTCATTTTCATGGGGAGCAGTGAGAAAGTAATCAACGACTTCAAAAAGGCGATGACGAGGGAGTTCGAGATGACGGACTTGGGACTAATGAAATATTTTCTTGGTCTCGAAGTCGAGCAAAGAAGAACGGGAATATTCGTGTCACAGGAAGCGTATGCGAATGCTATATTGAAGAAAAATAAAATGGTGGAGAGCAACCCGGTAGCGACACCGATGGAACTTGGAACAAAACTGTCCAAGTTTGAGGGAGGACAAGGAGTGAATGCGACCGATTATCGAAGTCTCGTGGGCAGTCTGCGATACTTGACCTGCACGAGACCCGACATCGCTTATAGCGTTGGAGTCGTTAGCCGCTATATGGAAGACCCGAGGCAGTCACATCTAAAGGCGATCAAGAGAATTCTTCGATACATTCGAGGAACACAATCATTAGGTCTATTTTATTCAAAGGCGAGCGACGGCAAACTGATCGGATATTCGGATAGTGATTGGTGTGGCGATATCGATGATCGCAAAAGCACGGGTGGCTACGTATTTTACCTAGGAAGCACAGCGTTCACATGGCTGTCAAAGAAGCAACCGATCGTGACTCTATCAACCTGTGAAGCAGAATACGTTGCAGCATCTTGGTGTGTTTGTCACGCAATCTGGCTGAGAAACTTATTGCTCGAACTTAATGTTCGACAAGTCGAGCCAACCGAAATTCGTGTGGATAATAAGTCAGCGATCGAGTTGGCGAAAAATCCGGTTCATCATGAGAGAAGCAAACATATTGATGCGCGGTTTCATTTTATTCGAGAGCACGTAAAAAATGGAGCAGTGAAGATGGTACACGTAGCGAGTTCGGATCAGGTTGCAGATATTTTCACGAAGCCGTTGCCAACAAGTATGTTCGAGAATTTGAAGCAGATGCTCGGGATGAAAAATCGAAAGGCTTTGAGCTTAAGGGAGGAATTTGTTGACTAATAATCTCAAAGCTAGAAACAAGACAAAGAAAAACAAAACCCATAGAGTAAGGAAGGAAGCATGGAAACAAAACTCTTAATTAAGGTGAAGACAAAAAAAAAACATATTGAGGAAAACACGTAAGAGGAAAAACATGAGCATTAGTGGAAGAAAATAAGGAAAAATGTGTGTGACTTTTGTGTTTGATAGTGTAAGCTAGTTGCTATATATAAAGCATGAACGTGAAAGTGTATTAGTAAGAACACAGATTACAAATAGCTATATGTGAGTTGAGAAATATTTTCTTCTCCCAAGTCTAAAGCACCGAATGTGCATCAGATAAATACACAATATTAAAGCTCTGTTCTTCCTTCGTGTGTAGTGTGCATAAAGCAAGTGCATACAACAAAGAAAGTCTATCCCTCACAAATAAAGGAAAATATTAGGAAACAACAGTGGATGCGTGCGTCGATATTTTTATTTTCTTTTGTAGTGTATGGTGTTGAGTTAACTGACTGAATCTTTTTGCTTTTGTGTATCTGTGTGTGTCTGTGTGCTTTCTTCACAATTTCCACTTCTCAAGAGAAACCAGCAGCGTCTTGTAAGTTAGATGCCAATATATATATGTATATATTTATATAGCAGATGCTTTTTTATGTTCTGATCATTGAGATTCACAAGGGTTTTCTAAGTTTAGCTGTTAATGAGCTAGAAGCTGCAATATCAAGCTACAAGTCTATGAATGCTCCCCCCAATCTGGGCTGACCGTTTCGAACCCTCCTTTGTGGAGGTATCGTCATGCTTGTCCTTTCTATTCTGATGCGGTTATTTCTTCATTTGATATTTGAGTTTGTCGGTTAGTACAGGGAAGAAAGCTTATTGCTCAAATTGGAGATGTGATCAATATACATGTCATTATCAAAGGGTCGATGAACAGCTCCAATCCATACTTTTCGAGTTCTTGGAGACGTAACTTTGATGTGGGTGCTGCTTCTCTCGATTATTATTTTTTCTCCTTTAAAGCATTGTATCGTCTTCGAAAAGCATAAGCAACTTTATACTGCATTGGAATTTAAACATAGATACAAGTAACCGTTCGATTTTGCAGGGCGGTTTCATTTTAGATATGGGCGTGCATTACATCTCCGGGTTAAGAATGGTAAGTTGACCTTGTCTTCATATAGTTTCAAGTTATTACTCGCAACATATTGAGTTTAGAACTATTGATCTACTCTAATGTATGCTACCATTTTCCCATAAATTTCACCATGAGCATATCTATTCGCCTTTCTATCACTATGTTTGTTTATTGGGACGCACAAAAGCTTGTTGGATGTGAGATTACTACCGTGTCAGCCATTACTTCTCATACTGATTCAGCTTTACCTCCTCCTGATCATATCTCCTCGACTATGTACGATTCATATTATAAAGTTTTCTTGCAATTTACTCTACGACATCGAATAGGCTTTTTATATTTTTTTCCTTTTCCCTCTCTTTTCGTCATCTCTTGAAAGTAAACTTGAGAATGGGAGTTCGGGCGTCTTTGTGATGGTGGTATCATCTAAATCTCCCAAGGTACACTTTCCAATTCACTTTTTAATTTTTTTTTATTTCAAACATTAACTTATGATGAAGTCATTGCAAATCACAGATTCTATGGCGAATTGTTGGCCTTAAGGGGACATTACAAGTTGAACGAGGTAGTAAAGATGGAAAGAATGGCTACACTGTGAGCGGTTTTGCTTCTATATATATAATTAGCCCTATACTATATATATAATTTGAATTTATATGCATAAATATGATGGAGTCTTTGCAGGTCATGCTTTTTATGGCTAATGGCGAAAGCGAAAGTTTGTTTTATCCGTTTTGTGGTGTGACTGAGGAGCTCAAAACTTTTCTTTCGGATGTTTCAGTTAAGGTACACTTCTTTTTAGGAGCAATATATAATTGAGAACACTAGCGATTGAGAACAGATTTTTCTTCAAATCTATAAATCACTTTTGTAGCAAACAAGCCTAGTTCTTATTATGTCCAAGTGTTTGTGAAGTGAGTCAAATATTTGATGTCAATAACTCATTATATATTATACACAATAGAGCCTTCAAAATGATGCTTCTGCTATAACATCCCTTGTTTCTTGTTTGACATATATTCCTCTGGGCGAAGATGATTTGTTGTACTGTACTTCTATTGAAATTTCTAACGAATACCTGAAAAGTTTCTGTTCAAACGAAGCATTTCGAATGAATTATAAAATTATGTTCTCTTGACATTATATTCCGTCGCAGAAAAAGAACGGGTTCGAAGTTGAGCCTCGCCTTTCTTACATCGAAGGTGCTCGTGATGTCGCTGTATTAGCTGCAATGCTTGAATCTGGGAATAAAGGAGGCGTTCCTGTCCAAGTAAAGAAGTTTTGATTAATACCTCCCTTTCGATCCTATCTATCTATCTATCTATCGTATAAACGTTGTAGGCAAACTCAATATATGCTATCAGACAACGTTAGGAAACACGTCTCTCAGGCGTTTGCATCGAAATCTTGGTTGTTCGACTTAAATTTTGGGTCGCTAATCATATCGATTTTTGGTCAAAGTTGAATATCCCATTTCTTGGAATACGCTCAAAAACGCTACGAAGACTGCAAATTAGAGCAGTCCATTGGGCCCTTATGGCGAAAACCTAGCCGAGGGTTGGTGCTTTTCTTTATCTGCCACCGAAGCTGTAAATATGCGGACGGGGGAAAAGCCTTGTTACGATTACGGTTCGAATTCTTGCGTGGGTGGAGAGTGCTTGCATTATACTCAGGTTGTTTGGAACGAAACGACGCATCTTGGATGTTTGAAATTTCAAATCCGACAAATAATAAGCGTTTAGATCTAACATCGGATTTGGACGAAGTCGAAATCCAAATCTGCTCGGTTGGCAAACGGAAGATTTGGGGGAAATAAGAATTTCAAATCGAAATCCGGAATTTGAACGGGCCATAAGTGAGTTTAAACCCAACACCTTTATAAGAGTTGTTTTCTTCACCCAATCAATTGATTTTATTACAAATCGATTTGATCCTTACACACTAAAAATGCCCGCAGCCCGCGGGACGGGCTGTGAAATTGTAGGCCCGGGGCGGACAAGCTCGGGCGGGCAGGCCCGCTAGAATTAAATATATTAATTTTTATATTAAATAACATATGTATAAATAACTTATATAGGTTTTTTATATTTTTAATTATAATTGTAAGTGAAATTAAGTTTAATAAAATAAATAAATTATTATTAATTTGTTAGGATTAAATTACAAATACTTTCGAACTAAATCTTCTTTCTTTTTTAATTTTTTTGCTCTTTCTCCAATTTTTTCTCTTTATATATATATATATACACACACACACATATATATATATATATATACATATTTATTTTGGCTGGCTAAGCCCGTGTGAGGCCCGGGGCCGATGAGGGCGGGGAGTGATCGCCGGTGCCAGAAGGTGCACGGACAAGAACCGATTCCACCCCGAATGAGATGGGACCGTGAGACTGACAATGTATGGGCGTGTCATGATAAGAATCGTATAAGAGAATTGATAGTACTACTCATATCACCAAGGTCGACATACATTTTCGGGAGTCCATCCATAAGAACTTCAAAATTAAGCGTGCTTGACTGAGAGTGCATGCAGGGTGCGTGTAGTGCGAAGCACGCTAGAAGGTTAAGTGGTGATACAGTGGGGCCAGACTATCAGTCGGAGTGTGGTTGCCCAAACCCACAGGTCCTGGTAGGGACGGATATTATAAGTAACACCCTGTATGGCACGGGATGTTACAGCCCGCCAGAAGGCGGCTTACCCGCGCCCGCTCCGCCGGCCCGTTTGACAGCTCTACAGACTCTTTTTTCTTTCATTTTTTTTATAGAAACTTTTTCCCAATCCGGAAAAAGGACCCAACCTCAATACACGCCCCCTCAAACAAAACACCACCAAAAGATACACATCGAATTTACTTTCACGAGTAGGGTTGGCAATGGGGCGGGGATTCCCCGTCCCCGTGGGGATCCGCCCCGAACGGGACGGGGAATCCCCGAGATTTTATCCCCGCGGGGCGGGGACGGGGAATGATTTCTCCCCGTGGGGACCCCGCCCCGTCCTCGAACCCTCTTTTATATATTATAATATATATAATATTACATTATAATTTAAATAATAGTGAATATCAAAATATAGATTAAAAAATATTAGATTAATACAAATAATATATAAAATTATAATTTATATAATATTTATTACACAAATATATTCAAATTTATATATTATATTAAAGATATTATTTTTTTAAAGAAAATTAAGGGGCGGAGAATCCCCGTGGGAATCCCCGCCCCGCATGGATCCCCGCGGGGATGGGGAAGATTTCGTCTCCGAATGCATCGCGGGGATGGGGATGGGGATTAGATCCCGCCCCCGCCCCGCCCCATTGCCATCCCTATTCACGAGAGAACGACACAACTAGTGTTACTTTTAATAGTACTATTATAAAAGTAGATAACTTTCTAATCCTATTACAATAGTAATAAACTTTTTTTTTAATTATTACTCCATCCGTTCCGCTAATTTTATCACATTTTTCCATTTCGGGCGTCCCAATAATTTTATCATCTTTCCTTTTTGGGTAAAAAGTTAAACACCATTTTAAATGTAATTGGAGGGAAAAGTAAATGGTGGGAATAATTAGGAAAAAGTTATATATTTAAGCAAGTTGTTTATATCTAATCACATTGTACTATATTATTATAATAACGGCACCTTAGTTTGCGTGCCCAGCGACTTATGTGATAAAGTCGATGGGACAGATGGAGTATTATTATTTTCAGTTTTATTACAAATCTTTTTAGTATTGCTTTTTCTCACCATAATTATCACAAAATCTCAACATAATTATCAATAATTATATTTTTAACCAGGATCTTTTAACACTTTCATAAACTAATAAATATCATATTTCAATCTTAGTAATTCGATACTAGTGACTTAATTTCGAAGATATTACTAAGAAAATAACATCCAAATAAAACATAATCCAAGTCATTGGTTGACAGTAAGAATATATTCCATTTTATATTTGTTCATGTTTGCAAAGCATCCATATACTACAGATGATTTTAGAATTGAGATATTGGAGACAGCATTTTCTTATCAGTTTGAGTGTCTATTAGAGAAGTCACGTTGGAAGGCTCATTTTAAGCGATCACGAAGATATCCATATGAAGTGGACCGAATGTCTAATAAAAAACATAAGGAAAAACTATGATGAATTGTGACAAAAAAAATTCTAAATTGATTTTTGTTAAATTTACTTATTTTAACATTCTATGAAGTATTACAATTTTTCTTGAGTTTTTTAATTTTATTTCTGAATGCATTAAATAATGCCAAGATGAGGAATGTCATGTATGTATGACTTATTTCGGATGGTATGGTGAGATTGAAAAAAGAATAATGAGTAAAAATATTTTGGGATTAAAATATAATAAAGAGCATCCATTTTACTTATTTGAAATAATATTAGAGATAATTGTAATTTAAAATTGAAAACTGAAAATAATATTAGTGTAAATTGAAGAAATGGATTAGTTTTGTTATAAGGTTATAAAATTATCTATCTTGCAATATCAATATTGAAAAGAACACTACTGGTGTCATTTTCTCTCACTTTCACCATCCATGGCGGCGGCGAAGGATCCACTGATAATCACAGACAAGAACGAAATGAGACAATGGTCAAGGAAGATGCGATCAAAAGGCCTAACCATAGCCTTATTCCCAACAATGGGTTACCTCCACGAAGGCCACCTCTCACTCATCCAAGAATCCCTAAACCACGCCCAATTAACCGTGGTCTCAATCTACGTTAACCCTGGTCAATTCTCCCCCAACGAGGACCTATCCACCTACCCATCCGATTTCCCCGGCGACGTCGAAAAGCTCAAGTCTTTTCCCCGCGGCGGAGGTTGCGTCGACGTAGTCTTCCATCCCTGCGATTTGTACGACTACGGAGGGGAAAAAAGCAGCGATCTTGAGGCCGGCGGAGGACGGCCGGGGAAGGTGGTGTCATGCTTGGAGGAGGGCCGCGGAGGCGGCTCGTGGCGGCACGAGACGTGGGTTCGAGTCGAGCGGCTGGAGGGTGGCCTCTGCGGCGAGAGCCGGCCGGCGTTTTTCAGGGGGGTGGCGACCGTCGTGGCTAAGCTGTTCAACATCGTCGAGCCTGACGTGGCTGTGTTTGGTAAGAAGGATTATCAGCAGTGGAGGATTATACAGAGAATGGTATGGTTGTTTGATATTCTTTCCTTTGAATTTTTTCTTGATCTTTCATTGACTGTACAAAGATGGGATTTTTTTATTTATTGCTGTTATACTGCCATATGTTTTAAGTTGTTTTTCTAATTGTGATAATTGCATTGAGAATCCCACATTAGAAAGCTGGGTTTTTTTTATGTATATATGCTTGGGCATTGAGAATCCCACGTTATGAAGCTGGGTTTTTTATACATCGCCTGCACTCTTCATGTTTTTCTAACTATGATAATTGCTTTGAGAATTCCACATTATAGAGCTGGGCTTTTTTATATGTTGCTTGTACTCTATATGCCTTTACTAATTATGGTAATTGCATTGAGAATCCCGCATTGTAGAGCTGGGTTTTTTTATATATTGCTTGTGGACTATATAGCTTTCCTAATTATGATGATTTGCATTGAGAATCCCACATATAAAGCTGGGTTTTTTATGAATTGCTTGTACACTATATGCTTTTCAAATTATGATTATTGCATAGAGAATCCCACATTGTTCTTTGACCTAATGTTTGAGGGAGTATTTCAGCCCCGCGTATATTTTGATGATATCTGACTTTGAAGATTAGTCTCATCTTTGAAAGTTTGTGGTTCTGGCATAAGCTCATTGTCCAACGATGTGGGGGGAAGTAAAAAGAAAAGAAAGAATCCAATATTGTTTGGGAATGAGAAGCAATCAGAGTATATAAAGTGATGAAGTTACTGATTTGAGGATGTAAAAAAAAGACACGAATAAGAGAAAGAGAACATTGTTGTCTGATACATATCTAGTAGGGAGTTAGCTGCGAATGTCCTTTTCTTGAATACTTATGAGCGTTTTCTCAGGTGAGGGATCTTGATTTCGGTATAAAGATCGTGGGCGCAGATTTAATAAGAGATGAAGATGGGCTTGCAAAGAGTTCGAGAAACGTACGCCTATCGCCCGAGGAAAGGGAAAAGGTGTTGTATGTAATAGTTTTATGATCCATTCTTGTCTTTGTTCTTCGATATCATAAGAATGGCAATGCCATAATAGATGAAAGAAAGTCACCTCTAATTCTTGTTTAGCTGCTATCGTAGGCGTTATCGATAAGTAGATCTCTCTTTAAAGCTAAATCTGCTGCGGAGAAAGGTCGATTAGATTGCCAAGAATTGATCGAATCGGTGATTAACACTATAAGTGAAGCAGGTGGAAAACTCGACTATGCTGAGGTCATCATCTCTCTCTCTCTCTCTCTCTCTCTCTCTCTCTCTCTCTCTTGCGCAAAATAGTGAAACCTAATATTGTTTTCAGATAGTTGATCAAGAAAGTCTTCAACGGTTGAGGGAGATTAAGAGCTCTGCTGTAATGTGCATTGCTGCATGGTTTGGAAATGTCAGGCTTGTAGACAACATCGAAATCAATGTCTAGAAAAAAATGTTACCTTCGATCAAGTATTTTATTGTATTGATTTAATTATAATAAAATCAGAATTAAACCAATGTGCCTACAAATGATTAAAATATAACTAAATTAGTACGATGAGCCATAGTAATAATCATTCAAGCAACGAAGGGTATAGAAATAATACGAAGCTCACTTGCTATTGTTGTATTGTAGGGTATACAGAAGCATTATAGAGTCACGCAAATTACACATTATAACAAAAAAGGAAATCCCTTTTTTTTCTGCTAGGAAAAAGCACAAAAATCTTACAAACATATTATTATTGTTTCACAATGGCTGGGCAGCACAGAAATGAGACACAAAAGCTTTTAGCATTTTCCTCCCTTGCAAACTATTGGTAAAACTATGACGAGGATTAAAATGATGAGAATTGCAAGAACGATCAACTTCACCTTCATATTCTGAAGCCACATCTTTCTCCTTATCTGAGTTCCTTGTGTCCTAAAATCTTGCGCCTAAGACAAAATTCAAGTTAATAATACCTATAGTGTTAGTCAACCCATTTCATTTAAGTCAAAAACTGTAGAAGCTAAGCTTTTTATACTCCCAACAACCCAAAACAACTATACTACAAATAGATGAACTCATCGCATAATTGGGAGGATTGACATGCATACTAACCTGAGAGCGGAGATTCTCGGTTTTATCCACCAATAGCTCAATCTTCTCTCCACGATCAAGAACCTAAGCAACAAAAGAGTTCGATCATCTAAAAAACCCGCTGACCATCATAAGTAAAGACAAGAATATGTCATTCGTGGCCCACCATGATAGAGAAAGAAAAGAACAAACAAGTTTGTGTACCTTTTCTATGTTTTCCATCATAACCCCTTTCACTTCAGAAACCTGAGCCTTCACTTTTGAGAGCTTGCTGATCTCCTCTGGATGATCAACACAGTACTGCATTTGCTCCCTCAGCTTAGGCCTATGTCAAACCAGTAAAAACACGTATGTAAATCTAGTCTTAAATCAAAAGAACAAATAAAAAATGCGGGAACTATATTGGGGTACCCAAATTCTTTGCTAAGGCTGTTGGCGACTGCTGTAGCGGCCTTTCCTCCACTGTATCTCTTCGTAAAGTCTTCCTTGACTCGATCGAGGAATGCCATAGGGAGCTGTCTTCCAACAGAATCAACAGCAACAACACAGTATGCTGTCAACCGCAAACACAAACTGATAAATCCAAAGTAAACAAGTCATAGAGATGCATAAAACTATCCATTATCTAACTAGAAACCTCAGACTGAAACAAACAACGATCAATAGTTGAATAATAATTTCAAAGCTGAGCACTCAAAATAGCTCATGAAATAGATGTGTGTAACAAAATAACTAGATGGCCACATAAGTTTCTGAAGAAACTCAACTACTAGATCAGCAAGAAAAAAAACCCTTACGATCACACTATAAACAAAGTTAAGTTACGATGTAACTTTGAAACTAGTAAAGACACACAAAATTCGATAATCCAAACATATTGAGAATAAAGAGACCTAAGACAACTCGCCTCCAATGAAATAACTTACAAATTGCATGTCCAACCAAATACTCCATGTCCATACTCACAATCCAAATATCAAGCACGTCCTTTTAGGAAAATTTTCATATAGATGGAACACAAAAAAAACTCGGAAAACCGATCCAGCTCTAAATATCCATTGGACATAAGGATTATGAGGACGAGAAACATGGAGATAGAATTCAAAGGTAAGACAAGAAAAACATGCCAACGAGTTCTATCTATGAGTATCTTTCTCCCTAAAATCCACAAATTCCCCCACAAAAACCCCATATCTTCATGCCTCCTCGCCCCTCGGATCCAAACAAGACTTTTCACCACACAAATTCAATCCTTGTAAAAAAATTACAGACGAAAACATCAAATCGAATTAACAAAAGCAGAAAGAGCACCAACAAGAAGCAGCATCACCGTAACCAAACAAAACAACAGATCTTCAACGACATAAAACGGCTTATAAATCTTACTGAATCCATCCTCAACGAGGTAATTGAACGTGTGCCCATCGCAGTTGTAAGTGAACTTGTTGTTCGTCGCCGGAAGTTTCTGGAGACACTGAGCCGCGATTCCGGTGAAATTTCCGCTGAACTCGGTGTACTCGGCAAGGATCACCGTCCCACGCGCCACGAAACTATAGATCAAAGACTGTTGCCCCATGATTTTCTCTTAGAACCCTAGGATTGAAATCTAAGGCACGGTGTATATAGCTTACTTGTATTTGACTTTTAGAGAGAGAGAGAGAGAGAGAGAGAGATCAAATGAAGAAACGTCGGGCGACATTTTCAATATATTATATACATAATATTTCGTCTAATTTAGTTTTACCAACTCAATATCTCTCAATTCATTTATTCTTTTATTCTTTCATATGTAATTTTCTATCATCCATGCCTATCCGATATAACCTTTTGAAAACATACAAAGAGAAGAAAAACGTTTTTATATACGTTTATACATCGTCGACAAATGGTGGTTGTTTAGCCATAAGATGCATAAGTGTTTTAAAACGCGTATAGCGCAACGCGTTGCGTTTTGATTCCAACAGCGCGTCGTACAAAAAGCGTAGCGCATTGCGTCAGTATATCGAGCATTTCATTTATAATACACAAAAAATATAGAGAGTTACTATTCACCGCCCCCTTTTTACTTATTACCGCCTCCTAAAGGACTGAAAAAGACGTTTTTGCCCTTATGATATTTAAATTATAAAAAGAAAAAACTAAATAAATTTATAATTCCGAAATACTGAAAATTACGTAAACAAATAAATTCGAACGATTGATCGATCCGGAGAAAAAATTTAACATTTTAGGACCCATCGATCGATATTCCCGGCCCTGCAGTGCACGGGACGAACGAGATTTTCGGCTAGGCTGTGTGCGGGCCGAACGACATTTTCAGCCCGGATACTGCCCAGTCGAAAATTTCATTCTGCTGTGCAATGTACATGCCGAACGATATTTTTTCGGCCCTTACAGGTCTGGCCGAAAAACACGATCGGCCCGTGCACTGCATGGCCGAAAATTTCGATCGTCCGCTGCACTGCATGGCCCGTGCACTGCATGGCCGAAATTTTTGGCCCTTCTAAGTTTTTCGTGAATAATTATTTGTATTAGTAATTTATTGTGTTATAATTTGTGACTATCTATTGTATTAGTAATTCGAAACGGAATAAAGATGCAAAAGATATTACAAACATGAACAGTACGTGTCCGATACATAAACGAAACATGAACAAAATAATAACACATCATGGGCCGAAAAACTAGACAGTCACAAATTATACTGCTCCATTAAGTGCAGCCAGTGATCCAATCGACTCTGATATTTTATTTCCCAACCGGCAACTCGATCAGCACGATTCGTGAACCAATACGGATGTAAGATGGGCATAGGAAAGTCTGGACATAAGTTAAGTCTAATATAATGCTGAAAATTATCTTCAAGGTGCGCCATGACGATCGTGCGCCATGTTCGAATGCATGTTGACGTTCGACCCATTGCCGTACCCGTAGAGGATTACAGCGTTCCAAAGTGTCGCCACAGCCCACAGATCACATGGTGTCGCCACAGCCCACAGCCCACAGTCCACAAGGCCCCCCTTCCCAGCGTATACGATCCACCGCCATTGCCAATGTCTCACCATAGTACAATGCCGAGTAACGCTCCCAGTGGACCGCAAGTTCGTTCGCGACGTGATTCCTTACAGTGATCCATTCGTCCTCGTCATTGTAAATATGATGTGCGATAATGCGAAATCCACAGTCGTCGAAAGACATTGAAAAATATTTTCGGCCGCCACAAAGCACGGCCGAAGAAGATTTTCGGCCGGGCCTTGCAGCGGCCGAAAATACTTTTCGGCCCCGCCATGCAACGGCCGAAAATATGTTTCCGTCGTGCCATGCGCCGGCCCAAAAATCGTTCGATCGGGACTTTTTTCAAACGATTTCGACCCGTTTTCGATAATTCAGCTACGTACGAACGATTTTTACGACAACTTGCTTACCAGTTGTGCGAATAGACCCTTTCCTGGAACCTGTCCCTTTCCCCTGTCGTCGATCCATTGCGATTTGAGTATATTTTTTTTTAGATCTTATTAAGATTCATGATTGCGATATGGGAAGTGTTGTCTGGAAAACGACTTTAAATAGAAATAATTATGGAAAAGGACAAAATCGTCTTTTTATCATTATTTACTGGTATAATTGTTTTGTATTATTAATTTTTTTGTGTATTTGTGACTATTTATTGTATTAGTAATTCGAAACGGAATAAAGATGAAAAAAAATATTCCAAACATAAACAGTAGAGACATAGAAATAATACATATAAAAAGTACGCGTCCGATGCATAAACGAAGCATAAACAAAATAAAAACACGTCATGGGGCCTGGCGCCACCGGTCGTTGAGCTCGTCGAGTCTCTCTCTGAACTCGTTAGTAGGCGGATAGCCGTCAAGATGCATCCTAGCTAGCATATCGCTAGTCAAGGTGTACATCGAGCTGTACTACTGTCCATATAAATAATACATATAAAAAGTGATTAAACATATAAATATAAAAATCGAAATAAGATTAAATTACACACATAGTCGCCGTGGCTGCGTGGGGGTATGCCGCTCGATGAGGATCCCGGCTCTGACGAAAGCAGGCGAGGATGAGAATGCTGCTGATACCAGTCCATGTACCCTTGAACGGTTTTACCAAGGTACTCCACGGCTGTCCGGTTGATGTACGAGAGGTTGAGGATGTAGGCGTACGGGAACTGACGCCAAGTATGTTCTACTGAACCGGCAGAATAGTCCACCTTATACCTCGTCGGGTCTGCTGGCATCACCGTTTTCTGTGGCGGACTCATCGGTGGTGGGATGACCTTCACGTACCGCAGCTGGCGCAACACTCTCGAGGGTGAGTAGGGCTCAACGATATCGCGATATCTAACCCAACCCATGAAAAGCGTCCTCGGGTGCTGCGACGCTGGATCGGGACCGTACGGCAGCCAAGCAACCTGATAACAGTTCACAATTTTTAAGTTAAGCTACCTCGCTTGCAGTCATGACATCTATCTGCCGGCGGATCTCAACCAAACGGCCTGAGATACAGACTACATGTGTGATCGTTCCTGGCCAGGCTCCACATGGTGGGGTAGACGGTGTGGGCGAAAGCATGGGAAGTACTCGTAGATCCAAGCCTGTAGTAACGAGAGGCACCAGCTACACCCCTCGCATCCGCCCTGCTTGCGAGGCCAAGCTGGTGATAAAGGTACGCAAGTGTGGCCGATCACCACGAGTACTGCCAGGCAGCCGCCAACGAGCGATAGAACTCGTGCATGATGTCGGGCTTCATACGGGTCCCGCTCTTGTCGACGAACAGTGTCGACCCCAAGAGAATCCATAACCAAGCGATGGCCTAGAACCCCGCCGGCCACACCCCCCCCACCCCCCCACCCCCGCGCATCCTCTGCATCACGTATTTCGTCGCAACTCCACGCTTCTCCAAGAACTCCTCAGATCGTCCGCGGGATGCCATTATCTCCCTCGCCGTGATCTGCCCATCGGCGACGTCTGGGGTGCCCGATACCGTCGCCCCGTCGATCGGGATACCCAGGATCTGCTCGACGTCGTGGAGCATGATAGTCATCTCCCCGAATGGCATGTGGAAGGTGTCAGTGTCGGGCTGCCAACGCTCCACAAAAGCGCACAGTAGATGCTCGTCTAAGTGACCCACCATGGCATCTGTGAGGTCCCAAGCCTCGTGCCATCGATCTGGAGCTGCGTCTCCAGCGGGAATTGAGAGTACCAATTATTAAGCTTCCCAAGCACTAACGCCCGCTGCTCGCACTTCAGCAGGGGCCTCTCCTGCTCACCCATCCAGATGCGGGGCGCGATGTGCCCCAGATAGCTAGGGATCACCTCGTCATCAGCCAGAATCGGGCTGTGGCCCCTGTACCCTCCAGGAATCGTCATCTACGACCCTGGAGCGCTTGCTCCCTATTTCATTTTTACGAATAACGCAAAAATAAATATAATTTCTTTTACGTATATTAAGACAGGACACGCAAAAATACTTACCTGAGTGGAGGCCGGCAGCACATCGTCATCGGATGACTGAAACGATGCTGCATCATCCGGTACGTCATCATCTCCTGCTCCAGACCACCCCGCATGCGGATCGTAATCCGCATATACGGACTGAGAAGCAGCAACACGCTGCCGCCTCTCCTCCTCCCGTTCTCTACAAACAAATGCATCAACGCCGCGCGTCCTCGTGTGACGCTCTCCAGATCCCTCCAAGGGGGGGGGATCTACTGCTACCTCCGGGTAGGGATTTCCCTCCCCTGATCTGCAATTAAATATTTATTAAAAAAACTGGTCGAACAACATTTTTGGCTGCCTCTAGAGGCGGCAGAAAATTATTCTCGACCGTCGCAGCCCCGGCCGATCAGCATTTTCGGCCGGAGCAGCACCGGCTGAATAGATATTTCGGCCGGGAAAGGCCCAGCGGAAAAGCAATTTCGGCCGCCACAAGCCACGGCCGAAAATATGTTTCTGCCGGGCCTTGTGGCGGCCGAAATTATTTTTCGACTGGGCCTTTCCCGGCCCAAAAAAAATCGTTCGAGAATGCATTTTTTCAAAATAATCCGATCCGTGTTTGATAATTCATCTACGTACGAACGATTTTTACGAGAATTTGCTTATCAGTCGTGAGAATACGCCATTTCCTTTGCCCTGTCCCTGACGTCGATCCATTGCAATTTGAGTATTTTTGCTATTTTAGTCTGATTTGTATGTGCAATTGCGCTATGGAAAGTGTTGTCTGGAAAAGGGCTTTAAATAGAAATTTTTATTAAGAAGGGCAAAATCATTTTTTTATCGTCCTTTGGGGGCGGTGAATAGGAAAAAGGGGGCGGTGAATAGTAATCCAGAAAATATAATATATGACAACACAACTAAAACAAACCATTTTAGAACATTGTAAAACCTAAATAACAGCGAAATCGAATCTATTTGTATATTCAACTTCAACATTTCGCCGTTGACTAAATACAAATTTATTTTTTGCCTATACTTTTAACTAATAAATTTATATTTCAAATTATTAAATCTTTTTTATAGGAAATTAATATAAATTTATTTAAAATTACTTTAAAAAGATAAAATAACCAATGTTGTAAGTGCACTATTAAATTTCACGATCCTTTTAAAAAACTATCCATATGAATTTTAAATATAATAATTAATTAATTAAATATATATTGACAAACCCACTCTTTACCTCTATATATTGAGCTTTCTGATATTTTCTAAAACGTTGATGTAAATATTTTAATATTTAAATTGATTTAGTCTTTTTAGATAAATGTGGAATAAATTTCCCATGGATAGTGGAAAGGCTTGTGGATATAATTTGGTTAATATTTTCAATTGTACTTTAACTATATTACACAATTAATAAATGTATTACTCTTTCAATAAGTAGTCTTAACATGGACCACATTATTAAATAATTTTACGAATTACACACTTAATTTTGAAAAATAGCGCAAAAAGCGTAAAAGCGCAGTATAGCGTAAGGTAGCATAAAATTGCGTTCGCTTTTTGGGAAAAACGCGAAATGTATTGCGCTTTATCACGTTTTTGCAAAAAAAATACGCGACATAGCGCGCTACACCACGCTTTAAAAACACAGAGATACATTGAACTTGATCTTATATTAAACTAAGATATTTTGCGCTATAATATATAAGTACCTCATGGTAATATTTTTTTTAATCAAAATATTTAATAGAAATTCTAACTTAGATTAATTATAATTAAAAAGAAAAAAATTAACCTCAAATACTAATTAACTAAAGATAAAGTGGTAAAATAGTAATTAATCAAAAATAGTGTGTGACTAGATGTTAATTTACTATAGAGTCCAGCGTGGATAAAAATTGTCGAATTGAGCCGTCAATGTGATAAATGATTATTTTATTAATTGCTCCTTAATATTTTAGTTTATTACAAGTTTATCATTAAATTTAGCTTTTATTTTTTAAATAACTCAATCAATAATATAAATGTTCAAAATACAAAATAAGTTTTGTATATTTGCAGCCACATTAGGTGTGTTGAATAGACTAGTTTTTTTTAGTAATGCCAGATTGACAGACGATGGAGCAGTTTATATCAAGCACTGAAGTTCAATATAATAGTATAGATAGTATAGATTAAAGCTTCCAGAATATTTTGTAAGCCATCATGGATCAATGTTTAAAAAAGAATAGTTTCATTCTCTTTTAGAAGTATATTTCGACAGCTATTTCGGACACGTTACGTCGAAAACAACTTCGAGACATACGATTGAATTTTCCGATGTTTTATATGAATTTGTCGTTGATGAGGCTTGAATTCTATCTTTAAGTTAGACGTAACCTTTCCTGTGTTAAAAGAATTAATTAATCATATGTTTATTTGGATTATTATTTATGTACTACATACACGGTCTTCTGATTATTGGCTAGTGTATACTATTCCTTGGCCCTAGCGGGGAGCTTCCGGGGTTTTTAATAAAATAAACCAAAAAAAAATAAGTAATAACGAAATAAACACAAAATGCAAACTATTAATAAAACATTGGACTTCGTAAGAAGGTCTTACGAGATATGTAACTCGCATACAGTTAATACGAGTTACACCGCCAGCTGGAAAGGTTACAGTTGTAGTCACACGCGACATAACTCGTATAAAGTTTATACGAGTTACACCCGTAACTCGTATAAAACCTATACGAATTAGATCGGTTTTACTAAACCCTAGCGGCGATACGAACAAACGAAGAAGACGAACTGAAGCCGCCAGCTGCCCTCCGCGACCACTGCCGAACCTCAACGACCTGCCGCCGCCGCAGACCAGCCCCCTCCGCGACACGCCGGCCCGCCTCGACATGCCACCCCGCCTAGACAAGCGCTAGCGCGACGAGCTGTTCTCCGCCGCCCTCCGTCGTCGACGTTTGCTGGCCGCCGCCGCCCCAGCTCGAACCGCCGTCCCGCCTCGAGCAGCCGCCCCGCGAACCGCCGTCCCGCCTCAATAGGTCCCGCCGCAGCCCGCCTCGACGAGGTCCCGCCGCAGCCCCCTCGACCCGGCGCCACCAGCCGCGTCCCGCCGCCGCCTGCCGCAGCCAGCCAGCCGCCTGCTGCCACTACCCCGCAGGCCGCCAGCACCGTCCCGCTAAATCCCGCTGCCGTTAGCCGCTTTCTGCCGCCCCGCCTCGACCCGCTGCCGGCCCGCTCGCCCGACAACCCGCCGCGTTAACACGCCGCCTCGACCCCGTGACGATCTACGCACGACCCGGTGAGCGATCCCCGTTCCTCGTTATATTTATTTTTTATTTTACGAAGTATTTTATTTTATCGTCGATATTTCTACAATAGTAAAACTGATTGGTTTATACTTCGTTTTTTTACTGTAGATGGATTTAGATTCTTATTACGGGCCTTTTGATAGTTCGGTGTTGACGATACAGTCAAATCACCGTAGTAATGATTTATTGTTAGATGAGGGTGCGATCGATAGGACTATTAAGATTAGGTCTTTAGAGAATGTTGTGTGGGGTACGAGAGACGCACCAAATATTTTACACGGTCGCTTATTAGATAAGTTGAACGATATGAGTCTATACAGTGTCTACAGCTGTATGTCGCACAGGGTTGACCCTCATTTGATTGCAGCATTGGTAGAGCGTTGGAGAAAGGAGACCCATACGTTTCATTTTTATGTCGGGGAGGCGACCGTTACATTACAGGACGTAGGAATTTTGTGGGGTTTGCCTGTAGAGGGTAGTTGTGTCTCCGGTGTGATCCAAACGAGGACGGTCACACAGTGGATGGTCGAGTGCGAGCGTTTACTAGGTTTTAGACCACCCGCTGAGAAATAGCGTTGGAGCAGCAGACTCCAGCGGAGTGGTATCGTCTGGCGCATCATCGTCGTCGTCCTCGTCGTCCTCGTTGGGATCGGGTAACTCCAACAGTGGATCCTCGTCGTCCGCTTCCGAATCACAAACATCAACGTCTTCCTCTGGTTCAGGCACGAAATCTGTCTCCGGTTCTGCGCCGGAATCCGGCATATTGAATGGAACACCAACCTCCGGCATCTCCAGAGAAACATTACTGAACCCTGCCGTAACTGAGACTATGTCGGAAAAATCCGGACATGTATAATTCGAAGAACCAACTTCAAAATTCCGAGGAGGCTCTTCGTTCAAATCAAAACTTGAATTTTCAACTAGTTCAACAAAAACCTCAACACCATTGTTCTCCGAATCGGGATGGATGAAAAATTGTAAATCGTTGTCGTTGGAGATTCGGAATAACTGATGAAATAGGCGGGAATGTTGAAAGAATTCATTTTTGGCCTGGACAAGTAGCGAAAAACGACTGCTATCTGCTCCCGTAATTTTGAACAACAATGACATGAACTCAGAAAAATTGGTGTTGCGGCGAATCCGCCTATACGCAATAGGACGGATACTATAACTGACGACAGAATCGGATGACTGAATTATTTCACCGCCGAAATATACTATGATTTGTACACGACTAGACACCATTTTTATGTTGGTTTTTTGTGTTTGTGTTTTAAAGATATGTAGAGATGTATTTATAGAAATATAAGTCGTATCGGTTAAGTACGAGTTAACACAAGTCGCACGTAACTCGTATGAATCGGATACGAGTTAGTCCAACTTTTGCATGCATTATTGCCCACTCGCGAGTAACTCGTAATTACTTGTTACAAGTTACGTGCATTATGCACTAATACTATCGCCATGCAGGGTGTCGGCCACGAACATAACCCGTATTCTATTTATACGAGTTAGTAACTCGTATAAAGTTCATACGATTTATTTTCCATGGCCACGTAAGGTCAGCGCGCCACGTGTAGTAATTCGTATTATAATAATACGAGTTATAACTCGTATAAATTCTTTACGGGATAGAGTCAACTTTTTAGCCACGTCGGTCAGCGGGGCCACCTCGGCTGAGTAACTCGTGTTATGTTTATACGAGTTACTAACTCGTTATAACTTCTTACGAAGTTTGCTATTATATTAATACTTCTGGTTTTCCATTTATTTCGTTATTGCTTTTTTTTTGTTTATTTTATTAAAAATACCGGGAGCTTCCGATATCAAATTATAGAGTAAGAACAAAAAATATATGCTTAATTTAATGACTTCTTATATTGAAAGACTAGTTGGCTTGCTTAGATAACATTACAGGGACGCCGAAGTTAAATAAAAAATGTTCAATATTTTTTGTCATGTAATATAGGGAGGTGATATTATACGGACAATGAATTTAGGGAGTGACATTATATATATGCAATTTAGGAATATTATTTGCCAAAAACCTAGATTTTCCCTAATTTTAGAGTTCCGGTAATTTTTTTGGGATGGGATTATACGGAAATAGTTTTCAAAATTAATCAATTTTGGAACAAAATATAAGATCGCGACGTATGTGTTACTAAATACTTAATTTCAAAAGTTGTCCATAAACGTCATCTCGTAGTAGACCTGGGTAATGGATTGGGTCGGGCCGGTTCCACTAGTTCCGGTTCTACCGGTTCCGGCACTGTTCCGGTTCCGGTTCAGGGACCATTTTCCCGGGACCGGACCAGAACCGCAGAGCTGAACCACGGGCCATAAATGGGCCGGTTCTGGTTCTAAAACAGGTTCGGCCCATTTAATTTTTTTAACTTAGAAACAATTTTAAAAAAATTCCGAAAATTTTATAAAAAAAACATAAAAGAAAAAAAAAACTACTGAAAAATTACAAAAAGAAAAAAAAATCGAACTAAAAAAACATAAAAAAAATACAATTTATTCGACTTGACTATTCATTAAAACTATGTTCGAGGAATCTTCGTCTTCGTCCGAACTGGAAGAACGGAACTCGTCGATGGCGTTCTCACTTCGGTTCTTCGATTCGACCAAATACCAATCAATCCTTCAGTAAGGTTAGCATTGCGAGCGAAGTCGGGCTAAGGCTCGCGCGCCGATCTCCGATAATTCGGCCGGATGTAGAGATGGCGGACTCGGAGGCGACACTAGACGCTTGCAGGGCTAAAAGTCTCGAGCGATGGTGGATAGGGTCGGATAAAGCGTCACGTTCGACTTTAGGTCAAAACGTCGAAGCCTTCAGGAGTCTGAAAGTTGTGGCTCAAATAAAGTTGGATCTCGTTTGTGTTCGACTCCGACGCACGCGTTTTACTTTTCGTCTTTTGTGCCTTCAATCTTCGTAGTAGTCCCATTGCGCCGCCAAGTCCTTCCGACGATTCGGCTCCGCTCGCTGGTATGGGTTGCTCGACATTGTGTCCCTGCTCAGCTGCATAAAAAGAAAAAAGTTCTCGGAGAGAATCGTGAACTGATGTCTTTTGGTCGTCAACTTTCTTTCCAAGATATTGATCCTAATAATCGAAGAAAATATCAAACGTGTCAACATCGCAACTAGGATCGAGTAAGACAGACAAACCGTGGACTATTGGGATTTTATCCCAGTACTTCCTGAACTTCTTCTCCATGTTTTGGATGAAACACCCTAAGTATGGACTACTCCGAAATTCCACTAACTTGTAACACATCGCGAAGAGGTTCGGAATGAACAATGGGGACGTCGGGTAGTGAACTCCAGAAAATTTCTCCGTTGCCTCGTTGAATACTTCAAGTATCGACACAACCAAACCTGTAATATCCCAATCTACGTCTCGTAATTCATACCTGGAGTTGCTGCCGACTGCGAACTCAAGTCCTTGTAGCGCATGAAAGTGCTGAGGAGGTGGTATAACGAGTTAATCATGTAGTACGAGACGTAGATTGGGATAACCGGTTACCTATCACCTTAAAATTTTCGACAATATCTCCCAATATTTCATCGAAAGAGCATTCCACACACAAGTTAATTATGTGCCAAGCGCACCTAACATGAAGTAGTCGGCCTTCTAAGGGTAACCGAGGATGTTTACGAAGGATCTCTATCGCTAAAGTGTTCGCACTAGCATTATCTAAGGTCGTAGACATAATCTTATCTTGAATTCCATATTTGTTAACGGCGTTCATGACATAGTTTGATATCGTAGTGGCGCTATGTTGCGAAACTAGGTGATCTAGGGAAAGAATACGTTTTTGCATAGTCCATGTTTCATCTACCCAATTGGCGGTGACCACTAAATAAGACTGCGGCATTACGTTTGTCCAAATATCGGTAGTCAAACTAATCCTACATGAGTTGGCTAAATGACTAATTAAGCTAGATTGATATTCTTTAAAACATTCAAGGAATATTTCCTAAGGGTTTTACGGGTTACGTTATGGAATTCGGGTTGTATCGTACTCATGAATTCGATAAACCCTTCACTTTTCACAATGTCAAAGGGTTCTTCGCACATTACTATGAATTTAACTAACGCTTTCATAGAAATTTCCCTAGTAATAGCAAAATGCCTAGCAGTAGTAACGTTTATTTGTTGTTGTCTAGGTCCGGTTCCCACTGGCTCTAGATCCGGCCCGAAATTATGCGCCCTCTCAAGGTGTTTTTTCATCGAGCCAGTCCCACCTTGATTCGGGCCGGACTTAAATTGATAGGGATAACGACATATTTTACAATAAGCGATTCCTACGGCGAGATTATTTTTATCCATTTCTAATTCGAAAACATTCCATACCTTATACCGCCGACCTCGTGATTGTTGCCTCCTTCTTGTAGTCGCCGTAGAAGCTTGGCTCGGTACCTCGTCCATCGCCGCCGGTTCCGGTACCTCGGTCTCCTCATCGGTGTCGGCATTTTCCCGAAACGTATCGGCGTGACCTAAAGTCATAAAACATCTTCGTGGCTCGGGTTAGGATTTCTCGATGACGACGCCATTAATATTTTTATAATATAAAAATTATAATTTTTAGTAATAATAAGTGAGTGTGTGTAGCAGTGTAAGTAAAATAATCATTATTGCTAATAATATTAATAATGACAATGATGATGATTTTTAGAGAGTGTTTTGAGAGAGAGAGGGAGAGATTTGGATATAATTGTTAGTTAAAATGATTAAAATGAGGTGGTATTTATAGATTTTGTGGTTGGGGTAGAATGGTAATTTTAAAACTATTTTTGGAATTAAAAAAAATAGAATAGCCGTTGGCCGGTTCCGGACCGGGAACCGGAACCGGTATCCATGGGCCAGTTATCGGGCCCGAAATTGGTTTTACCGGTAAACCGATTCTGGTTCTGGCCCGGTTTCGTAGGCCAGTTTTGGGTCGGGTCCCGGTTGCCCCGGCCCATTACCCATGTCTATCCCGTAGTGATTTGTCATGTACCCTTATTACAAAGACTAAAATAATTAAACCTTAAAAATTGCAACTTAATAAATAATAAGTATCAAATAAAGTAATCAAATTAAAACCGTTTAGGGCTGCTAAAACCAACCAGATCCGCCAACCCGACACGAGTCGCACTCGAAAATAGCAGGTTTGAGTTAGCATTTTCGACCTGTTTAACTAGATCGGTATACCCAAATCCACCCTAATATTAAGTTGATCAGGTTAGGGTTAGAATTTTCAACCCGAAATCAACCCATTTATCAACCGACATAACCCGTGTAATATTAACATATCCTTAATATAAATAAAACAAAAGGACATAACTTAATTATGTTTTGTGAGACCTTTGTTATTTGGAATTTTAATTGTTTCTTAATTATGCTTGATGTTTTAGAAAAAACAACTGCTTTGTTTCTTTATTATTTTGTTAATTTGGACTTATAATTATGTTTACTTAGTTATTTTTCTTGCTGTTTTTTTATTATTTTAAACGGATTGGAGGGTTAATGAGTTAGATTTGAGTTAAAATAGGTAGGGTTTGAGTTCGGTATTCCAGCCTATTTAACCAATAAACGAGTTGAACCCTAATGTGACCAATCCGACCTTTTTTATCAACCCTACAACAAGGGCTGCTAAAAACCAATGCGATACGAACCGCACCCAAAAATAGCAAGTTTCGGTTAGCATGTTTGACCTATTTAAGTAAAACGGATAAACCCGAACCCAACCTGAATATTAAGTGGAGGTTACGGTTTGATTTTCAACACGAAATCCACAAAATCACCCGTTTGTCAGCCCAATACCCGAATAATATAAATCATTACAAATATCCTTAACATAATAAAATAAACTGCTTTTATTTAATTCTATTACTTTTATTGAAAAATTTGAGTTATTATGGAATATTGGAGTGGATGTATATGGAGTGGTTAAATAAGGATGGAATAGATGAGATTATAAATTAGATGTGATTATTTTATGAGAATTTAATATTTTATTTTGTGGTTGTAATTTGAGAAATTTGCCTATAAATAGGCACTTTGAGTTGTATTGTAAAACACACCAAAATATTGAAATTCTTCATACTTCCTCTCTCTAAATATTTCTCTCTATAATTATATTATCATAATTATCATCGATATTGGGCTATCCCAATCAAAGAGATTTATATGTGTGGGGAAGGGAAATTTATATAGCCGGTAAGTAAGATATCTCAAAGTTTTAGACGTGCATAAGGTGCTTATTTATAAAGGAACTGAAAGGGACATATTTGGGACGACGTGTTTGGGATGTGTAGGGACATGTCGGGACGTCTAGGGGCGTATTGGGACCTCGAGGATGTGTTGGGACGTGACAGAAAGTAATAGGCATGGATGTTTTAAGGTCCGTATAGGTCCGCGGACGGTGCGGACCTAGTTGCGCGTGTGATCTGGTGCAAAATGAGACGTAATAAGGACGTAAAAAGAGAGAACAAGAGATTACGTGGTTCGGATTCATTTGAATCCTACGTCCACGGACCGCGCTCAACACTTTTCATTATCACTTTTGAATATACACACCCAATCCTCTCTTTTCTCTCTCTTGAATACATGAAGGTGGAAGAACTGTAAATATTCTAAGTGTTTTTCGTTGTGAGAGTGTTAGAATGAGAATTGTCTTGTGAAAATGGTGAAGTCCCCTTTATATAGGAGGCTCTTGGATATTGCCTGAAGGTACGTCCCTGGCTCCTGGATATTGCCCAGATTCCTGCTGATATGACCTCCTGGGACACTGTGATGCTACAGAATGGCAGGCCGTCTGTCAGAGGTCATTCATGCAGCAGTTACAGCTTCTGTGCTGTCAGGGATGTCAGGCGACTGGAAATGGGACTTGGCTCTGCGCTGTCAGGTAC
Organism: Craterostigma plantagineum; assembly: GCA_027422505.1. Lineage (NCBI taxonomy): Eukaryota > Viridiplantae > Streptophyta > Magnoliopsida > Lamiales > Linderniaceae > Craterostigma > Craterostigma plantagineum. Next base: position 20,856,684 of record JAPQWV010000012.1, read on the forward strand.
AACAGGTGGATGGGACAGGTTCTGTCAGAACAGCTTTTCAGTGGTGTCAGACGTCCTTTCAGACTTCTGACCGTTTGGTGAAGCTTCCTCACGACGCTTCCTCGGGACGACAGGACCTGCTTAGCACAATAGGTCCCAAATAGTTCCCTAGTATGGACATTAGGTCCCTAAAGTCTCTTGGAGGTCCCTAAAACCCTTATTTCCTGTTGTTAGCTCCCTAAAGCGTGTTGGAGGTCCCTAAAACCCGTCCAAGGTCCCTAAAAGTCTCCCTTCGTAATCTAACTTTGTATTTTTCAAGGAAACGCATATTTTTACTAAGTTCTCTTAATAATTATCATTAGCTAATTATTTCCTTATTTCCTCTTTTTAGCCTGCCTAATTTATGTCCGTATCAACCACTCCCCTACTCTAATTTGTCTTTTGGGACAAAAGTGAATTAGAGTAAAAATTGTAAGGCAGGCCATAAGTATTATAAGGGATAGTAGGTCATACCTCCCTTACTGAAAAACCTTTATTCTTGTCTATGGAAAGGCGCATTTCCCTTTCTTTTTTCTTTTTTGCCGCGGAATTAATGCTTTTCGGTCACGTATATTGGGTTCCTGACGCAGGGGTAGGACGTCCTCATGGTGGGCTATGTTGACCGACTCCCCAAGCCAGCGCACCCTCTATAGCTCCCTTCTCCTTTATGTCCTGGTCGCTAGGGACGTTCGCGAGGAGATCCGTCCTTCTGAAGGAACGGAGGATGTTCCCTCGGTTCCTTCTCCAGTTATGGGAGCTCAAGAAGTTCCCATCACTGCCCTGCGTTGAGTGTCAAAAGGAAAACAACTTCATCAAAAAGGTTAGAAAGGAAAAGCAAAAAGGGAATTCCTTCACTCTTCCTCAGGAGGCGAGGTGCTGAGCTTCTTTCGGGATCTGTAGGGACCTCAGCGGTCATGCCCCCTTCTTCCATGGACTATCCGAACATAGTTGGAAAGATGATAACGATAAGTTGTTTGGTGCTCCCAGATGATCTCGGGGGGCCATCTCTCCGAGGTTTCTTCTTAGGTGGTGGAACATAGCTTCCGGACTGTCTGCAAAGTCTTCAATTTAGGACCTAAAGATAACTAACCAGACAGAGTTAGTGAAGCAGCACGAGGGAGAAATGCAGAGCTCCCTGGAGAAAGAAAGACGAAAATGTCACTCTCGTGAAATAGCACGAGGAGGGTCTATGGAGATCCTTCTCTAAGGAGAAGGAAGAATGGGATGACGATTCCACGGGCATGACGGAGGTGCATGTGGCTACCCAGTTGGTGGATCCGAAGGCTGAAAGTATTCGCCTTTCCCAGCACCTTCGTCTGTTCCAGCCTGCTGAGAAGAAGTTCTTAGAGGAGCTGGCTGAAGATTGGCGCCAACCTTACTTGAGGGACTCATTCTCTTTGAGGGATTTTGGGCCTCTGATGCAACACTATTTCATGGGAGGCTTCAGCGCTGGGTCCTCGGAAACTGAGGCGTGTATGCTCTTCGGGACCTTCCTTTTCCTGGATGCAGGCCTCCGAGGACCCTCATTTTCGGCTCCCTATTGCAGAGAAGCATGCAGTGGTCCTGGCCTGTTGCTGGTATTGTTGATCTGTCGTCTCCAACTCCTCAAAGAACTTGGTAGAAGACCTTTTCGGATATCTTAGGACCTGCAATTTTTTACGGGGGCTTAACTCCCCTGTGTTCACTTGTCTCTATCGGGGGTTTTTTCTCTGTGCTATGTACGCTTCGTATGTTGTATCTGCCGACTTTGGGATCTGGAAGGGATTTGGCAGGGACCCGATGGCGGAGCTCCTCTTCGAGCCTTATACTTTGAAGGAGATCCCCAAGTCCTACTGCACGTTCCTTCTATCTCCTGGGACATCCTACTTGTATAGACCTCTCCTTTTCATCATGGTGATAGCCTGTAAAAAATACTTCGTCATTCATTTCGAGACATAATGGTGTGGGGAGCTTAATTTCCCATGTTCGCACGTTTCCTCGGAATTCCCGTTCTCCTGTATTTCATGTTTTTGTGGTTTGCATTCTTTCGGGACCTGATGGATGTTCCTGGGAACATCATTATCGTGGCATGGTTATAGCTCCAGCTCGCTTAGATGCATGGTTATAGCACCAGCTCGCTTAGTAAGCGTAAGCCAAGTACGAATTCACGCCTGGGTTGCAATGACTGTCGTCATTGTCCTCAGGTGTCATTTGCGCTAGGCTCTCTATATGCTTAGCGATTTCAGTATTTGTGTAGACACTTAGGTCTACAAAATATGGGGATCCCCTCATTGATTTACCCTGGTTATAGCGCCAGCTTCTTTGGTACCATTCACGTCGCAGGCTTACTGAGAGCCTTTCATGTCCTGTACACCGCAGCCCGTCAGCGCCGACATCTTGTACACCCTTATGGGCATCATTCACATCGCAGATGGATTATCTTTGATGTCTTGTACACCGCAGTTCCGTCGACCTTTGGCATCATCACACCGCAGATATATCATCTTTGGCGTCCTGTACACCACAGGTTCGTCGACCTTTGGCATCGATTATATTATACGGTGCACCGGTATTATATATAATAAAGTATTTATATTCCGACAAGGCGGTATTGTCTTAGGGACATCATCGGTTTACCCTGGTTATAGCGCCAGCTTCGCTTAAATGCATGGTTATAGCACCCGTTCGCTTAAATGAGTGGTTATAGCGTCCGATCGCTTAAATGCGTAGTTATAGCGCTCGCTCGCTTACATGCGTGGTTTATAGCGCCAGCTCGCTTAAATGCGTGGTTATAGCGCCAGCTCGCTTAAATGCGTGGTTATAGCGCCCGCTCGCTTAAAGCGTGGTTATAGCGTCCGCTCGCTTAAGTGCGTGGTTATAGCGCCAGCTCGCTTAAGTGCGTGGTTATAGCCGCAGCTCGCTTAGTATCCGGGCTCCTTGTCGGAGGCTTGGAATTTGAAGTAATGGCGAAATGGAGTTCATCTCCTCTCAGTTAATGTTGAGGTCCCTGGCTCCAGATCTCCGGAGGTTCGGACGACAATGTGGAGCTATCTTTCAGGTCCCCTGGACCTTTGCACGCCAGTGTGGAGCTTGACTTCTTTGCCTTCATCCGGCACGGAGTTGGTCTTTAGGTCCCGGGAAATTAGGGCCTTTGACTGCTCAGGTGTATGATTTTGAGCTTTGTTGGAAATTGGAATTCCCCTGCCCTAGAGCTCCTATTATGATAGGGATGTGAGCCTTAAATGGAGCTGGAACTTATCTAGAGGAGGTGGGGGTTGTCTGCCTTTAGCCGGCATAGATCCCCCGAACTTTTTCTTGGCTACCTCCAGACCTTCGTCGAGGCCATGGTCAATGAACATCCTGAGACGTCCCATTAGGGTGGGCCCTTCGATTCATCCTTCAAATGATAGTAGTTGTTAGCAGGATGCGTATATATAGTATGGTAATGATAATGTAAATGAGAATGAGATTTAGTGGGTCCTGGAGCTCCGCTTAAGGTTCCTTTCGTCAAGGGGTATCTCCCGACTAATGTCAGGATCTCAGTGGGATCCTTGATGGAGATCCCCGGAGTTCCTTGTGGTGAGGCCGTGGCACTGGCTTCCCTCGTCCATGTTTTTTTTTACGTCCTCTCCTCCTTTGCATGACGACTTGCTGCTCATCTTGGAACTTAACGGTATACGAATTCGGGGAGCTTAACTCCCCATGCCCCCATGTTTCATCGGAGTTCCTGACAGAACTATTTGAGGTCCATAGGTCGGTTTCGCAGCTTCTTTTCCTTTTTCTGGAGTTCCCAGCTCCCTTCACTTTTTCCGGGTGGCTCACTAGCGGGGCTCATGGAGGTCCGCCGGGGTGTCCTGAGATCCTTTTAAGATTTATCTGTACCATCTTGCTCGTCTCCATCATTTCGGGCCTGTGTTTCGGGCCGTGGCCGTTCCTCAGAACGTTTGGCAGTTTTCAGAGGTCCTTTTCCCCCGCGGGCGCTTTCTGACTTCGACTGCTCTGGATGGATCTTGCCCATATCTGGAGGAAGTACCTTCAGCCTTGTTCGAGGCCCTGATCAGCGAACCCCCCCACATGTCCTACCATGTGGGGTCCCTTTCCATCCTTCAAAAGATAATTATGGTTAGCGTGGTAAACATGTTTATTTTGATAACAATAATATATAATAGAGAATGAGATTTTAGAAGGTCCTAAGGTCCCGGCTAAGAGCCTTATCAATGCGGGATGCCCTCCGCGGATCTTCATGTGTCCGCATGGAACTGGGCTTTTATCTCCCAAGATCTTCGTGTGCCCACGAGGAGCTGGCTCCTGGGTCCCCAAGATCTTTATACTCCAGCGCAGAGGTGGCCTCTGGGTCCCCAGGATCTTCATGTGTCAGTGCGGAGCTAACTTCTAAGTCCACGGACCTTTGCGTGCCAGTGCGGAGCTTTGGCTTCTTTGCCTTCATCCCAGCACGGAGTTGGCCTTCGTAAATCCCCAGTGGTTCTCCATAAAGGAGCTGAGCTCTACAGATCAATGTGGAGCTTGGCTCTTAGATCCCGAATATAGGAGTTCGGGTCTTCATGGAGCTGGGCTTTTTAAGCCGTCTGGCAGCGTGGAGCTAGACCTTTAGGTCTTCTGCCAGCGGGGAGCTGGGCATTTAGGTCCCGAATGCGGAGATCCGGGTCTTCGTGCCAGTACGGAGCTGGGCTTTTAGGTCCCGAATGTGGAGATCCGGGTCGGTCTTCGTGCCAGCAGGGGCTGGACTTTGAGGTCCCGAATATGGAGATTCGGGTCTTCATCTTTTCCTTTCCTCTGCCAAGGTGGTGTCATGGCATTACGTCTCAGGAGTTTCCGTTGTGCTTTGGCAGCTCCTGCAGAATGTAGGTCCAAATTCTTCGGAGAGGGATCCTCTCCCATCATTTCCTGGTGGTCACCTCCAGTAGTCTCAGCGAATCGCGGTATAAGTTTTTCTTTTTGCACAGGATGGCCTTCTTCTATCGATATTTTCCGTGTGTTTCGTCTCGTCCCAGCAAGAATAAAGAAAGGAAAAAAGAATATAAAAGAAAATGCTAAGCACATCTTCGCACAACATAGGCAAAACTACTCATGCCTTCAACTCCGAATTTTCCCACAGACGGCGCCATTTGATATGGGGCTATCCCAATCAAAGAGATTTATATGTGTGGGGAAGGTAAATTTATATAGCCGGTAAGTAAGATATCTCAAAGTTTTAGACGTGCATAAGGTGCTTATTTATAAAGGAATTGAAAGAGACATATTTGGGACGACGTGTTTGGGACGTGTAGGGACATGTCGGGACATCTAGGGGCGTGTTGGGACATGTCGGGACGTCTAGGGGCGTGTTGGGACCTCGAGGATGTGTTGGGACGTGACAGAAAGTAATAGGCATGGATGTTTTAAGGTCCGTATAGGTCCGCGGACGGTGCGGACCTAGTTGCGCGTGTGATCTGGTGCAAAATGAGACGTAATAAGGACGTAAAAAGAGAGAACAAGAGATTATGTGGTTCGGATTCATTTGAATCCTACGTCCACGGACCGCACTCAACGCTTTTCATTATCACTTTTGAATATACACACCCAATCCTCTCTTTTCTCTCTCTTGAATACATGAAGGTGGAAGAACTGTAAATATTCTAAGTGTTTTTCGTTGTGAGAGTGTTAGAATGAGAATTGTCTTGTGAAAATGGTGAAGTGCCCTTTATATAGGAGGCTCTTGGATATTGCCTGAAGGTACGTCCCTGGCTCCTGGATATTGCCCAGATTCCTGCTGATATGACCTCCTGGGACACTGTGATGCTACAGAATGGCAGGCCGTCTGTCAGAGGTCATTCATGCAGCAGTTACAGCTTCTGTGCTGTCAGGGATGTCAGGCGACTGGAAATGGGACTTGGCTCTGCGCTGTCAGGTACAACAGGTGGATGGGACAGGTTCTGTCAGAACAGCTTTTCAGTGGTGTCAGACGTCCTTTCAGACTTCTGACCGTTTGGTGAAGCTTCCTCACGACGCTTCCTCGGGACGACAGGACCTGCTTAGCACAATAGGTCCCAAAATAGTTCCCTAGTATGGGCGTTAGGTCCCTAAAGTCTCTTGGAGGTCCCTAAAACCCTTATTTCCTGTTGTTAGCTCCCTAAAGCGTGTTGGAGGTCCCTAAAACCCGTCCAAGGTCCCTAAAAGTCTCCCTTCGTAATCTAACTTTGTATTTTTCAAGGAAACACATATTTTTACTAAGTTCTCTTAATAATTATCATTAGCTAATTATTTCCTTATTTCCTCTTTTTAGCCTGCCTAATTTATGTCCGTATCAATCATAATATAAATATTGATCACAATAATATTTTTAACACGTTATCAGCACGAGCGCTCTCCGACAACGATCAACCTCCGTCGAGATAATTTCACGAGTGAGGTAATTTATTTTTATGTACGGTAATTTTGTTTGTATTAGTCGTACACTATTATAGATATTAAAAAATTAAAATTTACAACAAAACGCCTCTAGCCGAGTGGTATCGCGCAATATCATCATTTGTGTTGAGAGGTCCGGATTTCGATTCCTCTTGTTAACGTGTTGAATTTTTTTAGAATAAAAAATTCGTAAAACTATATTTGTTTAAATACTTTTAATTAATTACCTATTGGACGGACTATGGACTGTGGACTATGGACGATTTGTATTTTGGACTATGGACATATATTTCGGACTTTGGACAAAGGACACGGATTTTGAATACCATAATTACCTTACCGGACCTTATAGAAATTAAATAAACGGATAATAAAAGATTTATTTTATTTATGTTATTCTTGTTACATATATTTTTTGGATCTTAAGTTTTTGATTATTTATCTTATATGATTTAATTGCTAACATATTTTTGATATTATGATAGTAGAATGTCAAACTTGGCGAGCTTAGAATTTGTTGCACTTGATATCTTGGGGAAATTAATTATTTATCTTGGGCACTAGATGCCGATGTGCATTTGAATGCAAAAGGCTTAGGCGACACCATTATCGACCCAAAAACCACAAGCGCTCAAGTCGGAGGTGGAGGTGACACCGTTGACGCCACGAAAACCCCAATGGCGCAAGATAAGGCAAAAGCGCTTATATTTCTTCGCCACCACATCCATGAAAGTTTGAAAAGTGAATATTTAACAGTAAAAGACCCAGCTGAGTTGTGGAAAAATCTGAAAGAAAGTTATAACAACCAGGCAACTGTTATTCTTCCGAATACAAGGTATGAATGGATGAATTTACGATTATAAGATTTTAATCAGTAAGCGAATACAATTCTGCTGTTTATAGAATTATTTCCACGTTGAAATTATGCGGAGAAACAATTACCGATGCGGATATGTTGGAGAAAACATTCACCACATTTCATCCATCAAATGTTCTGTTACAACAACATATAGGGAGAGAAAATTTAAAAAGTATTCAGATCTAATTTCTTGTTTACCTTTAGCTGAGCAAAATAATGAGTTGGTGATGCAAACCACGAATCTCGACCGACTTGTTCGAATGCACTCCCTGAAGCGACTGCAGTTAGAGGAAATAATAATAATAGAGGTAATGATCGTGGACGTGGTGGATATCGCGGCCGCGGCCGCGGTCGTGGTCAAGGCCGAAGTCGTGGCCGAGGATACTACGGTGGTGGTTCACAGAATTTCCGTGGTGATTATCATAACTCTCATGGCAGTCATCAAAATCTTCCCCAGAAGAGGCAAAATTACAATAATAATGATGAGAAGAGGCACATCGAACAAAAGAATAATGATGAGGAATGCCATCGTTGCGGTGGTTTGGGCCATTGGTTGTCGCACGACCAAACATCTTGTTGAATTATATCAAAAAGATCAGAAGCGCAAAGGAAAGGAAATCGAAACGAATCTTGTTCATGGTGAACTCGCCTCTACTTTTGGTCACGACTATGAAAGTACCCATTTGGAGCCTGTCGATTTCTAATTGCTTTGATATGATATTAATTACATGTTATATCATATGTTTTACTATTCTGTGTTTTGTTATTGTGTGTTATATGTCACGTTTGTTTTAAGTCATTTGCATGTTTGTAATGGTTGCTTTGTCATCAATATATGATGATAAATTATTTGTGCTTGTCATTAAGGATATACATACGATGGATACAAGCATGTGCAACGGAGAATTATGTCTTGCAGACAGTGCAACGAGTCATACGATTCTGAGAAATAAGAATTATTTTGATCATCTTGACATGAATAAATCAAGTGTTACCACTATATCGGCTAGCACAAGTATAATTGAAGGCTCCGGAAGAGCTAATATATTACTACCTCGATGAACAAGGCTGATGATTGAGAATGCGTTATATTCTCCCAAGTCTCAAAGAAATTTATTAAGCTTAAAGATATTCGAAGTAACAGATATCATGTTGAGACTGCACAAAAAGGAAAGATCGAATATTTGCACATAACAAAGGCGATTTCGAATGATAAAAGGATTATAGAACTATTGTCATCTTTTGATTCTGGACTATACTACACCTATCTTAGAACAGTTGAATCATATGCTGTTACAAACCAAAAGTTTGCCCATAACAGTATATTATATTTGGCATGACCGGTTGGGCCATCTCGATTCAATTATGATGCGAAAGATAATTGAAAATTCACGTGGACATTTGATAAAGAACCAGAGGATTCTTCAATCTAATGAATTATCTTGTCTCTCTTTGTTGGTCCCGATTAGCACCAACAATACGACTTCGGACGGATTAAACACGCCGAAAGATCGAGATTTAAGAACGGGGCGTGTGGGGCTTGGTGGTGTTCTTGAGGAGACTCTCTCACTCTAAAATTGTTTATTTGATTAACACACACAAGCACCCCTAACTATGTGTTAGGGTTTTCCTATTTATACCACAAGTTGGTATATAATAGGTGGGCCTCTTGTGAAGGCCCATTACATAAATAACTAAGAACTAACCCAATTAAGAGCTAGCCCAAAGTTTAATAAAGCAAATCAACAAAGATAATACAATGAAATTGAACACTACAAAATATTTCCTAACAATCTCCCCCTTAGTGTTCAATCTTCAGTTCAGCGCGGGATATCTTTGTTGGGCATATTGGAGATCTCGTTTCCTAGCAAACTCCCCCTACAAGGGATATCTCCTCTTCTTGCGGAGGCATTGATGGCTCGGCTAGGACTCACTTGTTAAGATTCTCCAATCTTCTTCTTCTTGGCGCCGGATTTGTCGTCTTTGAATGGAAGTTGTCTGGTTCGGCCTCGAAGATGACTCGTCTGGCTCCAGAAGAAGATAGGCGTGGGGCGTAAAAAATGTTCCAAGGCTCCATTGAAATGTGACTTTCAAGAGTAGGGAGCCCGGTCTTCAGAGTGGTCAGCGCAGTGGTGGCGGAATGTGGTGGATGAGATGTGCCATGGCTCCTTCGAGTGTTCCATTATGAACATAATAGCTTGACACATAAGAATGTGCGCGGAGGTAGTGGAAGCCTCCGGCGGGGCGTAGTTGGTGGAGGTGGCGTGGATGATGGTTGCTGCTGATGCTGCTGTATGATCTTCAACTCATTTCTTCTCCTTTACTCCCCCTTGAGATGATCTCCGTCTTCGGGATCGTCACGTCGTCCGTGGGACGAGTCTGCCTCTGGTGTTGATGGTGGTGATGATGGTGTGGTGTGGTGTTGAGTGAGGCAATCAAGTGGGATTCTCAGGAATAGCAGCATTTGACTTTCCTCCAAGTTCATTTCGGAACTTGGAAGAGGCGGAGCAGCATGTGGTGGCGTAAGCGTAGTCGTGGTGGAGTGGTGTCGGTGATGGGACCTTTTCCTTCATAGATCCTTGTTGAGCGCGGCATGGAATGTGTAAGTTCCTCGCTGATTGCTATGAGTCGGGGCTCCATCACGAACGGGGTAACTAACCAGACGGGGGTCACAAAGACGCTCCGTCGTCACAACATCGAAACATGTGTCCGATGCGCCGCCTGTTTGCACAGGACAAAAAAGAACCGGAGAGCCACAAAGGCTTTCCGTTCGCACGGACGATGAGACAAGCTCGTATCCGTGGCCCATCGACAGTTGTGGTGAGGGTGGCTGTCGTGGGTCTTCCGCTCTCGGTCAAAAGGACGTCATCAAGCGTTCGGGCAAGTTCATGAAGAACCTGCGGTGCGTAAAGAGTGTTTGTGTCCTAGAAAGTGGAAAATTTCGGTGGGTGAGGACACTAGACTCAATGTGGGTGGAAGAGGTGCAGTGAGAGGCGGGGCACTGCATGTTCAACATCAACCGTCTCCAAGTGGGGCGGTGATGGCTAACGTGGTTCCTCTTGTGCGAAATGAAACAGCTATCTGCGAAAGGATAGCTGAGTGGTTGGGAGGGGTTAATTGCGCGGTTGGACCAGATGCCGCGACTTCTACTCGGGAAACGAGCGAGTCGTCTCCTGTACCTATGGGCGAGGTCCGGGTTGTGGTGAGATATGACAGAGGAGTGCGATCATGTCGTCGTTGGTTCGCAACTCCTGCAAGCGACTTACGTCATCCTCCCGAGATCGTTGATTGGATCTTTGCGTGGAGGAGGATGTCGCGCGACCTAGACCTAGACTAGAGAGGCTAGGGTAGGCTCGTTCCTGGGTTAGGATCAGGGGGGTTTCACTGATCCATGGGAACTATGGTGGCGTGGCGTGATCGCGTTGAAAGGCGACCACGAGTGATGTCGACGAGGGTGGCCCAAAACTGTTGATCAGACACTTCTGAGACTCGTCAGGTGGTGGTGGTGGTGAGGGCGTAAAGAGGATCACGGTGGCTTAGGACGTCTCCATGCAGCGCACCATGGTGGAATGGATGGCAGTGGGTGGACGGTGGAGTCTGGTACAAGAGATCCACATCGCCTAAGCATCAAGATTGGATGGCGCGCCCACTGATGGTTGGTTGAACTCTTGTCAACCCTTCTTTATGGGTCCGGGTTCTGCACGGATTTGTACAGAAGTCATGATGATTGCTCGCTTCTCTGACATCCCTTCATGCACGTGGAGCAACCCGTGTAACGTGCATGATGGGGTTGGTTGCTCGCAGTGCATACCGGTCATGAATGTGGAGCAACCCATGTACCATTCATGCCGGGGGGTGGTTGCTCACGTCGTGTACCAGTCATGTATGTGGAGCAACCCGGGTGCCATACATGCTGGGTGGTGTGAAATTGGCATTTGGAAATTCCGCTCCGAAAAGTTTTGGGGTGACCTAAACTTTTTCTATAATGTGCCAATACCGTCCTAGGTCGATTGTTGGGTACGGTGATCGTTGCCGCGTTTTGGATTTGCCTTCAAAAATTTCACAAAAACGTCGTCTATACCGAAAATTTTGGCCCAGAAAAATTTTATTTCGGAAAATTTTAAAAGTTTAAAATAGACAAAGTCCAATGGCCTTAGAAAATTTTTCTCTATCCAATGATATAATTTTTCCTTAGGCTTAAAAAAATATTTCAACCTTTTTTTTTTTTTTTTTTTTGCTCCTTAACCTTATTTAATCCGAGGGGGGGGCCAGAAATTTTGGTGGTCAAAAACGTTTAAGTGCAATTTTTAAAGAGTGATTTTGCAAGATTTGAAGCTAAAAATCGAGTTTGGATCAAGTTTAAAGGTTGGGTGCAAATTTCTCGGGGGGTGCGAAAAAATGGTGTGAAAATGTGCGAAAGATGTTGTCCCGAGAAATTTCGTTGTGAGAGTGAGTCGCGAAAATAAGGAAATTTCGCATTCAAAGGAATTTTCGCATGTACTGTTAAAGTTTCGCATATCAAGAAGATTTCGCATTCAGAGTACAATTTCGCATGTATAAAAATTTTCGCAAGTTAAGAAATTTCGCAGTTGTGCAAATTTTTCGCATGTATTCCAAAAATTTCGCGGTGAAAATTTGTTCTAAAAACGGTATTAAATTTTCGCAGGTAGAAAGAGTTTTCAAGTAGCAAAAATTTCGCAAGTTTTGAATTTTCTCAAGTGATATGGAAGTGAAGTGATGATGCGAAATAGTGAGGATGCGAAAAAGTGAAGTTGAAATTTTTTGGATCACTGTAGCTGCGAAAAATTTTGAAGATGCGAAAATATGTATGATGAAGTGAAGTGTATGAAAATTTCGCGGGGCTTCACATGCTGTAGCAGCGAAATTTCTCGGAAAAATTTCTCGGCCTGCGAAATTTCTCGGACTGTAGATGCGAAAATTTCTCGGGCAGCGAAAGTTTCTCGGCTAAGAATTTTCTCGGCTAAGAATTTTCTCGGGTAAGAAAATTTCTCGGCCAAGAACACAGATTACTGTTCCATAGCTGCGCGACTTTTTCCAGAAAAATGGCTCGTTTTCGCTCAAATCTCACTCAAAATCGACGAAACTTGTTCCAAAACATCAGAAAAACATTCCTAAACACATAATCAACCTTTGGGATGTCTAAAAACAACAAAACGAGTTCGAAATCGCCCAAAAACTGAAAGTGACGAAAATAATTTTTCAAGCAATTTTTCACTCAAATCTCGCTCAAAACAAGCAAATCCGGTCGCGTTGGGCTCTGATACCACTTGTTGGTCCGAGATTTCACCAACAATACGACTTCGGACGGATTAAACACGCCGAAAGATCGAGATTTAAGAACGGGGCGTGTGGGGCTTGGTGGTGTTCTTGAGGAGACTCTCTCACTCTAAAATTGTTTATTTGATTAACACACACAAGCACCCCTAACTATGTGTTAGGGTTTTCCTATTTATACCACAAGTTGGTATATAATAGGTGGGCCTCTTGTGAAGGCCCATTACATAAATAACTAAGAACTAACCCAATTAAGAGCTAGCCCAAAGTTTAATAAAGCAAATCAACAAAGATAATACAATGAAATTGAACACTACAAAATATTTCCTAACACTCTTGCTCTAAAGGGTAGTTTATTATTCGGCCATCATCGATGAAAATAACGAATGGATCTATTGTATTTTTGGAACGTATACATGGTGATATTTGTGGGCCGATACACCCATCATGTGGACCACTTAAATACATTATGGTACTAATTGATATATCAAGTAGATGGTCACATGTATGTTTATTATCTACGAGGAATGTGGCATTTGCGAGATTACTTGCTCAGTTGATTCGATTACGAGCACGTTTTTCAGATTATCCGATAAAGAAAATACGTCTTGATAATGCTGGTGAATTTACTTCCAAGGCATATAATGATTATTGTATGTCTATCGGTATTGGTGTTTAGCATCCTGTGCCACATGTTCATCCGCAAAATGGTCTTACAAAATCATTGATTAAACGTCTGCAATTAATTGCAAGGCCATTATTGGTGAAGTCGAAGCTTCCCTCGTCTTGTTGGGGACATGCTATATTGCATGCAGTGACATTAATTCGCAGTAGGCCAACAAGTTATCATGATATCTCCCCATTACTAATGGTTTATGGTCAGGAACCTGATATTTCCCATCTACGAATTTTTGGATGTGCGGTATATGTTCCAATTGCGCCACCACAACGCACAAAGATGGGACCTCAAAGGAGGTTGGGAATATATGTCGGATTTGAATCTCCATCGATAATAAAATATTGAGAACCTTTAACGGGAGATTTATTTACTGCTAGATTTGCCGATTGTCATTTTGATGGAATAAATTTTCCGACATTAGGGGAGAAAGAAACAGCTGGAAAAGAATATTAGTTGGAATGAATTATCGTTAAAGCATTATGATCCTCGAACGAACGAATTTGAACTAGAAGTTCAAAAGATAATTCACTTACAAAACTTAGTTAATAAACTGCCAGATAGCTTTACGGACCTTAAAAGGGTGACTAAGTCACATATACCAGCTGTCAATGCTCCTGCAAAAATTGATGTTTCTATAGAAGATACAAAGAATGATATCGAGCCTAAGTCACAACTTAAGCGTGGTAGGCCATCGGGTTCCAAAGATAAAAATCCTCGAAAAAGAAAAGGAGCAAATATAAGAATGGCCAATCGTGGATTTATCGACTAAAGAAGAGTCGACGAGTATAAATGTCGACGAGAATAAACTCAGATACCTGAAAATTCTGAAAATTTCGAAAATAATGATAATGAAGAGATCTCGATAAACTATGCCCAGAATAGAATTAAATGGAACCGAGACGAAGTCAACGTTGACGATCTATGAGAATGAGGATCATGGACCAAGGTCTGCACATTGAATATTTAAATAATGGGATATTTGGACATCAAGAAACTTATACGAAAAAGGTATTGAAAAGGTTCTATGGACAAAGCTCATGCATTGGATACTCCGATGATTGTCCGTTCGTTAGACGTGAATAAAGATCCATTCAGACCACGTGAAAATGATGAAGAGCTACTTGGTCCTGAAGTACCATATCTTAGTGCTATTAGAGCGCAAATGTATCTTACGAGTCATACGCGACCTGGTATAGCATTTGCTGTAAATTTATTGGCAAGATACAGTTCTTCACAACTCGTAGACATTGGAACGGAGTTAAACGAATATTTCGATACCTTCAAGGAACAACTAATATGGGATTGTTCTACCCTAATGAGATGAAAGCAGATTTAATTGGGTACGCGGATGCTGGATTCTTATCCGACCCATGTAATGCTCGATCGCAAACTGGTTATTTATTTACGTATGGAGGAACTGTCATTTCATGGCGATCAGTTAAGCAAAGTTTAACGGCTACTTCATCTAATCACGCTGAAATATTAGCAATTCATGAAACTGGCCGAGAATGTATTTGGTTGCGATCGATAATTATGCATATACAACAACTTATGGGTTATTATCTGAAAAAGTTACTTCCGACGATATTATATGAAGATAATGCGGCATGTATTGCACAATTAAAGAAATGATATATTAAAGGCGATAGAACAAAGCATATTTCTCCAAAATTTTTCGCACGAGTTGGAGAAAAATGGCGATATTGATGTACAACAAGTGCGATCTAGTGAAAATCTTGCAGATTTATTTACGAAAGCATTTCCCCCAATAATTTTTAGAAAATTGATATATTCAATTGGCGTTCGAAGACTTCGAGATTTGAAATGATAATATCATCAAGGGGAGCAAATACGCGTTCCACTCTTTTTCCCTTCGCTGTGGTTTTCCGATGTGGTTTTCCCAGTAAAGGTTTTTAATGAGGCAACATATGAAAGCGTAATAAAGGAATTATGTACTCTTTTTCTTTCGTTAGGTTTTATCCCACTGAGTTTTTCCTAGTAAGGTATTAACGAGGCATATTCCTGAACACACATCCAAGTGGGAGTATTATGAAATATTGGAGTTATTATGAAATATTGGAGTTGATGTATATGATGTGGTTAAATAAGGATGGAATAGATGATTATACATTAGATGTGATTATTTTATGAGAATGTAATATTTTATTTTGTGGATGTAATTTGAGAATTTGCCTATAAATAGGCACCTTGAGTTGTATTGTAAAACACACCAAAGTATTAAAATTAATCATACTTACTCTCTATAAATATTTCTCTCTATAATTATATTATCATAATTATCATAATATAAATATTAATCACAATAATATTTGTATACGAATAGCCAAGGATCACCACAGTGAACTTGAGCAAAGAATTTAGATGATAATAATTTTATTAAATTTAGTCCGTTTACACCTTATTTGCTAGAGCAATTATAAAGGCAAACATTATTTAATAATATTAAAGATAGGTGTCGAATGGTTCTTGGTAGCTTGAAGGGCATGCATGAGTTTTTGTGTCTTCACTTCCCATTAGTAGTTTGACCATCCCCATCAGTTTCCCCCACCGAAGCTCGACGTGTCCTCGCGTCGGGGATATAACGGAGCTCCTGGATCGCGAAAGTGCGAAAGGTCAGCCACGTTGATCGTACTCGAGATTCCCCAATCATCAGGAATGCCAATGACGTTGGCATTATCGTTTATGCGGCGTAATACCGGGTACGGACCATACTTCCTGGGAGGAAGTTTGCTACTCGTTCCCGCTGGTCTTCTTTCCTTTCTAAGGTGCACCATAACATTATCACCTTCGCGAAAGATCTCACTCCTTCGGTATTTATCAGCTTTGGACTTGTACTGAGCAGCGGACTTCGCTAACTTTTGATGGACTTCCTGCTGAGCCGTAACAACATCAACGGCCAAACGTTGTGCTGCTTTATTTTCAGACGCATTTCGCAGCACCTCAACCCTATCGATCGCCATCTTTGGTGGACTAGTATAGACAATATAGAATGGGGACCTGCCCGTATAGGAGTGCAATGCACAATTGCATACAAATTCAGCCTGGGCGAGGGCGAGATCCCACTGTTTGGGTTTGTCACCGCAAATACTGCGAAGCAAGTTGCCCAACGTCCTATTTACCACCTCTGTTTGTCCATCCGTTTGTGGATGAGCCCTTGAGCTGTAGTTCAGCGGCGAATCAAACATTAACCACAACGTCTTCAAAAAATAACTTAGAAACTTACTGTCGCGATCCGAAGTGATGGTCCGTGGGACGCCATGGAGTCTAACAATCTCGCGAAAGAAGATCCGAGCTACGGCAGCCGCGTCATTGGTCTTACGACATGGGAGGAAATGCGACATTTTCGAGAATCGATCAACCACCACCAAGATAGAATCGACCCCCCGTTGAGTTCTCGGCAGCCTAGGACGAAATCCATCGATATATCTTCCCAAATATCTTCTGGAATAAGTAAAGGAAGGTAAAGGCACGTGTACTTTGTTCCTCCCTTCATCCGTTGGCAAACGAAACACTTTTCGACAAATCGTGCAACATCCCGGCGAGTTTGCGGCCAGTGAAATCGCTCACGAACAGCAGTTAGAGTTTTCTCACGCCCGAAGTGTCCAGATAATCCACCGCTATGAATATCCCTGATCAAATGTTCCCGCAGAGATGTCCTTGGGATACAAAGTTGATTCCCTTTCATAAGAAATCCGTTTAAAACGTAGAAGCCCTCAGCCGTAGTAGCATGTTGAGCGTGCTTCCAAATCTCACCGTAGTCTTCATCATCTTTATAACAATCTTTGATATGTTCAAACCCTATAACCTCGCTCTCCAAAGTCATGAGTAACGTTATCCGCCTACTAAGAGCATCGGCGACTTGATTTTGACTTCCTTGCTTATGTAACAACCTGAAGGGAAACTTTTGTAAAAACTGAATCCATCTCAAGTGCATGGCATCCGTTACCCTATTCTGATTGTTCAAATACTTCAATGCCTCATGGTCAGAATATAGCACAAACTCCTTTGCAATAAGATAGTGCTCACACGTCTTCAACGCTCGCACCACGGAATATAACTCTTTATTGTACGTGCTCCATTTTTGCCTCCCCTAGCTGAGTTTCTCGCTGAAAAACGCAACATGTCTCTTTTCTTGAGAAAGTACAGCGCCAGCTCCTAGCCCGCTTGTGTCGCAATGAACTTCGAATAGTTTGTCGAAGTTGGGCAAAGCCAAAATAGGAGCTGATGAGATCCTATTTTCAGTACACGGAAGCATTTTTCTGTATTTTCTGACCAAGCAAAACTCCCCTTCTTTAAGCAGTTGGTGAGAGGGGCTATAATCTCTCTGAAATTCTTTATAAATCGCTTATAAAAAGATTCAAGCCCATAAAAACTCCTCAGCTCACCAATATTTTTCGGCGCCGGCCATTGTTTAATAGCTGATACTTTGCTCGCATCCATTTTCAAACCCTCCTCGGAGATAACAACGCTAAGAAAAACCAGTTTTCGGGTCAAGAATCCGCACTTCTTAACGTTAAGGCTCAGCTTGTTATCATGAAGGACCTTCAAAACCTCTCTCACGTGCATCAAGTGTTCCTCCTCCGACTTGCTGAAAATCAAGATATCGTCAAAATAGACGACTACCGATTTATCAAGAAATGGCTTTAGAACCTGGTGCATCAATCTCATCAAGGTGATGGGCACGTTTGATAAGCCGAAAGGCATGACAAGCCACTCGAACAACCCATCCTTTGTTTTAAATGTCGTCTTCCACTCGCCACCCGATCGAATTCGTATTTGATGGGTAACCGCTTTGTAAATCAAGTTTAGAAAACCAGCTAGCTCCACTAAGCATATCAAGCATATCATCCATGCGCGGTATAGGAAAACGATAAGTGACTGTGATTCAATTTATTGCTCGGATGTCGATACACATACGCCAACTCCCGTCTTTCTTCGGTGTCAACAACGTCGGGACTGCACATGGGCTGATGCTCTCTCTAATATGGCCCTTTTGAAGTAATTCCTCTACCTTTTCTCTAAGAATAGCATTCTCCTTGGGATTCATGCGGTAGTGGGCGAGATTTGGCAAGCTTGCACCTGGGATAAAGTCTATTTGATGCTGAATTTCCCTCAAAGAAGGAAGACCTTCCACAAAAGAACTATCCGTCACGGCTGCAAACTCGCTCAGAAGCGGCCGCACAGCTTCAGGAAGGTCTTTCCCACCGCCTCCCGTCCTCGTATTGAGAATTTCTTTGAAAACAATTAGATGAACCTCTCCAGCTTGCTTCATTTAGCTCTCAAATGAGCTTGAAAGGGTAAAAAATGAGGCCCTGCTAGGCGTAGAAGAATGAGATTTAGGCCGCAACATGTATTTGGCATTTCCCCTCGTAACTTCGTAAGTGTTGTTTCGACCCGAATGATGCGCATCAAAATCGAATAACCACGGCCTTCCCAACAGAATATGACAAATGCCCATGTCTACCACATCGCAATATACTTGATCTTCTAACTTTCCGATAGTAAATGAAATTTTGCACCTCTCGTCTGGGACTTTCTCCACTTCAGATTTAATCCAGCGAAACTCGTACGGCGTTGAAAGTTTTTCGCATGGAAGTTTCAGCTTCTCGACCACCTTCATCCCAATGACATTCTCGCAGCTCTCGCCGTCAATAACCAAATCGCAAAGGTGACCGTTAACTATGCAACGCGATCTGAATAGCGTTTCGTTGGCTTGTATCATCACTCTTAGGAGTGATTAGGAACTTTTGAAGAACCAAATTCTCTTCAGCGCCTTCTTCGACATCGCCCTCATCGGAATCCTCCGCATCGCAAACAACTTCCTCAACGCCGGTCTCTTTCCCAACGAGAGCAGCTGTTCGTCTTTAGGGGCATTCGTTGGAACGATGACCGACTTGGCCACGTCGGTAGCAGCGGATCGGTGCAGGCTTAGCGTACGGGCTGCTTTCCTTTTTCTCTCCTACAGGACGCATGGGCCGTTCCAGTCGTCTTCTCTTCATTTCGCTCGGCAGACGACTGGGGTCGTGAGGTTCCCCCGGCGTGAGACGGATCTCGAGGTACAAATGAGTGCTTTCTGCTTCGAGAATTGTCAGTCATCTCAGCCTTGATGGCTAAATTTTGAGCCTTTGTAATTGTCCGAATCATTTGGACCCCAATGCGATCTCGAATGCTTTCTCGAAGTCCGTCCAAATATCTCGCGATCGTCTGACCCTCTGACTCGTTGAGATTATTCCGCTCAGCGAGTCGCAGGAATTCCGTTGTGTATTCTTGTACGCTCCTATCCTTTTGACGGCATTTCTGGTACTGGTGGAATAGCATTTGCTCGTAATCTAGAGGTAAGAGTTCGCTCATCAATTGCTTCATATGATGCCAAGAGCGAATATTTCCCCGGCCCTCTCGGTTTCGTCGTCGTTGGACTCTCTCCCACCAAGCTGATGCTCCACCCTTCAGCCTGCACGCGACCATCTTCACCCTCCGGTCTTGAGGCGTATCCATATAGTCGAAGAATTTTTCGACATCGGCCATCCATTCCAGAAAGTCCTCAATGCCGAGAGACCCATCAAAGTTGTCAAGATTCACTTTAAGTTGGAAGTTATTATTTCGCTGCGGTCGTTCTTCCTCGTCTAAGCTGAAGCTAGAATCTGAATCAGAAGGGTCTCTGTCCCTTCGTTGATCCCTTCATCGAATCGTCCGAGCACTTCCGAAAACTGCTCTTCCAAGCGTTGGAAGCATTGTTCTATGCGTTGCTCCAAACGTTGCAACGCTTCGCCATTATTCCCGGTCTGATCACCGTCACGACCGTCACCGCTCATCGTGGTCGGCTCTGATACCACTATGATACGAATAGCCAAGGATCACCACAGTGAACTTGAGCAAAGAATTTAGATGATAATAATTTTATTAAACTTAGTCAGTTACACTTTATGTGCTAGAGCAATTATAAAGGCAAACATTATTTAATAATATTAAAGATAGGTGTCGGATGGTTCTTGGTAGCTTGAAGAGCATGCATGAGTTTTTGTGTCTTCACTTCCCATTAGTAGTTTGACCATCCCAACATAACAACTTTGAATATTTTAATTGTTGTTGATTTTTAGAAAAAGCAACGGCTTTATTATCTATTGTTTTATAATTATGATTATTTAGTTATTTTTCTTTGTTGTTTTATTTTAAACGTGTTACGGAGTTAATGAGTTATATTTTGGTTGATGAGTTACCACCCCTACCTACAAGTAGAGCTGTCAAACGTGCCGGTCCGCCCCGACCCGTCCCTCCCCGGCCCCGACCCGCCTCGGGTTGGCGGCCGGCCCGCTATATTTTTTTAATTTTTTTTATTTTTTGTGTTTTTCTTCAAATAATACTTAAATTAATAATATTTTTTTGGAATAATTAACGAATAAATCATTTATAAATTAAGTTCTTAACTAAATTAATTATAATCAATCACTAATAAATATTATTTATTAATAATTAGCATTAAAAATGTTTATAATATATATACATAATAAATAAAAAAATAATAAAAATTAATGGCGGGCCAGCCCGCCCCGACCCGCCTGATCCGCCCCAACCCGCAACCCAAACGGGCTGGGCCCGTTTCGGCCCGCCTTTAAACGAGCCGGGAATTGGTTGACCCAACCCACCTATTTTCCATGGCGGGGCGGGCCAACCCGACGGGCTCGGCCCGTTTTGACACCTCTCCCTACAAGCGTCCGTATCCGTATTTATAAATTGCCTTCACTTTTTAAATACGAACGAAGAATCGATAAATTAAAAAAACAGTAAATTATCAACAAAAAAAATGAGGGCAAGCATCTTAGCAGCTCCATCGCCTAGCTCCATCTCTTCTTCTTGCCTTCCACCTCAAACTATTGCTCTTCATACAAAAAGTATCCTTACAAAGCCAATCTCATCAAATGGACTTCTTCTTCACCGTACTACTTCTCCAAGAATCCTCAATCTAAAGTGCAGAAGTAGTAATAACAATGGTGGTATGTACTGAAAGAAAATAAACCCTTTCTTGCCCTTAACAAGTTTCATCGTGGGTTTGCATAGTGTTGATTGGAGAAACAAAAAAGGGGGTCTATGTTCTAACCTGTTCCGATTTAGGGTTGTGATTTTTTTTAAGACAAATTCCCTTTCTTGTTTTCAGGCAATAGCGATGAGACACGTACAGTTCTTGACGCATTTTTCCTGGGCAAAGCCTTCGCCGAAGCATTCAACGAGCGATTAGAATCAGCCGTCGGAGAATTCTTAAGCACGGTGGGGAGATGGCAAGCTGAGCAGCAAAATCAAATTCAAGAATTTCAGGTCTTTTTTTTTTCACTATTTTCTTGATAGCAGAGAAAAAAAGATTGGATCTTTGGGCTTTATTACTGTTTCATATTGGTAGAAAGATTGGTAATATTTCGGGTTATTGCAGGAACAAGTATTGGAGAAAGCTAAAAGGGCCAAAGATCAAGCTGCTAAAGAAGCCTTGGAAGAAAAGGGACAAATTCTCAAGCCTAAGACATCCCAAGAACCTAAGATCAATGGCGTCACAATAACCACCACAGCTTCAGACAGTAATGGAACAGATACATTGTCGATCAAAGTCGACCCGTCGCCAGGAATATCAGATGAAGACTGAATAATTTGTCGTAATCATTGCACGTGTTGTTGCTACTATAATACTGTGTAATAAAGTGCCATAGAATGATTTGCAACATTGTTCTATTCCGAGGAAGTATCATCAAAACTGAGACAGATTGCATAAATATTGACATTCAATCGATTACTCTTTGTCTAGGTCAACGCCAGAAGGAAGCTCGAATCGATTATTTTGACCTTTCTCTTCGGTTTCTTCCTTATCATCATCTCCGTCGCCAATTTCCATGGTGTTGAGGTCTCTCCTTACGTAGTCAACCTTAAAATCATAGTCGTCGCTGTTCGAGTTTTGCACTGATTTTGCTTTGTTGTTGTTGCCCTCTCCTTTTTGTTTTTTCTTTGCTGCTTTCCTCAGCTTAGGGTTCAGCATGCCTTCTTCTGAGTACAGCTTCTCATTCTGCTTTTTACTGCTGTTGTTATGTTTCTGCTTTTCGAGTGCTTCGTCTTCTCCAGCTGATTCCATGGGTTGGTCTTTCTGTTCCTCGTCAAGAGATTGATCTTCTCCTTCCTCATCTCCCTGCGTGTAGACGATTTATGCATGAGATTGTGTGTGTGTGAGAGAGAGAGAGAGATGATTCGCATACAAACCTCCATCATGGCGTCGAAATAGAGAGGTTTGCTTGGAGGGACTTCAAATGGACAGAAATCAATGGCAGGCTTCAAACTGCCAATGATAGAAGATTCTTTCTCGTAAACTTCGTCGACGTTAAACTCTTTCCCAAGTTCTTGGACAATCTTGGCCTCAGAGGGATCTTCGGCGTTTCTCTTAGGAGGCATGGTGTAATATGGAATTTTACCTTCGTTCCAATCATGCAAGACAATTCTAGATGCAGCTTCGACGTCTGCTACACCGCCCTTTTTAAGCTTTCCCCTGATGTTAGCTACCTTCTGAAGGAAATCGTCGACTGATTCAAAACTAGGGATTTTGTAAATTGTCACCAATACTCTCTCTGGACAAAGCTTGAGAATTTCCTTGACTGCATAAAAGTAAATCAGGCATCTAATTAGCAGTGAAACACAACAGCTACTTAACGTTAATCAGCAATTAATGACGATAAAGAAATAATAGTTTTTTTGAGTTCTCACCAGGACCAATGGGATCATCGAGCTTTTCTATTCTCTTGCAATTACGGAGCGCAATGGATGAATCATTCTCAGTAGATTTGAGCATTACAACTCCAGGACAGTCCAACAATTTAATGTTCTTATCCAACTGGACTTCTTGCAATGATCTAGTTAGCCCAGGAGTAGCACCGACATTGACCACGTGTGATCGTTTCAAACTATTGATGAGACTACTTTTACCGACATTAGGTAGGCCAATGACACCCACAGTGATAGATTTCTTAATCTGCATCATCGCTCGTAATGAGATAACAAAGAATTATTTTTTTTTAACTATTTTCTAGGATGGGTGAAGCATAGTATGAATACCTCGCCAGTTCTTGAATAGTTTTTAAGCAATTTTATTAGAGATTCAGCCCCAAGACAGTCGCTCACTTGCAGAAGATTGTCTGTCTTAACAGATTTTCCAATCTTCCTCGACTTCCAGCCAAGGTTTGACCTCTGCTCCTGGGTACTGCACTTAAAGGCAACTGTAGGTAGTTCCTCTTTAAGATACGTGAGCCACTTCTCAGCAGATTCACGAGGAACAAGATCTGAGATGTGAAAACGATTAATCTAAAGTTAGAATAACTTCATGAAATATGCGCACGTTAACAACAAGCATGATATATTCAGCAATCACTTGTCAGACAAAAAAACCTCCCAGCATAATTTTTAACAATATGCAATTGAATGTCATAAAAGGCGTGAGTCTGACAAGCATACCAATCTTATTAAGGAGCAGAACAAGGTGCTTCTCATGCCCAGATTTCATGACCATCTTTTCCATGTCATAACATCGTGTCCCAAGGGGATCTCGAGCATCAAGAACTTCCAAAATGACATCAGAGGCTTCTATGACTTTGACCAACTCCTTGTAGAACGCTCTCTCGGTGTGGTCTATGGAAAAATTCCAAAGTTATTGAATACTGGTACAAGAGAAAAAGGGAAGAATCTTCAACTAGACATGTTTGCATACCATGGCTTTTTGAGTTAACAGCATAATCACTAGTAACCTTCTCCTCGGTAACAGCAATATCTTCTTCCAAATCTTCTTCCTCCATCAGCCCCAATTTTCTTTTTTTGGCCTAAACACACGAAAACAGGTTAACAATGAAACCAAAAAAGTTAACCGATAGATGAACTGTAAGGCATAAATCCCATCAGTAGTTAGTACCACCAACCAGAATATTGCATTAATCGGTAAAAAAGCAGTAAGAGGAAGCTCAATACTATGTCTACAGATGCATTGGCTGTAAAAGCATTTGACAGTGATCCCAACACAAATCCATAAAACTGCCGAATTAACAAAAAAGTCCACCAAAAACCACACAAGTTCATTCATTCAGCGGAATCATAACGTATTTTTTTTCTTTTACACATACCCTCTCTTTCCGAGCGGCTTTCTTCTCCTCTAGCTCTTGAATCGCACGCTGCCGACGATCCTCTAGGGCATGGTTCGCCGTCGCGGCGATATCGCGGCCGTCGCGGCCGCACCGGAGCGGGATCGGCCCTCCCCGCGCCCAAGATACAGGTTGGTGCGGGTATGAATCTGCGGCGGGCGAAATCTTAGTGTCGCGGCGAGTTCTCGGCCGAGACACAATATCGCGGCCGATATATCGGATTCATGGGAGGAAAACGGTGAAAATCGGTGGAAATTTTGGGAAAGATGTGACGGGGAAGATGATGAACAGTGAACTTGACGAGGTCGGGCACAGATGGAAAAAATTTTCTAATTAGGGTTTAATTCTTATTGGGCTTTTTTGGTTGGGCTGGGCTTAGTATTAATGCTAGAAATATTTATTTAATAAGAAATTATACAATTTTAGTTAATCTTATATATAATAATATGAAGATATATGTTTTTAACTTAAATATTACATGATATTTATTCCACATTTGACAGACAATGGCTATGGAAAACATATATGACATCTATAATTTGTTATATGTATTTTTTTTAAAAAAATGCGTATCGCCCGCGACCGATACGCGACAAAGCAACGTATCTGAATCGCTCACGTCCGCATCGACGTCCGCGACCGCGACGGCGAACCATGCTCTAGGGCCTTGAGCTCCTGCTCCTTAAACGGCCAATCATTGGGAATCCCAGGATCCTTCTCCTTCCTAGGTTTCTTGTTAAGACCCAATTTCTTCGCATCTTTCGCTTTCTTCTTGTGGTGCTCCTTCACTTTCCGTATGATTTTATACTTCTTCTTCAGCGAAACCCTCTTACTCTTGCTCTCTGATAACGACAAAACCAAATAAAACACATACGAACGTTAAACAAAGAAACAGCGGATAGAAAAACATGAAGAATTCGTCGAAGTGGATGATGAATGCAATTTTCTGAAGAGCAACGTTTGTGTGGTTGCCGTACTTTTGCTCTTCTTCACCATTTTCGGCACTTTGCTTCTGTTGGGAGGGTTTCAGAAAGGTTTAGCTAGGGTTCTTAATTGGGGGGAAAAAGGAGAATGTTGTGGATTATATTGCACTATTAATGGGCTTTAGGCCCAAAAGGCTAAATGTAATTGGGCTAGGCTGATACATAAAGCCCAATTGTTTTAACGTAAACTGTTTTCACAAGGTAATTTTTTATTTAATATTACAATTTTTTTCTTTATAATTTTCATATTACATTTTTTTTAATCTTTGGCCATGTCTATTCACATCTTGGAGGCATGGTTGAACAGATTTAGATTGGATTTTTTTGCATTATTTCCTAATTTATGGTAATAAATTAGTTAAAATAATTGAGGTGTTGATGGGCACATATTGACTACCTACCTCAATTTCTGGACATAACAATAACTAAGAAACAATAACTTTGGTCGGCTTGTCCTTAAAAAGCACAACATTTTCCACCGATTTTCTCATGATTCAGTTACACTTGCCTGACTTTGGAAAAACTTCTATTTAAAATTCTCAATATTAAATATAATTTTTGCAAAGGGATATGCATATGTCTAAAAACATCATATGATATCTCTACTTGAAAAATTTGTTGATCAATAATGTTGACGATGATTGTAATAGTGAGGAATACTTTCCAAAATAGGTGAATCGGTGAAATGATAGGCAAAAGAGAGTTGTAATTCTTATTGTTTGAAATTAATGTCCCAATTATTGATATGTATGTATGTAGTTATGTATAGTGACTAGACAAGCTTTCGAAATGTCAATATCTTGCACTGGAAATCAAGAAGCCAGCAGTACATATGCATGTCGACTTCTGTATTTATATGTTTGTCTTATTTTCGTAAATTAATGTAATTTTGCATTCGTTATTTATGTGTGGAAAACAAAGTAAATATATTGTGGCAATGCGTGTGTGTTTAACTTTTGTACATTTTAACATGTATCTTGGGCGATGTGACTTTATACTTGTAGGGTAATTGTAAAAACAGATTAGGCTTTATTATTTTCCACACATTATTACGTAATTAAATGTTAAATCATAAATAGAACATTTCCGAGGTAACAACCGACCAAGAAAAGAGAACGAGTCACTTCCATGAGCCCACCTCACATTTAGTTGTTATTGAAGTCCTTTTTTTCCCCCAATATATGCCTAATTTTTCTTCGTTAAATAACAAGAAAATGAATATCGTATAATAATGAAAAAAAAATGAACCGAGATCGATCAAATCTTGAACATTAAATCTAAAATAACACTACTAGTACTGTTTTACCAACTTGGCTGTTCATTTCACGCATTCGCATGTTTCTGGTACGTCGAATTAAATTAGAAGAGACAAACATAAAACTTAGAAAAACAACTTCAATAGTTCAAACTCTTCCTAAATGATGAGAGAGAGAGAGAGAGAGAGCATAGAATAAAAGATCGTTTTTCCTTGCTGAAATTAATAGTCCCTTGTAATAAAGAGTTGAAAAGAATAGGGAAGAGATATTGTATGTATATTTCTTTGTCGAGCACTCTTATAATAGCATTCAAATTCAACCACGTATCTTACCTTCTCTATCTATCTCTCTATATATAAAAGAATATGTTGAACGGTCTTCTCTTTTATTCTCTCCGTTAATATAATTAATAAAACCCTTTTTGTGGTGAATGGGTTGTGTTCTTTGGGAGGCTTTTTTGCTTAAATCAATTGCATGGCAAAAGCAATTATTACATCTTCTTCGCGGCCAAATTATTAAAATAGGTCGCTAACTATGCCTCTCGTGTTTTTTAGGTCACTAAGTTTCGTAATTGCAAACTTAGGTCACTAAGTATCGTTATCGATTTTTTTTAGGTCATTAAGTTTCGCAATTGCAAACTTAGGTCACTAAGTATCGTTATCGATTTTTTTAGGTCACTAAGTTTCGTAATTGCAAATTTAGGTCACTAAGTATCGTTATCGATTTTTTTTGGCCTAAACTTAGTGACCTAAATTTGCAATTACGAAACTTAGTGACCTAAAAAAAATCAATAACGATACTTAGTGACCTAAGTTTGCAATTGCGAAACTTAGTGACCTAAAAAAAATCGATAACGATACTTAGTGACCTAAGTTTGCAATTACGAAACTTAGTGACCTAAAAAACACGGCATAGTTAGCGACCTATTTTAATAATTCGGCCTCTTCTTCGCCGCAGTTTCTTGAAATCGCAGCAAAGAATAAAATCCATTACTTTTTCTTCATTGGCCTTCTTCTCTTCATTTTTCTTGCGCTCGTAAACTCATCTCTAGGCGAAGATCACGGCGACCCATTATCAAAGCACTCATCATCGTCTTCAAAAATGGCACCTCCTTCATCAAATCTACCATCCACACAAACCCTATTTTCAGACACGTCAGCAATTGGAACTACAGTTGAGTTTCATCCGAGGAAGAAAGAAAACGATCGCCAAGGAAGAGCTGGGGGAACCAATAATCAGTTTGAAGCTAGTGATCACGAAGTTCCAAGTGGACCAAATCCTATCTCAAACAGGTAAATATGGTATTGTGTAATAAGCTACACCGTTCAAATGTCGCTCATGGAAATTGAGTTATTGAAGACGAAGACAATGGTATGAAGTGAAGATTTTCAATAGTACGTTCGTCAAAGCTATATCTTCAATTTCCCTGTTAATATACGGTCCATGATGTTTTGAGAAACTTGCAAGTCTTTCGTTCTATGTCTTTATTGTCACAGCCGTGTAACTGTGTAAGAGATTATTAATTCCATCCTTTTTTTTACAAGTTTTATTCTATTAATATTGCCCACCTTTTCAAGATTTTGTCTAGCTAGAGAGGAATATGGTGAAATTTTTATATGACTAAAACTCTCTATCGTCACCGTATTTCAGAGACATAAAACTCAACGCAGTATGGCCATTAATTCACTTTGTTGGATGAACACGTATTATATTTTAATTTATATATTTTATTTCTAAGAGACCAATTTTTCTCTCTTATTTTTAGCCTTATGGATTGTCGCGTATTCCATGAAATGAATCAAACCATGTTGGCTAGAAGCCTAAAAAATGAAAATATATCATATTTTGATTATTAGTTTTTCTTCCAAAAACTTTACCAATTTAAAAGAACACGAAACATGTATTTTCCACTCGCTGTCTGAATTAGGGTTTTCTAGTGCCCGGAAAGAAGAGAAAGTGATAATGTGAATGTCAGTTTGATAGAATAACAATTATTTGAATGGTTTTGGAACTTTGCTTTTGTCTTTCTAAAAAAGATAGCGATTATCAGCAACAAAACCCCACAAAAGCCATCATTTCATAATCATATGCATGATACGCATTTGATTCTGTGCGTGTATCTATGTATACATATGCATTAAATTTATATTTTCATATATACAATAAATACATAAGCTTGCATGATACTGATTGAATACTGATAAGCTGAGGAAAAATCTTTTACGATGTCCCTAGCTTACGTCCTTTTCACCTTCACTGTCACATTTGCAATTTGCTATAAAGGATTATGGGATTATACTTCAATTTAATTACTTGGGATTTGTTCAACTTGGTTATACAGACTTTGGAGATCAGAAAGATTATCCTTGTGCAGAAAAATGCATCAAGGAGAACTAGCTAATTTAGAGAGAACATAAGTCAAGTTTATAAATTTAGGCCACAGAGTTTGTCTAGTTTTAGTATTGGCTTACATTTGATAATTGTAAATATAGGTCACTAAGAGCATCTACAATGGGTACTTTTTTTTTTTGTGTAAAATAGAAAAATAAAATATGTTTCTATCCATCGGGACTTTATGTTTAACACTAACATTGTGTTGATTAGCAGAGAAACTCCCAGTTCTAGAGTACACATAATTTTCAACACAAAAGTAGAGTTGTACAGTTTCTTTTTATATTCTATTTAATAAAATGTATTTTATTTATATTTAAAATGTTTATATTTTCTTATTCTAATAATAAAAGTAAAAATAATATTAATTTTCTTTTATTATTGATTTTTCTTTTTAGATTATATGCTAATTTTATAATATATTTAATTAATATTAATAATTATAATATATTTTTAGTCTTTATAATATAAAGTTTAATAAGTCAATATGATAGTAATAATAGTAAATATGAATTACATTTTTATTGTAATAATAGAGTTAATGGGCGGAGTAAAAACTAGTGAAGAAAATTGAGTTTATGGGTTTGAATAAAAGCACTGTAGCAACGATATTATTATATAAATTACCTGTATTTTTATGGGTTGGATTGCAGGTCTAATTAACTATATATGTCGAACACATTTTGTTCCGAACATTTTTCAAACAAAACAAATCGAAAATTCATAATTTTCAAATCAACCTTGTGGGCAAAAAAATAATTCAGTTCGAATAGAATTTATCGAGCTATTTTGTCAGAAAATGAATTCAAAACCCATAACTACATCGATATACTTAATAATCCAAATGTGAAATTACAGCAACGATGTTCAAGCAACGAATGTCTATGTTAAGACTTTATTAGGTCTTCAAAAAATTTATGGTTACAACATCAACATACAATACAAACCACCTAATTGAATGCCAGAAATAGTCAGAAACAAAAATGAAGGGTTCAGTTAAAAAAACACCTTAGCCAGCAATTAAAGTAACACTATTGATCACAGCTACTTTTATTGCAGCGTAACGTTGACTTCGAAAGATGAATTAGTTAAGACCACACCTTTCGTATTAGCCGCTTTGGGATGACCGAGAGTGTCGAACTTGAGCTTCACATGCAAAGGTCTCATAAATATGAGTTCTTCAAGATTTCTGTTTGAAATATTCGATAAAAGATTCGTCAGTATATTCCTTCTAGATTTATTTGTGGGTTCTAAGATATGAGCAATTTTTGCAGCTTTCGTCCCTTGGCTTTCGACGCCCTTCTTCAGTCTCAGGTACAGTGCAGCGTATATAATTACCTGAATGAATCAAAGCAATACGAAATCGTTTTATAAGTAATGTGTCTATTAGGTGAAGATTGTTACGAAAACAATGTGTGTATGCGTGCGTGTGTGTGTGTGTTACCTCGCTAGTTCCAGGACTAGTGTTGATTGTGCAACCAATACGAACTCTCCCCTCGGGAATTTCTTTGTCCAAAGGTTTTCTTTCTGCTTCTGTGATTGCTGCTGCTGCTTCTTCTTCTACTACTGGTGAAAAGCTGAGTTCGTCGAGTTCGTCGTAAAACTGTTGAGCAACGCCCACCTAAAGCAAGCCGATAGTTCGAATTGTAATTAGAAAGCCAGCATTTTGAGTATTAAAAGTTAGAAACGATACAAGCTAGTTGTCCGAATTGTACGTTTTGGGAAAAACAAACAAGATAGCAGTTCACATAGAGAATTCGAACAACATAACCTTTTTTTGTTTATATCGATAAAGATCAATCGACGTTCAAGTGCACCTTTTCTGATGATGCTGACTTGTCCTCGAGTCCCGACACTTCGACAGCAGTGCCCCTTGCCTGGCGCCATATGCATCCTTCTTGAGGTTGCTCGATTAGTTCCGTGCTTGGTGGGATATCAACGTTCAGGCCTATAACCACTTCCCCTGAAACATAAAGCTGTAAGATTCGCTGTTATATCATCCACTTTCTATCTCTTTTCTTCTTTTAAGGCGTCTATCGTTAAATTGTAAGTACTCGAAGGAATACAGACACAAGAGGAAATTCAAGAATAGAATGTTCTTTACTTTCAGAAGTCCATTAATACCTGGAAGTAAGCATAAACTTTCAACATGGTCAGGTTCAGTTCCAGACAGAACATTGTCGCTGTTAAAAAAAAAAATAACAAGTCAGGTTAATCAGAAAATAAATCCAGGTAAAGGATTTGTCAAACTCATTAAACTTACACTGCATATGCTCTTTCAAGAGATAACGAAAGCCAATAAGGAAGACCAAGGATCCCAAAATTTGAGAACTGAAAGCTTGATGCTGATCCACTACAGCTGAACTTAGCAACAGTCTGACGAACTTCGGCAGAGAACTCGTCAATATTTTATGCTAAATAGACTAAAATACTAATAATTGTGGGGGTGAAAGACAAATGAAAAAGAAATACAAGAAAATAGAAACTTAACTAACCTGTATCACAAAATACAACATGATTCTCAAACGTCGCAACTGAAGACATAAGATCAGCAAGAGGAATTGCCTCGAGTGGACAACTGGCGTTAGATTGCTGCGGTAACCAAGCGGATGGAATTTTCTTTAACGGATGACATTTCTCCAGAATCATATGTTCGCATGTCTCCAAAATCTTTGAAGATTCTTCGGGTGAGGGGCAAGTCAGTAAAGCACTACATATTTTAAGATATTAATTTATCATAAGAACGTTTAGCACCTTGTACAACTTCTTTGATAGATCCAGACTCCAAATCTATAATCCAAAGAGTTTGAAAGCTGCACATACCAAGTGACAGAGTTCAATATTATGATCACAAAGTAGCAGAAAGAAAATGTTAAGGGGCAGATAATTCTAATCGATAATCTTCATTCTCGAGTTGATACCAAGAGAAATGAAAAAATATAAAATATTTGAACAAAGATATGAAAGATCAAGAATTCAAACTGCAAATTGGCATATTATGTAGCGTGATACCTTTGGCTGAGGACTAAGAGATCATTATTGGATGATCTCAAAAGATGCCAGGGAAACAAGAATGATTCTCTACTATTTTCATCTGACGTTAACTTTGTATTCCTTTTCTTGCGTATCTTAGATAAAATCCACTCCCATAAACCTTTATTATTTACATTACTTTCATTTGTCGGGAAAACAGTCGTTACATTCCTACTCTCCATATGAGCTCTTCGGATGGCATGGTTCTGCAATGGAAGAAAACACTAGTATTTGACTTTGAACCCAGAAATATATATTTTTTTATTTGATTCAACTTGCTTCTATTTCTTCAGCAGTAGTTTCTTTGAATAGTTTTCTCGAAGAACAAATGACTCGGACAGAAAAATATCAATGGAGCACCATAAAAAGCCCAAAAACCAGCATTCCAGGATAAGGACATGTCCTCATTACTTCAAGTTCAAGTCAATGACCATTTTAACAACGAAAAGATACTCAAGAGCCATACCTCTGAATCCACAAAATACAGGCAATCCTCTGAAGCTTCATATAATGAAGCTGCAGGCCGCATTAATTTAGCATTCTCAAACTCTCCGTCTTCAAATCCAGGTGCAGAACCAATCTAAGAGGGCCAAGTGATTTCGGACTTATTGACTCTGTTGTTTGATGTAAGTTATCTGATATATCAGATTGCAGAATACTATTAACATATTTACTACGTACAGCATCCAAAATCATCGCATTGCTGTCAAAGATGATAATCCTATGGTGGTTCACATCAGAAAGGAAGAAGCGATTCCCACATTCATCAACTGAAATGCAACCTGCTGAAACTCAAAGTTAACAGGGAAGAACAATAATCTACTAAGGAACTGAGCAGACAACTAGAGATACATTAACCTGGGAATGAAAGCATTAAGTTTCTCGACGCAGAGAACAGTTCTGGTTCCTTCAAAACATCTGCAGGGTTGACCCAATAGCTTTGAAAATCGAGAGCTTTACTTCCTTTGCCACTTTGCGCATTCAAATCATGAATGGCTAATCCCAAGAACAAAACAGTATTCAGATAACACTCCACCCACAACTGTTACGTCAGGCATATGCAATCTGAACAAATTGACTACAACACCACGTGAAGAACCTAACTTTCTCATTACATTATGAAGGAAATTTGCAGGGTGGTAAATGGTGAAGCAATGAAGTTCAACTATTAATTGTTTAAAGCAAAACACAATATGGAAGTTCAAGGAGTAACTGATTAATTTGATACAACGCGTAGGGACAAGTAAAATACCTTTATCGAGTAGCTTAAAATCATCGTCACTTCTAGGGAAGAATATGGGCTTTTCAAGTCCTCTGGATACGACGTAGCAGGGCGCATTCTAAAGCAATAGAGACAAACAGAAGATAAGCGAGGTAATTCTCTGAGCATCTTAAAATCCTAAAGTTTAACACATCTGCATAGAACAGGATCCTCTGTTAACAGTTTAAGAATGAGTAGCTGTAAAGAATTGCATGTCATCAAGCTGGAATGACTTCACTTTTTATGAAAATGGTTAATAAAAAACTTCAGCTACTTTAACTGTCCTACATGTTTATATTAATTAATAAAACTAGCTGATTTCTATTTCCATGATACAGGACAGCTCGAGATATTCGTCAGATGACTATTTTTTAGTATGCAGGATTTTGTAGAGGAATCATATTGCACAGGCAGTCAATATAAATAATACTACCTCCGTCCCACTTATTTCTTCCCATCTTTCTATTTCGGGCGTCCCACATAATTCTTCTCATTTCTATTTTTGGTAAAAAATTATCCCACTAATTAAACTAATTACACCATTAACATTAAAAAAAGTCTTCTTGATTTGCGTGTCTACTAATAACTTTTCTCTCTCTATACCTCAAAAGGTGTACTATAATATTAAAATAATGTGATTTCTTAATCTCCGTGCCCGCTAATTTTTGGAAAGAAATAGCCGGGACGGAGGAAGTAATATTTAAGAGGCCTAAATTACTACAAAAAGCTGTAAGATAAGTAATCTTCGTCAGTGTCAGGTTGGAACTATTCATGTGAAAGCACAATTTTAAAAGTTTTACGATCTTTGTTTACAAATGTGGATTTGGAATCAAAGAGAAAAAGTCTAGATTTCTTCGTGCAATGTAGCCAATTTTTCATCAATGAAGATGACTTTCCTAAAAATAAGTAGCAGCTTCAGATAAATCACAAAGAGCATGCATACAAGCAGCAGGAGATATTAGTTAAATCATAAAAATACCGTTATAGAACTAACCTCAAACATATCCATGTTGGACAATAATAAAGGAAAAGTAATATATTCTTTGATAACTCTTTGAAGCAACTGCGTCGGAACATCATTCATGGAGAGGGACTTGCTATATTGCAAACTCACGACTTCAAGAAAAGGATGCCTGCAGCAAAAAATTCTGTTACGGGCAAACATGGACCTCGAAATCTTTTGAGACTTCAGTATTCTATAACCTTTTTTGAAGAATTTTGGCTCCTTCAAACATCTTGATGACTTCTAGACTTGCTTTTGGAGAACCTTCAACATATTCACAAGCAAGAACCAGAACAATTCCATCCTTCTCAAGCAATTTTTTGCAGTCATAAAGTGTATTAAACCAACTATGTGAAGGACCTGGAAGTACAGTCAATATAGAACATGATTAGTTCACACAGCATGGAGACAATCATCCATTTTGATGTTTCTGATCAGAAGTTTCCATATTAGTGAGACATGATAGCAAATCTTTCAACATGCATCGCATCACTAGCACGAGTGAGAAAAATACATTGAAGAAAGTACAAGCATGACATAGGTCAATTATATTACCATTTAAAGAAGACCAGCTTCCAACTCTAACATTTCGGAAGAGTAATGAATATGTCTCGGATGAATATTTATGAGTACCGAAAGTCTTAGTTTTCTATATGTAAGATATTAGGAGCTACGAATGGTGGATAATAAATTGTAGTATACCTAACAAGATTCAGCGAGTGTTCTAAGATGAATATCGTTAATGTTGGAAGACAGTGTAAATTTTGTATAGGAACTATAAATGATAGATATAAATAAAAATATACTCAACAAGAATCCCTCAGGATATTCCAAAAGTAAATTTCTGTAATTATCTAAGAAACACAAAAAGAGGAAATGCAATGGAATTAGAGCCCAACGAAGAGCTAGATAAGAGAACCAGAAATTCACATAACTAGACAGGAACTATAATCCAATTTCTAAATGTAAGAGCTCCTACTTTTTGTATCTTTATTAGGGAATAACTACGCAAGCACTTTTCTCACCTTTAGGCTCATGAAGAGAACATCTAACGAAGTCCAAAATATCAAAACTTGATTGGCGCTTGGGTTTTCTTTTAGACAAAGTCGAATATCTGAAAAAGAGCGTTTATCAACAGCTTGGGAAGCTAAAAAGTTCAGTTGGAACTAATAGATGGGCAGGAAGCAAGTTACATATAGAGACACATACCACATTCTAACCAGAAGTCACATTATCAATCCAGTCAAAAAACAATTATTGTTGTATAACGTCAAAATATGGAAGTCTCACACAAATGGAGTTGAAAATCCTAAAATCAAATAAATCACAACGCCAGCTAAACCATTACCAAAATCCATATTTCTGCAAAGAAAGAAAACAATACTACTAACAAGTATCAAATTTCCATTGCACACAACAAGATCAAATTGCATGAAAAAATTCAATTGACATCAAGTTTCTGCTTCACATCACCCCGTTACCAAATGAAGAACCGCATACTGAAAGTGGATCATGAATTGGTTCCAGATAAAGAACCTAGAAGTATATAAACGAAAAAACATAGTCATTTGCGTCTAGTATACACCATGCCCCCCTAACTAATATCACCAGCAGACCACTGAGACTAAAAGAAAATTTTCGAACTTTACATTTTTCGTTCCTAACTTGCATTGATACTTCCAAATTCAACATATAGCGTCCCAAAACACTACACACCATTCCTTCACACGAAGTAAGCAATAAATCAAATACAAATACAGGTAACATTACAACACGATCAGAATCCTAAATTACCTTAACCATTGCGAGCCCGTGGATTCCAGACTCGTATGGACTCCATCTCTCAAAACGATAATTGAAGAAATCGAGCGATGAGCACCATCAAGTGACCGATACAAGGTACCTTTCGCGATGAGAACGCATAGAAATTAAATATCCGAGAAGCAGGACACTATCAATAAAAGCACAAAATAGAACGAAGAGATTCAATTACCAGCAGGATTGAAGAATGTTCGTAGAAAATAGTGTATGTGGCGCATTCGCCGTGACATACTTCAGTTCTACTGATAAACTGTGAGGGTGTTTTTCTTTTCTGTTTAATTGGTTTTTTTTTTGTGAAAGGGTTTTAGAGATTTAAGACAGGTATTTTTAATTAAATAAACAAAAAAAAAAAGAATCATTAACAAAATAAACGGAAAAGAAAAAGCATTAATAAAATAGAGATTTTCGTACTCCAGGAGTACGAATTAGTAATTCGTACTCCCAGAGTACGAGCTACTTTTGGGCGTTGACCCGCTGACCCGACACGTCGGCTTAACTCGTATCGGCGAAATACGAGTTAGTAATTCGTACTCTAGGAGTACGAATTACTTGCTGACCCAGCTGACCCTGACGTGGCAATGACATGGCGCGTTAAATCGTATTCTCGGTATACGAGATAGTAACTCGTATCCTGAGGATACGAGTTACTGTATGTGGCCGACCAACCTGCATGGCCATGCAAGGTGTCGGGCAATAATACCACTAACTCGTATTCCGGGAATACGAGTTACGTGAATTATTGCAATAATCCACGTAACTCGTATTCCGGGCGTACGAGTTACTTAACTCGTATCTCCAAGATACGATTTAAGTTCCTATAAATCCCCCCCTCGCCGAGACTCGTATATCATTCATTAGCCCTTCTCAATTTATATTAATAACTCAAACAATGGTGTCGAGTCGCGTACAAGTCATAGTATATTTCGGCGGCGATATAATTCAATCATCTGATTCTACCATCAAATATAGTATCCGCCCTGTTGGGTATAGGCGAATTCGTCGCACCACCAGTTTTTCCGAGTTTATTTCGTTGTTGTTCGAAATTACGGGTGCTGATAGCAGTCGTTTTTCGTTGACTATCCATGCCAAAAATGAATACTTCCAACATTCCCGCCATTTTCATCAGCTTTTTCAAATCTCCAACGACAACGATTTACAATTTTTCATACATCCCGATTCAGAAAACAATTGTGTCGAGGTTTTTGTTGAAACAGTTGAAAATCCAAACTTTGATTTGAACGAAGAGCCCCATCGAAATTTTGAAGTTGGTTCTTCGAGTTACACCTGTACGGATTTTCCCGACATTGCCTCAGTTACGGCAGGGTTCAGTAATGTCTCTTTGGAGATGTCGGGGCATGTTCCATTCAATATGCCGGAAGCCGTGTTAGAACCGGAGCCAGAAGTCGTGCCAGAACTCGAGGAAGACGTTCATGTTAGTGATTCAGAAGCGGACGATGTGGATCCACTTTTATCCGAGTTACCTGATCCCAACGAGGACGACGAGAATGACGACGACGATGCGCCAGATGATACCACTCCAACGAACGTTGCTGCTCCAACGCTGTTTCAGTCCGTCCCATTTTTCCAAACGTATCAAATGCCACCTCCTGCTGGTGACGACTACGGTGGTTATGGGGAGTTTTACGACAGAGATAACCCTATGTTTTGTCGAGGTATGATTTTTCAAACTAAAAAACATTTACAACGTGCCGTCGACGATTTTTTCGATCAGGGTTGCTAGACGCGAGTATCACGTCAACGAGAGCAGCAATACACGTTGGACTGTCCAATGTAATCATACGGCCGATTGCCCATGGAGGCTGAAGGCATCCTTCAAGCCAAAAAAAGGTTACTGGTCAGTTACAAAATTTGAAGGACCACACACTTGCTATATGAGTGAGCTGTCGACGACACACCGTAATATCTCTAGAAATTTTATTGCTGATTTGTTGGTTGGAACCGTAAGAGTCGATCCGCAGTTCCTACCCAAGAATGTCCAACAACTCGTGAAAGATAGATATGGCTACGATATCTCATATATTCAAGCTTGGCATGGTCTGAAAAGAGCTATGGAAAATGTTTACGGTACGTGGGAGGAGTCTGTTACCAAACTCCCAACATTTATGAAGGCGTTGCAGCACTACAATCCGGGGACAATCGTTAGGTGGCTCAATCTGGATACAGAGAGCCCTGGACATTTCATTCTTGGGTATGTCTTTTGGGCCTTTAAACCGAGCATCGATGGCTTCAAACATTGTCGCAAGGTTGTTTGTGTCGATGGTACCCATTTATACTCCAAATTTTTGCACAAATTACTGATTGCGACGTCGTTGGACGCCAACCAAAACGTCTTTCCCCTGGCGTTTGCCATTGTCACGAATGAAAGTACACACTCATGGACTTGGTTCCTTACTAATTTGAAGATATTTGTTCTAGAGAATCAATCGGTTTGCC
Source organism: Craterostigma plantagineum (assembly GCA_027422505.1). Lineage (NCBI taxonomy): Eukaryota > Viridiplantae > Streptophyta > Magnoliopsida > Lamiales > Linderniaceae > Craterostigma > Craterostigma plantagineum. Next base: position 20,895,298 of record JAPQWV010000012.1, read on the forward strand.
TTATTTCGGATCGTCATCCAGGTATTTAAGCTTAGATACATGGTAATTTACTCGTTATTTTCTTAAAATCAGTTACTTTTAGCATCGTATATGATGTGTACAGGTCTTACGGGAACAGTAGAAGCCACTGATTTCTTTCGCCCACCAAATGGAGTGCATCGCTTCTGTCTTCGCCATTTCAAGTCAAACTTCTACAACAAATTCAAGGATCAACAATTGAAGGACCTATGTCACAGAGCCGGTACTGCGCCAACATTGGACAAATTCGATCGCATTATGGCTCAGATTGGGCAAATTAATGAACGAGCGAAGCCTTGGTTAGAAAGAGCAGGGGTCGCGCAATGGTCGCTCGCACACGACGGCGGTTATCGATGTGGTGTCATGACGACTAATATTTCAGAAGGGCTAAACGGGGTATTGAAAGGTGCTCGAATGCTACCCGCAAGAGCAATCGTTGATTTCACTTTTCATAGGTAAGCCCTGGCCTAATCACGATTGATGCCGAAGTTCTAATTTTGTGGTTATGACTTTTTATTTTATTTCTTAAATTTCACAGGTGCGTACAGTATTTTCGTGATCGCTTTCAAGAAGCATCGTCCCTAATGGCGAATAATGAAACAGATTGGTCACGTTATGCAACTAGATTATTTCAAAGTGGGACGGCAGAATCATGGGATCACGTTGTATACCGTTTTGATGTCCGACAACATACAGCAGAAGTCATAACATCAGGAATTCATCAGCGCACATATGTGGTAAGGATCAATGATCGAACATGCACGTGTGGAAATTGGAGCAGGTATAGCATCCCATGTTCTCACGCACAAGCAGCTTGTCGTCAATGACAAATTCACTCCGGTAGTCTAGTGGCGCAGTACTACAGTAAGCATGAGTATCTGAAGACATACGAAGGTACCTTTGAACCATTGCACGATGAACGGTACTGGACGCCCGAAAATTGGACGCTTATTCATAACGAAGCTCGTCGAGAGAGAAGTGGTCCCGGTAGATATAGTCGAAATCGCATAAGGAATGAAATGGATAGGGGTGAAACTCGTGCTAGACAACGCGGTAGGCGTTGAAAATAATATTAAATGTTATTTCACCGTTTTGTATAATACATGGTTTATAAATTGAATATTTTAATACAAAATAAAATAATAATAAAACATCATAATAATAATAGTAATATAATAATAATATTAATAAAAGAATAATAATATAATAATGATAATAATTATAATAATAAACAAATATAATAAAAATAGATTAATAAGAATAATAATAGAATAACGATAATAATAATAATGGAATAATAAATATATATAATGATAACGAATAATAATAATAATAAACAGAATAATAAAATAATGTAATCATAACAGTCATTACAAAATTCAAACAATAACATAAAACATATAGACTATCGGCCATGATGAGCCAAATGACCTCCAGTCCCACAACGAGCTGGCCTACGTACTCGATTTCCTCGACGGTTACCTTGCTCAGCATCATCATCTGGACTTCGAGGTCGGCGCGGTCGTGGGGAAGGTGTCGTAAACGCCTAAAAATGGATAATGAAATTTTAATTCGATCGCTTTAAGTGCCAAATATAATTAATATACCTGATGATCCATATAAGGCGGCGGCTGTGCGCTGTCCTGGGGTGCAGACGACTGAAAAAACGGCGCGAAGTCGTCGAAGAACGACGGGTTCACAGCTTCAGGTACCTGAGATGTACCGGCGTCGGGTGCGTCCCATGTACCATACTCGTGTGCGTGAGATGTCTCGGGTATGTCGTGTGCGTGAGATGTCCCGACCTCGTGTGCATGAGATGTCCCGACCTCGTGTGCGTGAGATGCCCCGGCCTCGTGTGCGTGAGATGTCCCAATGCTTCGTCGAGTTCGGCGTCGCGAGATAAACATGTTGTCCATCTGCCGCAGTAAACTGATCGACTGGTCATGCTCGCCGGTCTCCGCATAGTGAAGGCTGTCGTGAACCCCGCGTTCCTAAAAATAGAAAAGTAAATTATATAAGGACTATTAATCACACTACATTAGTACATAAATTAAACTTACGATAGACGACATAAACACCGCATCCCCCATCTGAAAGCCCTGTGACATCTGTCTCGCATGAGGAGATATGTAGAGTCGGGTGATCCGATGGTACCACCCGTAATACCCGTCCTCCACCGAGCTGAAGGTAGTCGCGGGAGGACCATTCACGACGGCCTCCTCTCGTTCATCCCACAACGCAATCCAGCCTGCGTGATGATGTCTCCAATCCATCCCCGACCGCTGTCGACGCTCGTACGTATGAAGATTCGTATCTCGATACGGCGGATTAATGGGAATTCCTTGGACTATTCCGAACTGCCGCAACACCCGTTCGGGGTAATGAAACTCCACGATATTGAAGAATATCAGTGGACACCTCGATCGACAAGCCATCGGTAAGCACTCTGGAGGAAGAGCTGTAATCTCTGGGTCGTCCATGTTGTATGGAGTCCACGCAAACTGATACCTATAGGATCACACCAGAGACACAACTACCATCTATAGGTAACCCCCACAAGATACCTACGTCCTGTAAGGTGACAGTCGCTTCCCCAACATAAAAATGAAACGTATGGGTCTCCTTTCTCCAACGCTCTACCAACGCTGTAATCAAATGAGGGTCAACCCTCTGCGACATACAGCTGTAGACGCTGTATAGACCCATAACGTTCAACTTTCCTAATAAGCGACCGTGTAAGATATTCGGTGCTTCTCTAGTACCCCACACAACATTTTCTAACGACCTACATTTAATAGTACTATCTATCACACTCGGATCTAATAATAAGTCCCTACTACGGTGATTTGACTGCATCGTCAACACCGAACTATCAATAGGCCCGTAACAAGCATCCAAATCCATTCTACATTTAATGAAACAAATCGACAATCAATAAAAGCATTTGATATGATGAGATTAACACAAAAAATTAATTTTCGAATCATAACGGGTACCCAAACTACGGCCGCGTACGACGTCGTCTGTGCGGGGGAAAGACGGGGCGCTGGGCAGCGACGGGGGGCGGGGCAGCGACGGGGGCGGGCTGCGGGCGTGGCGTCGGGGCGTCGGGGCGTCGGGGGGCGGGGCAGCGACGGGCAGCGGCGGGCAGCGACGGGGGGCGGGGATGCGGGCGTGCAGCGACGGGGGCGGGGATGCGGGCGTGGGGCAGCGGCGGGGCAGCGTCGGCAGCGACGGGGGGCGGGGCAGGGACGGGGGCGGGCGTGGGGCAGCGACGGGCGGCGGGGCAGCGGGCTGCGGGCAGCGACGGCGGGCGGGGCAGCGACGGGGGCGGGGCTGCGGGCGTGGGGCAGCGACGGGCAGCGGCGGTGCAGCGACGGCGGGCGGGGCAGCGACGGGCGGCGGGGCAGCGGGCGGGCGGGGCAGCGACGGCGGGCCGGGCAGCGACGGGCGTCGGGGCAGCGGGCGAGGGGCAGCGACGGCGGGCGGGGCAGCGGCGGGGGCGGGGCTGCGGGCGTGGGCAGCGACGGTCAGCGGCGGTGCAGCTGCGGCGGGCGGGGCAGCGACGGGCGGCGGGGCAGAGGGCGCGGGGCAGCGACAGCGGGCGGCGACGGCGGGCGTGGCGTCGGGGATCGCGGCGGTCGCGGCGGGCAGCAGTTCGGCGTCGTCTTCGTCGTCTTCGTCGGCTTCGTCGTCGTCTTCGTCGGCTTCGTCGTCGTCTTCGTCGTTTCAGTTCGTCGCGAGGGTTTCGTTATAAACCAGATCTAATTCGTACTCCCAGAATACGAATTACTAATTCGTACTCTGGGAGTACGAGTTAGTCCAGGTAGGCGCACGCGCCAGCTGGCCCCGTAAATCGTACTCCCAGAATACGAGTTACAGTAACTCGTACTCTGGGAGTACGAAAATACCTATTTTATTAATGCTTTTTCTTTTCCGTTTATTTTGTTAATGATTCTTTTTTTTTGTTTATTTAATTAAAAATACCTTTAAGACATGAATCAGTAAGAATAGAAAAATGGCTGCTCCGATTTGTAAAATTATAACTATTTTGATATAATTTAAACTAAATTTAAAAATTTCAAGCTCAATCTCAAGCTCAAGCTCTGTTAGTTGAATAAAATATAATTGCGTGATGGAGCCATGCGAGTTCGACTTGTTTCCAGATAATAAAAGTGTATTTAAAAACACATATATTCTTTCTTTTTTATTATTTATTACTAAATTTAACATATTCGTCTAGTCTAGCCTCAATACAACGTTGATTCATCATTGTACAACGTATTGCTTGTTTTTCGGGTTGATATTACCTAAATTACTTCCCAAGCCAAGAGTACGTTACAAATGCCAATAGATCATCGACATTGTTCTTTCAACTCTGGTTTTTGTTCTACACAATCCTCGGAATTCCGTCTCTTGAAACTACTGTAATTTCGTAAAATAAAGTCTTCCTCAACGTGTAAAAAAAATAGGGAAAAGCATCATCAAATTTTGATTAAAAAAAGAAGACAGAAAATGAATTGTTTATCGTGCTTCTCTTCCAATAATACGAAACGCATAACGATCGGAGAGAAAGCCCTTTTTCTCGTTCCCTATCGCATGGGCACAGAACACCACCATTGCACAACCATCCACGCCATGGTAAGTTGTTTTTCAACATTATTTTTTTCGGTATTTTTAATTAAATAAACAAAAAAAAAAGAATCATTAACAAAATAAACGGAAAAGAAAAAGCATTAATAAAATAGGTATTTTCGTACTCCCAGAGTACGAGTTACTCTAACTCGTAATCTGGGAGTACGATTTACGGGGCCAGCTGGCGCGTGCGCCTACCTGGACTAACTCGTACTCCCAGAGTACGAATTAGTAATTCGTATTCTGGGAGTACGAATTAGATCTGGTTTATAACGAAACCCTCGCGACGAACTGAAACGACGAAGACGACGACGAAGCCGACGAAGACGACGACGAAGCCGACGAAGACGACGAAGACGACGCCGAACTGCTGCCCGCCGCGACCGCCGCGATCCCCGACGCCACGCCCGCCGTCGCTGCCCCGCCCGCTGTCGCTGCCCCGCGCCCGCTGCCCCGCCGCCCGTCGCTGCCCCGCCCGCCGTCGCTGCCCCACGCCCGCAGCCCCGCCCCCGCCGCTGCCCCGCCCGCCGTCGCTGCCCCTCGCCCGCTGCCCCGACGCCCGTCGCTGCCCCGCCCGCCGTCGCTGCCCCGCCCGCCCGCTGCCCCGCCGCCCGTCGCTGCCCCGCCCGCCGTCGCTGCCCCGCCCCCCGTCGCTGCACCGCCGCTGCCCCACGCCCGCAGCCCCGCCCCCGTCGCTGCCCCGCCCGCCGTCGCTGCCCGCAGCCCGCTGCCCCGCCGCCCGTCGCTGCCCCACGCCCGCCCCCGTCCCTGCCCCGCCCCCCGTCGCTGCCGACGCTGCCCCGCCGCTGCCCCACGCCCGCATCCCCGCCCCCGTCGCTGCCCTGTCGCTGCCCCGCCCCCCGTCGCTGCCCGCCGCTGCCCCGCCCCCCGTCGCTGCCCCGCCCCCCGACGCCCCGACGCCCCGACGCCACGCCCGCAGCCCGCCCCCGTCGCTGCCCCGTCGCTGCCCCGCCCCCCGTCGCTGCCCAGCGCCCCGTCTTTCCCCCGCACAGACGACGTCGTACGCGGCCGTAGTTTGGGTACCCGTTATGATTCGAAAATTAATTTTTTGTGTTAATCTCATCATATCAAATGCTTTTATTGATTGTCGATTTGTTTCATTAAATGTAGAATGGATTTGGATGCTTGTTACGGGCCTATTGATAGTTCGGTGTTGACGATGCAGTCAAATCACCGTAGTAGGGACTTATTATTAGATCCGAGTGTGATAGATAGTCCTATTAAATGTAGGTCGTTAGAAAATGTTGTGTGGGGTACTAGAGAAGCACCGAATATCTTACACGATCGCTTATTAGGAAAGTTGAACGTTATGGGTCTATACAGCGTCTACAGCTGTATGTCGCAGAGGGTTGACCCTCATTTGATTACAGCGTTGGTAGAGCGTTGGAGAAAGGAGACCCATACGTTTCATTTTTATGTTGGGGAAGCGACTGTCACCTTACAGGACGTAGGTATCTTGTGGGGGTTACCTATAGATGGTAGTTGTGTCTCTGGTGTGATCCATTCTAGGACGGTCATCCAGTGGATCGACGAGTGTGAGGAGTTGCTAGGTTTTAGGCCGCCTGCGGATAAAATTAGGGGGTCATCGCTTTCGATGAAGTGCTTATCGAGTTGGTTGTTGGACCATCCGATAACGGATGATAGCGATGAGGAAGAGGTCGAACAATTAGCACGTGGTTATGCGATGCTGCTATTCGGTGCCGTGATGTTCCCCGATTGCAGCGCCAGCACCGTTTCACTGACTTACCTTCAGCTGTTGGAGGATATAGAGGACGTGAGCACATATAGTTGGGGCAGTGCGGTGCTGGCATTCCTATACAGAGAGCTTTGTTCGGCATGCGAGCCGAAAAAGCTAAATATAGGCGGACCCCTACGGCTGTTGCAGGTAATTATATAGCAAATATTATTATATTTTAATAGTATTAAATATTTACTTAGAATGGATGATTCGTTTTAGGCATGGGCATATGTGAGGATTTTGCCATTTCAGCCAGTACGGGGTGATATTCGTATCACGATGGAGCCCACCGTCGTCGACGGGATACTCTTACCGGCCCCGCCACATGGGACGGACTGAAACAGCGTTGGAGCAGCAATGTTCGTTGGAGTGGTATCATCTGGCGCATCGTCGTCGTCGTTCTCGTCGTCCTCGTTGGGATCAGGTAACTCGGATAAAAGTGGATCCACATCGTCCGCTTCTGAATCACTAACATGAACGTCTTCCTCGAGTTCTGGCACGACTTCTGGCTCCGGTTCTAACACGGCTTCCGGCATATTGAATGGAACATGCCCCGACATCTCCAAAGAGACATTACTGAACCCTGCCGTAACTGAGGCAATGTCGGGAAAATCCGTACAGGTGTAACTCGAAGAACCAACTTCAAAATTTCGATGGGGCTCTTCGTTCAAATCAAAGTTTGGATTTTCAACTGTTTCAACAAAAACCTCGACACAATTGTTTTCTGAATCGGGATGTATGAAAAATTGTAAATCGTTGTCGTTGGAGATTTGAAAAAGCTGATGAAAATGGCGGGAATGTTGGAAGTATTCATTTTTGGCATGGATAGTCAACGAAAAAACGACTGCTATCAGCACCCGTAATTTCGAACAACAACGAAATAAACTCGGAAAAACTGGTAGTGCGACGAATTCGCCTATACCCAACAGGGCGGATACTATATTTGATGGTAGAATCAGATGATTGAATTATATCGCCGCCGAAATATACTATGACTTGTACGCGACTCGACACCATTGTTTGAGTTATTAATATAAATTGAGAAGGGCTAATGAATGATATACGAGTCTCGGCGAGGGGGGGATTTATAGGAACTTAAATCGTATCTTGGAGATACGAGTTAAGTAACTCGTACGCCCGGAATACGAGTTACGTGGATTATTGCAATAATTCACGTAACTCGTATTCCCGGAATACGAGTTAGTGGTATTATTGCCCGACACCTTGCATGGCCATGCAGGTTGGTCGGCCACATACAGTAACTCGTATCCTCAGGATACGAGTTACTATCTCGTATACCGAGAATACGATTTAACGCGCCATGTCATTGCCACGTCAGGGTCAGCGTTGGTCAGCAAGTAATTCGTACTCCTAGAGTACGAATTACTAACTCGTATTTCGCCGATACGAGTTAAGCCGACGTGTCAGGTCAGCGGGTCAACGCCCAAAAGTAGCTCGTACTCCAGGAGTACGAATTAGTAATTCGTACTCCTGGAGTACGAAAATCTCTGTTTTATTAATGCTTTTTCTTTTCCGTTTATTTTGTTAATGATTCTTTTTTTTTTGTTTATTTAATTAAAAATACCATTTTTTTCTCTAAATTTTCTTAATTGCAAAATATATTTTATTACAATATTCTAGAAGCAAAACTTCATTTTCTCGGAATGTTATGGCAAAACATTCAATATTTTCGCCGGTAACGTCCATATGTATATGCTTGTTTTTACGCTCAGAACATCATAAAAAACAAATGCCAGAAACCGAAAGCGCCACTAAAGCACCCGAGAAGGAGATTGGAGCGAACAACATAAAAGCCCTAACGTTCACCTTTCAAGAACTCGCATCAGCCACGAGGAACTTCAGACAAGATAATCTGATCGGCGAGGGTGGATTCGGACGAGTTTACAGAGGTTGTCTCGATAAAATCGAAGAGGTAATACTATAACTCCAGCACGGTATTGATTAAAAAAAAGCCCGTTCCAAAATTGCTGGCATGTGTGTTATTATTAGTATGATTGAAAAAGGGTAAGATAACATTTAACGGTTGGAAACAGAGGCCAATGCTGGTCTGAGGCTCGACTAGGAGCCCCCTGCTAAGTCTTAGAGAAATTTACGTTAATCTCTTTCTTGAATTGATTCGACGAGTTATGTTTTTTTTTTCTATTACAGGACGGGACCGCTCAGACGGTGGCCATAAAGCAGTTAGACCTCAACGGTTTGCAGGGAAACCGAGAGTTCCTCAAGGAGGTCTTGATGCTGAGCCTCTTAGACCACCCAAATTTAGTCAACCTAATCGGTTACTGCTGCGACGGCGTACAGAGGCTCTTGGTCTACGAGTACATGCCATTGGGATTATTAGAAGACCACTTACTCGGTGTGTACACGTTGAATGATCACTTCACCTATACATCTTCTCCATGAACTCCGATACACATGTTGATGATCAATTCGTCTATAACCCGCTTGGATTCCGGATTTCGATTGCAATTCGGATTTCTTCCAAATCATCCGTTTGACAATCGAGTGAATTTGGATTTCGATTTCATCCAAAGTCCGAGGTTAAATCTAAACACTTCCTATTTATCGGATTTGAAATTTCATGTCAAATGCATTTTTTTCGAAATCCAAAATTGAGCCCTTAATGAATTTTAGTTAAAAAGTAATAATAATAGTAATAATAATAAATAATAAAACTAATAATAATATTTAAAATACTAATAATAATAATAAAAATGAGGGGTTGAATGATGTGATCTCGATGACCGGCTCGAGCTCGACGAGCCCATAACGATCTCGAGCTCACTCATGGGTGCTCGAAAACTCGCAAACCGACTCGCGAGCTTGTTTTTTATTTATTATTTTTTAATTTATTTTTCTAATAAGAAAACGCTAGAAGTCGTGTTCGACGAGCTAGTCGAGCTCGAGCTTCATTTCGAAATTCGAATTTCGAAATCCTAACGTTTGTCAAACAATAAATTTGGATTTGAAACCCACTGTTTGCCAAACAATAGATTTTTGAAGTCTATAATTTTAAATCATCCGATTTCAAATACGCGAATCCAAACGCGCTCCATAAAATCGTCCAACATTTTGCTCGATAAGCGCTACAATGCAAAGCTCTCGGATTTCGGGCTGGCCAAATTGGGGCCCGTGGGCGAGAAGACCCACATTTGGACCCGTGTTATGGGCACTTATGGGTATTGCACGCCCGAGTATCAGAGGACGCGCAAGCTGACCGTAAAATCAGACGTTTACAGCTTCGGCGTTGTGATGGTCGACCTTATCACGGACAGGCGGGCAGTCGAATCGAGGAGGGGGAACGAGGGTCATAATATAGTGACGTGAGTAAGTCGATAATGAGATAAAAAAGGAGAGGGGATTCTTCAGCTCGGCATTTCGTCGAACATTTTGAGCGCATCATCTTCGAGTAATGAGATAAAAAGGGGAAGGTATCTCACCTTGGCATTTTGTCGAACAGGCTGAGCCCATTTTCAAGAACGGAAGGTACGGCGAGCTCCTCGCTGAGGAGGAGATTCCGAGGAAGAGCTTCAACCAGGCGGTGGCGATCGCCGCCATGTGCCTCCAGCAGGACGCCGGAACGCGTTCGTACGTGAGCAACGTGGTGACGGAATTGAAGAATATCACAATATTCTATTCGTAATATATTAATGATTCAAATATTTATATTCGCATTCGATTACTGAAAAATCTAAATCCAAGCTCTGTTCTTTGATCTTGTTCTTTGTTTCAGTGATGAGAGAGGGGGAAAAGAAATTCCGTTTCATCATTTGTTCAAACATTACCTGATTGCACTGGCAGGAACCCTATTTATAAACTATACATCGGCTGGGCCTTTACACCGAATCGGCCCAATAAGTAAACCAGCCCCTAATTAAAATAAACGGCTATATGATCAAACTAACTACTCCATCAGCTCACAGAAAGAGATAAATGACTATCAGCTATACCATATACTTCTCAATACTCCCCTCAAGTATGGTGTTCATATAAATCAAACACACCATACTTGTCAAGTAGGTAGAAGAACTGATCTTTCCTTAAAGGTTTAGTAAGCAAATCGCCAGGCTGATCGGATGAAGGAATATAGCTAGTTAAATGGTGTCATCTTCAATCTTGTCTCGTATAAAATGAAAATACACTTCTATGTGCTTGCTCCTCTCATGGAAACGGGATTTGTCGCAAGTTGTAGGGATGATTTAGTATCTGACCATATCTGTACAGGGCAGAGGTTGGTGACATTAAGATCCTTTAGCACTCCAAGCAACCAGGTTACTTATGATGTGACCAAAGCTAAAGCTCTACATTCTGCTTCGGCTGAGCTCTTTGCAACAATGGTCTGCTTCTTTGATTTCCAGGATAGAATTGAGTCTCCAAGCTGTATTAGGAAACCTTATAATGACCTCCTAGTATTTGGACAGGTAGCCCATTGTGCATCACAGAAAACATTGAGACTTAGATCACTTTTAGCAGATAATAGCAAACCGAGAGCTTTCCTTTCAAGTATCTTACACCCTATAAGCTGCATCAAGATGTATCTGTCTTGGCTTGTGCATGAACTGGCTAAGCAACTGCACTGCATAAGTCATATCAGGTCTGGTAATACACAAATATAATAGCTTTCCTACCAGCCTTTGAAAGCCTAAAATATCATCAAGGACTGGATCATTTTGACTGATCATTTCTCTAACAGCTCTGCTGTTTTCTTCTATTGGGGTATATGCAGGTTTACACGTCACCATTCCTGTTTCACTCAAGAGATCAATTACATATTTTCTCTGGTTTAGATGAATCCCTTCCTTGGATCTTGCAACCTCTGTTCCAAGGAAGAACTTCATCTCACCTAGATCTTTCATAAAAACATCTGCTTGAGATAATTCTTACATTTATTTATCAGATCAATTCCTATAATTAAAATATCATCAACATATACTAATAATACTATGAAGTTTTCCTTATCCTGCTTGGTGAATAATGAGTAATCATGCTTTGATTGGACAAAGCAAACTTACTGATCACCTCTACAAACTTGAAGTTCCGTTGTCTTGAAGCTTGCTTCAATCCATACAATGGCTTCTCGAGTTGCTACCTGATGTTTTCTTCCTTCTGAAAAATCAAAACCTGGAGTTACTGCCACATACACTTCCTCACTTAATCACTTTGCAAAAATGCGTTAGTACATCCATTTGGAAAATAAACCAATTATAAATGGCAGCAAGTGAAAGGACAGCTCTAATAGTGACATGCTTAACTACAGGTGAGAAAGTCTCATTGTAATCAACACCTTCCCTTCGTGAATATCCCCTGGCCACTAGTCTAGCTTGATACCTTTGTACTTCTCCATTTGACTTATACTTTATAGTAAATACCCATTTGGAGCCTATGATGGCCTTCCCTTGAGGAGGCTCAACTAGCTTCCAAGTTTTATTCAATTCTAGTGCTCTTATCTTAGAATTCATAGCCTCTACCCATCTTATCTCCCTTTGCATCCTCATATGACTTAGGAACATAGTCCTTCGAAATGGCAGCTAAATATGCCCTGTAGTCAGAACTGACCCTATCATATTGGGTCATATCTGAAAATGGATATTTAGCAGCATTTGTCATATTCACATCTGATACATAGGGTGATATAAAGTCATTATGCCAATAAGAAGGCTTAGAAACTCTACCTGATCTCCTTACCTCCACTGTGGCATTCTGTTTTGAGGCAGGTTGCTGATTCTGCTCTGAGACAGACTGTTGATTCTGTTCTGAGACAGGTTGCTGATTTTCTGTATTCTGCTGTGAGGGTTCATTTTCTAAACGCATTACGTACCACAATACGTTGATATGGGGTACCCAAAGGTGTTGTATGGCGTACCTGCGGCGGATCGGGTACCTATCTAAAAAATTTATTCTGTTAAGTACCTACATATAAAAAAATGCTGACACGGTACTAAATCACATGTTTTTTATAGATGGTGTATTTATGTGTAAAGACTCCATTTTTCTCTCTTATTTTTAGCATTCTGGGTTGTCGCGTATTCCACCATGTTGGCGAGAAGCCTAAAAAAAGAAAATATATCATATTTTGATAATTATTATTATTATTTCAAAAAATTTACCATTTAAAAGAACACGAAACATGTATTTTCCACTCACTGTCTGAATTAGGGTTTTCTAGGGCCCGGAAAGAAGAGAAAGTGATAATTTGAGTGTCAATTTGAGAGAAATATGAATTATTCGAATAGTTTTGGAACTTTGTTTTTGTCTTTCTAATAAAGATAGCTATTATCATATCAGCAAAACCCCACAAAAGCCATCATTTCATAATCATATGCATGATAGCATTTGATTCTGTGCATGTATCTATGTGTATTGCATATGCATTAAATTTATGTGTTCGTATATATAATGAATACAATAAGCTTGCACGATACTGACTGAACACTGATAGCGGAGGAAAAATCTTTTACGATGTCCCTTATTAGAAATCGAGGGGTCCTTCCTAAAACCAATTTGTGATAGAGGAGAAAGTCTCTCACATATATATATATATATATATATATTAGCTTCAAGAGCTTGAATTATCCGATGTGGGACGAAACCCACTTAGAATCTCAACACGCCCCCTCACGTGTGGCATGACTGGCCTAACACGTGGACATATGAATCGGGTGACGGTGAACAGAAGCTCGCTCTGATACCATATTAGAAATCGAGGGGTCCTTCCTAAGGTGATAGGAGGAGAAAGCCTCTTATATATATACTACCTTCAAGAGCTTGAATTATCCGATGTGGGACGAAACTCACTTAGAATCTCAACAAGCTTACGTCCTTTTCACCTTCACTGTCACATTTGCAATTTGCTCTAAAGGAATATTATTAAAGCATCAAAGGCCAAAAGGATGGAACGAGCCATTTGAAGTCTGGTTATGAAGCTGCTGAAAGGAGGGAAGTTCACCAGATTTAAAACAAAGTCGCAGGCCTTTAGAAACGTTTTACTTATTAAGTGGGCTTTTACTTACTTAGTCGTTAGTAGCAATGGCGTTTTAGTTATAACGGGTATTTTTCATATAAGAAGGCTAGCGCGGGTCTTTTCTTTTTTCCTGCAATTCTTCTCTATAATTCATCATAGAGTTGATCAATAAAAAGCCTGTAGGTTTTGATCGTGGACATAAGATTCAAATCTGAATTTGAACCACGTTACATCTTTGTGTACACACACTACAACCCAACAATTTCGGTTTGTTGTGGTATCAGAGAGATTGAATTGAGCTCTGATAATTGAAATTTATATTATATTTTATACCCCGTAAAAGCGTATTATCGGTTGTTATTTATATTAATTTCCTCGGATATCGTACATATAACGTTTATATTGATCTTTGACAGATATTCGAAAAAAGAACTACAACCGGGAATATTTCGGGCTTGAAATAATGACCACCAAAACGAATATTGGCCCAAAATCTAATTGGGCCAAAGAGGAAATATCAGCCCAAAATAAAAGGCCAAGCCCAAGTGATGAATTAGAAAAAGAACAAAGAAAAAAAATAATAGGGGCATCTTTTCGTTGGCAGCTTCTTCTTCAAATAAGATTTGAAGATCTTGAATATCTCGGCCCATGTCTGCTCGAGCAGACGAAGGAAGATTATGACTGTATCTTTAATTCTTTATCATCTATAAAAGGGGAGAGGGATCGAACACTTCACGGTCTCGGATCGGCCTCTCTTTTCAACACACACCAAGCACCCACCTCACCTTCAAGCACCTCAACCACCGCCCCATGTCAAAACGTTGAACATCTCAAGCACTCACCTCAACAACCACCTCTCAACCATCGAACCACAGCTCAAACACCCACCTCAAGGAGGCACCTCACCAGAAGCAAACACCCCACGGCTGATGTAGCAGGCAGCCTCAAGCAGGCAACACATCTTCACCAAGCACCGTCCCTCAGCGCAACGACGCAGACGTCAGCGCAACGAGCAACCGAAGCTCACATATCGCACATCCGTAGGAGAGGGCAGTGGTATGCGGACCGGCTGAGACGTGACGTGAGATAGAACCAAATCTGAGTTTGGGAAACTTGGAGGGGACGCGACGTTATCGGAGCTAAATTCAGGGAAGAAAATATGTTTTTATAGTTGATATTTACATATTTTCTTGTTTCCACAGTGAATATGAGTAGCTAATTTTATTGTCTGCTTGGAATGAGATGAACGCTAGGTAGAATTATTGGACGTAAAATACTCGTGAACAAGCTATTTTGGCTATTTATCATTTATGAATTTATTTTCAAATTAATATGTCTATGTGTTGATTTGAATATCACTTTGATATGTCTATGTATTGATGTGATTTCGTGGTAATATCGTTTAGGGCGACAGCTAGAGAAATGATTAGGCCTTTCATAAAATGATAGGAATTCGATTATAAGACGACAGCAAATAATCGATCCTCGCTGTCGTTGTAGGTAAATTAATGTTTATTCTCACAACCGTCTAGGGCGACAGCAAATTCTGACGTGAGTAGGAATTACAGTGAGTAGTTATTATTTTTGTGTTAACGGTAATTTATGGCCTCGTCAATGATACATAGCGGGATTCGCAGTCCCGAGCACTCCTGTAAAAAAGAAAGTATTTTTTAATATTTAAGTTGTGTTCAAGCTAGTTAGAATTTATTTTATAAATCATAATATAACTAAAAAATATTTAAATATTTTAACTTGAAGCTTGTGGTTTTGTTAGGTTTACTGTCTGATTTAATTCATAAATTAAAATACAAAAAATATTTATTTAGGCTAAATATCAAATTGATAGGTTATTACTAGTACTTAATTTATTCCTCGTGTTCGATACTCGGATATTCGCTATAGCTATATTACAGACGATATGTACACTGCCTATCGCGCGTGGTGCTAGTTATAACATATTCGTTTTAATTATTACCTATTTGCACGAACCTTTAATATATTAACGTACACGCTCGCGATCAAGCTCGAAGCTGCGATTATCAAGATTTCAGAAATTTAGGAATCATCCATTCTGTCAATTCGTCGATCATCATGGCGACAATTACGACATCAATTCCGTCATCCTCAGCTGTGTTAATCAATGATCCGTACTTTCTTAACAACAATGACACCTCCGGGCAGATTCTTGTCCATGAAGTATTGAACGGCGACAACGACGCTATGTGGAGCCGTGCGATGATGATAGCACTCATTGGGAGGAATAAGGAAGGGTTTGTTAATGGAGATCTTAAAGAACCAGCTGCTGATGATCAGAATGTAATGCCCACTCAGAATCAGATTAGCGCTTGGAAGAGAAACAACAACGTGGTTATATCATGGATTCTCAATTCTATTTCTAAAGACATATCTGCCAGTATATTGTACAGTGCATCAGCGAGAGCGGTGTGGGTCGATCTTCAGGAAAGATTCGGTTAGACGAACAGGCCGAGGATCTTCCAATTGAAAGAGAATTGATGAATTTGTCTCAAGGATCAAATAGCATAGCTGCTTATTTTACCAAATTTAAGACTTTGTGGGATGAGTTGGCTAATTTCAGGCCAACCTGCAATTGCAAGTGCGGAGAGCTGAAGAAGATGACTGAGTTTCTTGCTGAGGAATATGTGCCGGCATTCCTCATGGACCTGAATGACTCATACGCACAAGCCCGGGGACAAATGCTGCTCATGGAACCTCTACCTTCCATCTACAAGGTATTTTCTCTGTTGATCCAAGAAGAAAAACAGAGGTCCATGGCGCCAACAGCTCGTGGGAATGAAGATCAGACTCATAGTATGGCTATGATGGCGGCTAAAAGTGATCAAGAACCGAGGAGAAGGGCTACCTTTAACCAAAAAAAGGAAGCAGGGAAGCCTATCTGTACCCACTGCAACAAAAAGGCCACACAGTGGAAACATGTTACCAAATCCATGGGTTTTCACCTGGTTTCAAGCAAAATCAGAAGTATAAGGTGGCTAGGATGAATCATGCACTTGTGGGTTTAGCTAATAGGGCATATCATCCCATCAGTGGAGGGGAGACAGACAGCTCCGGCATTGTCCAGCTGCAAGTCACTCCATTACAGCTCCAAAGCTTGATAGCACTGTCAAACCAACCAATGGCAGGTTTGGAACCAGAAACTGAGACAACTCAGTTAACTGAAAAAAGGGGAGGTACCTGTTTTTCTTTTAATTTACCAGTGTTCACCTATGCAAATAGCTGGTTGCCGGATTCTGGAGACCAGACACGTGTGTGGTGACCCAAAAATCTAGAAGATTTGCATGAAATGGAGGAGTCAAACCCTATACTCCCTCCGTCTCGTTATCTTTATCACATATATTGGTGGGCACGAAAATTAAGGTGACATTATTATAATAATATAATACAATGAAAAGCTAAAAAGTGTATTTTGACACGTCTTTTAAGAATATTTAATATTATTATATTGATTGTTTGTGATAGTTTTACCCAAAAAGCAAATGTGATAAAGTTAGTGGGAAGCCTGAAATGAAAAAATGTGATAAAATTAGCAGGACGGAGGGAGTACTACCTGATAACACTGTCATTAGGGTAAATAAGGCATGGTCCTTCACTGTTAATAAGCATATCATACTAACTGAAGTATTGCTAGTGCCACAGTTTCATTTTAACTTAATCTCAGTAAGTCAGCTGGCTAACCAAATAGCCTGCATTTTTGTTTTAGGACTGATGGTTTCTTTGTGCAGGACCATTCCCTACGGGTGATTGGCAGGGGTAAACAAGTTGGTGGTCTATATGCATTGCAAGTTGATCCCGTTTTTCAGTTTGCTACTAGAAATAAATCTGTTCAGTTTGCTGCTAGGAATGAGACTGCATTTGTAAGTGGTTTAACAGTAGATCTATGGCATGACAGATTAGGACATCCATCTAGTAAGGTCATGGATATCCTTAGAGCTTCTTTAAGGCATGATCATGGTTCTGAGCACTCGTTTTGCAAAATCTGTCCGGTTGCAAAACAGAGAAGAAACTCATTTCCAAATGATTGTAAAATGGCTTGTTCTGTATTTGATTTAGTCCAATACGATGTATGAGGTTCCTTCCATGTACCATCCCATTTAGGACACCAGTATTTTGTCACAATAGTTGATGATCACTCACGTTTCACTTGGCTCTTTATGATTAAGCACAAATCTGAGGTGAAATCTGTCCTTGTCCATTTCCTGTCCTTGATAGACTCAGTTCAGTGCAAAAGTTAAAACAGTAAGGACTGATAACGCGAAAGAATTTAACCTGGTTGAGTTATTCAAGCAAAAGGGCATCTTGCATCAACTATCATGTGTGCAAACTCCACAACAAAACTCGGTTGTGGAGAGAAAGCATCAACATCTTTTAAACGTGGCTAGATCTTTATTTTTCCAATCTGGTATACTTATTAAGTATTGGTCAGAATGTGTATTAACTACAACCTTCCTCATCAATAGAACACCATCCATTATTCTGGGGAGGAAGAGTCCTTATGAAATCCTGTTTCAAAAACCAGTCAATTATGATGCATTGCGTGTGTTTGGTTCTCTTGTTGTTTCCTCAACTCTTGCAGTAGGGAGAAGAAAGTTCGATGCAAGGGCTAGGGAATGTATTTTTCTTGGCTATCCAACTGGGATGAAAGGGTACAAAATTATGGACTTAAAGACACGAGAGATTTTTGTATCGAGGGATGTCAAATTCAAAGAAGATGAATTTCCTTTTAGGAAGGAGTTTTCATATTCTGCCTCAGTGTATCCCTTTTCTACCCTTGTCATTCCCAGACCTTGTGCAATGGACCAGTCTGATACACTTCAGCAACATGATGGGGACTTCTCTGCTGAAGGTATTACACTTGATAGTCAGGGAACAGAACCACCACATCAACGAGCATAACTTAGGAGGCAATCACAATCAGTCTCCTCAAGGTGCACATGGTGAAACAGGAAGTTCAACTACAAATGAAGCAGAACATGGACACAGATCCAGCCAGAACATGGGCGTGGACAACAGATCCAGCAGGAACATGGGAGGCCAATTAGACAGTAAAAAATGCCACCATACTTAAGAGATTACCATTGTAACGGGCTGAAGGACAAGAAAGTGCTCTATCCTATTTCGAGGGTCATTTCATACAAACATTTTTCAGACCAGTATCAGTCCTTTATCAGTAATGTTTCCATGGCAGAAGAGCCAAAGACCTACATGCAAGCATCCGAATTAGTAGAGTGGACTGAGGCTATGAGTGATGAGTTCAAAGCCTTGGAAGAGAATGGGACTTGGTCAGTTGTCCCATTGCCACAAGGGAAAAAGATTATTGGATGTAGATGGGTATACAAATTAAAATTTGATAAAAAAGGACAGATAGCAAAACATAAGGCACGGTTGGTAGCGAAGGGATATGACCGAAGGGAAGGACTGGATTACATCGACACCTTCGCACCCGTGGCAAAGCCTAATACTATCAAAATCCTACTCTCATTATCAGCCAAACTTGGATGAAACCTAGTCCAGCTAGATGTAAACAATGCATTCCTCAACGGGGATTTGGCAGAAGAGGTTTACATGGACATTCCCCAAGGATTACAGTTAAACTATGAAGAGATATGCAGCAAATGATGGTGTGTAGTTGCATAAATCGATATATGGACTGAAACAATTCGAGGCAATGGAATAAGAAGTTCACAGAATCTGTCAAGCAGTTTCGTTTCAGATAGATGGACTCAGATCACACGATATTCACACGAGGACAGGGGGTTAATCTGGTTGTGTTATTGGTGTACATTGATCATATTATACTGGCAAGTCCCTCAGCAGAAATGATACAAGATGTGAAGGCTCACCGACATTCCAGTTTCAGAATTAAAGATTTGGGCGAGCTTAACTATTTTCTTGGTATTGAAGTAGCTAGAGGGGAGACTGGAATTTATATCTCGCAAAGGTAGTACACACTGCAACTTCTTGAGGACATATGCTACCTTGATTCCAAGCCATTAACAACTCCAATGAATCCTAGTGACAAGCTATCTGAGAAGGATGGAGAATTACTGGTAGATCCTTTCAAATACAGGAGACTTGTGGGCAGATTGCTCTATTTGACCTTCACAAGGCCGGACGTTGCCTTTACTGTCCACAGACTTAACCAGTTTATATCTGCACCCCGATCAAGACACTTGATGGCGGCCCATTATTTACTCAGGTATCTGAAATCCTCTCCAGGATAGGGTATTTTCTTCAGCTCAGTTTCTGATTTACAGCTGAGAGGTTTCTCAGACTCGGACTGAGGGTCTTGCACAGACACAAGGAAGTCTATTACAGGTTTTGCACATTTCTAGGGGACTCCCTGATTAGCTGGAAAGCCAAGAGACAGGCGACAGTGTCTCGCTCATCCACGGAAGCTGAGTATAGAGCATTAGGGATAGTGGTGGCCGAAATCTTATGGATTAAACACTTGCTTGAGGAGCTCGGCATAGATACAAGTCATGTACCAATTATTTACTGTGACAACTAGTCGGCTCTAAAGCTCGCTTCAAACCCAAAATTCCATGAGCGGTCGAAACACATTGAGATCGACTGCCACTTCATTTGGCATCATGCTGCCAAAGGCGCAATCAAGTCATTGCCCATTCGAACTGAATACCAGTTGGCAGACGTTTTCACTAAGCCCCTTACTGGTCCATTATTACAGCAGATTCTAGTCAAGATGTCTGCTCTAAATCTATAGCATCCATCTTGCGGGGGGCTATTAAAGCATCAAAGGCAAAAGGATGGAACGAGCCATTTGAAGTCTGGTTATGAAGCTGCCTAAAGGAGGGAAGTTCGCCAGATTTAAAACGAGTCGCAGGCCTATTTAACAGAGCTGTGGGCCTTTAGAAACGTTTTACTTATTAAGTGGTCTTTTACTTACTTGGTCGTTAGTAGCAGTGGCGTTTTAGTTATAACGGGTATTTCTCATATAAGAAGGCTAGCGCGGGTCTTTTCTTTTTTCCTGCAATTCTTCTCTGTAATTCATCATAGAGTTGATCCATAAAAAGCCTGTAAGTTTTGATCGTGGACGTAATATTCAAATCTGAATCTGAACCACGTTACATCTTTGTGTACACACACTACAATCCAAGGATTTCGGTTTGTTAAATATGGGATTATACTTCAATTTAATTACTTGGGATTTGTTCAACTTGGTTATAGTTATAGTTCATACAGACTTCGGAGATCATACAGATTCTCCTTTGTGCAGAAAAATGAATGCATCAAGGAGAACTAATGTTAGAGAGAACATAAGTCAAGATTATAAATTTAGGCCACCGACTTTCTCAATTTTTCCATATTGGGTTACATTTGATAATTATAAAAATAGATCACTAATCAACTATATATGTCGAACACATTTTGTTCCGAACATTTTTTGAAACAAAACAAATCGAAAGTTCATAATTTTCAAATCAACCTAGTGGGCAAAAAAAATATTTCAGTCACGGTCGAATAGAATTATCGAGCTACTTTGTCAGAAATATCAGAACATGAATTCAAAACCCATAGTTGCATTGCATCGATATGCTTAGTAATTCAAATTTATAATTTTGATGCGAGTTTTAAATATTCCAAAATATCAAATAAACAGAGAGTTTATCGATCCTACATAATCTACAATCCAACCCTGACGAAATATGATACCAAGAGAAATAAATTCTTAGTTAACAGTGTTGACGAAATATGTATATGTTATGACTTTATTAGGTCTCAAATAATTTATGCTTACAACCACCTACTTGAATGCCAGATCAGAAACAAAAATGAAGGGTTAAGTTCCACAAACACCTTAGCCAGCAATCAAAGTAACACTATTGATCACAACTACTTTTATTGCAGGGTAATGTTGACTGAAAGATGAATTAGTTAAGACCACACCTTTCGTATTAGCCGCTTTGGGATGGCCGAGAGTGTCGAACTTGAGCTTAACATGCAAAGGTCTCATGAGTACGAGTTCTTGAAGATTGTTGTTTGAAATTCGATAGAAGATTCGTTAGTATATCCCTTCTTGATTTATTTGTGGGCTCTAAGATATGAGCAATTTTCGCAACTTTCGTCCCTTGGCTTTTGATGCCTTTCTTCAGTCTCAGGTACAGTGCAGCGTATATAATATGTTGGCGTGGCAGCGGACCCGGTCGAGTAATATCGCGGCTAATGTTTGAGCAATTGAAGATCAAATGTGGACACTGAGATTTAACGTGGAAAACCCCCAAACAAATCGGGGTAAAAACCACGGGCAATAAAGAAGAATTCACTATAGGGGAAATATAGGAGTTACAACCTCTCGTACTACAAAGGAAAAAACCCTCAAACTCTCTCTTTATAGTCGGAGAAAAATAACCCGACAAAATGGATCATGAATTGGTTCCAGATAAAGAACCTAGTAGTATATAAACGAAAAAACATAGTTATTTGCGTCTATTATACACCATGCCCCTCCTCACTAATATCACTAACAGACCACTGGAACTAAAGAAATTTTTCGAACTTTACATTTTTCGTTTCTAACTTGCATTGATACTTCCAAATTCAACATATGGCGTCCCAAAACACTACACTACATTCCTTCACACAAAATAAGCAATAAATCAAATACAAATGCAGATAACATTACAACGATCAGAATCCTAAACTACCTTAACCATTGCGAGCCCGTGGATTCCAGCCTCGTATGGACTCTATCTCTCACAACGATAATTGAAGAAATCGAGCGATGAGTACCACAGTGATTGATTCATGGTACCTTTCGCGATGAGAACACATAGAAATTAAACATCCGAGAACCAGGACACTATCAATAAAGCACAAAATAGAACGAAGAAATTTCAATTACCAGCAGGATTGAAGAATCTTCGTAGAACATAGTGTATGTGGCGCATTAGCCGCAATGCCAATGACATACTTTGGTTCTACTGATTAACTGTGAGGGTGTCTTTACTGTCGACATATTAATTAAAAGCCACGTGGGCCTTTGACTGGTCAAAGAGAGGTGAGAATAAGAAAATGATTTTGGCTTTTGCACCGCATTCGTTTGTCAAGCTGAAGAATTTTTTCTATTTGTTCACATGGCAATCTTTTGCTATAAATACAAGGGATCGATCAGTGCTAAGAATCATCCCACAGAAGAATAAAAAAACAGAGGGAAAAGAAGAGAGAAAAAATAGAGAGTCTGTCGAGTATTTTCTCCGACTATAAAGAGAGAGTTTGAGGGTTTCCTCCTTTATAGATTGAGAGGTTGTAAGTCCTATATTTTTCCTCTATAGTGGATTCTTCTTCCTTGCCCGTGGTTTTTACCACGATTTGTTTGGGGCTTTTCCACGTAAAAATCTCGGTGTCCACTTTTATCTTTAAGTGCTCAAATATTAGCCACGGTATTACTCGACTGGGTCCGCTGCCACGCCAACAATTGGTATCAGAGTCGAGCTTGGGTTTTATATATCTATTTATCGTATGCTCTGTGGTTGCCACTAACATGGACCCTCCACATCAGAAACAACATATATTATACTACCCTTGTTACGGTGACGAAAAAGCCGGTACGAGTTCAATAATTATCTGTTGCAACTCCGTCGGAGGTATCGCTCACGACTTAGCAGAAATTATGGCGGCGAAATTTGATATCGAAAAGTTCAACGGGAGAAATTTCTCACTGTGGAAATTAAAGGTAAAGGCGATCTTGCAAAAGGACGGCTGTCTGAAGGCTATCGATGGAAAACCAGCCACACTGATAGACGAGTAAAAATGGAACGAAATGGACGGGAGCGCTGTCGCAAATCTCCATCTGGCACTAGCAGATGAGATATTGTCCAGCGTCGAAGAAAGAAACGGCAAAAGAAATATGGGACCATCTAACCAATCTGTACGAGCCGATGTCGTTACACAACAAAATTTTTTTGAAGAGAACTTGTTCACCTTGAGAATGTATGGATCTTCTTCGATAACGGAGCATCTCAACGTCTTCAATACTCTATTTTCCCAGCTAACATCGTTGGGTATAAAACAGAGGATAAAGAACGTGCGGAAATTTTACTTCAAAGTCTGTCTGATTCGTATGATCAACTCATCATCAACTTGATGAACAACGCGAAGGATCTGGTCTTCAATAATATCGCAGCTGCTTTTCTTGAAGAAGAAAATCGACGAAAGAACAAGAAGGACCAGCAAGCAGGCTATCAACAGGTCGAAGCTTTGACGGTGATGAGAGGGAGATCAATGGAACGTGGTTCAAGTGGCAGTCACACTCAAGACAGGGGAAAATCAAGAAGTAAGAATAAGGATATGAAATGCTACCACTGTGGAAAGAAGGGTCACTTGAAGAAGGATTGTTGGAGCCAGAAGAATTCCAAACCTCAAGGAAACCTGGCAAATGCGTCAGGTGGAGACGTATTGTGTAGCGAATCAGCTATCTCAACGGAGAGCAGGAAGGCATACAATGAGATATGGCTTCTTGACTCTGGCGCAACTTACCATATGACCTCTCGAAGAGACTGGTTCAACCACTACGAACCTATCTTAGGAGGATCTGTGTACAGCTGCGAAGATAATTCCTTAAAGATCGTAGGCGTTGGAACCGTGGGGTTGAAGTTGCACGACGATACAGTTCGCACTATTCAAGGAGTGCGACACGTGGAAGAGTCTGAAGAAGAATTTATTGTCTGTGGGACAACTTGATGATATTGGCTGTGAAATCAAAGTTTAGTGAGGAATAGTGAAAATATTACGGGGAGCACTTGTAGTCATGAAAGGTCAAAAGGCTGCTGCAAATTTGTATATGTTGTTGGGAGAGGCGGTGCAAGAAGGAGAAGCGTCTGTAGCTTCAGGAAATTCAACCGAAAGATCTACTATGCTATGGCATCAGAAGCTCGGACATATGTCGGAACAAGGAATAAAAATTCTTGCGGGCCAGAATCTACTTCCGGGTCTCACGAAGGTATCACTACCATTCTGTGAGCATTGCACAGCAAACAAGCAGCATCGGCACAGTTCAACACATTGAATTCTAAAATTAACAATATTGTAGAATTGGTTCACTCCGATGTTGGCAGTCAACGGTTTCATCCCGAGGAGGAGGGAAGTACTTTGTGTCCTTCATCGACGATTATTATTTATTCCCGGAGATGTTGGGTGTATATCATCAAGTGCAAGGGAGATGTGTTCGTTACCTTCAAAAATTTCAAGGCTCGGGTCGAACTTGTACAGGAAAGAAGATCAAATGTTTGAGGACGGATAATGGAGGAGAATATACTGGCAGGGAATTTGATAGCTTTTGCAAGAGGGAAGGCATCAAAAGGCACTTCACTACGGCGTATACTCCACAACAAAATGGAGTGGCGGAGCGGATGAACAGGACTCTGTTGGAAAGGACAAGAGTCACGTTGGGAGCTGCGGGTCTAAATAAATTATACTGGGCAGAAGCAGTCAACACCGCTTGCAATGTGATCTATTGATCGCCTTCAATGAGAATTGATCAGAAGATGCCGATGGAGATGTGGACCTGAAAGCCAGCGAATTATTCCAAACTCCATGTATTTGGAAGTCCTGTGTACGTGATGTACAACGCCCAAGAAACTACAAAGCTGGATCCGAAGTCCAGGAAGTGTTTGTTCTTGGGGTATGCTGATGGTGTGAAGGGGTATCGCCTGTGGGATCCCACTGCCCACAAGGTTGTCATCAGTAGGGAGATTATATTCTTAGAAGATAAATTAATCGAAGAAAAAGATAGCACTACAAAGAAACGCTCAGAGACTACGACGATTCAGGTGAAAGGGAAGTCTATCAAACAAGATTCTTCTGAAGTAGTACCAGAACACGAGGAAGGGCCAAGCGAATCTTCAGAGCCAGAACTTAGAAGGGGCACACGCAAAAGAGCCGCACCATCCTGGCATGAAGATTACGATATGGACATCAACGTTGCATACTACCTTCTAACTGATGATGGAGAGCCATCAACTCTTCAAGAAGCACTGAACAGTTCAGATGCAGATCAGTGGTTGGCGGCAATGCAAGAAGAAATGGAACCCTACAGAAAATAAGACTTGGGAGTTGGTGCCACTACCGAACGGCAGAAAGGCAATCGGCAAATGGATCTTTAAGATCAAGCGGAACAACGATGATCAAGTAGAGCGGTTCCGTGCACGACTAGTGGTTAAAGCCTACGCTCAGAAAGAAGGCATTGACTTCAATGAGATATTCTCACCAGTGGTTCGACTGACGACTGTTCGAGTACTCCTGGCGATGTGTGCTACATTCGACCTACATTTAAAGCAGCTAGATGTGAAGACGACTTTTCTTTACGGAGATCCTGAAGAAGATATTTATATGCTCCAACCGGAAGGTTTTGAAGACAAAGAAAAACAGAACTTGGTTTGCAGGTTAAACAAATCTCTATTACTGTTGTATGTTGACGACATGTTGAATGCAGACCCTTGTGCATATTTCAAGAGGTTTGGTGAAAAAAGCGATTTTATCGTATTACTGTTGTATGTTGACGACATGTTGGTAGCAGGCTCCAACAAAGATCGTGTTAAAGAACCCAAGGCACAGTTGGCTAGGGAATTTGAAATGGAAGACTTGGGACCGGCAAACAAGATTCTAGGGATGCAAATTTACCGAGACAGAAATAATAAGAAGATTTGGCTTTCGCAGAAAAACTATGTGAGGAAGGTCTTGCGACGCTTCAATATGCAATATTGTAAGCCAATTTCTACCACACTTCTTGTTATCTCAAATTATCCTCAAGTATGAGTCCTAGCAGTAAGAGAGGATGGAGATGTCTCGAGTACCGTATGCATCAGCGGTGGGAAGTCTTATGTTCGCGATGATTTGTACACGACCAGACATTGCCCATGCAGTGGGAGTAGTAAGTCGGTACATGGCGAATCCGGACAAAGAGCATTGGAGCGCGGTGAAGAGGATCCTACGATATATCAAAGGAACCTCTGGTGTTGCATTATGTTACGGGGGAGCAGACTTTACTATCAGAGGGCACGGTAGAAAATTCATACGAAAGACAACCTAGTAGATTTTCTGACGAAGGCGGTCAACACTAATAAGTTCGTTCGGTGTCGTTCCTCGAGTGGCCTAGCGAAAACGTAAGAAACATGAATGGCAAGGGAGAAAGAATGGTGTGAAGATCTGATTGATCCTCAATCAAATCTTCAAGTGGGAGATTGTCGACATAATAATTAAAAAGCCACGTGGGCCTTTGAATGGTCAAAGAGAGGTGAGAATAAGAAAATGATTTTGGCTTCTGCACCGCATTCGTTTGTCAAGCTGAAGAATTTTTTCTATTTGTTCATATGGCAATCTTTTGCTATAAATACGAGGGATCGATCAGTGCTAAGAATCATCCCACAGAAGAATAACAAACAGAGAGAAAAAAAAGAGAGAAAAAATAGAGGGTTTGTCAGGTATTTTCTCCGACTATAAAGTGAGAGTTGAGGGTTTTCTCCTTTATAGATTGAGAGGTTGTAAGTCCTATATTTTTCCTCTATAGTGGATTCTTCTTCCTTGCCCGTGGTTTTTACCCCGATTTGTTTGGGGGTTTTCCACGTAAAAATCACGGTGTCCACTTTTATCTTTAATTGCTCAAATATTAGCCGCGGTATTACTCGACTGGATCCGCTGCCACGCCAACATTTTTTCTATTTAATTGCTTTTTATTTGTGAAAGGGTTTGTAAGATCCCGACCCGTTTGATCGATGTCTTACCTTTTACTTTTCGTCCAATAGTTGGCGTGCGTGAGATAAACAGTAGATAGTGTGTTTTTTAATGGCTAGAATCGAGAACCAAGGAACGGCTTTGGAAGATGTAGAAGACGAAGATTAGATTAGAGGGGGAAGATTGAGAGAGATAGAGAGATGATAGGGACAGAGAGATGAAGAGCGACTGAGAGAAAGAGATAGACGTGATGAAGGAGATAGTAGAAAGAGTTTTAATTCTTTTTGCTTAACTTCCATACAATCCATTACAGCCTATATATAATATAATAGCAATAGTAATGGGCCAAATCATATTTAAATGGGCCAAACATAATAACGATCCGAGACCAATAATTCTTCATCGGGTCCTCCATCCGGGTCATGACATTACCCCGCCGTTGAAACATCCTCGTCCTCGAGGATGTGCGAGTGAACTCCCGGCACAATGCTACCACTTGCTACCACTTGAACATCCTCGTCCTCGAGGATGTGCGGATAATGTCTAACAACGAACCCATGGCCACCACTTGCTATTGTCGGTGCACCTTTTCCGCTATCGAATGGTCGGTATTTTCTTCGACAAAGTTGACCTCCACCGGTATCCTTCTTGGTACTGAAGGAACCTCTCCATTGATACCAAGCAAGCTCGGGGAACCTCTCCATTGATACCAAGCAAGCTCGGGTAGCACAAGCATGGACCCCTTTTTTCTTCTAGTATCCATGCTCGACCGGACGACACACTTTCCTCGATCGAAGGGTAGACTTAACGTTATTTTTCCGATGATACGTCGACCACTTCGAATAGCTACAGCTGCTGCTCTGTCACACAATTTAGCAACCATCTTGTAAGCAACATAGTCGCCTGATCCCATTTGATACGCAACCATCATCAGAATGCCATCATCAACGACTGACATCGATTCTTCAAAAGAAACCACATATTTTCCAACACACTTATCATCAATCATGAACGAACCAATCTCAAGCAATGAAACATCACATACAACACCATTAACATTAGCATCATCCAACACAGACGTCTCATCAACCAACACAGGAAACTCATCTGCCCCTACGATGGATTCATTACACTCGTCAACCTCAACTGGCAAGGATTCAGCACTAACTGTAGCATCAAATTTATCGAGCAAAGCATCACTGAAATGAGAGTCTTGAATTTTTTATCTTCCATCTTTGCCTCACAACTAAGAAAAAGAATTATATTCAACTCTCTTCTTAGTTCTTCTTCTGCTCGGCTATGATCTTCCATCTTTGTCTCACAGCTTCTTCGATCTTCGATCTCCTCTATCTGTCTCAGCTCTCTCTATCTTGGTCTCACCCCCTTGATCGTCCTTCGATCTCTCTCTCTCTTCTCGAATATAAAGGCGCGCTCACCAACTGTTCGATAAAATTACGAGTAATAAACCGATCTATTACGGCCGATCTTACAAGTGGTATCAGAGCTATCGGTCCTCGGCTAGATTTCAACGATGAATATTAACACTCTTCATGCTCTAATCAAGGAGAAGAAACCTCAACTCTTCGATGGATCGGAACCCCGAGCTTGGCTCCAAAGATGTGAGGAATATCTTCAACTTCTAACCACCATCAAGGAAGGAGACAAGGTTCGAATTGTCTATCTATACGTTGAAGGTAATGCTAAGGACTGGTATTTAGAGTTTTGTGACAATAAGGATTCTCTGACTTGAAACGAGTTTACCAAAGCTGTGCTCGAAAGGTTTGGCGCTACTGAGCTTCGAGAGGCGGCTGATAAGGATGCGGTTGCAGAGAATGTGGCTGATGAGGATACCTTGGAGTCGGTTGGCGTGGGTTTGCCGGCGTTGGTTAGGACACGATCTGTTTTGATTCTTGGCGGGTGCGATGCGGAATCGGTCACAGGTGAGGACGAATCTGTTGTAATTGAATCTGAACCGCTTGTGGTTAATGATAAAAATGTTGCGCGTTTGGGACTCTTCAATGTTGGGTGATAATGATTTGCTCGTGCTAGTTGATATGGCTACGCCAGATCCTTATGTGATTGGAGGGATGGATGTTATTAGTGATGGATCGATGTTAGGCGACGGTGATTTTGTAATGGCCGATGTTTATGAAGGACCTAAAAGAGTGTTACTAGATCAAGATGTGTTGTTAGATCGAGGACGATGGGATGACGAGCGACTACACGGTGGAGGTAATCGTAACCTACCTTTTGATTGAGGACGTTGGCGTATTGTCGAGGGAATGGAGTTCCTATCAGTCGCAAAGGCTTCAAGCGACTCCAAGAGGACTCGTTCACGTGGTTGATGATCTTAGTGCGTTGGGTATTGGCACTGCTGAAATGAGTACCAAGTTCGACGGAACAATGATTGTCCTAGTGGTGTATGGATTACGTGGAGAGGATCGTCTTAGAGTAGATCAAGTAGTAGAGCAACCGAGGAGACGTGAGCATAAGCTAGAATTCATCTTGTGCATAGTTGCGGCTCAGGCATTGCCCAGGGATGTGTCGTTGATGTAGAGCTTGTTATGAGAATGAGGGCGATCTTTTCGATTTGGGGAAATCTGCAACAAGGCACGGCAGTAGCACGAAAATACAGACCCTTAGATCGAGGAAGGTACGTCGTTGCTATACCAATGAGCACATGAGTTACTTACTTTCATGACGACCATTCCCTTGAAGATGACATTAACCACTTGTTGCTACGACCTGAGAATGTGACGCACCAACCTGTGGGGTTCGACTATGTTACAAACCCGAATATTGAACGGAGGTGTCCCAGCGACCAATATGTGTTGAGAGCGTTGAGCTATGCGTCTGTGACGAGAGTAGTTGTGCCTTCCGCTGCCAGTCTTAACCAAAACATCATGACCCGTCGAGAGGGGCCAACTGGTGTTTGCTACTTCCACGCCATTGGCTTCAACATCTATAAATGTTATATCGGGTTCTATCGCCAAGGCTTCTAAAGCCTAAGATCGAACGTTTGAGGTGTCTGTTCTTGATGACCACTTACTTGATTATAAACTCATCGAAGATCAAAAGCGCACGTTGTAGCGGTACGGACAGTACCTGTACGATGTTGTTATCATATATTTCCCGCCGATCGATCTATTTGATTGTTCCGTCGACGTGGTTTTGAGGTTGGACGTTGTCCGTTCTGATAGAGAAATGAGTCTTGTGGCTGAGGCATTAGCTTCGAAGGTTACTTGGACGTATCTGTTGGATATAGAGTTGATCTTGATGAGGATTCAGTAGCTATGATAATCCATCACATGAGTTATGCTGCTTCAGAGGCGAAAGTGGAGCACGTATTGATTGATGATGACGATTTCATTAAGTTTGAAGTTATCTTAGGAAGCAAGATGGTGCTTGAAAGTTCGCTTTTCCTTTCGATCGATGAAAAAGGTACACAGACGATAGGCGTGGCCCGTGGTTTCCTTATCGTACTATGTCGGACTTTATCTCTATCATCCTTGGGGACAAGGATGCTTTCAACGGAGGAGTAATGTCAGAACATGATCATACAAAGAATGGAGGACGACCATTAAATAAATGGGCTCGTGTCAACTTGGGGTTTGGCCCATTAATCTACTCATTATATTATCCTATTATATTATGGTATGGCCAATTTATGCATTGGATGTATTAGGATTGTATTTTATGAGATATTTGGCTTATTTTGGCTCAGTAGTTTTTAGGAAAGTAGATCAGACTATTCAAATATGATTATTGTGTGTTGTACTCTACATGTAAGTGCGAATGGTGAATGAGAAGAAGCAGAGAAGTTTTAGAAAAACTCTATCATGGTATCAGAGCCTTGAAAAAGAGCTTGCTTTACCAGATCATTTACATAGTACGTGAGATTACTAAAAAAACAAATGTCTGAGAAAGAAGAAGAAAAGAGGGAAGAACAGAAAGAAGATATGGATCGAAAGACGAACATGGCGTATTATCTTGGGTCGAGTGACGGTCCGGGAAATATCATCACACCGATTCAACTTCGAGGCGATAATTACAATAAATGGGCAAGAGCGATCCGAACCTCGTTAAAGGCAAAGAGAAAATTTGGCTTTATAGAAGGAACGGTTCAGAAACCAAAAACGACGGAGAAACTCGACGATTGGATGGTTGTGCATTCAATGTTGGTATCGTGGTTGACCAACACGATCGAGCCATCCATAAGATCGACACTTGGTGAATATGACGACGCGCAACTGCTGTGGAACAATCTCAAGAACAGATTTTGTGTGGTGAGCGGAACTCGAATATGCCAATTGAAAACCTCCTTGAGGGAGTGCAAACAAGGAAAGGGAGAGATGGTGGCAAATTATTTTGGTCGCATGTCGAAAATATGGGACGAACTAAACACATATGTACAGGTGCCGATGTGTAATTGTGGAGCATGCAAGTGTAACATAGTCATGCAAGTCGAGAAATTGCGGGAGCAAGATCGTCTACACCATTTCCTTATCGGCCTCGATGGGGTGTACGCTTCGATTCACACGAATCTGCTTGGACAAGAGCCGTTACCAACGCTTGATAGAGCGTATCAGCAAGTAATTCAAGAAGAACACTTACGTAAAGGAGATCTGTCCTTCTCTAAAGATTCACGAGATAACGTCATGGTCTTTGCAATTCAGCCCGATGCACGTGGTAAGCCTCGTCTTGATGATAGTGCTAACAAGTTTTGCAATCATTGTAATAGAGAAGGCCACGACGAATCAACTTGCTTTCAAATACACGGATTCCCGGAGTGATGGGGAGATCGGCCTCGTGGCGGAAAAGGACCCGGTCGTGGTGGAGGACGAACAACAAGAGGAGGTGGGCGCGTTGGTCCTGGGCGTGGCAGAGGAAACGGCGTTCCACCTGTACGAGCTAATAAAACCAACGCGGCTGGATATCCTTCTGGACAAGCGAATTCACAAGGGTCCTCCGGTGGCACAAGTGAAGCTGAGAATATTGCGGGAGTTTCAGCGGCACAGTTACAACAACTACTTGAGTTTTTAAACATGGCCAAGTCAACTTATCGACAATATGGTAAGAACGGTGATGGTCGATGGATTATCGATACAGGGGCATCAAATCATGTGACGTTTGACTTGTGTAACTTAAGGAATGCGAGAAAAATAGAACACTTTCCGGTGGGATTGCCAGATGGGAACATGACAGACTCAAACAAAGAAGGGAGCATCATTTTACAAGGAGGATTGAAACTTGAAAATGTTCTCCACGTGCCACAATTAACATGCAATTTGATTTCTGTATCTCAATTAATCGATGAGTTAAATTACGATGTTTTGTTCACTAATGTATGTGCGTTGTACTACAGGACCAACCAACGAGGAAGGTGATTGGAGTGGGTGAAAGATCGGATGGACTTTATTTTTTTCCGTGGCGTTCCTCAAGTGAAGGCTGTAACAGTGGATGGTGATTCATCGTTTGAGTTGTGGCATCAGCGTATGGGGCATCCGTCGGAGAAAATATTGAAGATGATTCTGGTCGTGAGTCGGCATTAAAGAAATATTAATAAAGCTTGTGATGTGTGTCCGCGCGCCAAGCAACCTAGATCTAGTGTTCCGTTGAGTAAGAATAAAGCCAGCAGAATTTTTGAACTTGTTCATTTGTATTTATGGGGACCCTATAAAACTCGTTCTTCCTGTGGAGCTGTTTATTTTTTTGACAATAGTGGATGATTTTTCCAGAGGAGTTTGGGTATATCTTTTGTGCAATAAAATGGAAGTTAAGCCAATGTTTCTGAATTTTATTGCTATGGTCGAACGCCAATTTGAATAAGTGATAAAGCGTGAGAGATGCGATAACGGAACTGAATTTAATGTGTTGCATGAATATTTTCTAGCTAACGGAATAATCTTTGAGACTTCTTGTGTTGGGACTCCGCAGCAAAATGGAAGAGTTGAAAGGAAACACCGGCACATTTTAAACGTGGCTAGAGCGCTGAGATTTCAAGGAAACTTGCCAATCAAGTTTTGGGGAGAACGTGTTTTGGCAGCCTGTCATTTGATTAATAGGACACCGTCGACTTTGCTGGACAATATATCGCCGTACGAAATATTGTTCAAGGAAGCTCCTTCCTATGATGATATTCGTGTTTTTGGATGCCTCTGTTATGCTCATAGTCTACGACACAAAGGTGACAAGTTTGCTAGCAGAAGCCACAAATGTATCTTCATTGGATATCCATTTGGGAAGAAAGGATGGAAATTGTATGATTTGGAGACACATGAGTATTTTGTGTCGAGGGATGTGAAGTTTTTGAAACCGAATTTCTATTTTCTTCGTATCCACCTAGTAATACGGTGACTAGCAGTATGATAAACGACGTAAATGGGTCATATAGTGAAGACGAGGGCTTTATTGAAGGTATTCCGTCGAGAAGAGATGAATGTGATGATGAATGTGCTGTTTGCGTTGAGGGGGGGTTGAGTGAAATAAGACAACATGACCATCAGAATGTGCATGGTGAAGGTTTGGAAGATATGGTAGGAGAACCTAGTGTACATATCGATAGTGAGCTCGGGCGAGGAAAACGAGTGAAAATTCCTTCGACGCGCTATTGTGATTTTGTTACTCACACTATACGGAAAATAAGTTCATCTTAAAATTCATCGGCTCCTTCATCATCCTCAGATACACTCTATCCTATAACGCACTTTGTGAATTGTGAACGTTTTTCTGTGAAACATCGACAATTTTTAGCAGCAGTAACAGCCGGACGTGAGCCGAAAAACTTCAAAGAAGCCGTGAAAGACCCAGAATGGCGAGATGCAATGACTAAAGAGATACGCGCGCTTGAAGATAATGAAACTTGGGTCATGGAAACTCTTCCACCTGGAAAGAAAGCCTTGGGGAGCCAATGGATATACAAAATCAAGTATAGGTCCGATGGAAGTGTAGAACGACTCAAAGCAAGACTTGTGATCTTTGGCAATCATCAGGTGGAAGGAATTGACTATAACGAGACGTTTGCTCCCGTAGCTAAAATGGCGACGATTCGTACTTTTCTTGCAGTTGCTGTTGTTAAAAGGTGGGAGATACATCAGATGGATGTGCATAACGCATTTCTTCACGGCTACTTAAGCGAGGAGGTATACATGAAATTGCCACCGGGTTTTCACAACACAAGTCCTAACATGGTGTGCCGATTGAAAAAGTCGTTGTACGGTTTAAAACAGGCACCCCGATGTTGGTTTTCTAAATTATCCACAGCCTTGAAGAATTATGGGTTCGTACAATCCTATTCTGATTATTCTTTATTTGGGTTGCGCAAAGGTAAAAGCGAGATACATGTGTTAGTATACGTTGATGACTTGATTGTTGCTGGGAACGATAAATTCGCGTTGTCACTTTTTAAAGATTATCTTGGGCGATGGTTTCGTATGAAGGATTTGGGAGTTCTAAAATATTTCTTAGGGCTGGAGGTAGCAAGAAATCCGAGAGGAATATTTCTTTGCCAGAGAAAATATGTGCTCGAAATAATTTCTGAAACAGGTTTATTGGGAGCCAAACCTGCGGGATTTCCTATGGAGCAAAATCACAGCTTGGCACTTGCTAAAGGCGCACTTCTTTCGGATCCCACACCATATAGGCGTCTGGTTGGGAGATTGATTTACTTATCTGTGACGAGGCCTGACCTTGCTTATTCGGTTCATATTTTATCTCAGTTTATGCAAGAACCTCGTAGCGATCATTGGGAGGCCGCCTTAAGGGTCGTGCGATACATAAAGAAGAGTCCTGGACAAGGTATTTTCCTTCAAGCTGACAGCGACCTAAGCCTTGAAGGGTGGTGCGACTCCGATTGGGCTAGTTGTCCACTTAACGGGATGGTTCGTGTTACTTGGTCACTCTCCAGTGTCGTGGAAAACCACAGCGTACCGTATCTAGATCATCTGCTGAGGCCGAGTACAGATCAATGGCAGCAGTTGTATGTGAGTTAAAATGGCTGAAACAACTCTTAGATGACTTGGGTGTACAGCATCAGCAAGGTATGAAGTTGTATTGCGACAGCCAGTCGGCATTATACATTGCTCATAATCCCGTATATCACGAGCGTACGAAACATATAGAGGCCGATTGTCATTTGCGAGATGCGGTGACTTCGGGAATGATTTGTCCATCATATGTGTCGACTAATATTCAATTAGCGGACATTTTTACAAAAGCATTGGGAAAAGCGAGGTTTGAGTTTTTACTTCGCAAGTTGGCATTCAAGATCTTCACGCGCCAACTTGGGGGGGGGGGGGGGGGTATTAGGATTGTATTTTATGAGATATTTGGCTTATTTTGGCTCAGTAGTTTTTAGGAAAGTAGATCAGACTATTCAAATATGATTATTGTGTGTTGTACTCTATATGTAAGTGCGAATGGTGAATGAGAAGAAGCAGAGAAGTTTAAGAAAAACTCTATCAGGATGTAATGTTCTTTATAACGTCTTAGAACTGAATGAAACAGATTAAGCAAATATGAATTAATCTTTCTTCTTCGTCTCTTCTCCCTCTCTCGGCCTCTCCCTCTGTCTCCAGCTCGCTCCCTATCTTGTTCTCTTTTCTCACCCTGATCGTCCCTTGATCTTCTTCTACGATCGTCCCTCGATCGTTTATACCCCAAAAATACAAAAATTCAACACTCTCATTCCCGCACACACGTGTTTGATTTAATTCCAAAGTAAGAAACCGACCATAATTCGGACGGGATCTTACAGGGTTTTAGAGATTTAAGACATGAATCAGAAGTAAGAATAGAAAAATGGCTGCTCCGACTTAGAAAATTATAACTATTTTGATATAATTTAAACTAAATTTCAAAATTTCAATCTCAAGCTCTGTTAGTTGAATAAAATATAATCGTGCGTGATGGAGCCCTAAAATAAGCGAGCTCGACTTGTTTCCACCTAATAAAAGTTTATTAAAAAAACGTATATTCATTCTTTTACTATTATTTCTATTTACTAAATTTAACATGTTCTAGTCTAGCCTCTATACAACGTTGATTCATCATCGTACAACGTTTTGCTTGTTTTTCGGGTTGATGTTACCTAAATTATTTCCCAAGCCAAGAGTACGTTTCAGAAGCCAATAGATCATCGACATTGTTCTTTCAACTCTGGTTTCTTTTCCATAACAATTCTCGGAATTCCATTTCTTGAAACAACGGATTAATTTCGTAAAATAACGTCATCCTCACCGTGAAAAAAAAAAATAGGGGAAAGCATCATCAAAAATTGATTAAAAAAAAAATTAAGACCGAAAATGAATTGTTTGTCGTGCTTCTCTTCCAATAACACGAAAACGACTAACGATCGGAGACAAAGCCCTTTCCCTCGTTCCCTATCGCATGGGCATAGAACACAACCATTGCACAACCGTCCACGCCATGGTAGGTTTTATCAATATTATTTTTTTAGTCTCTCTAAATTTTCTTAATTGCGAAATATATTTTATTACAATATTCTTGAATCAAAACTTCATTTTCTCGGAATGTTATGGCAAAAAGTTCAATATTTTCGTCGGTAACGTCCATATGTATATGCTTGTTTTTGCGCTCAGAACATCGTAAGAAACAAACGCCAGAAACCGAAAGCACCACTAAAGCCCCCGAGAAGGAGATTGCAGCGAACAACATAAAAGCCCTAACATTCACCTTTCGAGAACTCGCATTAGCCACAAGGAACTTCAGACAAGATAATCTGATAGGCGAAGGTGGATTCGGACGAGTTTACAGAGGTTGTCTCGATAAAATCGAAGAGGTAATACTATAACTCCAGCACGGTATTGATAAAAAAAACCCGTTCCAATATTACCGGCCTGTGTGTTATTATTAGTATGATTGAAAAAGGGTAAGATA
The DNA here is from genome assembly GCA_027422505.1 of Craterostigma plantagineum. Lineage (NCBI taxonomy): Eukaryota > Viridiplantae > Streptophyta > Magnoliopsida > Lamiales > Linderniaceae > Craterostigma > Craterostigma plantagineum. Next base: position 20,932,311 of record JAPQWV010000012.1, read on the forward strand.
ACATTTAACGGGCTTATTCCATAAGGTGTCGTCGGAAATAGAGGCCAGCGCTGGTATGAGGCTCGGCTAGTAGAGGCGTTTGTGTTCATCTCTTCCTTGAATTGATTCGACGAGTTATGTTTTTTTTTTTTATTACAGGACGGATCCGCCCAGACAGTGGCTATAAAGCAGCTAGATCGCAATGGTTTGCAGGGAAACCGAGAGTTCCTCGTGGAGGTCTTGATGCTGAGCCTCTTGGACCACCCCAATTTAGTAAACCTAATTGGTTACTGCTGCGACGGCGTACAAAGGCTCTTGGTCTACGAGTACATGCAGCTGGGATCCTTAGAAGACCACTTACTCGGTATGTACACGTTGAATGCACTTCACTTAAAAGCTTAAGCTCATATCATTTTTTATTTTATATATTATTCTTCCAACACTCCCCTCGTGTGTAGGCTGGTTTATCTAGCCTTAGACGTATAATTTTCTTAAACTGGTGGTCGTGGAGATTCGAAACCTAGACATTGTTGCTCCACGACCTCTGATACCATGTTGAATCATCAATTCGTTTATGCTCCGTTTGGATTCCGAATTTCGATTTGAAATTCGGTATTTCCCCAAATCTTCCGTGGCAATCGTGCGGATTTAAATTTCGATTTCGTCCAAATCCGAGGTTAAATCTAAACACTTGGTATTTATCAGATTTGAAATTCCATGTCAAATGGTGCGTTTTCGAAATCCAAACTTTAACCTGTAATGTGTCTTTGGTATAGTAATAATAATAAATAATAAATAAATAAAATAATAATAATAGTAATAATGCGGGGGTAAATGATGAGTCGAGCTGACTCGTGAGCTCGATGAGCCGGCTCGAGCTCGACTAGCCCATAACGATCTCGAGCTCACTCGTGGGTGCTCGAAAGCTTGCGAGCTTGTTTTTTATTTATTATTTTCAATTTATTTTACTTTCTAATTTTTTTGAATTCCAATTTCAAAATCCTAATGTTTGCCAAACAATATATTTGGATTTGAAGTTACGATTTTGAAATTTATAATTTTAAATCATCCGATTCCGTTCAAGTACGCGAATCCAAATGCACTCCTAGGGAATATATTATATATCCAACTGTATACGTATTCGCACGAACAATCGAACATTTCACTAATTCCTCCAAATATCAGACCTCTCGCCGGGCCGGGCCCCACTTCCGTGGGCCACGAGGATGAAGATCGCCCTACACGCGGCGAAGGGGCTCGAGTATCTCCACGACGAGGTCAGCCCGCCCGTGATCTACCGAGACCTAAAGTCGTCCAACATTTTGCTCGATAAGCGCTACAATGCAAAGCTCTCGGATTTCGGGTTGGCCAAATTGGGGCCCGTGGGCGAGAAGACCCACGTTTCGACCCGTGTTATGGGAACTTACGGGTATTGCGCGCCTGAGTATCAGAGGACGGGCAAGCTGACCGTAAAATCAGACGTTTACAGCTTCGGCGTTGTGATGCTCGAGCTTATCACGGGCAGGCGGGCAGTCGAATCGAGGAGAGGGAACGAGGGTCACAATTTAGTGACGTGGGTAAGTCGATAATGAGATTAAAAAAAGGGAAAATCTTCAGCTCGGCACTTCGTCGAACAGTTTGAGCGCATCATCTTCGAGTAATGAGATAAAAAAAAGGGGAAGTATCTCACCTTGGCATTTTGTCGAACAGGCTGAGCCCATCTTCAAGGACAATGGGAGGTATGGCGAGCTCCGCGACGAGCTCCTAGGCGAGGAGGAGATTCCGAGGAAGAGCTTCAACCAGGCGGTTCCGATCGCCGCCATGTGCCTCCAGCAGGACGCCGGAACGCGTCCGTTGGTGAGCGACGTGGTGACGGCTCTGAGCTCTCTGTGGTCGGAATCGGACGGTGATGGATCGAGGTCGTCCTCCGGTTCTTCGCCGGCGCGTCCGTCGCCGATCTTGGGAGCGGCGGAGAGTTCCAACGGCCGCCATCGGGCGGAGGTGGCGGCAAAGGAACGAGAGAGGGCCGTCGCTGATGCTATACAGTGGGGATCGAGGTCGAAGAATAATAACAGTGAAACATAACGACCTTTTCTTTCATGGTTGAGCAGTGCGCGCGCTTTTGCTATGTATTATTATTCAATTTTATTCATTTATTTCCAAATCGTTCATTATATTTTTATAGTTGACGTGTGCGAAATACGTTTGTATATAGGCTTAAAATTGTCCCAGTGGTATGTACCATATATGTTCATATTATTTCAAATAGAAGGTCGCATATTTTGTTTCGAATATGATAACAAAAAATAAAACGCAGTCGACAAAGTTACCATAAAACATGTGACGTGTGCGAAATATGTTAGTATATAGGCTTAAAATTGTCCCAGTGGTATGTACCATATAGGTTCATATTATTTCAAATAGAAGGTCGCATATTTTGTTTCGAATATGATAACAAAAAATAAAACATAGTCGACAAAATTACCATAACACATGAAAACGAACATACGTCTAATAATCATATGTGAGTGTATCGGATCCCAAACGCGATGAGAGTATGATCTCTGTCTCGGAATTGAGATAAATATCACAATATTCTATTCGTAATTTAATAATGTTTCAAATATTTATATTCAAGTTCGACTACTATTCGAATCATTAATCGATTCGAATTCACATTTGAAATATTCCAATTGAATATTCAAATATGCGAGTATGAATATATTTTATTTTTTATGACATAGAATATAAATTATGTTATAATCAAATTTTACATTGAATTATAATAAATTATAGTTACTTTTATTTTTTCTATTTAATAAAAATGTTATATTTACGATATAATATTGACTTATAATATGCTATATTTAAAACATATATCAAATTATACCATACTATATTAAACATATATTGAATTATTCGATCGAACAAACAATCGAATCGAATTCTTTGATATTTTTATTTGCATTCATATTCAAAAACTATTCGAATAAGAAAAAAACTATTTTATTCGAATCTTACTTGAGATATTCAAATTCAAATCTTAAAATTCGAATCCAATGAATAAAACAAAAAATTCAATTCATTTGCAACCTAGACAGGGTGAGAGAAAACTGTGAGATAATTCATTAATCACTTCGATCGAGACGTGAACTTTATTTCTAAGTGCATGATTATGAAAGATGGGTGAGAATTACATAAATAATGTTATTTGAGAATTGAATTACAAAACTAGTTTAGTTTTTAAACCTTTTACAAAACTAATCAACTTTTCTAATTCTAACCACGAAAACTTAAAATTAGAAATCTGACTATTGTTATCTTCAAATAACACAACACTTATTAATAATTAAATTTTTACCGCAACTTCGTTTACTCAAATATATTAAAAATATATACTACCTCCGTCCCAAACCGTTTGGACATTTTACTATATCGGGCGTCCCAAACCGTTTTGGACATTTCCTTTTATAGCAAAAACTACCACAAACAATCAATATAATACTATTAAATATTCTTAAAAGACGTGTCAAAATATACATGATAAACGTATTATAGTACGTTTATCATAGTATTTAATTGGCTCATAATAGAGTTTTCGTAGTCATTTTATGCACTTATTAACCCTATTTCTACTTGTTTTGGTATTATAAGGCTTTAGGACGAGTTTCGGGCGAAAAGGAGCGAAAACGAGGCAAAACGGCGCGAAAATGATGAAAACTGGTGAAGGTCACGGCCGTGACACCTAGTGCACCTGGCCGTGACACATGGCAGAGAGTTAGACTGAAGACGGTCACGGCCGTGACACTTCTTGCACCAGGCCGTGACCCATAGCAGTAGAAACATTAGAAAATTCATATCTCTCAATCTAGACCTCGGATTGAGAATACCTTTGGTCATAATGAAGATTGGCAAGTCTTCTATCTATGGTTAAAATTTCAGGTCAATCGGACATCGTTTACCCCTTCATCCGAGAGAAATACGAAACTGTCGCAAAGCTGTTGAGAGGGTCACGGCCGTGACGCTACTGCACCAGGCCGTGACGAGCGGCAGTGAGCTCAATTTTTGCCCAGAGAGTGTCACGGCCGTGACCTATCTTGTCCTAGGCCGTGACAGTGTCGAATTTCACTATAAAAAGCCCAAATTCGACCCAGAAAGGGGAAAACTGACCAGAGATCAACCCTAATCCTCTAGAGACGAAAAATAGCACAAAAGAACACAGATTCGCGTCCCGGAGCGCAAGAGACGGATCATCGACGAATTCACGCCCAATTTAGCGAAGAACGAAGAATCATCAACGCTTCCATCACAGATCATCCGTATATCAAGATAATGAATTCTTCACCTTCATTCCTTATTTCTTTCGCTGTTTTCCCGTCGATTATGCGTAGCTAATTCCCCTTTGTGTTTAGGATTAGATGAACGCTAGGATGTTTCGTAGTTAAGACTTATGATTATCGTGACTATGTGTTTGACTATTTATTGTTCTATGAAATTGTTTCGTTACTTTAATATGTCTATGTGTTAAAGTCATCGTATGGAAAAACGTTTAGGGCGACAGCTAAACAACGTTTAGGCCGTTCGTAGAAGATAGGAATCGAGTATAGGGCGAAAGCAAATACTCGATCCTCGCCGTTAGTAATTACTGAATTTTAGATCCCCGCGAGCGTTTAGGGCGACAGCAAACTCGCGAGCGGGTAGGAAAATTACTGCGATCTAGTCAAAATCACGTAGGAACGATTCCAGTGTCTTAGCCGATAGCACCTAGCGGGATTCGAATCCCGAGCACATCTTTATTATCTGAAGCTTCGTATCAGTGTTAACGTATTTGAATCTGTAGTTGAGTTAGATATAATCTGTTAGGTTAAGTCATAAAACAATTTGCGTATTTTATTAGGCTAAATATCGAGTCGATAGGTCACTACTAGTACTTGATTTATTCCTTGTGTTCGATACTCGTTTACTCACTTTACTGCACTACAAACGATAGGTCCACTGCCTATCGCACGTCGGTGATAGTAATTAGGTATTCATTTTAATTATTACTTGTCGCACTTTTCATTTACACACCACGTGTCGATCAAGTTTTTGGCGCCGTTGCCGGGGAATAGATTGATATTAGAAACACCGTAGTTCGGTAATTTAGCCATTTTAATTTGAAGTTTTCCTTTTTTTCTTTATTACTATTTGCGTTATTTGTGCTTCTAGTCATTGTTATTTTTGTTATTTCTTTTACGGGTTGATTTCTTTTAGTCCAGATACAGAAGTATGGCGGACCACAGAGTCCATGTCCACGAGGAGGAACCATCACTACAGGGTCTCCTCAAGAATGCCGCGCTAGGTGGTACTGAGACGGCGATTGTCATCCCGCCGATTGAGAACAACAATTTCGAACTGAAGCATTCTTGGCTTCAGATGATATTCCAGATGGCCCAGTTCGAGGGCAACCCAGATGACGATCCATACTCGCACCTGAAGGCTTTTCTAACCGTTACCGACACTATAAAGATCAACGGAGTCTCGGGTGATGCAATTAAGCTCATGTTGTTCCCGTTCTCCCTGAAGTTCAGAGCGAAGGACTGGCTGGAGATGTTGCCACCTCGCTCAATCACTACATGGGAGGAGCTGCGAGCCGCGTTTATCGGCCACTATTTCCCACTGTCGAAGGTGCTAAGGTTAAAGACAGAGATCTCCCTATTCCATCAGAAGGACTCAGAAAACTCTACGAGGTGTGGGAGCGATATAAGGCGCTACTGAAGAGGTGCCCGCAGCACGGGATGTCGAAGGCAGCCCAGATCAACCGATTTCACGAGGGGCTCAATGACCAGACTGTCCATATGCTAGACGGAGCCGCAGGAGGAGGACTCGTGAAGCTGAATGCGACCGACGCTTGGAATCTGATTGAGGACTACTCGAGGAACAGCTTCATGAGGGGTAACATGAGGATCAAGACGCCAGGCGTGTTCGGGGTAAGCGAGGAAACGGCCACGAATGCCAAATTTGAGGCGCTCCAACAACAAATCGCAGCGACGAATTCTCAGTTGCAGACAGTCATTGGTGCACTACTCCCGAAATTCGGGCAGACACAGCCCGTGAACGCCGTGACGACCATCTCACCATCGCAGCAGACACCGTACCTACCGCTGTGTGGGATCTGTGGCGCAGCCCACGAAACATCTGAATGCCAACTTGGGCAGTCGCTGGAGCACGCAGATTACATGGGGAATTACCAAGGTGGCCAGCGAAGCTACCAGCCTCGAGCGCACCCCAATCTGGCGTACGAGAATCAGAATCATCATGGGCAAGGACTACCCGGATTTCAGCCCAGACAGTCTGGGTTCCAAAACGGGGCGCCATGCCAATATCAGAATGCACCCACCAGAGGATTCGATGATATGAAGGAGATGAAGGATATGATGAAGACGCTCCTCACGAACTTCAGCAGCACCACCGCAGCCCATGAGAGTCGGATGACAAAGATGGAGGAGTACATGGAGGTGAATGACATCCGTGCTCAGAATACAGACGCCTCTATCAAGAGGTTGGAGCAGCAAGTGGGGCAATTAGCAAAGCAAATGGCGGGGCAAAATCAAGGATCACTCCCGAGCTACACCGAGACAAACCCCAAGGAGTACTGCAATGCGGTAACCCTGAGGATCGGGAGAGGATTACAAGGAGCTCTCGCCAAGTAGAATTTAAAGGAGAAAGTCAATTTCGAGGGCCACAACGAGCCAGAAGTGGAGGAAAGCAAGGGCGACGGAGTCGAGAAGGTCAAGGATGACGAGGGAAAGACGCGACCATTCGTGAAGCCGTATCAACCAAAGATCCCGTACCCAGCTCGGTTGAGGGGAGCTGCACCTGAAAAAGAGAAGGTTCAACCTAAAAAGGAGGAGGCTGCACCCGAAATAGAAAAAGCGAGGGAGAACGAGCGGCCACCAGTGATGCCGTACCAGCCAAAGATTCCATATCCAACACGATTGAAGAAGGACAAAGATGAGGCGCTGATTGGCAGATTCATGGGTATGTGCAAAGAATTACATATTAACTTACCGTTTGTTGAAGCTATTGCGCAGATGCCCAGTTTCGTTAAGTTCCTGAAGGACTTGCTGACGAATCGACGGAAGCTCGAACACGTCTCCACGGTATACCTACGAGGAGAGTGCTCGGTGATACTCCAGAGCAAGATACCGAAAAAGCTCAAGGACCCAGGGAGTTTTACTATTCCTTGTCGTATAGGTGATTTAGTTGTTGAGCATGCTTTAGCTGATCTAGGCGCTAGTATAAATTTAATGCCGTACTCCATGTTTAAGCGCTTAGGATTAGGTGGACCACGACCCACTAGAATGAATATTCAACTGGCGATAGATCGTTAAAATACCCTCTAGGTGTTATCGAGGATGTTCTAGTTAAGGTCGATAAGTTCGTTATCCCTGCTGATTTTGTGATCTTAGACATAGACGAGGATGAAAATGTTCCATTAATTCTAGGTAGACCATTCTTAGCTACAGGCGAGACCATGATAGATGTTAGGAATGGAACATTAACCTTGACAGTAGACGGTGAAAAAGTTACGTTCAATATGGCTGACTCGATGAAAAAGAGCAACGAGCAAGATGATAAATGCTATTTCTTAGATGTATTTGAGCACGATTTTCTCTTTTCCGTGCAAGGTCTGTCACAGGTCAGCAAGCATGATAGGCACACGATTATGGCAATTGATAAGTGTGGGGAGGAGATCGACGAACCCATCATAGCCATCGACGAGAGCATCGAAGAAGTTAAGGACAAGAGCCCAGTCGAGGAGCGACCGCCACTAGAGTTGAAACCGCTGCCCGGCGAAAGGCGACACCTCCAAGGTATGGATGCAGGCGAGGGAAACTTAAGCAAAAAAGAGATGATGTACCTCGACTTCCAGCCACCCTAAGCGAACGAAAGCACGTCCGGCTAAAGACGGTAAAGGAAGCGCTTCTTGGGAGGCAACCCAGGCTTTATCTATCTAGTATTTTTTTTATTATGTCTATTATTATTATCATTCATGTTTTTTTTCTGTTACGTTTAGTTTTCCTTTTAGTCATGTCAGGCATCACGAGTCACGATACGACAACCATCACGCGTTTAGTCACGACCACGTCAACATTTTTCGTCAGGGAAGTTTCGTTCTCTTACACCTACTTTTCCCTTTCATTTATTCAAATTTTACGTTGAGGACAACGTACGGCTTAAGTGTGGGGAGGGGAATTTAGGTTGAAAACTTACGTGAAATTTTTTAATTTTTTATGACGTGTCTGTGAGCTATAAATTTCGTTGAAAGGCATGAATTTATTGAATTCAGGCACGATTTTTGCGCATTATCTCGAGTTAGTCTGCATTATTATGAATTCTTGTGAGCAATTAGGATATGCATGACTGATCGAATCATGTCTGCCTGAATAGATGTAGCACTGTTTTAAGAGATTCGTACACATAACCCTGTTTCGTTGTGAGAGTTTGAGCCTGACGAGCTTATGCTCATTTTTCTTGATTGTGTGACGTGCCTAGTCTATATCTCTCTAGAACTTGCATGTCTGATGCGTGTTGAAACTGTTTTGGTGTGTTAGTGTGAAAATGATGAGGGCATTATGAATTAAGTCCAGGGCCAGATTTTCCCACCATGACTAACCCCATTAGTTAGTCACTTTGAACCTGAGCCTATTCGTTTGTTTACCTCGTAAATTATAAGAGCCACTGACCCGAATAAGCCTCCAGAGATTATCTGAACCTGAGTTGATTAGAATAAAGCAGAAGTCGAACTTGAGAGTTACCGTTTCAGTGTATGATTTGATGTTCTTCTCTGCTATTCATGAAATGACTCGTGCCTTACTTGACCGTTTTCTGAAATGACCCGATCCCTTGCATAAGCCTGCCCACACCCTTTGGCAAGATATAGGTTTCGGTAATAAGTATCCTTAGGTACACGGCATTCGCTGTGACGATGTATTCTATGCGACAAAAGCCGAACCTTGATGTATTTAGGGAATAAGGGCAGTGCACAAAAGTAGAGCGTAACTAAGGTGAAAGGGCAGAAAATGAAAGGGAACTGAATCGAGAGGGTCGGGCAGAAAAGTCTAGGATTTCAGAGAGAGAACGTTGAGTCTTATGTTGGGACGTGTGATTGTCTGTTTGATCATGCTGTGTTCTTTGATAATTGTGCTTAAGTGTCCTAGCTCTAAGATTAAGTATTCATTATATATGCTTATCGCTTCATGATTATTCAACCCGTTTCCCCAAAAAGACCCTCAGATTTATGCTTGCCACATTAAGTAGTAGAGATGCGATTAGCTTGCAAGTTTATGGTAGGTGCGGGACTAGTGCACGAATTGAGCGATTCACTATATGCTAGCCTATACACTGAGTGATTTTGAGCGAATCCCATGTGAGATATGAGTCTCGATTGGCAGTGCGAAGGAAGTTTAGGTAGACAAGTGCAAGTCATTAGTGTGATGTCCATAATTGTTCACTTGATTTCGTTTCATATTTTCTAGCTTTGATGATAAATTACGAACAATCGTGCCGTTATCTTGATTTGTACCTTCTCTGACTTCCAATTTACTTGAGGACAAGCAAATGCTTAAGTGTGGGGAGGTTTGATAAACGTATTATAGTACGTTTATCATAGTATTTAATTGGCTCATAATAGAGTTTTCGTAGTCATTTTATGCACTTATTAACCCTATTTCTACTTGTTTTGGTATTATAAGGCTTTAGGACGAGTTTCGGGCGAAAAGGAGCGAAAACGAGGCAAAACGGCGCGAAAACGATGAAAACTGGTGAAGGACACGGCCGTGACACCTAGTGCACCTGGCCGTGACACATGGCAGAGAGTTAGACTGAAGACGGTCACGGCCGTGACACTTCTTGCACCAGGCCGTGACCCATAGCAGTAGAAACATTAGAAAATTCATATCTCTCAATCTAGACCTCGGATTGAGAATCCCTTTGGTCATAATGAAGATTGGCAAGTCTTCTATCTATGGTTAAAATTTCAGGTCAATCGGACATCGTTTACCCCTTCATCCGAGAGAAATACGAAACTGCCGCAAAGCTGTTGAGAGGGTCACGGCCGTGACGCTACTGCACCAGGCCGTGACGAGCGGCAGTGAGCTCAATTTTTGCCCAGAGAGTGTCACGGCCGTGACCTATCTTGTCCTAGGCCGTGACAGTGTCGAATTTCACTATAAAAAGCTCAAATTCGACCCAGAAAGGGGAAAACTGACCAGAGATCAACCCTAATCCCTCTAGAGACGAAAAATAGCACAAAAGAACACAGATTCGCGTCCCGGAGCGCAAGAGACGGATCATCGACGAATTCACGCCCAATTTAGCGAAGAACGAAGAATCATCAACGCTTCCATCACAGATCATCCGTATATCAAGATAATGAATTCTTCACCTTCATTCCTTATTTCTTTCGCTGTTTTCCCGTCGATTATGCGTAGCTAATTCCCCTTTGTGTTTGGGATTAGATGAACGCTAGGATGTTTCGTAGTTAAGACTTATGATTATCGTGACTATGTGTTTGACTATTTATTGTTCTATGAAATTGTTTCGTTACTTTAATATGTCTATGTGTTAAAGTCATCGTATGGAAAAACGTTTAGGGCGACAGCTAAACAACGTTTAGGCCGTTCGTAGAAGATAGGAATCGAGTATAGGGCGAAAGCAAATACTCGATCCTCGCCGTTAGTAATTACTGAATTTTAGATCCCCGCGAGCGTTTAGGGCGACAGCAAACTCGCGAGCGGGTAGGAAAATTACTGCAATCTAGTCAAAATCACGTAGGAACGATTCCAGTGTCTTAGCCGATAGCACCTAGCGGGATTCGAATCCCGAGCACATCTTTATTATCTGAAGCTTCGTATCAGTGTTAAACGTATTTGAATCTGTAGTTGAGTTAGATATAATCTGTTAGGTTAAGTCATAAAACAATTTGCGTATTTTATTAGGCTAAATATCGAGTCGATAGGTCACTACTAGTACTTGATTTATTCCTTGTGTTCGATACTCGTTTACTCACTTTACTGCACTACAAACGATAGGTCCACTGCCTATCGCACGTCGGTGATAGTAATTAGGTATTCGTTTTAATTATTACTTGTCGCACTTTTCATTTACACACCACGTGTCGATCAATACATTTGTCACCTTTTAATTGTACTATATATTAAAATATTCAATTTCTTAAAAATCGTGCCATACCCCAAATGTCCAAAGCGGTTTGGGACGGAGGGAGTATTAATTAAAAAAATAAGCACAAGAAAAATAAAATTACTTGGTTTGACCGTGACCTACTACTTCCACGTGAGTTCGATATCTAGAGCTGTCAAAACGGGCCGGCAGGGCGGGCCGACCCGTAGCTCGCCAAACCCCGCCATTCCGCAGGACCTGGAGATTGAAGGCCCGCCCCGCCCAAATTAATAATAATAATAAATTAAATAAAAAAGAAAAAATTCAAAAAAAAATAATGAAAAAAACAATAAATGTTAAATATTTAAGCTCAGAATTAATTTCGATTTTAATTTCGCGCTTAAATCGGAATTTTTATTAATTCATATTAGAGCTGTCAAAATGGGCCTAGAAAATGAAGGCCCGCCCCGCCTGCGAGCGGGTAGCGGGCCTGGCGGGCTTTAGCCCGCCAATTTTTTTTAAAAAAAGAAAATTAATAAAAAAGGAAAAAATGAGAAAAAAAATAATAAAAATAGATAAAAATAATAATAATAATAGGAGAAAATAAAAAAAATTAAAAAATTCAACTTGGAAAATTTATCTAATTTAATCAACTTTTTAATATTAGTTATTTATGTTATTAAAAACTCAAAAAATATCAAAATCAATATAATTTATTATAAATCTTTTTATTTAATACAATTATAAAATATATTATTTTTTGTTGGGCCAGCCTACGGCCCGTCGGGCCCGCCCCGTGAAAGCCTGCGGCCCGTGCGGGCATGCCCTCTCAGGCCGAATTAACAGCCCATCCCGCCACTTTGGCGGGGCGGGGCGAGCTGTCCCGTTGGCCTGTTTGACAGCTCTAATTCCTATATAACATATTCCTATATAACATACCTAAAAAATACTAACATATTTTATCAAACTCAGGGGGAGTAGGTCACAGTCATGCCAACTTATTTTATTTTTCTTTTGATTATTTCTTTAAGTAATATATGTTAGGAATATTTTGTAGCATCCTTTGATTTGTGTAATCTTGGGTTAATATGTTTTATTTAGTGGGTTGTAGTAGTTTGGGGTGACTTATGATATTAAGTCATAGTTTTGTATTGGGCTTTAATATACCAAACAATTGTGGTATATAAAGCCCAAATTACCCTAATTAGGGTTTTATCAAAAGAATTGAAAGGTAAGCCACCTTGTACGTTACATTAAGAAAACACACACTAACACACACTCAAGGTGTTCTTCACGTTTTACACATTCAAACCCTTCTTTTGATCCTTGTTTGTTAATAAAAGGACCCAACAAGTGGTATCAGAGCCTAACGCGGATCAATATCTTCCATTTGAATCCAGTTTTGCTCGATTTCGACGTGATTTGACAGAGATTTCTGCTTGAAAACTCATTCCCTGGTTTTTCACTGTTTTTGGATGTTTTCAAATCGTTTTCAGTGACTTTTTACTCCTAGGACATTAGAAAACTGATATTGAGTACATTTAGGTTCTTTCACGTCGATTCCAGTCAAGTTTGAGTCAGATTTTAGCAAAAACGAGTCTGAAAATCTGTTTTTTCACTGAACTGGGCGTCACTTTCAAGCAACAAATTGAACAGTACCATTGAGTTTGAAGGTTTCGACCGAAACTCACTGTGAGGAGATTCGATCGATTTGAATTTCGGTCAATTTCTCGCATTTTCCACAGTTTCGCTCGAAAGATTTCTCGGCGAAAGTCCAATTGTTTCGCCCGAAAGTCGATCGTTTTGAGTTTCGACGAATTTTCCACCAATTTCACAAGTTTTGATCGATACAATTCTCAGCGTAAGCCCAATTTTTATCGCCCGAAACGCTACAGTGCCCAATTTCACAGATTCGATCGATACACATCTCGGCGAAAGTCCACTCTAACTGTTTCGCCCGAAACTCAATTCTCCACTTAGTCAATTTCAATCTCATACGATCGAAACTATTTATTCAAATCATAATCGAATTCCATCTTTCGATCGAAACTAACATTTTCAGAACTCTTTCGGCCAAATTCACACTTTCGCCCGAATCTTGAAATCCAAACTCAGTTTCGATTGCCCGATTCTCAACACTTAGGACCAATTGTTGAGCTTAATTTTCATATCATTCTAGAATCGATCAAACACTCATTTTGAGTTGAACAAAATTCACGATCTAACTTAACATCAATCGTTCCATCCTCGAGCAGTACACTAAATTCATCAAACTCTTATATCTCGACAGAATTCACCAAGTGAATTTACATACTTATACTCAACACTTGAAATTACTCAAACTTGACTATATTTCTTTCAAAACTAAAGCGTTTCATTTCGCAGATATATCTCGCGTTAACGATCATTACCAAACATAAACATGGACGGTCTTGCTATTGGATCTGACAACCGTGCACCACTACTGAGATGCGGAGAGTATGGCATATGGAAGCAACGATTCATCAACTTCATTGAAATCAAAGATGTAGACCTCGCGAACGACATGCTTTCCTCCATTTTTGAAGGACCTGCTCAATGCTGGACTATCATTCCTGCTCAACCCGATGCTGTTCCTCCTATTCCAGAGAGGAGAACACCTAAGGACCCTAGTCGATACACTGATGCTGAGAAGGCACGTGCCAGAGCAGACAAACTTGCCCGACACTATGTACTTCAGGCTCTACCAAACGATGTCTACAAGCAAGTCGACGCAATGGTCACTGCAAAGGAAATTTGCGATGAAGTTTGCAAGATGATGGTTGGAACAGAAGTTAGTAATTTGTCTAAGAAATCCAGCATCCTTACTGCCTACGACTCCTTCAAAGCTAAGGAGGGGGAAGAACTTCGAGATGTTTACCTTCGCTTCTTGACCATCATCAACGAGATGAGAAAGATCAACATCCAGCGCTCCAATCTCAAACACAACATCAAGTTCCTTTCCACACTTCAACCTGAGTGGGGACGGATTGCAGTTCTGGTTAAGCAACAGAACAAAGATCTGGACGCTATGGATATTCACTCCCTGCACGATAATCTCTCACAATACTCGCAGTATGCCAAAGAAATCAAGAACGAAGGAAAACCAAACATCGACATGGAACCAATTGCATTGGTAACCTCTAAGTCAAACAACAGGAGCTTGAGGACTTCTAAAGGAAAGCAGGTAGTACAATCTGACTCCTCTGACAACGCCGAATCTGACTAAGAATCTGAGGACGAACTCGAATCCATCAGAAAGAAACTAGCAATGATCTCAGATACGGTCAATAAGATGAGCTCCAAGAAATCATCTTCTTCCTTCAACAAACAACGAACATCGGGGGGCAAACAGAAGTACATTGCCCCTGAAGAGACTGAAACTAAGAAATCAGAAATAGTGAAGAAATGCTTCAACTGTGGCAAGCCGGGTCACTTTGCTTCTGAATGCTTCAGACCCAAGAAGAAAAACACTGAATACTACAAGAAAAAATTTCAGCTCTCACAGCGCAAGGAAGCGGGAATAGTCTTGGTTGCTGAGGAAGAGGAATGGCTGGAGGACACATCCGACGAGAAGGAAGAAGAAATGGCCTTCATGGTGAAAAGCATTGAAGATGACTCCGACGAGGATGAGCCAGCCATCGGATCAGACAGGACGGATGTCTCTTCATCCGACCAGGAGGTATACACTCCATCCCTAAACGATTTCGTTAACCTTGAACGTAGGATAGCCGAACTCTCCATGCATCGTAAAGATTACTCAGAGCTCCAAAGCAATTTCGACATGCCTTGTTAAACAAACAACAGGAAGAAATAGCTATTATTAATGAATCCTTGATCTTGTCTACAACTAAAGTAAAGACTTTAGAAGATCTTATAGAAAACAAGGAAATACAAATTAACGATATGAATAGAAGATTGAAAGACAGCGAAGAAGAACGAGCAAACGTATTGTCTCAATACGAATTAATCACAAACAAACGTGTTCGTCTATACAAGAAAAAGAGCTAGAGGACATTAACACCAAAAGAGGTCAATCTGAACGAACCGTCTTTCTTAGTCAACCTAAAGATGTAGAATTTATGATCCCCGCGAAGGTTTAGGATTTGAACCCACCACCCTGAAACAGAGAAAGTACACTCACTGTACAACATTAAACGTTTTGGTTTAAGCATTGAACAATTGAGGCCCTTCGTAAGCTCAAGAGAGGTGACTGAAACTGACGAACAGAAACGGAGGAACAAAGAATGGGCTCAAATCATGTGTGACTACAACGAACTCAATGATAGCTACAAAACCAGAGAGATAACGCTCTCTGATGATTACATGTCACCATTTGGACCCGAAGGCAATGACGAACAGGCTAAACCTATTTATTCATTTATCTATATTCCAGAAATTATACGCAAAATAGGTTCCTTGACAGCCTCCCTAGAGTCGGAAAAGAAAGCTCACGAAGAAGAGAAAACTATTTTGTTGAGCAAAATATATACTCTTGAAAACTTTCCTGACGCCTACAAACCTTCCACCTCACGTCCTGTTCCAGAATCCTCTACATGCAAGCAAACTACAAAGAAAATACCTTTATCTCACACTAACTTTGTATCGCATGTGCTCACAGACAAAGGCGTGAGATCTAAGGAAGCGAAGAAGGTTCTACCTGGCTCAGCTAAGAAGACAACAGTCCCTGATAAGAAGAGAGACCAGTCTCCAACCTTTCTTCTCATGTTTCAAAATCTTTTGCATTTCCAAAAGTGACTTCTCGTAATGTCGCAGAACGTGTTTCGTTATTCCATTCCCTAAGATCAAACTTCTGTCATATCTACAATGATGTACTTTTCCATCCTCGTGATAGTTATTTCCGCAATAGCATTTCCACATCACATATCCCTCGTTCTAAGGACACATCTCCCACGCCGTCCAATCATACTATTAAATCTAAAGTAAAGAAACACAACATCTCCAAGACCAAGCCAAGCAAGAAATTAAGTCCAAAACAGATTTGGATTCCGAAATCTCAACTGCATTCTATAGGAAATCAACACGCTTGGATTCTCAAACCAGCTACACAACAACCTAGCAAAGAATTAAATCTAGCAACGAACAAGAAATCTACTACACCTGCTATCAAAAAGGGACCCATCTATAAATGGGTGCCAAAACTTACTTGATTCTTTTTGCAGGTCCGTCATGTGTGGTACTTAGATTCAGGTTGCTCCTCACACATGACTGGAAACAAAGAGCTGTTGAGCAACTTCTCTGAAGGATTCCTCGGGAAGGTCTACTTCGGAAACGGTCAATCTGCATCCATGCTAGGAACGAGTGTTCTCATCCATGACAGGCTAACCATCAAAGGAGTATCCTACGTCGAAGGACTGAGCTACAATTTATTCAGCATAGATCGTTTCTGCGACAAAGGCTACAAGGTGAACTTCGAGACCAACAAATGTAATGTCACAGATATCAATGGAAGAGAACTACTCACTGGACACAGGAAGATGAATCTCTACTCCATTGACCTCAAGACTATCCGACCGACGTGCCTTATTTCTCGAGCCTCTCTACATCAGAACGATCTATGGAATCAGCGACTTTCCCATCTCAAGTTCAAAGACCTGAACAAACTGCGATCAGAAAACTTGGTAAAAGGTCTTCCCTCGTTCAGATATCACAAAGAGCATCTTTGCTCGGCGTGTGAAATGGGAAAGATAAGGAAGGCCTCCCACCGGACCAAACACATAGCCTCAACTTCCAAACCTCTCGAACTCATTCATTTGGATCTGTGTGGACCCATGCGCACTCAGACCATTAATGGGCGAAAATATGTGTTAGTCATTGTGGATGATTTCTCACGCTACACATGGACTAAATTTCTGAGAACCAAGGAAGAAACTCCAGGTCTAATCATTGAGTTTATCAAAACCGCTCAAAACCTCTACAAATCATCAGAACTGATAATGGGACAGAATTCAAGAACAGAAAACTCAGTGACTTCTATGCATCGCTTGGAATCACCCAACAGTTCGCAGCAGCTAAAACACCTCAACAAAATGGGGTAGTTGAGCGCAAAAACAGAACCTTAGTTGAAGCAACTCGTACACTCCTCATTCACTCTGGACTACCTCATTTCTTGTGGGCCGAAGCAATGAACACATCTTGTTTCACTCAAAATCGTGGCTCACTTCACAAGAGGTTCAATAGGACTCCCTATGAGTTGATAAATCATAGAGTGCCAGACGTCTCCTTCCTGAAAGTCTTTGGATGCAAGTGTTATGTGGCAAATGATCGTGAAGATAGAGGCAAACTCGACCCAAAAGCATTCGAAGGCATACTGGTGGGATACTCAACAACATCAAAAGCCTATCGCATATATCTCAAGGAGAAAAGATCTGTTATGGAGAGCATTAACGTAACGTTTGATGAAGTAGACCGAGTTGTTTCTGCACAAATCAGTCCAGAACCAGGACTTCTACGAGAATTGACAAAGGATCAACCTAGCACTTCCTCTGTGGGCGAAACTTCAAAAACAAATGCGTTAAGTAACATGGAACTCGATCTCTTATTTGAAGATCTCTTCCCAAAGCCGCTACCACCCACTACTCCAACAACTTCTGCGGCACCAGAAAATATTGATCATGCGGAGCCTAGCAATGACAATAACTTTCCTACAATGGAAAATCTTCATCTTGATGACGATAGTGAACCCCCAACAGATACAGAGATGATATCCAGCTCAGGCGCTGAAACTCATCAGCCTTATGATACAACAATAGAAATTTCTTCAGGAGAGTCAGTAATGCCACAACCTGGTGAAGAGATAGAACATCAGGCTGATCAAGGTGGAGAAACAATACACGATACAAACACAGCTGGATCATCACAACCTAGTACCAGAAAGTGGACTCGAGCTCACCCAAACTCACAAATAATTGGAGATCCCTCCACTGGAGTAACCACTCGATCATCAACGATAAACGAAAGCCTCTACTCCTGCTTTCTCAGTCAAAAGGAACCCAGTAAAGTAGCTGAAGCACTCGCTGATCCAAACTGGATAATTGCAATGTAGGAGGAAATCAATCAGTTTGAGAGATTGAAAGTTTGGAACCTAGTACCTAGACCAGCTGGGAAAACTATTATAGGGACTAAATGGGTGTTCAAGAACAAAAAGGACGAGCAAGGAGTTGTTATCCGGAATAAAGCAAGGCTGGTGGCAAAAGGTTACAATCAACAAGAAGGAATCGACTATGATGAGACATATGCCCCAGTCGCAAGAATAGAAGCCATCAGGATATTCTTAGCTTTCGTTGCACACAAGAACTTCACAGTCTACCAGATGGATGTCAAAACTGCATTCCTCAACGGAATACTAAAAGAAGAAGTTTTTGTATCCCAGCCTAAAGGTTTTGTAAACGGACAACTCCCAGACCACGTCTACAGACTCGATAAAGCTCTCTATGGACTTAAACAAGCTCCCAGAGCCTGGTACGAGGTCCTTTCGAATTTTCTCATCTCATCTGGCTTCACAAAAGGGAAGATTGATACGACTCTTTTATCAAGAAGGACGGCTCCGACCTTATGCTAGTGCAGATCTACGTTGACGACATCATATTCGGGTCAACAGACTCACGAATGTGCAGGAACTTTGGGGATCTAATGAAGCAGAAATTCGAAATGAGCATGATGGGCGAACTAAGTTTCTTCTTAGGACTTCAGGTTAAACAGCTTCACGGTGGAATTTTCATCAGTCAATCCAAGTACATTCACGACATACTCAAGATGTACAACTTGAACAACTCAAATACTGCCATGACTCCCATGTCTACCTCATGCAAACTTGACGCAGATTCCTCAGGAAAATCTGTTAACCAGACAACTTATCGAGGCATGATAGGATCCTTGCTCTACCTTACATCAAGTAGACCTGATATCATGTTCGCCACTTGTCTCTGTGCACGCTTTCAAGCTGATCCAAAGGAATCTCACATGCTAGCCGTCAAGCGAATTTTCAAATATCTCAAGGGAACTCCGAATCTAGGTCTATGGTACCCGATGGAATCAAGCTTTGAACTCGTAGGATACACAGATGCTGATTACGCAGGATGCAAGTTGGACAGAAAGAGCACTTCTGGAGCCGCTCAATTTCCCGCGGGTAAACTCGTAAGCTGGTCGTCTCGAAAGCAAAATTGTGTCTCAACATCGACAGCAGAGGCAGAATATGTCACTGCTGCGAGTTGCTGCTCACAAATTTTGTGGATGAGAACCCAGCTGCGAGATTTTGGCATAACGTTAAATCATATCCCAATTTTTAGTGACTCTAAAAGTGTTATAGCTATAACAAGTAATCCAGTACATCATTCACGCACAAAACATATAGACATTAGATATCACTTTATCAAGGAACATGTGGAACAAGGTACAATCGAAATGCATTTTGTCCACACAGATCTTCAACTTGCTGACTTATTTACTAAAGCATTGGATGAAAAGCGATTCCAATTCTTGGTATCTAGGTTAGGCATGTTGAACCATAAGACATGATCGATTGTCCCTACATGAACCTGATATTGTGTAAATAGATCATTTAATATTTCTCTATATGTTATATCTAGGGGGAGACTAATAAAAATTTATGCATGGATCTAGGGGGAGTCTTTCATTTTTATGCACTAATTTAGGGGGAGTCATTTAATGGTTCGCACAAATCTAGGGGGAGTCTCTCAAAATTATGCATAAATTATTCAAATATTTCAAATATCACAAATATTTCTCAGCGAAACTGCATATCGCTCGAAATCCTTTCAAATTGATTTGCCAATCGCACTAAACAAGTTTCGATCGAAACTGAACTTTAACTCTTGATTTATTAGTTTCTCGGCGAAACTGACTTTCGCCCGAAACTCAATACAATCGATCGAAAATAAAAATTGACTCTTTGAAATTATTCTCGGCGAAACTGAGACTCTGCTTATTTGCCAATCCTTTCAAATTGATTTGCCAATCGCACTAAACAAGTTTCGATCGAACTGAACTTTAACTCTTGATTTATTAGTTTCTCGGCGAAACTGACTTTCGCCCGAAACTCAATTCAATCGATTGAAAATCAAAATTGACTCTTTGAAATTATTCTCGGCAAAACTGAGACTCTGCTTATTTAAATAGAGTTTCGCCCGAAACACTATTTCTTCATCGATTCAAATTCACTCTTAAAACCTCTCTGCAATCGCACAAAAACTCATCACAGTCTCACTCTGTTTTACCGTTTTTTTTGCAACTCCAAATCCCTCATTGGTAAGGAAAAACGCTTAATCCACAGTTTTCAACTGTTTATTTTCTCCTTCGTGCAGGTTACGCAGATTAGGGTTGCGTGAGTTCGAGCGAATCACTGTTAAAACGCGTTTTTATCTCGTCTAGATTCGCTTGAAACTAAACTCTAGTTTCTATTTCACATCACAATCGATCGATTGTTACTGAAAATATTATTTTCTGTGTTTTTCAAATCGACGAAGTCGAGGGTTTTACTACTTCGATCGAAACATGGCATTTCAATTTTCAACATAAAACCCTTTTACTACTTTCGATCGAAACAGGGCATTTCAATTTTCAACATAATTTTAATCGCTTTGATTTAACCAAACTGTGATGAAATTATCTCACAGTTTTGATCGAAACAGACGACAAAATCAATTTTAATCGATCGACACTATCTCACAGTTTTGCTCTATTCCACAGTTTCGATCGAAACTGAAGGCTCAATTGAATCGATCGATTCGTGATTTAAATTGTACCACATAGGACTTTCGATCGAAACTGAATTGAATTCCCCTTTCGCCGAACTTATTTAAATTTAAAATGACTTTCGATCGAAACCACAGACCAAACTGAATTTATGAATTAAATCGCACGATGCACATTATTGCCCAAAACTCAAAACCAATTGAAATTGAATTGGAATTGGCACTTTCGCCGATTACTTAATTCAATTTCACTTTGTTTCATCAACGACACTTAGTCAAAATTTTTGCAAAATTTTTCTAAGTCCTAACATGCTCAACACGCATTGAATAGTTTTGCATTTTTCTCTAAGTCTAAATCGTCGATTTCCACTAATCTATTGCTCTTATCTTGCAGATATACCAAAATGGTGCGACTAATTGATGAGATTTTCGCCTCCAAGGACTGGGCACAGAGGGCACCCAATAACCATCAACTTGACTTTGATAATACCTCGTGCCCAGATCCTATCATTATTAAAATCCTCGCAAACCACCCTCTAAAAACCGCCCTAAACATCACGGAGGTAGTCGCTGAAGTGTATGTGCAACAATTTTGGTCTACCCTTCAGAAACCAACAAATAACCCCAAAATAACCACCCTTTCCGCAAAAATCGACAACACCATAGTTGTTTTTACTCCAACCATTCTCCGCTCCATTCTAAACCTACCACACTCACTCATATATGATCCCCCTCCATCTAATGACGTCCTAATCAGGGATTTCCTATTCATGGGCCACAAACCTAACGCCCAACATTCCATTCACCTCCCTGACTTCACCGCCAAAGACATCCCTGGACCATGGAGGACCCTGTTCCTGATCGTAAACAAATGTCTCTCGCCAAAACACTCCGGGTCCGACAAATGCAACCGAAACATTATGCTGATCTTCCATGGGATCGTCTTCAACAAAAATTATGACGTCGCCCAACTCATCTGGTCGAATATTCTCGATCAACTTCGAAGGCGAGGTCTCGGATCCACGAAGCCAGTGCTCCCTTACTTACGGTGGCTACCTGTCATCGTCCAACATTTCGTGGATCTTCATCCCGAAATCGAACGACGACCAAGAGAAGAGGGCTACCAATCTCCGAAGCTCAACAAAATCCAATCAACGAAGAACAAATTCGATCAGGAGGCCATGCTCATCCCAGACCACTTACTTCGCCGCCTCGATCCAAATGAGCCGGAGCTACGCAAATATATGCGAGCCAACAACCTCGACGACGTCCCCGTGGCTCAACACAACCCAGTTGAACCTAACCCAGGGACAAGCCAACCCCCACAGCCAAATGTAGGTCTAGGACACTCCTCATCCCCAAAGCCAAAACAAAAGCGCAAATCCAAAGGGGATGACCGAGGAGGAAAACAGGAACGGCGTACAAAGCAAAAACACGACCGTACTCCTCAGCCAACTAGTCCACTAACAAGCCGGGCCGAACCCATAGGTACAGGGGTTGCCTTTGTTTTCCCCCGAGTAGAAGTCGCGACATCGGGTCCAATTGCGCAAACTACCCTTCCCAGCCACTCAATTATCTCCCAACAGATGATTGTTTCACATACTCACGAGGTGCCACGTCATTCATCACCACCTCGCTCGGAGGTGGTTGATGTAACAAGCAGTACTCCGCCTCAGACTGCACCTTCTTTGATCACTACGAGTCTAGTGCCCTCACCATCCATAATTTTTCCACTTTCTAGGACATTACGATTAGATTCTGCACCTCTAGATCTTCGTGATCTAGACCGAACGCTCTACGATGTCTCCGTACTAGAGTCTAGTACGGAACAGAGCGGAAGACCCAACGTAGTCAACATCACTGAAGCTACGACCTTGGGCCATCAATCTGAGTCAGTCTCAGCTTTGATGTCAACGATGAGCCTTCGTGGCCTCGGTTCTTCAAGTCCTGTGCAAACGGGCTGCACATCAGTACCCTCTACTGATGTTGTGACGACGGAACGTCCTAGTGACTCCGTCAGGTTATTTTCCCCGTTCGTGACGGAGGCGAGGCTAGAGAATCGACTCGCAACATTGGTGAAAGATCTCGAGGACACTATTATGACCCAAGTCTACAACGCCATTGGGACATCCTCTCGGGATAAAGGCAAAGCCCCCGTCAACGAAGAAGTACCCACGCAACCCGACCCAACTCCTGGCTCTGAGGAAGGACCGTGGAACGTACCAATCTCGGAACTGATCGACGTTCTACTGGCCAGACTCCGTACTGCACCGAAGCTCACTGCCTATGAAGCGGAGGTCCTCAGACGTCTGGAACTTCCTTTCAACCCGCCTAACCCCGGCGAGGCCCAGTCATCAAGACAATCACGTGACGACCCTGACGGTGGGGATCGTCCCGAGGGGGAGAAGACACAAGGGACAGGGCCTCCGCCGCAGCCACAGCCGCAACCTAGAACCACCCAAACACCCACCAGAACAAAATCACCTACACCCACCCAAACCAGAAAATCTACCCGAACTACTACCAATACAACCCAAACGACCTCCTCATCAACCGTGAGTCCATCACCGCCTAGCCTTACAAACCCAAGACCTTCCTCTGATCCTCCATCCTCACATATTCTATCTCTCGAAACACTTTACAACCCACACTCAGCGGTAGAAAAGTACATCTTCAACGACGATTGGTTAACAAAGCCGATGCATCCAGACTTGGCCAAAGGCTTACTGGACAACGCCAGATACTTCTTGATGAAGGCAAATGTTGACCTAGCACTAATCGACGATGATGAGCTCGAGGAAGGTGAAGACTACGAAGCAGACATTCCAGAACTTCCAGAGCTTCTCAAACACGTTGTCGTCGATAAGGAGTGCCCCCCTTCGAAGTCGAAGATAGGAAAAGAACAGACGCCGCCGTGGGAAAATGTCAAAGTGATAGCTCCATATCAAGAAGAGATACGGAGAAGAATTTGGAGGACCTAGACGAGCTGAGTCTAAGAGGCCTAGACGAGCTGAGTCTAAGAGGCCTAACTCATCTCCCGAGACCAACTGTTATACGATACCTGCTCTCTCTTCGTAGAGGGCTTGTGTGGAGAGCAAAAGATACAGATGTTAACATTCTTAGAAGATAAGAGAAGGAAAAGGCCAGAATCAACAAAATCTTGGGAGTTCGGCGAGGTCGTGTCGACTATTATGAATCCCTGTTTATAAGGTGCAGCGAGAAGATGGAACGGTCGAGGAACTGACTGAAGGCGATCTCTCCTACATCAGAGGTGAAGATGTTGATCGGATACTTATAAGCTTCAGATTTCTTGGAACACTGCAGAATCCAGACTTGAAAGTGGGCTACTTAAGCGGTTCATGATGCGCCAAATCAAGTTCAATTCGACTCACGATCTTCAAATGGCGGTGGAAAGCAACATGAAAAGGGTGAATCTCACGAAGCCTCCTTCGAAGTCCCCGACTCAAGTCTCGGTGAAGGCCACATAATCAATGATGACAACGATCCATCGGTGGTCTACATCAATTACAAGGGAGAAAAGAGGCTGATGAAAACATCCGAGATTGCCAAATTCAGCGATGGGACGCTGCTGATTGTTCGGATGAAACTCGAAAGGATTTTGGAGGAGCTAAGGCACGAAGAAGCAGAAGTCCAGGAAAAGTACGAGAAGCTGATCAACATCATCTCCGATCGATTATCCTTACGAAGAACGATACGATCATACGAGTTCAGACTTGGACTCAGGAAATCGATTGATGCTGTGGAGAAACCTAAGAAGAAGAAGACACAAAGGAAGCCAAAACGAAAAGGATGCTAAGCGGGAGATTGTTAGGAATATTTTGTAGCATCCTTTGATTTGTGTAATCTTGGGTTAATATGTTTTATTTAGTGGGTTGTAGTAGTTTGGGGTGACTTATGATATTAAGTCATAGTTTTGTATTGGGCTTTAATATACCAAACAATTGTGGTATATAAAGCCCAAATTACCCTAATTAGGGTTTTATCAAAAGAATTGAAAGGTAAGCCACCTTGTACGTTACATTAAGAAAACACACACTAACACACACTCAAGGTGTTCTTCACGTTTTACACATTCAAACCCTTCTTTTGATCATTGTTTGGTAATAAAAGGACCAACAATATATTTTTAATATATTTGAGTTAAAAGTTGCGGTAAGATTTTAATTATTAACAAGTGTTGTGAAGATAACAATAGTGTAAATTTATAATTTTAAGTATTTTTGTGGTTAAAACGAAAATAAAAATAGTTAGAATTAAAAAAGTTGATAGTTTTGTAATAAGTTTAAAACTCAACTAGTTTTTGTAACTTCAGCCTCAAAATAACATTATTTATCTATTTCTCTCTGAAAGATGGTGATAATTACTAATTATACTCGAAAAAATGATTTTTTTTTATCACTTGATTTGCTTTGCTTGAATTATATTGTGTTGATTTGTATTGAATTATTGGTTGTGTCCTTTCCTTTCGTGGGCCATTCCTAGAAAAGTTTTCTTGTCTTCGCCTCTCTGATTGCTAATGAACTAAAAGGAGATTCTCCAATAGAAATTCAGAACCACTGAAATTACACATTTTTCATGATTGGTGATGCGTTCCAAAAAATCACGTCCCTGATTGCCGCGCAAACCAGCATTTCGCTCGACCTGTCGTGCCGCCGCCGTCGTCCGTTAGTCGCGTTGGCGCGTAAATCGACCATTCGCTCCCGTCGCCTCCGTAGAATGCCTGAAATACCAAAGAAAATGAGCTAGAAAGGCGCCGTTTCGGCGACGCCCCTCCGACGCTCAAGTCAGATAAATCATCATCATAAAAAACGGGTAATGATAGGTGCTAGGCTCAAAAGACAGTTTTGGTGTTCGTTTCTGGCGTGTCCGTGAAAATGACTCGGCCGTTACCTTTTATAATCTCGCCTTGACCTGGTCATCACCCAAGCCCGCTTCTTTTGCGGACCTCTCGCGGCAACGTGGTTCTCCCACGTTCTTTCCACGTTTTCCTTACAAAGCGCGACCGGCTCGATATACCCACTTCGCGTCCGAAGATGGAGTCGCTCGGCTCGTTCATGTCGACGCGCTCGGGTCGTTCTCGTCTACTGCTCGGCTTGCTCTCGATCTTCCCTTTTCAAGGTCTCTCGGGCCATCTTTCTCGAGGCTGATTTCTCCTTTGAATCGGATTCTTCGCGGCCTGCTTCTGTTCTCGGGATCACCCTCGAGGTTACTCGTTTTCTTCCCCGGCTCACGGGTTATTTTACCGTTAGCCACAATCCCGAGGCTGACCTTCTTCATCGTCGTTTTTCTCTCAAGCTTGTGTTGTCATTATTGAGTTTCGAGAGAGGGAGCTGTCGTAGTACTCTGGCGCCCCTTGATGCTTTTTCTTCTGTATCTCTATTTAGACATATATATCATGATTGAGGGAGTAGTGGTGTTTGTGAGTAACCACTCACGATTAGTGCATCCTTATCCCCTGTTTCTCTCCACTTTTGCCTTCCACGTTGGTGTGCTCTTCCCATGTTTTCACTTGCCTATTCTTGCTTGCTACGTAGTGCCTTCTAAATATTTCACTTTGCCCCTTCACTTCATTCAACTATCCCAAATTGGCTTATGCGTCCCTCAGCTTCCTCGTTCATGTGATGTCTTCGGTGTAGTGCTCGGGCAAGGCTTCATTCGCAGCCTGCCTTCAATATATTATTCGAACGTATCATCCTTCATCGCAAGTGCCTTCTCGGGCCCGGTTCGCCTCGGGACGCTTCTTGCGGGGCGTCGCTCGGGAAGTTTTCCGGCGGGGGAATGGTTTTTGCGGGGAATGTTTCTTACCCGCCTCTTTCGATTAGACTCGAATATTTGACCGGTTATATCCGGGGATAACAATAGTCCCCCCCAAAAATAGTCCAAAAAGAGTGTAGTGAGTTTTGGACGTAGTGGGTAAAATATTCGAGTCTGGAGAAGGGGTTACTTGCAAAGATCTTTGGTCGGGCCACGTTCGTGGATATTCGTTCTCCTAGCCTACCCCTGCCCTCTCGAGCACGGACTTGAGTTGTTCTAACTCGTTCATTTGGGATTTTCACCGAGGTTGCCATATTCGAGGACCTAAGAATTTTCGTGCCTCGTTCATCGAGGACTTGAGAATTTTCGTGCCTCGCTCACCGAGGACTTAAGAATTTTCGTGCCCCTTTCATCGAGGACTTAGGAATTTTGTGCCTCATTCATCGAGGACTTAGAGACTTTCGTGCCTCATTTGTCGAGGACTTGGGGATTTTCGGGCCTCATTCATCGAGGACTTGAGATTTTTCGTACTTCGTTCATCGAGGACTTAGAGACTTTCGTGCCTCATTTGTCGAGGACTTGGGGATTTTCGGGCCTCATTCATCGAGGACTTAGGAATTTTCGTGCCTCGCTCACCGAGGACTTAGGAATTTTCGTGCCTCTTTCATCGAGGACTTAGGAATTTTCGTGCCCCTTTCATCGAGGACTTAGGAATTTTCGTACTTCGTTCATCGAGGACTTAGAGACTTTCGTGCCTCATTTGTCGAGGACTTGGGGATTTTCGGGCCTCATTCATCGAGGACTTAGGAATTTTCGTGCCTCGCTCACCGAGGACTTAGGAATTTTCGTGCCCCTTTCATCGAGGACTTAGGAATTTTCGTGCCTCTTTCATCGAGGACTTGGGGATTTTTGTTTTCCTTGTTTCGTTCAAGGTCTTGTTCGAGATCTCTTCTCGATGGCGATTTTCTTCAAACCTTGTTTCTTCCAAGGCCTTAATTTTGATCGGGATTTCTTCTCGGTGGAGCAATTCGTTAGCCCTGTTTCATCCAAGGCCTTGATCGAGATCTCTTCTCATGAAGAATTTCGTTAACCTCGTTTCATCCAAGGCCTTGATCGAGATCTCTTCTCGATGGAGAACTTCGTTAACCTTGTTTCATCCAAGGCCTTGATCGAGATCTTCTTCTCGATGGAGAACTTCGTTAACCTTGTTTCATCCAAGGCCTTGATCGAGATCTTCTTCTCGATGGAGAACTTCGTTAACCTTGTTTCATCCAAGGCCTTGATCGAGATCTCTTCTCGATGGAGAACTTCGTTAACCTTGTTTCATCCAAGGCCTTGATCGAGATCTCTTCTCGATGGAGAACTTCGTTAACCTTGTTTCATCCAAGGCCTTGATCAAGATCTCTTCTCGATGGAGAACTTCGTTAACCTTGTTTCATCCAAGGCCTTGATCGAGATCTCTTCTCGATGGAGAACTTCGTTAACCTTGTTTCATCCAAGGCCTTGATCGAGATCTTCTTCTCGATGGAGAACTTCGTTAACCTTGTTTCATCCAAGGCCTTGATCGAGATCTTCTTCTCGATGGAGAACTTCGTTAACCTTGTTTCTTCCTAGGCCTTGATCGAGATCTCTTCTCGATGGCGATTTTCTTCGAACCTTGTTTCTTCCAAGGTCTTCGATTTCTTCGAAAAGACCTAAGAAGGAAAATCGAAGACCCACAATATGATAACAAAATAATGGGTATCTCCCCTGGAGTCGAGTGGTGGTCTTCGCCCATCCAATGTATGAACTTGGGTCGGGAGCTGTGAGCGCAGCTGCGTCACTCCGTCGATTTGAGCAGATTCTCCCTCATCATAGGGCTGTTCTCGAAGGTGATCGGGAGCCGCGATATTGGGCTGTGAGCACGTCCCGATCTCTCGGTAATCGCGGCCTTCGTTTCCTCTCTTTTTTCTTTTTATTCTCCCATCCTCCGCGAAGCACCTGCGACTGCAGACAGCTTCGAGGCATGGATATAACAAGGTGAGAGTTTCACGTGAGTAGCATCATAAAACAATGGAACAATAACACTTGTCAGCAGAACGATCATAGGCCCGAGTATTCAAACAGCCGTGCAGAACGGTGTTTAGAATTCTCGAAGAGATCATGTCTCTATTCCAATATTGGTGGGTGACTGTACTTTAGAACCCCGAGCTGTCCAAATCTCAAGCGTCCGTGTAGCACTGTTTATAAATTTTTGGGCTGCCCGACGCTCGCCATTCCTTTGATCTGGCAAGTAGCAAATTAAGCTCATGCAATTCAATAATGTCAGGTCCCACTGATTTCTTCCCGCGGCGTAAAATTCCTCCATCCATCCTGCATTGACCTTCGGGCCTCGAATTCCATGCCACTAGTTCCTTGTATACTAATAGAATAGCTATATTCTCGCCAAAAATATCAACCTATTTCTGAACGCAATTACCGACAGGTATCTCCGTCTTCCTACAAGCGGTCATGAATCCTCGTGCATCGTTCTCGTCATCCGTTTTTGTTTCTCATCAGAAAATCGTAGATGGTTTGTTTTCTTTTTCAGCCGAATTTTGTGGCTTTCTTCCTTGATCCACCTCGATTTCTCGGGAAATGATCTGTTAAGAATTTAAAGTATCATGAAAAGTAAGGTATACCTCCAATTTGGCGAGATCCTTGTAATTTGATTCGATCTTCTCGAGGACGAGGCTCGTTTGGGCATGTGATATCATCGCTTCGCTTTAATTTTCTGTTTCGTGCGACTTTGAAGGTTGTCTCTGAATCTGATGGTATTGGTTGGACAATGGTGAAGCGCTCTGCTCGGCCAGGCTTTGATGTATGATGCTCGATCGGGTCTCCCCGAGCCCGAAGTGATGTGAGGCGCTCGGTGAGGCAGTTCTAGGGGCAGAGTGCTTTCCGATGAGCTCGAAGGTGGTAACAGATTCATCCATCGACATCAAAGGGCTAAGATCAAGGCTCGGACATACAGCCGGGTTGAGTATATTTGCCTTTCTTACTGGATGATTTGACAGTGTTTCCGGAGCGATGATGGTTGATTAAGGATGCTGTATTGAAAACCCGAGCGGGTATCCTCGATCGGGTACAATGTAATCACGCGACATATCATCAATGGCTTTTTCGAGTCCCTGTAGTGCCTTTAACGGGTACTCCTACACATAAATAGCTCAAAAGGAACAAAGTGTCGTTAAATTATTTTGCGATCAATATAGTCTGTAGAGTTGTAGAATCTTCTTCCACTTTCAAGTTCTCCATTTTTCAAAGATGCATCGTCAAGCCCCAAAATTCCGAGGGCGTCATTTTCTTGCCTCATCTGAGACTTAGTTTCTCGGCCACATGTGGACCTACACACGGCTGCGAGCGGGTCGAACTTTGAGGCGTACAGCATCTGCTAAATCTCGCAAATTCTTAGAAAACTCGTTAGTTTAACCGGAAAATAATAACGACCTCCAATATATTTCCTGAAAACTCATATTAGCATAACGAAGAACTTTCATATTCGAAGCTCCTGTTTTCACGACTCATGCAATTAGAGCCATCACATCTTCTAATATCATCCTCCACAACCATGTTCCCTAACAATTCAAATCTAATCTCCGTTCGAGAAGTAAATAATTATATCACGACAATCAAAATATTTTCAGAAGTCTTACTATATATCACCCTCGACCTACTGTCCGAACTAGTCTGTCATGCTCTCTAAAATTTCAAGTCATCCAGTGCAGCTCAAGTTTCATGCAATTAAACCCTGAGATACCTATGCATTCGGCCATTCACATGTTCCCAATATATAATTCTGGTCCCAAGATTTCAAGTTTCTAATATTCATTCCGCAAGCAAATTAAATCAAGACTCATAAACATGCTAAATCGTCCCAATAACTTGGAAAAACTCACAACCCGTTTCCGAACGACGTCATTAGAGGATCCGTTATCGATGAAGACCAGGCTGGTCGTTGAGGTTGTGAGATTGGACCGATGTCAACATGCCACAGTTCTTGAGACTCGGATCGACTTCCACAGTGACGGCTAGTTCTGCTGATCCGCCGCTCGAGGTATCTCCACCTGGCAACTCGGATGATTTCGGCGAGAAGGAGGAATCTCGAAGGCGCATGGGCTGATTCGGTCCGCGCCAGGATTTTCTGTACTCAAATAACTCAAAAGGAAGCGGTGAACGCACGATTAAGTCCGAACATACCGATGTTAATATTATTCCATCGAGCATTCGGGCTGACTCTTCGATGCCATATAATGAAAACTCAAAACAAATTTTAATCCAGATAGGAAACATCACAGGCCCATGTAATTTCAGCTACTCCAGCGTATAAAATACTCACGGAAGGAAAATCATCATTTTTTTTTAGTACCCAAATTAACGGATAAAAGGCCCGGGTCCAAATAGTTATTACTCAGCATCCCAAAAAAATAGGAAGCCCAATATGAGCCCAGCAAAAATAATATTCTAACGTATCAATCCTCATGCAAAAATCAACTCTCCTTAAGAAATATAGCAGAACCAGTTCCAACACTAACAAAGAATTCGCATGCTCCTCGAATTCTAATTCCAAATTTCATGCAAACTCCCAATAATAGAATAGTCATACTCTTCTAAACATTTCATCACGTCACCATGAATATCAGAATTCATATTATTTGCTCCCAAAAGAAAACAACAGATTTAGCCAACTATTTAAAATACTTGTCGCCCCCCCAAAACGTCAAAAACTTACAGACCGACTTCCGCTTTTCGATTTGCGGCAGATCCTTTCCCTCAAATCAGCGCCCGCTCGATGAGGCCGGGTATGTGAGGCGAGGACGCAAATGGATCTGATAGTGGGCTCGACCTCACCGACGGTTGCGCTCGGTCGTCATGCATGGCTGCAAATGTGGGGAGTGGATCATTCTAGAGATCGCAATAGACCTGCTCGCGGCGAATCATGTCTAGCGGTGGCTGTCTGCGGTCGTCGCCTGGCATCCCTCTGTTCAGCGCTAGTCTCTTCGGAGCAGCGCTGATGAATTATGCCTCAACGGTGCGGCTGTTACGCGCGGAACTTGCTCGCGCCGGATTTGCAACCGCTCGGGCCTGATTAGTAACCGTTCGGTGGTCTGAGTTTCCATTCTTAATGGCTGGTTTTCGATCCGTTCTTAGTGATAGTCTTGGTCGGCGGCGATGGGAAGGCCACGATGGATACGCTTCGGAGTGGGCAGATTTCATTGAAACGCATCGTGTTTTTGAGAACTAAACGTTCCCACAGACGGCGCCAATGATGCGTTCCAAAAAATCACGTCCCTGATTGCCGCGCAAACCAGCATTTCGCTCGACCTGTCGTGCCGCCGCCGTCGTCCGTTAGTCGCGTTGGCGCGTAAATCGACCATTCGCTCCCGTCGCCTCCGTAGAATGCCTGAAATACCAAAGAAAATGAGCTAGAAAGGCGCCGTTTCGGCGACGCCCCTCCGACGCTCAAGTCAGATAAATCATCATCATAAAAAAACGGGTAATGATAGGTGCTAGGCTCAAAAGACAGTTTTGGTGTTCGTTTCTGGTGTGTCCGTGAAAATGACTCGGCCGTTACCTTTTATAATCTCGCCTTGACCTGGTCATCACCCAAGCCCGCTTCTTTTGCGGACCTCTCGCGGCAACGTGGTTCTCCCACGTTCTTCCCACGTTTTCCTTACAAAGCGCGACCGGCTCGATATACCCACTTCGCGTCCGAAGATGGAGTCGCTCGGCTCGTTCATGTCGACGCGCTCGGGTCGTTCTCGTCTACTGCTCGGCTTGCTCTCGATCTTCCCTTTTCAAGGTCTCTCGGGCCATCTTTCTCGAGGCTGATTTCTCCTTTGAATCGGATTCTTCGCGGCCTGCTTCTGTTCTCGGGATCACCCTCGAGGTTACTCGTTTTCTTCCCCGGCTCACGGGTTATTTTACCGTTAGCCACAATCCCGAGGCTGACCTTCTTCATCGTCGTTTTTTCTCTCAAGCTTGTGTTGTCATTATTGAGTTTCGAGAGAGGGAGCTGTCGTAGTACTCTGGCGCCCCTTGATGCTTTTTCTTCTGTATCTCTATTTAGACATATATATCATGATTGAGGGAGTAGTGGTGTTTGTGAGTAACCACTCACGATTAGTGCATCCTTATCCCCTGTTTCTCTCCACTTTTGCCTTCCACGTTGGTGTGCTCTTCCCATGTTTTCACTTGCCTATTCTTGCTTGCTACGTAGTGCCTTCTAAATATTTCACTTTGCCCCTTCACTTCATTCAACTATCCCAAATTGGCTTATGCGTCCCTCAGCTTCCTCGTTCATGTGATGTCTTCGGTGTAGTGCTCGGGCAAGGCTTCATTCGCAGCCTGCCTTCAATATATTATTCGAACGTATCATCCTTCATCGCAAGTGCCTTCTCGGGCCCGGTTCGCCTCGGGACGCTTCTTGCGGGGCGTCGCTCGGGAAGTTTTCCGGCGGGGGAATGGTTTTTGCGGGGAATGTTTCTTACCCGCCTCTTTCGATTAGACTCGAATATTTGACCGGTTATATCCGGGGATAACAATAGTCCCCCCCCCCCCAAAAATAGTCCAAAAAGAGTGTAGTGAGTTTTGGACGTAGTGGGTAAAATATTCGAGTCTGGAGAAGGGGTTACTTGCAAAGATCTTTGGTCGGGCCACGTTCGTGGATAATCGTTCTCCTAGCCTACCCCTGCCCTCTCGAGCACGGACTTGAGTTGTTCTAACTCGTTCATTTGGGATTTTCACCGAGGTTGCCATATTCGAGGACCTAAGAATTTTCGTGCCTCGTTCATCGAGGACTTGAGAATTTTCGTGCCTCGCTCACCGAGGACTTAAGAATTTTCGTGCCCCTTTCATCGAGGACTTAGGAATTTTGTGCCTCATTCATCGAGGACTTAGAGACTTTCGTGCCTCATTTGTCGAGGACTTGGGGATTTTCGGGCCTCATTCATCGAGGACTTGAGAATTTTCGTACTTCGTTCATCGAGGACTTAGAGACTTTCGTGCCTCATTTGTCGAGGACTTGGGGATTTTCGGGCCTCATTCATCGAGGACTTAGGAATTTTCGTGCCTCGCTCACCGAGGACTTAGGAATTTTCGTGCCTCTTTCATCGAGGACTTAGGAATTTTCGTGCCCCTTTCATCGAGGACTTAGGAATTTTCGTACTTCGTTCATCGAGGACTTAGAGACTTTCGTGCCTCATTTGTCGAGGACTTGGGGATTTTCGGGCCTCATTCATCGAGGACTTAGGAATTTTCGTGCCTCGCTCACCGAGGACTTAGGAATTTTCGTGCCTCTTTCATCGAGGACTTAGGAATTTTCGTGCCCCTTTCATCGAGGACTTAGGAATTTTCGTGCCTCTTTCATCGAGGACTTGGGGATTTTTGTTTCCTTGTTTCGTTCAAGGTCTTGTTCGAGATCTCTTCTCGATGGCGATTTTCTTCAAACCTTGTTTCTTCCAAGGCCTTAATTTTGATCGGGATTTCTTCTCGGTGGAGCAATTCGTTAGCCCTGTTTCATCCAAGGCCTTGATCGAGATCTCTTCTCATGAAGAATTTCGTTAACCTTGTTTCATCCAAGGCCTTGATCGAGATCTCTTCTCGATGGAGAACTTCGTTAACCTTGTTTCATCCAAGGCCTTGATCGAGATCTTCTTCTCGATGGAGAACTTCGTTAACCTTGTTTCATCCAAGGCCTTGATCGAGATCTTCTTCTCGATGGAGAACTTCGTTAACCTTGTTTCATCCAAGGCCTTGATCGAGATCTCTTCTCGATGGAGAATTTCGTTAACCTTGTTTCATCAAAGGCCTTGATCGAGATCTCTTCTCGATGGAGAACTTCGTTAACCTTGTTTCATCCAAGGCCTTGATCGAGATCTCTTCTCGATGGAGAACTTCGTTAACCTTGTTTCATCCAAGGCCTTGATCGAGATCTCTTCTCGATGGAGAACTTCGTTAACCTTGTTTCATCCAAGGCCTTGATCGAGATCTCTTCTCGATGGAGAACTTCGTTAACCTTGTTTCATCCAAGGCCTTGATCGAGATCTTCTTCTCGATGGAGAACTTCGTTAACCTTGTTTCATCCAAGGCCTTGATCGAGATCTTCTTCTCGATGGAGAACTTCGTTAACCTTGTTTCTTCCTAGGCCTTGATCGAGATCTCTTCTCGATGGCGATTTTCTTCGAACCTTGTTTCTTCCAAGGTCTTCGATTTCTTCGAAAAGACCTAAGAAGGAAAATCGAAGACCCACAATATGATAACAAAATAATGGGTATCTCCCCTGGAGTCGAGTGGTGGTCTTCGCCCATCCAATGTATGAACTTGGGTCGGGAGCTGTGAGCGCAGCTGCGTCACTCCGTCGATTTGAGCAGATTCTCCCTCATCATAGGGCTGTTCTCGAAGGTGATCGGGAGCCACGATATTGGGCTGTGAGCACGTCCCGATCTCTCGGTAATCGCGGCCTTCGTTTCCTCTCTTTTTTCTTTTTATTCTCCCATCCTCCGCGAAGCACCTGCGACTGCAGACAGCTTCGAGGCATGGATATAACAAGGTGAGAGTTTCACGTGAGTATCATCATAAAACAATGGAACAATAACACTTGTCAGCAGAACGATCATAGGCCCGAGTATTCAAACAGCCGTGCAGAACGGTGTTTAGAATTCTCGAAGAGATCATGTCTCTATTCCAATATTGGTGGGTGACTGTACTTTAGAACCCCGAGCTGTCCAAATCTCAAGCGTCCGTGTAGCACTGTTTATAAATTTTGGGCTGCCCGACGCTCGCCATTCCTTTGATCTGGCAAGTAGCAAATTAAGCTCATGCAATTCAATAATGTCAGGTCCCACTAATTTCTTCCCGCGGCGTAAAATTCCTCCATCCATCCTGCATTGACCTTCGGGCCTCGAATTCCATGCCACTAGTTCCTTGTATACTAATAGAATAGCTATATTCTCGCAAAAAATATCAACCTATTTCTGAACGCAATTACCGACAGGTATCTCCGTCTTCCTACAAGCGGTCATGAATCCTCGTGCATCGTTCTCGTCATCCGTTTTTGTTTCTCATCAGAAAATCGTAGATGGTTTGTTTTCTATTTTCAGCCGAATTTTGTGGCTTTCTTCCTTGATCCACCTCGATTTCTCGGGAAATAATCTGTTAAGAATTTAAAGTATCATGAAAAGTAAGGTATACCTCCAATTTGGCGAGATCCTTGTAATTTGATTCGATCTTCTCGAGGACGAGGCTCGTTTGGGCATGTGATATCATCGCTTCGCTTTAATTTTCTGTTTCGTGCGACTTTGAAGGTTGTCTCTGAATCTGATGGTATTGGTTGGACA
The DNA here is from genome assembly GCA_027422505.1 of Craterostigma plantagineum. Lineage (NCBI taxonomy): Eukaryota > Viridiplantae > Streptophyta > Magnoliopsida > Lamiales > Linderniaceae > Craterostigma > Craterostigma plantagineum. The sequence goes on from JAPQWV010000012.1 coordinate 20,968,336, forward strand.
ATGGTGAAGCGCTCTGCTCGGCCAGGCTTTGATGTATGATGCTCGATCGGGTCTCCCGAGCCCGAAGTGATGTGAGGCGCTCGGTGAGGCAGTTCTAGGGGCAGAGTGCTTTCCGAGAAGCTCGAAGGTGGTAACAGATTCATCCATCGACATCAAAGGGCTAAGATCAAGGCTCGGACATACAGCCGGGTTGAGTATATTTGCCTTTCTTACTGGATGATTTGACAGTGTTTCCGGAGCGATGATGGTTGATTAAGGATGCTGTATTGAAAACCCGAGCGGGTATCCTCGATCGGGTACAATGTAATCACGCGACATATCATCAATGGCTTTTTCGAGTCCCTGTAGTGCCTTTAACGGGTACTCCTACACATAAATAACTCAAAAGGAACAAAGTGTCGTTAAATTATTTTGCGATCAATATAGTCTGTAGAGTTGTAGAATCTTCTTCCACTTTCAAGTTCTCCATTTTTCAAAGATGCATCGTCAAGCCCCAAAATTCCGAGGGCGTCATTTTCTTGCCTCATCTGAGACTTAGTTTCTCGGCCACATGTGGACCTACACACGGCTGCGAGCGGGTCGAACTTTGAGGCGTACAGCATCTGCTAAATCTCGCAAATTCTTAGAAAACTCGTTAGTTTAACCGGAAAATAATAACGACCTCCAATATATTTCCCGAAAACTCATATTAGCATAACGAAGAACTTTCATATTCGAAGCTCCTGTTTTCACGACTCATTCAATTAGAGCCATCACATCTTCTAATATCATCCTCCACAACCATGTTCCCTAACAATTCAAATCTAATCTCCGTTCGAGCAGTAAATAATTATATCACGACAATCAAAATATTTTCAGAAGTCTTACTATATATCACCCTCGACCTACTGTCCGAACTAGTCTGTCATGCTCTCTAAAATTTCAAGTCATCCAGTGCAGCTCAAGTTTCATGCAATTAAACCCTGAGATACCTATGCATTCGGCCATTCACATGTTCCCAATATATAATTCTGGTCCCAAGATTTCAAGTTTCTAATATTCATTCCGCAAGCAAATTAAATCAAGACTCATAAACATGCTAAATCGTCCCAATAACTTGGAAAAACTCACAACCCGTTTCCGAACGACGTCATTAGAGGATCCGTTATCGATGAAGACCAGGCTGGTCGTTGAGGTTGTGAGATTGGACCGATGCCAACATGCCACAGTTCTTGAGACTCGGATCGACTTCCACAGTGACGGCTAGTTCTGCTGATCCGCCGCTCGAGGTATCTCCACCTGGCAACTCGGATGATTTCGGCGAGAAGGAGGAATCTCGAAGGCGCATGGGCTGATTCGGTCCGCGCCAGGATTTTCTGTACTCAAATAACTCAAAAGGAAGCGGTGAACGCACGATTAAGTCCGAACATACCGATGTTAATATTATTCCATCGAGCATTCGGGCTGACTCTTCGATGCCATATAATGAAAACTCAAAACAAATTTTAATCCAGATAGGAAACATCACAGGCCCATGTAATTTCAGCTACTCCAGCGTATAAAATACTCACGGAAGGAAAATCATCATTTTTTTTTAGTACCCAAATTAAGGGATAAAAGGCCCGGGTCCAAATAGTTATTACTCAGCATCCCAAAAAAATAGGAAGCCCAATATGAGCCCAGCAAAAATAATATTCTAACGTATCAATCCTCATGCAAAAATCAACTCTCCTTAAGAAATATAGCAGAACCAGTTCCAACACTAACAAAGAATTCGCATGCTCCTCGAATTCTAATTCCAAATTTCATGCAAACTCCCAATAATAGAATAGTCATACTTTTTAAGTATTTTTGTGGTTAAAACGAAATAAAAATAGTTAGAATTAAAAAAGTTGATAGTTTTGTAATAAGTTTAAAACTCAACTAGTTTTTGTAACTTCAGCCTCAAAATAACATTATTTATCTATTTCTCTCTGAAAGATGGTGATAATTACTAATTATACTCGAAAAAATGATTTTTTTTTATCACTTGATTTGCTTTGCTTGAATTATATTGTGTTGATTTGTATTGAATTATTGGTTGTGTCCTTTCCTTTCGTGGGCCATTCCTAGAAAAGTTTTCTTGTCTTCGCCTCTCTGATTGCTAATGAACTAAAAGGAGATTCTCCAATAGAAATTCAGAACCACTGAAATTACACATTTTTCATGATTGGGTTTTGGACAAACACTTCAATAATGTTACAACTATAGCGACGGGTTGCAATTTGTCGGAATAATAATGCGTCACGCAGATAAACTCGTAGTATATGATTTTTGATATCATCGTAAGTTTCACATCTACAATATTATCATCTTCATGTATGTAAATATAAGATATGAATATTCCTATGCGATGTCCAACTTTTTTTTCTACAATACAATGAAAGAAATGAATAAGAGGGGTTCGATTATGAAGACAGATTTATTTCCAACAAATCATTGAGGTGAAGATCTTTCTTTGTTGCGAAGCAAAGGTTTAGTTTAAAATATGCATTAAACGTCAAGATCTGAACATCGGCGATAATAGGAGTAATAGAAACAAAACGTGCATCTATTATTCTGGCCAATAGTTTTATAACAGTTACTTTCACGTGGACTTCAAATGAAGTTTTGATTTAGTGATTAAGCTCAAGACACTTCACTTGAAGGTCCCATATTCCAATTATTCGCATAAAACGCAGCCTTGGTTTAAAAAATTAAGCACTCAAACCCATGTGATATGTAAATAGCGGAAAACACTCGAGTAATTTATCAATTCCATTTTATTAAGAGAGGGAGAGGTGGCTATAAATTGACACTTTGGTTTGTTAGTTTAGTCTTTTATCTTAAATAAATTACTATTTAACATTTAATTTCATATAAATCATATATTTTCTTTTATATAGTTATAAATACATAATTCAATTTAAATTATAATTCAGTTAAATAGTGCTAGCACACACATTTTAGTGTGCAAAAAATACTATCCCTCTATCCCAAATGTTTATGCACATTTGAGAGTTGGCACGGGAATTAAGAAACTGAATATTTTAATAATAGTACAATTAAACGGTAAAAAAGTGTATACTTTGACAAGTCTTTTAAGAATATTTAATATCATTATGTTGATTGTTTGTGATGGTTTTTTTGCTAAATAAGGAAATGTACAAACGATGTGGGACGCCCGATTTCGTAAAATGTATAAAATGATTTGGGACGGAGGGAGTAGTATTAGTTATGCGCTTCTAACACCCTCTATTGGGTGTAAAATAGTAAAAACTTAAACAACACAGGTGGTATGATGCTAAGTTTAGACATGGGCTTTCGTGCAATAAAAAAAACATAGGATAGTTACGTGAAATTTCAATAAATCTATAATTCAACCAATAATAATAAAAAAAAAAAAAAGGCAAACTTATGAGCCGAGCTTATCATCATCTTCTTATTCTTCCGCTTATAAATAAACCTCACTCAACCTTTCATTCTTAATTTCCTAGGTAGGGACAACCTTAAACCAAAACTAGACAGCAAAGCAAAATGACGATAAAGCCCTCCGTCGTAATAACCGAGAGAAAGCTTACGGTGAAGGACCGAGCAATACTCACCGACGTCCCCGAGGACGTGGTTGCCACCTCCGCCGTGGGGGCCGCCGCCGGCGTATTCCTCGGGGCCGTCCTCGAACACTCGAGCAGCCGCCACGTCGTTCCCCTCGGGAAGCTCTCCGACGTGCGGTTCCTCGCGTGCTTCAGGTTCAAGCTATGGTGGATGGCCCAGAAGATGGGCGTCCGAGGCCGAGAAGTACCGTTGGAGACGCAGTTCTTGCTCGTCGAGACGAAGGAGGACGAGGAGATTGGTTCGGTTTGTTACACGGTGTTCCTTCCTCTGATCGAGGGACCGTTCAAGGCGTGCCTTCAGGGAAACGAGGGGGACGGGCTCGAGCTTTGCCTGGAGAGCGGCGATGCAGACGTTCTTGGGTCCGTGTTCACCCACGGCGTCTACATCACCTCGGGTTTGATTCATTTTTCTTATTCTTCTCTCTCGCAGTTAAGCCCGAAATATAAATTGGTTCAATTCATTTCGGGTTTGTTATGTCCAGCTCAGTCCAGTTGAGTATAACCCAACTCGCTTAGATTTTCAGCAAATTGTAGGAGTAGGGATGATAATCAGACTCGTTAACAAACTCATTCGATCTTTAAACCATCCGTGGTGCCGGCAACGCCGTTGATGCACACTCTTCTGACACCATTAGTGGTGTAAGTGGAATAAGGTTCGGACTCATTTGAAGATCTAATGGATCTTTAACGGGTCCGATTGTCATATCCCTAGATAGGACGGACCACGCGTCAACTTTCGAGGAATTGGGTTACACAAATGTTGTTAGATAAGACAAAATATTTTATTTTGATACAGGCACTGATCCCTTCGAGACGATCCACGAGGCCATCAAGGCCGTGAAGCTTCACCTCGGAACGTTTAGGCTAAGGGACGAGAAAAAACTCCCCGGAATCGTAGACTACTTTGGTTGGTGCACGTGGGACGCTTTCTACCAAGAAGTGAGCCAAGAAGGGGTCGAGGCCGGGCTCGAGAGCCTACGGGCCGCCTCGACCCCTCCGAAATTCGTCATCATTGACGACGGCTGGCAATCCGTCTCCCTAGACGACGAAACCCCGGGCCGAGCCCCGCGGCTCTTCAGGCTAACGGGCATAAAGGAGAACGAAAAGTTCCAAAAAGTGGGCCCCGCCGTCGGGATAAAGAACATCGTGGGCCTTGCCAAGGAGAGGCACGGGCTCAAGTACGTGTACGTCTGGCACGCGATAACGGGCTACTGGGGCGGGGTGAGGCCCGACGCCGAGGAAATGGAGGACTACGAATCGGCCATGCAGTACCCTAAGTTCTGCAAGGGTGTGATGGAGAACGAGCCGGGATGGAAGACCGACGCCATCACGCTCGAGGGGCTCGGGTTAGTGAACCCTAGGAAGGTCAATAGGTTCTACGACGAGCTACATGGCTACCTTAGCCGGGCCGGCGTGGATGGCGTGAAGGTCGATGCGCAGTGCATATTGGAGACCCTCGGGGCGGGGCTCGGGGGAAGGGTCGAGCTCACGAGGCAGTACCATCAGGCGCTCGACGCTTCGATCGCCAAGAACTTCGACGATAACGGGTGCATTGCTTGCATGAGTCACAACCTCGAGTCGCTGTACTGGTACGTGAACGAATATGTTGCCCTAATTAGGGATGTTCACTCGGTAAAAAATCGGTTCGATTTCAGTTTACCGAATTTTTTCTGTTCAATTCGGTACCGAAAACCAAATTTTAAATAAAAAAATATATAAATAATATTATCATATATATATATATTACGATTATCTTCTATAATTTATTAAAACTGTATTTGATATAATAATATATCATTAGGTTTATAATTATTAAAATAAAACTAAAAAGTTCGGTTTTTGGTTCGGTTCCGATTTACCCAGGTAAAAAACCGAACCGAACCGAAAATTTTCAATTATAAAAATTGAAACCAGAAAATCGAACATAAAGTTCGATTTCGATTCCGTTCGATTGGTTAACCGAAATTTGAATAGCCCTTGCCCTGATTTTGCTTTCTCTAAGATTGTATGAAAAATTAAATTTGTCGGAAATGTGGAAAATAGCTCGAAGCAAACCGCCATAGTGAGGGCCTCGGACGACTTCTACCCGCGGGACCCAACGTCGCACACCATCCATGTGGCGGCGGTAGCTTACAACAGCGTCTTCATAGGAGAGATTATGTTGCCCGACTGGGATATGTTTCACTCGCTCCATCCCGCCGCCGAGTACCATGGCTCCGCTAGGTCTATTAGCGGAGGGGCCGTCTACGTTAGGTGAGTCGAATAAAAATTAGTGTTTCTTTTTTCGATCAATTTCTTTACGTCCCTTATGACTCGAGTTTCGTCTCTTTTGCCCTAATCGTTAGCGATGCGCCGGGAAAGCACAACTTCGACCTTCTGAAGAAGCTCGTCCTGCCCGACGGCTCCGTTCTCCGAGCTCGATTGCCCGGTCGGCCAACCGTAGATTGCTTGTTCTGCGACCCCGCACGAGATGGCGTTAGGTGTGTTACGAATTACTATTATTATTTTGATATTACTATTATTATTATTATTATTATTATTACTTTGATTGACAAAAATATTTAGCAACACGATCATCTATCTATTATGTTGAAGCTCGTGCCATTAGAGTAACTGCTTTGGTGTGTCAATTTTATTATTCAATTACAAATTTATCCTTTATATAATTAAAATTTAACCCTTAATTCTTTTTTATGTACTCTGATCATATCGTAACAAATGAATTTTAGTTTACTTTGAAATGGTTCATCATTTCACTCCTTTATTTTTTATTAGTATAATTACATCCACCAAATTATTTTTCCATTTATATATGTAAAAATAATATTTCAGCGAACATTATAAGTCATAAATAACTGAAAATATCAGTAACATTAAATATAGTTATATTTATTTATATAATTACATCCACCACGGCACAATTTGGGGCGTGCACCTCAAACACACTAAATGCCTATTTTTGTAGCATGAATACATCGCGTAACTGCGCGACTGATACCTAATTACTCTACGAAAAAAATCTACTTATTTTTTTCGATCAGTTTGCTCAAGATATGGAACATGAACAAGCACACGGGCGTACTGGGAGTGTACAACTGCCAGGGCGCCGCGTGGAACGTCCTCGAGCGCAAAAACACCTTCCACCAAACTAACTCCGAGGCAATCACGGGCCACATCAAAGGCTCCGACGTACACCTCATCTCCGAGGCGGCCTCCGACAAATGGAAAGACGGTAATAACAAAACGGTCGCAATATACTCTCACAAGAACCAAAAGCTCGTCGTCCTGCCATGTGACGAGCTAATCCCCGTCACCCTAAAAGTCCTCGAGCACGACGTGTTCACGGTTTCGCCCGTAGAGCGGGCGTCGGGCCGACCCGGTTTGGGCCCATGGTTCGCCCCGTTGGGCCTCGTCGACATGTTCAACGCGGGCGGGGCGGTGGAGGGGCTCGAGTTTTTGGGGGACGGCTCGGTGGCGGTTGAGGTGAGGGGTTGCGGACGGTTCGGTGCGTACTCGTCGGTTAGGCCGAAGAGGTGCGCGGTGGGTTCGAGGGAGGTCGAGTTTGGGTACGAAGATGGATCGGGTTTGGTCTCGTTGGAGCTGGCGGAGATGCCGCCGGCGGGGCAGAAAGGGCATCGCGTGGAGATTGAGTTGGCCGATGGCGGGTCTTGTATGTAATGGAATTTATGATAATGATATTTTGATTAATTAGTAAACCATGATGCAAAATATGTACTGAGTATTTATCTCTATTCAATTCGGTTTACGGATTTCGACGTGGAAAAGAAAAGGAAAAGTGGAATGGTACGACACGTGAAGCGTAATGTACAATGATTTAATGCGTATGACCACAATTTTCTTTTCTTTTCTGCATCGAATTCCGCGGACCAAACGCACCCTAAGGGTGTGGGGCTAGGATAAACCATCAACGGTCGATCAATTGAAATTGAAAAATTAATTAATAAAATTAAAAAAAATCACTAACTACTTCAGTATATATAGTATAGTACTATTTTTAGTTAACTACTACTTTAGTTCATACGTTAAATTTATAATAAATCATTTTTTTCCTTTTTAAATTAAATTTAAATTAAGATTTCTATGAAATAATTCACACTAATATAAATTTAATAGAAAAATATTTATATAAATAGCATGTGCATAAGTTACTAGTATCTATATTATTATATTAGCTGTCATTTTGGTCTGTAAGATATTTACAATTTAACCTCTCTATTTTTAATTTCATTAATTAAATAATTATCATATTTAACCCCTCAAATTTTAGTTATGATAGTTATACTCCTACTCATTATTTTCCTTATATATATATAATTTTATATTTTATCCACTAAACATAAATTAGATATTTCAAAATTAAAATTAGAACAATTATATTTTAAGCACATGTGTGCAGAAAGTACTAGTATATTTTATTAAGGCTCAAGCTCAATGCTCACAATAAACCATTACAGTTGGTCCGTCAATTTTCTTTAAAAAAATAAATTAATAAAACTGAAAAAAACCACCAGGTATCTTTTCATGTTCCAATTTTAGTATGTTATTTTATGTTCTTATTTAGACCTCTAATGAATTAGTACATTTAACATAATAAATAACATTTTTCCTTTTATATAATTATAAAGATTGATTACATTTAAATTATAATTAAATAGTTTACATAAAATTATCATGATGTATATATATATAGAGATTTGCTATGGTGCCCACCTACCGTGAGCAACCACCGTGAGCACCATGAGGAAATCTCTCATTTTCTTGCTTCTTTTCGATTCCCAACGCCGGCAACACCTCCGTAGACCCTCTCATATCAATTGCTGACCTAAATCGCCCCCTCAAACACGTTAATTTTAAGAAAATCATCACCTCGATACGTCGTCCACATGTTGAGTAATAAATAATAAATTTTCCTAAAAATTAACGTGTTGGAGGGAGCGATTTAGGTCAGCAATTGATATGAGAGGGTCTACGGAGGTGTTGCCGGCGTTGGAAATCGAAAAGAAGCAAGAAAATGAGAGATTTGCTCATGGTGCTCACGGTGGTTGCTCACGGTAGGTGGGCACCATAGCAAATCTCTATATATATATATAAATGTTATGGTGTTCACCTTGCGTGAGCACCATCCGTGGCACCTGTTATGTGCCATTTTTTTGTGCCACGTCAACATGCCAAATCAACCCCCGACGAGTTACTAATCACATGTGTAGGTTATAGATCAATAAAAAAATCACATTGTATGCTGATTTGGCACATTGATGTGGTTGGTGTTCACAAATGTGCTCAAACAAAATAAGAGTGATGGTTCAGAGTCAATGGATCATTTTCTAAAAAAAGTTTGAGTGTTACTAGTGGGATAAAATAGAAATATCAAAACTCCGCATCTACTTGCTCCCCAGAAAAAAGATGATCAAACATTTGACGGATCAAAAGATATTTTGACGTATTGAAAAAAAAAAAGATATTTTGACGTCAAATATTAAAATTACAGATATTGTAACATGGGTCATGGGTGCCAAGTTTTTTTTTATTTCATTTGATTTGGCACGTGATATTTATTTTATTGTTTTGGCCGTGTTAATTTGGATAATGGGCAGCACTTAGATACCTAAGCGGGTCGGGGACAAAGAACTAAGCATTCGAGCGTAATTACAGCAGCTAATTACGAATGAAATATTTATAACAGAATAAAAGGGTCCCCACGGCGTAGGAATAATAATGTCATCACTCCAACTAAATTTATTCTGTATGGAATTAGAATTTCATTGTTTGATAAGAGAGATAATTCAACTTCTAATATGCCTGATCCACTTATTATTTATTTCAACTTCTGAGTTTAGCTTAGACTATCTTTATCAATGACCCGGACAACCGGTCATGCATTATTTATAATTAAAATAAATCAAACAATTAAAAGTAGCCTACAACCTCCCACAACCCGGCTGGTCCACCAACCGGTTGTGCACAGTTTTCAGTAAACTGTTTTTGTGGGTTTTATTGATTTTTATGATATTTAATTATCTATTAAAATTTTATTTTTATTTTTTTACCAAATATATGATTTTTTCTCTACAAATAAAGACTAATATTGATACATTTTGAATCACAATTTCATATTATTTATTTCTCTGTTACATTCTATAATCTATCATAATTCATATTATTTTTCTTTCTCCAATGACCAAAGCATCTAAATTTTATCATAAAATGTAATTATTTTTCAAACATTCAAATACTACTAAAAATAATTATAAAATATAAATATTATAGGTTGTGATGGGTTGTTGATAATGTATGAAAATTGTTAGGTTGGGTTGCGGTGTAGGTTGTGTATGTGGAGCATAGTTTTAAAAACCGGACCGGACCGGCCGGTTCCGACCGGAAATCGGTGAACCGGTCGGAATTCCGGTCCGAGTCCGGTCCGGTTCAAGGTTAATTTAAAAAAAATAAAAATAAAAACACGGAACTAATAAATAACATAAAAAAGATCTAAAAGTGTATAAGTTGGTGTGGCCCAGTGGTTTTAGTGTTGGACTTATTTCCTAAAGGTCATGGGTTCAAATCTATATGTGAACATTATTTGAATTAATTTTTTTGCACTTTATTTTACAATCAATCTTTTTATTTTCCAATATATTTTATGTTTATAATTTTTGACCACCTAGTTTATCAATATAATTTATGAAATTTCATTTTATAATTAGTTTTTAATAGTTCAATACTTTTTATTTGATCGATTTATTCATAAATATAATTATTTTTATGTTTTGAGGCACCGGTTTTAGTCCGGTTTGATTCCGGTTTTATACCGGTTAAACCACTAAACCTTAAACCACTAAAATTTCCGGTCCGGTTCGAAAACCCGGTTTTAAAACCTTGATGTGGAGGAGGGAAATTAATATTTTATTCTCATGACCATGTGGAGGTCATGGATAAAGATAGTCTTAGAAAATCCCGATATCTTGGTCAATTCCAAGTAAATGTAATTACGAATTATGGATCTAGCGATTCGTTAGGTGTTTCATGTAATTCTTGGATATTAATATTTACTGAAATTCCTAATAAATAATAAAATAAATATTTATTAACAACACTTTTAGATTAGTACAAAGTAAGCCGCGTCAATTGCGTGGTTAATTTAATAAATTGTTATTATCATACCATACTCGGCGCTCGGCGGTGTGTGTATTTCTTTCTTTCCTTTGCTTCAATTCAATCTTTACTTTTTCAACGAAATGATTTGACCTTTCTCTGATTCAAAATCCGCTGAGTTATCTGCTCGCATCAAATTAGATTGATTCTCTTCAAGTGTTTGATTGTAGATAGATTTCAGTGTAAAACACTGAGTGAGGTTTGAATTTGATGTCGTCGCCGGCGCCGCCACCGGCGACATCGCCTCCTCCGGACAGCTCTGCCTCCCCACCTCCACCGTCGTCGACTCCACCACCGGCCGCGAGCCCTCCGTCTCCTCCACCTACCGCCGTCGTAACTCCTCCATCTCCACCATCCGCTCCGCCACCGGCGACATCTCCTCCATCTCCGCCGTCGTCGTCCACTCCGCCGCCCAACACAAGCCCTCCGTCTCTGCCGTTGCCCCCACCACCCACCACAAGTCCTCCGTCTCCGCCGTCGTCGTCCTCTCCACCACCCACAACAAGCCCTCCGTCCCCGCCGTCGTCGTCCACTCCGCCGCCAACAACAGGCCCTCCGTCCCCGCCGTCACCCATTCCCCCTTCCCCTCCCACCGGCGGCGGCGGCGTTAACAGAACCCCACCACCACCTCCCAATCGAACAGGGTCTCCACCTTCTCCCCCGACGAATCGAGGATACACGCCGCCGTACCCGCCTAACAACAACGTAGAGCCGCCGCCGACGTCGCCGTCACCATCAGGCGGTGGCGTCTCCACTGCCATGGTGGTGGGAATAGCCATCGGAGGTACGGCGATACTCATTCTACTAAGCCTTCTATTCATATGCTGCAAAAAAAAGAAGAGAAGACCACCGCCCACCGACTACTACGCGCCGCCGCCTCCACCACACGCCCTAAAGCGTACGTTTTCTGCCCCCAATTTACTCCTTAAATGTAAAGATCCCATCTCTCTCATCTCTATTAACTTCAACAGCTGACCCCTACGCTGGTGCCGCCGCCGCCGTACACAACTGGCATCAGCCGCCGCCGCCGCCACCTCCAGGCGGAGCACCGCGGCCGCCCCACCCACCACCACCAGCTTACCTCAGCAGCAGCGGCGGATCAAACTATTCCCCCTCAGAAACTGCACCACCACCACCGAAATCTTCCCCTTCCATGGGCTTAGGGTTTTCCAAGAATTTATTCACCTACGAAGATCTATCAATGGCCACTGATGGATTTTCCAACGCCAACCTCCTCGGCCAAGGAGGCTTCGGCTACGTTCACAGAGGAATTCTCCCCGACAAAAAAGAGATCGCCGTGAAGCAGCTCAAAGTGGGCAGCGGCCAAGGCGAGCGCGAATTTCAGGCCGAGGTCGAAATCATTAGCAGAGTTCATCACAAGCATTTGGTCTCTTTGGTTGGTTATTGCATATCGGGCACTGAAAGGCTGCTAGTTTATGAGTTCGTCCCCAATAATACCTTGGAATTTCACTTGCACGGTTAGCCAACTTCATTACCCATTTTTTCTTCGATTGGGGACAAAAAAAAAGGGGCAATCAATTTTGTTCGTTATCGAATAAAAATCGAAGCTTTATTTGCAGGGAAAGGAAGGCCAGTAATGGAGTGGACGACTAGATTGAGGATTGCCCTCGGCTCGGCGAAAGGGCTCGCGTATTTGCACGAAGATTGTAAGTTTCTTGGATAAATTCGATCGATGAAAAGATGATCAGATTGGAAGTAGAATGAAATTTGTGAAATTTTCGCAGGTCATCCGAAGATCATTCACAGGGACATTAAGGCTTCTAATATTTTGCTGGACTTTAATTTCGAAGCTAAGGTAACATAAAATGGTTTTTTTTTTTTGTTTTTGCTGAATGTGGTGAAGTTTCGAAAATGGTGATGAGTATCCGTACGTATGTGATTGCCCAGGTCGCCGATTTCGGCCTTGCAAAGTTCTATTCGGATGCCAATACGCACGTTTCTACGAGGGTTATGGGCACTTTTGGGTAAATACATTAGATTTTTTATTACATCTGATGAGAGAAAAAGAACGATGGTTTTCGTTACTTGGTAATAGGTATCTGGCGCCAGAATATGCTTCCTCGGGAAAACTCACGGAGAAGTCGGACGTATTCTCCTTTGGTGTAATGCTTCTCGAGCTGATAACTGGTCGTCGCCCCGTCGACCCCTCTCAAACGTACGCCGACGATAGTTTGGTGGATTGGGTTAGTGAGATTTTATAGCGGAAAATAAAAGTCGATTTTTTTTTTCCGGGTTTATGGTCTATTTGTGTAATGTAATGCCTACAAATATTTTTCAGGCACGGCCGTTGCTCTCTCAAGCCCTCGAAGATGGGAATTTCGATTCTCTCGTGGACCCCAATTTAAGGAACGAATACGACCATAGTGAGATGGCTCGAATGGTCGCTTGTGCAGCTGCTTGCGTTCGCCATTCCGCAAAGCGTAGGGCGAGAATGAGCCAAGTAAGTATATAGCGATTTGAGTAGTAGTTCAGTTCCACTTGGAAACCTTTTGAGGGTGCGTTTGCTATGAGGATTTCGATGCTGAAAAGAAGAGGGAAAGCGTAATGGTGCGACGCCGAAAGCGTAAACGTACCGTTTTTCGATGCTTTGACTTAGTTTTCCTTCGTGTTTCCCACACACGAATTCTGCATACCAAACGCACCCTAATTGTGCGTTTGGTATAAGACTTTCTAGGCGGAAAAGAAAAGGAAAAATGCAACAGTACGGCACTCGAAGCATAACGTACCGTTATTCGGTGCGTTAACTTAGTTTTCTTTCCTTAGGCTGCGTTTGGTTCGCGGAATTCGATGCGGAAAAGAAAAGAAAAGTGTGGTCATACGCATTGAATCATTGTACATTACGCTTCACGTGTCGTACCATTCTACTTTTTCTTTTCTTTTCCACGTCAAAATCCGTAAATCAAACGGAGCCTTAAGGTTTTTTCCTAGCACGAATTCTGCTTACGGAACGCACCGTAATTGACGTTTTAGTCCCGATGATTCTCATCCTCAAAGTTTGTGGAGCAAGTTCATAGCCTGTCCATTGAGGGGGATACCTCTGATTGCTAAACGAAACTAGCAATTTAGGGGGAAAAAATTAAAAAATACCCGGTAAATTCCGAACACGATTAGTTTCGGGACATTTAACTACAACCGATTCAAGACAAAGCTCGGACTCCATTTCTTCTTACGTGCGCGCAGGTCGTAAGGGCATTGGAAGGAGTCGTATCGTTATCCGATCTCAACGAGGGGGTAAAACCTGGGCAGAGCTTGGTTTACAGTTCTCATGGTAGTTCGGATTACGACACGGTCCAATACAACGAAGATATGAGGAAATTCAGAAAGTTGGCCCTTGCAAGCCGAGAATACGAAAGCAGCGGTTTGTACAGCGACCCGACGAGCGAGTATGGGTTGAACCCGTCGGGTTCGAGCAGCGAAGGTCGAAGAACAAGAGAGATGGGGATGGGAACAAGGGAAAGCAGTGGAGGTTTCTAACAATCATATTCAGGAAAATTGCTGGCTTTAATAATATATATATATATATATATATATATATAAACTCCTCAGTTGTATGGTATATAATTGGTGGGTTGTTCTGATTAATTTGGCTGAATAGTTGAGTAGTTTTTTGGATATATTTCTGCTGTTTCTTTTACATTTGGTTGATGATGTACCTACGTGTTGGTTTGGGATTAGATTGAACTTGTCGCACCGTCGGATAATTCAAGCTCTAGAATCCACTTAGAGAGTTTCCTATTTTTTTCGTTAACAAAATAGAACTCGTCTTTTTCTGGAGCTATCTTCACATATCATAAATATATGGGAGGTCCCTCGATTTCTAAGACTAGTATTTTTGCTCTAAAATACGTATATAATACAATATGTAAATTTGTTCTAAAATTATAGGGTAAAATTGAAATATTCAATAAATCATATAGTGGATAATTTTCTTTTAATTTTAATATGGTATAATTAATTAATTTAAATTGACATACAGAAATTTAACAGTTTATCCTAATCCTTGAGGCTTAATAGAAGAGTATTTAAAATAATTTATCCTAATCCTTGAGGCTTAATAAAAGAGTATAGATATGCTAAACAATTAATGATTTGGTGCTTAATGCATTTCCGAAAGCTCAAAGTATATTGGGTTTCTTCAACAATGCTCTCTTCAAACACTAAAACGTTTTCACAAACACTACAACAAACTTCCTTCAACGCTAAATCATCTTACAAAATCCAATGGAATTCGACTCTTAAGATCAATGAGCTATAAACAAGTAAGCCCCACAAACTTTTATACATGTCACAATTATTTTTATGACGAGAAAAAGCGAGAAAACCCAATTTATTTGTTTAGTTGTACATACATCATATCATATCCTCATCTATATCTGCCAACATCAATATATAAAACAGTGCAGATCGACAAACAAAACCATACACAGATAGCATATGGCGCACATAAACAAGATCCACCCTTACCAATAAATCAAAACTATCACATAACAACACGCTATATGCTTACTCTATAAAATACGATAAAGGCTGAAGCAGCAAACTGCGAATGGGTGCGCCTTTCTTCTTTCTGCTTCCGCACGTCAAAGAAGACCAAATCGTCCGAACTTTGCGAAATCGATCATATTCATACTTCCTCACTACCGCTCTGACTTCCGCTCTTAAGTATGTTGAACTTGCACAGAGGGCAAGTGGCGTTTATGTGCAGCCACTTGTCTATGCACGCCGTGTGGAAGTGGTGTCGACATGGAAGTTCTCGCAGTTCAGCCCCGTCGTCGTAAGCACATAGGCAAATGCAGCATTCCTTCAATTTATAGAACAGCCAAGCAGTCAGCTTTGCTGGTATTAGTGGTCGACTAACAGAGAATAGTAAAAACGACAAGTGCAAATCATAGCGAACTTTTTCTGGTGCAAGAGACAAAATTATGAAGTATGATTGCAGGGTCTTATATTCTAAAGGGTTGATCATTTTTCCCGTCTGTAATTGGGGGGGGGTTGAATTTACGCGGTGTCACTATGCATGCAATAACTAAAATAAAGCAATTTAAGGACATTATACGCCATTTCAAAATTATTGTCCGTATAATGTCACCAGCTATAATTTGTCGGACCCCATATTATATCCCAGAAACCCTAGATTTTGTCCTAAATTGTAAGGTTCCGAAATATAATGTCCCTAAAGTGACCCCCTAAATTCTTTTTCCTTGTAGTGACACCCCCCTAAATTGCAGGACTGGAAAATAATTAAACCAATTCTAAAGAAGGATGAGTAGGAACAATAGAGGAAGAATGATGTACCGCGTCCTCGAGGGGAAGAACATGCTCGGTGGGCGAATCAGTGTCGCACTCGGTCATAACACCTCCAAATGACTCTTGTATTTCCCCATTTTGCTTCTCAAAGTCGCCGATTTTCTTAAATTTGTATCTAGGTAGTCTCTCAATGTCTTCCTTTGTGGCTCCTTCCTGTGTAATGGCAACGGGTGAAGATTGAAAAGGTGAAAGAATATAAATGCAGGCGAGCACAGCATTGTTAATTCAGCTCCTAGATAGTTTATGATTAAAATCTTATTATAATATGCAAGAACATGAGATATTATAATCACGACTCTTCCCACAAACACAAAATTAAGACACGTCAAAACAGAAACCCAAGCGCTCCATAAAGCCATACGTGGCTCATATTACAAAATTAATACCGAATCAACTGACAAGGAGACCGATATATTCCAAGTCCAACCAACCACGATGTGGATCACAGCAATTCGATCTTTTTTGTTCGTTATAGCAAGTAAAGATTCTCTCACATACCTGATCGGCAACAGCGTATAAGATTGCAATGATACATGGCAGGCAGCAGCAAACAGCAATTCCAATGATGCATGCCACAGCAACGCAAATTACGACAAAGAACACATCAAATGCCAAAAAGGTGATGCAAAGCCTGCAGAAAAAAAAAAAGGTTACTGTTGAACGACTTCATAAGAAATAGATGGGGATGCAGCACATCAATTTGAATGAGTACAAACCAATAAAGCTGAGGTGCTGCACTGGGCAGAGTTTGACCCCCAGCAGATACCCAATAGAAGCCTATTATCCACCAGATGAATGAGAACATAGTATTTGCAGACTCCAAATGTCTAGCAATACTGCCAGAAATGGGAGGAGAAAATGTCATCATTTAAATCATTTTACACAAATTTGGAAAACATATACGCACGTAGACTAGGAAATATTAACCAGCATAATCACTGGAATCGGAAATGAAATGTTGGTCTTGGCATGTATTAAGCGGATCAAATTGTTAGTGACCGAGTCTATTTAAAACTACTGATGACGCATTTGGGCATATATAACCAACTCAAACCCATCTGTTAATTCAATCTAACAATAATCACCATAATTCAAATAAGCAAAACGTCAAAACTACCTTATAAAGCAAAATTTAGTTTATTGATCAAATGAAGGAGCATCGCAAACTTTGACATAATCATCATAAAAAAACCTTGAACTTATCGCACCTACTCACTCATTCCCATTTGTTTCCATTTACAATCATGTGCAAATAAATAAAAACAAATAATAAAAAAAGTAACAACAACATCACCATTTTTGGCGGGAAAAAACTCTGGTAGAATGATTAATTGTTAAACAATGCATATATTAAACAGAATCATCACATATAAAATTACTTTACGTCCTAATTTCACAAGAATCAAAAAAACGTTAGAACAAAGGCCGATTAGATGACCATGAGCATTTGTTCAATCATCTTATTGACCAAGGTTCCTAGAATTACCACAATAATCCATAAATACATCACAACCTTCCGATGAACAAACCTCAACACAAGTAAACACATTGCACTACACAACTTAGCTCTTCACATAAAATAAAAATGAAAAAAAAGTAAAATAATTAGAGACTCAAAAGTTCACTTTCACAATTTCAATATAACTTAAACAGCAAGGCATACCTAGTTTCGTCCTCGTTCTCTCTCCGCGGGGGCAAAGCGTACTCCTCCACAGACTCTGCATCATCGCTCCCCGAGCTCGTCGAGTTCTCATAGCTCCTCGAAGAGTACCCACTTTGACCCATCTGCTGATTATCCAAACCCATCCTCTTCCTATACTCCACACAAACACACACCATATGCAGAACACACTGAAAACCATATCCCACGATCCACAGCCTCAGAGGCATCGAAGGCGATTCCTTTCGGCTCATGATCAGCACCGAAATCGACACGATCACGAAAGCCACGTTCCACACGAGGTCTAGAACGACGACCGGCTTGGAATACGCCCAATCGGACTGCCTCTCCTCGATCTGCTCGGCGGCGGACTCGCGGACGCGGACAGACGGCTCGCGCATGGCCCGACTGCGGCGGAGGAACCTCGCCGCGCCGCGTAGACTCGGTGCACGGCGGAGGAAGCGCGACGGAGAGCGGCGATTGGGGGATAGCAGAGGCGTCGAGACATCGGAAGGGGAGCTAGGGTTGTTCTCAGACGACATCGTTTTTGCAGCTGAATTGAGCTTCGATTCCTTTTTTTTTTTTTCTTTTTCGTCGTTTTCGGATAAATTATACTTTCAGAAGGAAAAGGGGTTAGGTTTTAGTGTTGATCGGACGGCTATTAAATTAGTGGGGAAATGTACGGATTATTAGATTACATTATCTGATAATAATGCACGATTGACTGAAAAATTAATTTTTGTTACATGTAAAATACCTAATTGAATAAAAAAGTTTACGAATCACTACATATGTCAGAAATTTTACGTTAATAACTTAACTACATACCATTACTATTATAACTTATTACAAATATATCCTTAAATTACAATTTGTATTGGTAATTACAATTTAAATTTAATTACGTATCTATGTTTTTAAATTATAAAACTTAAAGGTACAATAGTACGTAGCAAAGAACAGGCAAAAATAGTAATTAAATAGGTGAATCATCATTTATATAAAAAATTTGCAAGTCAGTACTCATGTCAGAAATTTTTTTTTATATAAGTACTCGTTCGATTGTGTGTACCATTTTCCCAGTTTTGAAGTACTTCTTGTGTAGGACGTACCACGTCACGCATACCCATATATGGTACATATGTACGTTCTATATGGTACCTTAATGTGTGATATGATATACCATTTTCTCACTCTATTATGTGCCATAATACATTTCTCTATGGTATCTAAATGTATTTTATGACGTACTTGCGCGGAACAGGTACCAATGTGCAAAAAAATTATTCTAATAGGTACGTACATATAATAAAAATCTGACAGGGTATTGACTTGCGAATTTTTTTATATAAATGAGTATTTTTCTGTAGATTCCCCAATTAAATATAGTGCTAATTAAGTTTCAAGCCCCAAAAGATGTTTTAAGTTAGGGATCAGACCCCTGTCAGAAAATTTTTATGGTTAAGAACCCGATTTCTGTAAAATTTAGAGATAAAGACCTAAATTCACGCAAGTGTTATACAGTGTATATGAACTGGTATCGAACTATTGTTTTGTGTTATTACAGAATAATGAAGTGTACTGCAGAAATTGGTACTGCAGAACCATGAAGTGGTACTACAAGCCCCTGAAGTACTACTACATGTCCATGAAGTGGTAGTGAAAAACACTTAAATATATCTGTACTTAAAACTAAAAATTTTCTGACAGGAACTTGAAACCTAAATAAAACTTATGTTGGGACCTGAAATCAAATTACCCCATAAATATAGTGGGATTTTTTTAAATTTTTTTAATTCATTTTGTTAAATTAACAACCAAAAGAACGGTTTATAATCCACAATCACGCTTAATAAAATAGAATATATTCATCTAATGATCAGAATTCAGACAACAACTCGCTAGGATACATATACAAACAACAAACACGAAATAAGAGAATAATCATCCATTTCCATCAAAATCAATCAAACTAACTTCTCATGGCATGCTCTGGGACGAGTTGTTTCACTAACTCAGGCGATGCACCTCCCAATTCTGAATAAATAAAGGAACCAAAAATAAATAAATACATAAAGAAGAAAAAAAAAAAAACTATTATGCTATCTTTTTTCAATTTCCATGCCAAAAATGATATATAAGCCTACATTTCGACTAAGTTCAATCTAAATCGAATTTGAATCACACTATCGATTATGGAACACAGCAACTATTTTCATGTTATTACACAAACATTTCTAGGAAAAAAAAATACCTTCGGGCCAGTGTTTGAAAAGCGAGCGCCTAGGCGAGCCTAGGCGATCGCCTCCTCTAGGCGAGCTCGAAAACGCCTGGGCATGGTTCAGGCGAGGCGAAATCAATCAGGCGAGCCTAGGCGATCGCTTAATCTAGGCGAACTAGGTCAGGCGTTGAGGCGAAATCGTTTTCAATTTTTTTTTTTTTACTTTTTTTAAATAAAACCTTTATTTAATATATACTAAGCCCAAATAAAAAAGGGAAAAGCCCAACCCTAATCCCTAATCGAAGGAACGTTTCCAATTTCCACCCTCATAGCACCAACCAAAACTTCTTCATACCTGTGCGCCACTGCCCGCCGCCGACCGCCGCCGACCGCCGCCTACAGCCGCCGCCCGCCGCCAGTGCTGCCTCTTAGAGGAGTGGGTATACCCAATTTTATGTTATGACATTTCTATTTCTTTAATTTATAAATGAATTCTATTGATACTTAGTTTTTGATTTCTGATTTTGGAGTTGGGGTTCTACATTAGAAAATGAGTTCAACTTCAAGTGATCCGGCATGGAAGTATTGTAGATTGAGTTATTGCTTTCTCTTCATATTTTGAACATTGTTCTTATTTTAATTCCTATGTAAGGATGGTTTAATATTATTTTCATCTTCAAACTAACAAATATAATTATATTTTATATTATTTAAAAATCGTTCGCCTAGGCGCTTCGCTTTTCGCCTAGGCTCGCTTACTCTAGTCAATCCAAAAATCGCCTAGGCTCGCTTTTCGCATTTACAAACTTTGTTCTTTTCTTATATTTTTAATTGACGTTCCATGTGTTAAATTGTTTGTTTAGAGTGAAGAATCTGTTTTGGAACTGCTGCAAACTCTTGCTGACATGGACATCGGTTTCCAAGCTCTCCAGGTGAAATCTGTTTTCCTCTTCGAGTTTGTGTTTGCTGTGATGTTTTCCTCTGAGTGGAATCCAATTGATAAGCAGGAAACTGATATAGGAAGGCATGTGAATCAATTGAGGAAGCATCCATCGAATGAAGTCAGAAGATTAGTGAAGCTACTTGTTAGGTTTACGTTTTTCCTTTTGTTTTCCTGCATTAAGCATTGGAGTGATTTTGCGTTTCTCATATCAATTTTGTGTTGTTGTGAAGAACAGAAAATGGAAGGAAACTGTGGACCAATGGGTTAATGTGGACTCAGACCTACCCCGGGAAAATACAAACATAATTGGTAATACTACCAATTCCTTCATATGCGGACCTTTTTCCAACAATGCTGATGGTTAGGTGGCTCGTTAGAGCTAGTTTTTATGCGAAGAAAGATAAGTTATTGAACTAAATAATGGGAGATTGATGTGTCTGATTTCGGTGGTGTTGGTGATGGCAGCAGCTGATGAGGACTCACCTCAGCAGGACATACCAGAAAATCAGCAAAATGCCCATCACCAGGTGAATCGAAGTTGTTGCGATCAGTTATGATTTTTATGGTAGCAAAAGGAAAACATAAAGAACATACACACAACTCACCCAAAAATTGGGGTTTGAAATGTTCTGAATATCCGTTCTTGCAGGTTCGCGATTTTGGATACTCACCAAATCCACGGAGTGAGTTCTTAGTATTGATAATTTGTTTGCAATTGGATGGTTCTTCCTTTTGTGCTATATATCTGATATGTGATGCTAGCATTTTTTATGTACTCATTAGATGCGAATTCCCATGAAGAAAATCACACTAAAGGACATGTGAAAAAGCCTAGACAAACTCCTCCACCTGCACAACAACGAAGAGAAACTTCCTTCAGAACACCACAATCAGTTCCTAAAGCTGCATCAGCTTCTCCATCTAGTGTACGGATTCTTGTACTCTGATTGCCCCAACTGATATAATATAGATGTGCGCTTCTCTTGCGTGGTATATTTTAACTTTCTTTTTGGTTGAAAAAACTAGTTAAAAGACTTGTATGTTGCGTGCAAACTATCCCAATGCACTCTTCGTTGTGTGTATGGTAAAATGTGAAGAATTGGGCTGGATATGATTGATTCGATTTTGTAACTACGGCATGCTTTTTTTTTGCAGGGAGTCCAAACTAATCCGCTCGTAGATGACGAAAGGTTGAATTCAGCTAGACGGCGCCTCCAAGAGAATTACCAAGAAGCTCAGAATGGTCTGAACAGTTCAAACTATATACTCATGTTATTGCATTATATGTTATCGACGGCAAACACTTACCTGTTGTTATTGCTGTGTTGTTTTGTTTGCTTTAATGAAGCGAAAAAGCAAAGGACAGTTCAAATGATGGACATTCGTGAGCTTCCAAAGCCGAAAAATGCCTTCTTCAAGAATAAAAGTGGGTTTAACAATGGCAGGCGCTGACAGTAGTTGCCTCTCATTTCCCTGAAAGTTGTTTTTTTGGTCTCTGTCGAAGACTTTTCTGTATGAACGTTAAACGAAGTCATAAGTGTGTCTGTATTTGGGTTCGACGTTGTAAGAAGAAAGTGCTATTTTCTGTGCTGATCAAGTAGGTGTGTGTTCGCAATTCGGTAAATCGGCTGAACCGACTGAATAACCGAAATACGGTACAAACCGAATACCGAACTGAAACGGTTTTTGAAAAATAAAATTTCGGTAATTCGGTTCGATACAATATACTGGTTCGGTATACCGAACCGAATTACAGAATTGTTATACTTATTATTAAAAAAATGTATTAAATATGTTAAATCTAAACCATAACCAAGCCCACTTTTGAAATATTATTCATAATATTAAAACATGTAAATGGCCCAGCCCATTAATTATCTCATCACTCACCTCACGCACCTCTCAGCGTGAGCTCACACCACACATTCGCACTCACAGTCACCTCACAGCAACGAACCCTAGTCAAAACAGCCCCAAATTGAAGACCTTATTTCATCCGTCCAAAGTTCGATCACAGTTTGCCTCGCAGCGCAGCCATCTTCATTGCCTTTATTGTGTTGATTCAAGTTTTCGGAGTTTTCTATTCGGGTGAGTGTGTTTACGAAATTCCTTGATTCGAATTTGATACAGCAATCCTCTGCTTGACAGTCTTTTCGATGAATATAGTTAATTTCCGAGAATTAAAGTCGTTTTGGGTCTTAGCATCCCTACGTTTTTTTTGGAAATATTGCTCAATATCATGTTATCAATTTTGGTCGTAGTGTACAACTGCTTTTTTTTTTGGGTCTTCATAGTGCAACAGCAAGATGATATTTTATTTTTTTTTTTTTATATAAATTCGAGAAATTCGATTCGGTATTCTGTTTTGGACATAGTCGAACCGAAATTTCGGTTCGTTTCGTACCGAACAAACAGCCTGGAAAAAAAAAAGGCCCAATAGAAAATAGTTAGAGTCCAGACAGATCGGTTTAAATTTTCTTTTTTCTTTTTCTTTTTCCAGAAATATGAGCACAGAGACCCTGCCTCGCAAGGAGGCGAATGTGCTCCACGGGCACGAAGGGGCAGTGTTAGCTGCGCGCTTCAACGCTAACGGAGAGTACTGCCTCAGCTGTGGAAAAGACCGTACGATACGGCTGTGGAACCCGCACCGTGGGCTGCACATCAAGACCTACAAATCCCACGGCCGCGAAGTCAGAGACGTCGACGTTACTCAGTAATTTAATTTCGGAGAATATATGCTCGGAGATTTATTTTTTGTGGAGAATCTCTAGTTATTTTGGTAGGCCTATTTGATTGTTTTTCAGGGCTAATTCGAAGCTGTGCTCGTGTGGGGGTGATCGCCAGGTGTTCTACTGGGACGTCGCCACTGGTCGCGTTATTAGGAAGTTTCGGGGTCACGATAGCGAGGTCTGCTCACGCTTGAGTTGTGTATTGTCTTTAACTTTTTTCGAAGAAAGTGAGTTTGGAAAATGAGGGTTTTAGGTGAAAGTTTTCGACTTTATGCCCTTGATTTCATATGAATGTTATTGTATGCCAGAAATCCCGCCCGATTTCACAATCGAGCTATAGATATTTATCACTTGAGTCAGTCAATGATTAGTTTCCATTTTGTTATGTTGATTAGATGAATTAATTTACTCGACTTGACGTTGGAATGAACGATGTTTGTGCTATAGGTGAATGCTGTAAAGTTTAACGAGTATTCGTCCGTGGTGGTATCGGCTGGATATGACCAGTCCGTGCGCACTTGGGATTGTAGGTCTCACAGCACCGAGCCTATTCAGGTATTTTCTTCTTCTTCTTTCCCTTGTCTTAAAAATGGTTCAGTGGGGCTTAATTTTCGATAATCTTACTTGTATTATAAAACCTTCAGCTCAACTTGGGAATCTTTGTTGTGCTTATCGGCAGATTATCAACACCTTTACTGACAGCGTCACGTCCGTTTGTTTGACCAAAACTGAGATAATTGCGGAAGCGTTGATGGATCTGTAAGAACCTTTGACATTAGAATTGGCAGGTATGTGTTCTTCGCAGAAATCCTTAACATTTCTTACTTGAATGATATTCATGACATAATCCTTTGGCTTTTTGACGGTTTGTTTCAGAGAAACATGTGACCATCTTGGGCAGCCTGTCAACTGTATTTCTCTCTCAAACGACGGCAATTGTGTATTATCAGGCTGTCTCGATTCTACCTTACGCCTGCTTGATAGGTAAAAAAATGCTTCGTCGTACACTCTTGCATGCATCATATAGTAGTTGCCAATTCATGTGTTCCTTTTATCAGATCAAGTGGAGAATTGTTGCAAGAATACAAAGGTCACACTTGCAAGGTTCGTCCCAAGGAAAAACTAACTTCGAAACCTTTAACTCAGAAAAACTCAGCTTTTAATGTTTTCTGTCTTTCAACATCTTCGCCAGTCGTTCAAGACGGACTGTTGCCTTACGAACTCAGATGCTCACGTGTGCGGTGGATCGGAGGATGGCTATATATACTTTTGGGACCTCGTAGACGCACGTGTGGTATCAAGCTTTTGCGCACATTCCTCAGTGGTAAGAAAAAAACTACTTAACGATTTTCTTCAGTGTTTCCTTTTCACTTTAATGATGGTTTAAATACTGGATTGAAGGCTGAATTCTTTGTGTGTTGATTGAAACAGGTTACTAGCGTCAGTTACCACCCCAAGGAGGATTGTATGGTTACGTCTTCGGTCGATGGAACGATTCGAGTGTGGAAAGTATGAGGCCATGAAACTATAACGAGGTTAGGCTTTTCTCTTCTCCGTCTTCATCGCAAGAACGAACTTGGATTTGTGGCGTGTTCAAGAGTAGATGACTGAAGGGAAAATATTTGTCAATCCATGATTTTCATGGGAAATCAGTGTTATTCATGCAATTATTTGGAGGAGAAGAGACTGGTGTGTATACTCTTGTAATGTTAATTTTGTAACTTTATGTAGGGGTGTTCAAATATCAGTTGTGACCGAACCAAACCGATCCGAATACCGAACCGTACCGAACCGATTCGGTTTCCATTTTGATTACCGAAAATAGTTCGGTTCGGTTTTGATTTATAACTTCGGTTTCCATTTTGATAGTATATTTTTTATAAATAAATCATGTTTATATATTAATTTTTTTACTAAAATTCCGATTTCTCGGTCGGTTAACCGAACCGAACCGAAAAATTTTTGGTAAAAATCGAAACCGAACGAAATATTTCGGTTCAGTTTTCGGTTTATAAAATCCACGAATCGAACTTTCGGTTAACTGAAAGTTTGGTTCGGTTCGGTTATAACGAAATGAACACCCCTAACTTTACGGACCAAGGCTATGAATGCATATGCTAACATTAAATACTAGTATTTTTGGAATATAGCAAATTATTTTGTATTTTGAACAAATATTATTAATGAACAATATCTTGATTTAAGGATAATAATTTTATAGTAAATCAAAATATAGGGGTAAATTGAAATTAAGGGTAAAATTGTAAAATATTAATCGAATTGACAAATGATAGTTGTATTCCAATCCACTACGGCTATTTAATTTGTTTTTTAAAATATAATAGTATATATATATTTGGGCTGGATGCTTATGGCCCACTTATTAAGGCCCAACTATAGGCCCAGTTCGTCCATCAGTCGCTTGTCCCGCGCGCGAAATTGGAGAATCTGAAAGCTTCCCAAGTCCCCTCCGAACAGTGTCTGAAAACTACGGGAGAAGAAAATGTCGCTGCCATTTTCCGTCGACATACTCTCTGATTCCGATTCCGACAACAGCCATCGACGTAAGAATCCTCCTTGCGACACCATAGTGTCATGAACATGCTTCGACCCAAATCTCAGATCGGATTCGCTGGAGACGACAAAGATGATGTTGAAGGAGATATGAGTTCAACTAAGGTTGAGAAGAAAAGCTCGAAGGAATCAACGGTGGATTGGGATGAAGAGATATACATGAGATTGGTTATTGGGCTTTGGTTTTGGGCCAAGAACATATACTACAATAGATTAAACGTAATATTGGGTATATTATATTAAATGAGCCCAATTAGTGTTATTATATAAAGAACAGTGTATTAACGTTTGGGGGGTATGAATGAAATTAAACCTATCTTCTAATCTTCTTTTAATCCTCTTCTTCCTATCGATGATTCTTCTTCTTCTTCCCCAGATCCAATCTCTATTTCTTCTCCTCTAATCTTCTCTAAATATATGAATCTGCATAAAGAAAAACCAGAAATAGATCAGTCAATGACAATTGGTATCAGAGCGGTCTATTCTCGGCCGGTGATTTCTTCAATGGCGCCTCCTACCTATTTCAATGAGATGACAGGATTTCAAAGCAGATTTGAGGGAGCTGTTATTCCAGCGAGCGATGCACCTCAGAGCGAGGTAATAGAAGCAATGACTCGACGTAGTTTCAGTTTAACAGATGGTTTTCCTATGTTCGATGGTATTAATCCAAGGGTGTGGATAATTAAATCTGCCAGTTATTTTAAGCTAACATCACAGTGTTCTGATGATGAAAAAAATAGTGCTAGCATCTAAACACTTTAGGGGAAAAGCTGCTATGTGGTACGATGCTTTGTCGAGGAAACAAATGAAGATGAATTGGGAATGGTTTGTGAGTTTGATTTCGGCTAGGTTTGAAGACCTTAGGGACGCTAAGGCCTTTAGGGAACTCGAAGCCCTTAAACATGTCGGCTCGTATTCGGATTATGTCAATAAATTTGAGGACATAATATGGGGCATACCTATGGGCGATGAACCTGACCTTTTCGAGGACTATTTCACTTCTCGATTTATTAACGGTCTTAAGGATGCAATGCGAAGTATCTTAATGGAGCTGCAACCTAGGAGCTTATATGATGCTATGGAGCTTGGACGAAGGCATCTAGGAGTTCTCGATGTTATAGCTAAAGAAAAGAAAAACCTTATTGGCGAGTTCTGATTTGTATCTGTCACCAAATGAGGCTGAAAATCAGATCTACCATCCTCTTACGATTGAGGAGTTTACTAGCATTCAAGAAACTAACCCTGAAACTGTGAGAGGGAGAGTTGAGCCCAACACCACAAAAGTGATAGCGCTTTGTAAGGAGCATCTGAATACCCTAGTTGTATCTGGCAGCTTCTTAAGCTTTCCAAGGGCTGACAACTCTAAGTGGAAAATGGGAAGTGCAAAAGCCTATCATCCCAGGAGGATTCAACTGAATGATGATTGTAACATCGGTTTACAAGGGGATGGGGCGAGAGTGTGCACACGAGTCAAATTGGACTGTGAGTGCGTGACTTTAACCTTGAAATGGGGAGGTAGGAAAGTTAAAATGAAGGCACTAACCACAGGGGCTTGGAATAAGATTACTACAAGACTAGGTGTTCGTGAAATGGAAGAGGCTTACCTGATTATACCACCTTGCACAGAGGAAGAGCAACCTAAAGCTTCAGAGCTTCAATCTGAATCTGCAGATGTATTGGGAGGAACTGAAGGGCTGCCCTTGATACGGAGAGCTGAGAACCATGTTACCCTTAACCCAGGCAGCACCCCAAACAGTTGGCCTTCCACAAGACCTGTGATGCACGTAAAACTGCTCTAGAGAAGGTAAGCAAGGAGATGACATACAGAGCTTATAAATACCTAGTGAGGATATTCTATGGGCTCAAGATAAAAGCTGCAGTCGCACGGTTGGGGAGGAAATGTTCACCAGTCAAACTTGACAATGAACTCATGCCTTTCGCCTTGAGATGGTATGGAAGAAAGGTTAAAATTAAGGCTCCAACCCCTCAGGCTAGGCGCAAAAATCGTCAATGGATCAACATTGCACAACCTAAACCATAAACCAGATGCTAAGAAGGTAGATGAAGCCTACGTACTCAAGCCAAGCAGCCACACTGAAGCTAAGACAAGTAAGGAACACTCACATATTTCAGAAACACTTTCTCAATTTACGGGCTTGTTCGAAGGGTCTAATATGTTACCTGCGTCAAAGAGAGTTGAGCACCAACACCAATCAGTCTGGAGCCCAGAAGCAACCTTAAACAGAAAGAGCCTTACCGAAACTATCACAAACAAAGCTTTGATGAGAAAAACGAAACATTACCAGTTCTTAAACAAGCTATGACCATATCCAAAAACCAAATCAGGCAGGAGAGAGATTTCGAGATGGGTGAGATGGTATACCTCAACACTCAACCGTTCCGCCAGAGCTCAGCGGCACATCGGCGAAATCTGAAGCCCTCTGCCAGGCACCTTAGTCAGTTCGAGACCCTGGAGAAGAATGGTTTGGTGGCTTGCATATTCGATCTTCCACCCAAGGCGAAATTGCGTCCTATTTTTCGTGTTCCCGTTTCGAAGAAATCGTTCAAGGTGACTCTTTTGCTGTATATATCTGAGACAGAAGAAAAGGAAGGATCTTTTATTAATCCGTCACATATCCTTGGCAAAGAAACTATCTTTCCAAGAAATCAAGCTTTACCTCAATTATTGGCACAATGGTTCGACCTTGAGGGTGCGACGTGGGAAGACGAAGAACATCTGATGGAGCTTCCAAAAGCAAATCCTTGGGGACAAGGATTTCTTCAACCGGGGGTATTGTCATGAACATGCTTCGACCCAAATCTCAGATCGGATTCGCTGGAGACGACAAAGATGATGTTGAAGGAGATATGAGTTCAACTAAGGTTGAGAAGAAAAGCTCGAAGGAATCAACGGTGGATTGGGATGAAGAGATATACATGAGATTGGTTATTGGGCTTTGGTTTTGGGCCAAGAACATATACTACAATAGATTAAACGTAATATTGGGTATATTATATTAAATGAGCCCAATTAGTGTTATTATATAAAGAACAGTGTATTAACGTTTGGGGGTATGAATGAAATTAAGCCTATCTTCTAATCTTCTTTTAATCCTCTTCTTCCTATCGATGATTCTTCTTCTTCTTCCCCAGATCCAATCTCTATTTCTTCTCCTCTAATCTTCTCTAAATATATGAATCTGCATAAAGAAAAACCAGAAATAGATCAGTCCATGACACATAGACCTGGTGACTCCCCCTCTCCTTACGTCGAAGAAGAAGAAGCAGAAAACAGAAGCTTTTTCAAACCCTAGGGATTGTCCGGCCTTCGTTATCGAAGAGGATGAGCCGGGGAAGCGTCAGGAGGATAATTCGGGGGAACCTTCAATTCCTATTTTGCTTCCCGAGACTCCGTTCTCATATTTACCAAAATGTTCTGCGAGGAATATTTCTTCGTTTTCAGGTAAGGCTTTGTGGTTATTGGCACGAATCTGAGGTTGGTTGATGATGATTTTATGTAACCCTTGGTACACGCTATGTAATTTCCTGGTTATAAGTTTGATGTCTGGCAATACTGGGAAAAATAATATGGTCAGCCGAGATGAAACTTGGTAATTGAGCATTTATATTGTGGTGCGGAACTGCACTTCTGCTAAGTTCTTCTTTTGGTAGTGGTTTGTATATATATCTTGTTTTTGTCGATTTTAGGTGAAGCTCTCGACTTGGATGAATGTATAGTTGCGGATACACCAATGTCAGAGCCATTGAGGTTGAAGTTCCTATTGTGAAGTGCAATATGGGAGTTTCCAGTTTTGTACCAACCCGTCGTTGATGTCTAATCGTAACTCTGCTGGTAAGTTCAGTTCGGTGCAATGATTTCGGGTTGAATGCTGACTAACCATTCAAATAGTTGGTGCTTTATCAAGTACCAAGCTGTGCTCCTTGATACGTAAATAATTATTTTTTTCAATAACCTGATTTTTATGTTTCAGAAATACCTGGAACTATTTGTGTTGATTCTGACAATGACTCTGAAGATGCTTCTCAGTTTTGTGCTTGGAAGCATAAAGAGAGTGTGTTTTCTGCCAAGACGGTGGATGATCAAGAACTGGATTCTAGCGCCCCTTCAGGTTTGCATTGTAGTTCTGTTCGTAGAATTATCCGTCTTATACTATACGTCCATCATTTTGGATTACAGAAATTCCAATTTTTTAAGTTTCTTATATCGACTTTCAGGCAGTTCCTGTCAAGTTTACCCACTCAGAGGTTGTTCTCATGGGAGGTCTTTCGAAGATGACATATCTCTGGTGGGTTGTTGATGAATGAGAATTGTGGGTTAAGAAATTTGGAAATCGATGCACGGTGTTTGATTTCCCTGATTTGGCAGTAGCTGCATGTACAGAAATAATTAAGCAGCTGTTACCTAATTTCTTTACAAGTGAATAAGCATTGTTTTGAGTATTGCATTTGTAGATGCTAGAAACCTATTGCAATTCAGATATCTTTTTTAGCTCATAGTATGTGACCTTCAATCTGGATCTTTTATGATCCACCATCTTATGGCATTGTTTACGATCTCACAGGGACATAATAAGTCAGACGGCAAACCTGGTGTTCCAGATTCAGTGGGTCACGCCCATAAGAATCCCGAGGGAACAAAATTGAAAAAACTTTCTAAGGAGGATAAACTCCGTTTGATGGAAGAAAAGAAACAACAAAAAGAAGTAAGCCTATTTCGATTATAGAATATGATGTTACTGCATCTTTGTAATATGCAACATGTCAGATTAACTTGGCATTTAAAACAGAGAGAAAAGTTGCTTAAAGCTGAAACAAAGGCTGAAGCGGCTAAAATGAAAATGTTCGAAAAGGAAATGAAGAAATGGGAAAACGGGAAGTATGCTTTAAAGTCTATTGTAGCAGAAATAGACAAAAAAGTGGTGGAGTTGGGATCTATTGGAGGTAGACCGTTGTTTCTATTGGATTTATTATTATCATTATCAATGATGTGATGTCTATCTTTTCTTTCAATTTGGTATTCACCAGTGATAGTCGGCCAGGTGCATAAGCTTTTTATTTCCCCTTTTCGTGTATAGGAAATCTGCTCACGAGGTTTGCAGAAAAAGGACTTCAATATCGTATAACATCAAATCCAGTGGAAAGAACTATAGTGTGGACCATGGCTATTCCCGATGAATTACCAATGGTAGTTGGTCTTATCTATTATTTTTTACTATTATTTCAATCAATGTATGATGGGTTCTGTATCCTAAGTCATTTTCTGTTTTGCAATTACCATGAATGTTTTGGCTTCCTGCTCAGTGTTGTGGCTTCTGAAGAAGCTAGGTATCCGTTTAGTGATGTTGCTGGTTTCTAGATTAAAGATAGCATTCTGATCCATTGCAATGCATGCTATCCGCTTATGCTTATCGGCCGACATTTGTTGTAGTTTAGTCATTAAGGTTCTCATCCAAAATTTCGGTTCGTCTACAACAAAAAAAATGGATTATTTCTCTGGCTAGTGATTGCATGTCTTCAGGAACTTTTGTGGTTTCTGATGATTTGATTTTGATGTATCTACTACTGCCATGTTGCACCTGAAATTCCTCCCCTGATTATGTAGCAGATTCCCACTGAGTGCATCAAGGTTTCATATGTGCTTGTTATATACGAGGCCGATGAGTTCTGTAACCTTGTTGTCAACAACTGTCTGATGGATCATGTTCAAAGTGTTCAGCATCGCTATCCTAATTACACTGTATGCTATCTCACAAATAGGTTGATGGCCTACATTAATAAAAGGTGAATTTAATCCGTTAATTAGTAAATTTATCCCGTAAATTGTCCATCGTTTATCATGACATTGCTTGCGATTGTTGGTTGATCTGTTGGCTCAGGGAACAGGCACATTACAAAAATGCAGCCAACTACCCAGATTGGAAGCGCCCTGCTATAGAGGAGGTAACCTTTGTTTCAATGTAATGTTTTATTCATATGAATA
Source organism: Craterostigma plantagineum (assembly GCA_027422505.1). Classification (NCBI taxonomy): domain Eukaryota; kingdom Viridiplantae; phylum Streptophyta; class Magnoliopsida; order Lamiales; family Linderniaceae; genus Craterostigma; species Craterostigma plantagineum. The sequence goes on from JAPQWV010000012.1 coordinate 21,000,573, forward strand.
ACTAGTGGGACTTGCAACTGTTTTTTAAATGATTTTTACGAAGGTTCTAGCAAAGTTAGCCACTCATTTCTCCAAAGTACACTCAAGGCACTGTATTGATGAAATGGAATTAGCCGAACATGTAGTTGGGTTAACTTGCAGCCTAGCCTCTTGCAAATTTAGGTAACCTATTAAAACCTGCTTGTTATACAAAATACCATCATTCATACATCTGCATCAGTTTCTTTAAGTTCTTTCGATAATAATTGATGCAGGAAAAGACTGACGCGATTATCGGTGAATGCTAATGGATCCATTATCCCTAAAGATTGTGTTGACAAGAATTTGATAAAGAAGAACATCTGGTAAGTAGTTACCTCTAGGAGCTCAGCTCCTCCTTACATCACTTGATAATGCCCCCTATTCTTCACTTTAGGTTTGAATTAGTCAGCCGTGTTCCTCTATAGGCTGAAGGCACTGGTAGCAATTCCGAAAGTTCAACCCCGATTTGCTATTGCGATATGGAAGAAATATCCCACGATGAAATCCCTTTTGAACATCTACATGGATCCCACCAAATCTGTGAGTATTGTGTTATAAAATAGAAATGCAATTCGATATCCATTTTTGCTGCTAATATGCCTTGTTTATTCAGCTATGGTCCTATGGACCAATGCTCACTTAACTGTCGTAACAGATGTTTCTCCCATCAGACAACTTACATATAAACTAACTTCTTCTTTTTTTAATGGAGGGCCATGATATTTCCCACTGTTGACTTGTGTTTCACATCTTGATCATTACAAAATGTTCTCAGGTTAATTGCCTAGCAGCATTTACTGTATCGATATAAAAACACTTTATGTTGAGGAAGTTTGAGAATATTTCATTCAATACTATTGGATATTTCTCAAAGAGATCATTCAACTACATTGCCTCTTCTCTCTGTTTACACATCATTATTTCTTCGAGTCTGTTCAGACAATTTTGCCAAACAGTGCTGCTATTATCAATCTTTCAGGTCCACGAGAAAGAATTTCTTCTCAAGGATCTGACAACGGAAGGCTTACTAGGTGATGACAGAAGACTCGGTGAAGTTTGTTCAAAGAGAATATACAGAATATTGATGGCTCAATCAGGAAGCATCAAAACAGATGATGTTGAAAACGGAGCTGATTTCTTCATCCATTCTTCTACATGACAATTCTTTTTTGTGTGGCTCATCATCTACTCACCCCATGAAAAATGAAGGTACGTACAAAGTTTGTAAATGCGAAAAGCGAGCCTAGGCGATTTTTGGATTGACTAGAGTAAGCGAGCCTAGGCGAAAAGCGAAGCGCCTAGGCGAACGATTTTTAAATAATATAAAATATAATTATATTTGTTAGTTTGAAGATGAAAATAATATTAAACCATCCTTACATAGGAATTAAAATAAGAACAATGTTCAAAATATGAAGAGAAAGCAATAACTCAATCTACAATACTTCCATGCCGGATCACTTGAAGTTGAACTCATTTTCTAATGTAGAACCCCAACTCCAAAATCAGAAATCAAAAACTAAGTATCAATAGAATTCATTTATAAATTAAAGAAATAGAAATGTCATAACATAAAATTGGGTATACCCACTCCTCTAAGAGGCAGCACTGGCGGCGGGCGGCGGCTGTAGGCGGCGGTCGGCGGCGGTCGGCGGCGGGCAGTGGCGCACAGGTATGAAGAAGTTTTGGTTGGTGCTATGAGGGTGGAAATTGGAAACGTTTCCTTCGATTAGGGATTAGGGTTGGGCTTTTCCCTTTTTTATTTGGGCTTAGTATATATTAAATAAAGGTTTTATTTAAAAAAAGTAAAAAAAAAAAAATTGAAAACGATTTCGCCTCAACGCCTGACCTAGTTCGCCTAGATTAAGCGATCGCCTAGGCTCGCCTGATTGATTTCGCCTCGCCTGAACCATGCCCAGGCGTTTTCGAGCTCGCCTAGAGGAGGCGATCGCCTAGGCTCGCCTAGGCGCTCGCTTTTCAAACACTGCTTCGGGCGTAAAGTTGAAGAGAGGAGGCAAAGGCGAACCATTGGGCAAGCAAGCGTTAGGGTCCCTAAGCTCGTCGAAGAAGGGATGCGCGCAAGCTTCCAACTATTATACGCATCGATTCAATACGTACGTAATAAAATAGAATTAATATTAGTGGACAGTTCTTATAAGTTAAATAAAAAAATGGGTTTAATACATTTTTTTTAATTTTTTAGAGATAATGTGGAAAAAAAATTCTGATTGGTCAATTGACAGACTAATTTACAGTTTTATACATTTCACGCTCTTTATAAAAGAGTATAGATATATATAGTTCGATGTATATTTAGAAAGTCGAAGATAAGAGAGCGACTTACGGCAGTGCAGCGCAGGCTTGGAGAATACTGAAGCAGCCTCGAAACCAAGTCGATCGCTTCGATGGGCATTCTCTTGTGGAAAACCTGTCGAAATTTCATTTTAAGTTTCGTATTCGTTCGCCGTTTTTTTCCCTTTTTTTCATTAAAGGGTAATTGGAAACCAAACTAACAATCCCGTAAAAGCAAGCTCGAACCTTGTGCCAAGGATGCGCTTTGATTTGAGGGAATTTGAACTCGATATAGTTAGGGTTCATGCATTTGATTTCTTCCCTAGTTGGCGTCCCCAAAACCTAGTTTTAGAGAAAAAAAAAAAGTCGAATTTAGGTCGAGCGGTTGAAATCCCGACGAAGGGAAAGAACGAAAAAAAGCGCACCTTAATTATTTCGACGAGCTGATCTACGCTGCTGTCGCCGGGAAACAGAGGCTGCATTTTTTTTTCGATTTCAGATTTTTTTTTTCATTTTCGAAGACGTACATTATGCATTGAGAGAAAGAAGAGTGAATTACCGAGCCGAGGAGAAGCTCGGCCATTACGCAGCCGACCGACCACATATCGATTGCAGTTGTATATTCGGTGGCTCCGAATATTAATTCTGGGGCGCGGTAATAACGAGAGCATATGTAAGAAATGTTCGGCTCGCCGGGCACCTTCAAGAAATCGATTATTCCATGTAAGAAAACCGTAAATATATGCGTATATATATATGTGTGTGCGTGTGTGTGTGTATAGGGATAAATGGAGCCCACTACCGTTGGTAACTTTGACTTACCAACTTCTTTGCGCTTCCGAAATCGCAAATTTTGACCTGATGCGTATGAGGATTGACCTTAAGGAAAGAAAGAACAATAATATTAAATCCCAAACCCCGAATAAAATGAAGTAGAAGAGAAACAAGAAAAGAAAAATATTGATGTTACAGAACGAACACAAACGATGATTAATGCTGTGTTTGGATCAAGGAAAGTTGCGAAGAAAAGGAAAATAAAGAGAGAACTAGTTTTTCTTTTCTTTTCCTCTTAGTCTTCCATAGTTTTAGCTTCATCCAAACATGAAATTTGGTTTTCCCTTAACATTTCGTTTTTCCTTTCCTCAACCCAAACTGAGTGTAAAGATGCAAGGAGACGAATAGTTGATTTCCGCAGACTAGATTATCATCTAAATATATATCTATATATATATATATATATACATACATACATACCAAAAGATTTTGAGGTTTGATGTCACGGTGACAGACGCCGATGACCCTATGTATGTAATTCAGTGCACGGCATATCTGCACGCATAGGAGAAAAATGAAACGAATTAAAGCACAGAACGAATCAAAATACATGAAATAGAATCCCAATAAATAATCGAATATATGATTACCTGGTAAGTGTAGAGCTGAACATAGAAAACTGGCATACAGTGGTTGACTTTACTGTAATGCCTCGAAGCTCGATAAACGGTTTCTGATACGTATTCAAGGACGAGATTAAGGTACACTTCGTTCTTTTCGGTGGTAGAATAGAAGTTATGCTTCAGCTGAACAACGTTGGGATGCTTAAGCAAATGCATTATCTGCAATTCTCGATTTTTGTATCTCTTGTCTTGGAGCACCTTCTTTATTGCAACTGATTCCCCCGTCTCAAGGCATTTTGCCTATAAATAAAGAAGTTGAAAAAAAAATATGCGTTTTAACTCGAGATTATAAAATTAATCCCTAAAGTAATTCGTTTCGATTATGATACCTGATAAACGACTCCGAATGAGCCAGTTCCAACGACACGTTCTGCCATGTAAGACAATGTCTGAGGAACGAAGAAAGAGTTCAGACACAAATATATCAAGGAAAGTGAAAGTTCTTGAAAAGAATGTCAGAAAAAAAATAGGCGAAGCGAAGATGAAGAAATAAGATTCAGATGTAAAAACCATCACCTGCTTTGGTTGTCCATCTCGGCCACCAACTGAAGTTACAATAATCTGACCAGTTTCAGTTCCATTGCCACTAACCACGGTTGGATCAGCGTCCTAAAAATATCGAACAAAAACTTCGGTTAAACTATTTAAAATCATAGGTCAAACATTATTCTCTCTCTCTACATATACATATCTCAATGGTAGAGACTAGGGGTCAATAAGTGAGCAGCAAACCTTTGAATTATCCTCGTGCGCATCACTTTTATCGTCTTTGATCTTCATTTCAAGTATTTCTTTAGGAAGTTCGAGTACATCTGATGTGCTAGCAACGATCTCCATGGGATCGCTCGAGCTGTGCGCTCTTTTTGCTTCTTCAGCAGCGACGATTTGATCTATTTCCTGCTCCAATTTCACCCTTTTGATGCTCGAATCCCCACCCTAGAACATATATTCAACCGTTATGTTCAGAAGAAAGAAACAAAGCAAAACTAGAATTGAAAGAGTGTAAAGTTCCACAAATCAGCTTCAACCATTTCTTACATCGCTTACATGAATGAATACCCGACTGGAGGGAGATTCGTACGAGAATTTCGAAACTAAACTCTACACTTTCCAGTTTTCTGCTAACGTAAAGAACGAATATGTTCGAGAGGAAAGCTTCATCTCCCTCACAATACCCACCCGAAAAAAAAGATCATAACAAAGCTGAAGCAGGGAAAATCACAAAACCCACAAAACCTCAGGCAACATTTTTCAATTTCAAACGAGATCTTATATTTCTCTTTTTCCATATTTTCTCACGGTTTGCGATTGATTTATGACATCCAAAATACATAGATATTACTTTACATATACATAAAAGGAAAATCAGAAGATGCTAATCTTCGATGACCACATCAAGCCTAAACGTTTGATCATAACAAAGTTCAGGCAAAAAAAAAACAGACGAAAAAAGTTATGAGGGACCAAAATTAAACAAGGAGAGAAAATTACAGGATCTGAAACAGAAGAGCGCCCAGAAGCAATGCTCTTCAGCCTTCGCATCATATTCATTTCTCTTGTATATATTCAACACAAGTCGAGGACCAAAAATCACAAATCCCCTGAAAATCTTTTATCTTCTCCTTACAACTCCAACTTCGATCAAGAAAATACAAAAACCCTTCACACTTCCATCATGAAATAGACGAAACTGAGCCAGGAAAAAAACAACAGAGCCTCGTCAACAAAAACTGAAATCCCTCTCCTCTCCTCTCCTCTCCTCTCTCTCTCTCTCTCCTCTCTCTCTCTCTCTCTCTCTCTCTCTTTCCGTGGGTTTGAAAAACAGGAGCCAAGAAGAGAGAGAAATTAAAAGATTTAAAACAAAACAAAGAAAAAAGATTAAATTTTTCTTGGATAAAGACCGAAGAATTCAGCTGGGATGGGCTTTTTTTTTCACCCAGTCAAAGTTTTGAGGCGTTAATCATTATTTCGTTCCGACCATGTTCTCTCCTTTTTTCTTCTTTAAATTGCTACGACTTTTGTTGCTGACCGTCGATCTGTGATATGTACAATCGGACGGCGGACAGCTGAGGAAACGTAATTAATTGGACAGCGAAATATTCGGGGGTGCCTCTTTGTCCTTTTCTAGGTTGGTGTTATTGCAATTACTTTTCTTTTCCTTTTATCTTTTATTGCAAGAATTCTGAAATCTTCAATACTCTTAATCTAGACTCTTAACTTAAGAGCTTGGATCTAAAACTGTCCATTGCATATTTTTATCACTTAACCCTTAATATTACACTCCCTTCCTCCCTAACCGTTATTGACATTTGGGGTATGGCTCGATTTTTAAGAATTGAATATTTTAGTAATATAATACAATTAAAAGGTGAAAAAGTGTATATTTTAACACGTCTTTTAAGAGTATTTAATATTATTTTATTGATGTTTGTTTATTTTTTGCTATAAAAGAAATGTACAAAAGGGTACGAGACGCCCGATATAGTAAAATGTATAAAATAATTTGGGACGAGGGGAGTAGTTTATTACAATTTTATTCATATTTTAAATTTTACTTTTTAAATAACTTAATTAATAATGTATAATATTCCCAAATATTATAGTTTATTAAAATTTTATTTTTAAAAAACTTAATTAATATTTGAAATATAAAATATATTTGAACATAGGTTTGTGCTGAACACACTAATTTAAATAAAAAATAGACAAGAGTAAGGTTGTAAACAATCCAAATTAGGTTCTTTCTTTTAAGTTAGGGATCGAAAAATTTATACTTTTGAGTTCAATAATTACGAGCTCGAGCCAAACTTCAGTCAAGCCATTAAAATCTTCAATGCCTCATAATTTTAACAATACAAAGAGAGCAAATGAACGAATTCGGCTCCTTTTCGAAGCTTGAGACTCAAAAATTACAACTGGGCTCAAGCTCGAGATCAATAATTACGAGCTCAAGCCTAGCTTCAGGTCAGCCAAGCCAGATCGACTAATGTTTCACCAACTCTAGACGACAAACTATGCAAATTTTTTGAATTTCTTCAATCAAAAGTAGTACTACAAAATATGCATACATAGGTTGAATCGAAAGCAGATAAACATATTTTTCATTTTCCTCATCACAATCTTACTTACTTGCAAGGTTTTTCCAAGATCATACATATTAGTGCTTTCGAGACGCCTTGGTATTATAGTCGTGCTTGATAAGGCTGGCCCTCAAAAGCATAGCTTTCAGTTCTTTATTGAGTTCGCTCCCCGTCTGAAGAACGTGCTGGAATGTTCCGTTCCTCATATCGGCGTGTCGGGCATAGAGAATCTTGTTATGTGAATCTATACGGGCCTGAAAACAAAAGTGTCGTAAGAAAGTCTTGAATTTGCATCGTCAACTTACAGACTAAGGTCTGAGAAATAGGGCGAAAAACCTGTATTTGGTCGTTTGTGATGAGGGCTTCGAGCTCTTTTTCAAGGCCAGTGACGCTAGTTTTGAAGGCATATGCCATTCTGTTTAGGTCGACGGAGACGTAAGGGTGAGTGTATTGTATCAGAGCTTTGTTGCGTATTTGCTCGTACAGAGACTCCACGTGGTCGTGCAGATGGATGTCCAGCAACAGATTAGCCTTCAGATTACCCAGGTATTCGAGACACGAGGCATAGCGGCTGAGAAAAAGGGAACAGTTTTTAAGGAATTGTTTTTCGGGTTTAAGTTCATATTCTGGATAAGATTCGATCCGACACGTATTCAATGAATCCAACGAAGTTTTTTATGTGGTTAGAATATGAGTTACCTGGTATAGAAATCATTGATGAGCTCCCTTACTTCAGGTACTAATTCCAAGAAATTTCTGAAGTTGATGTTGTCAATCACTTTGCTCTGGCCCAAAAGAAAAACAAACAATTTAACAAGTTATGTGAAGCTCAATCTAACAAGTTTTAATACAAACAAGACCAAGCTTACCTTCAGTTCTGCACGATCAAAGCTCGCCAGTGCACATAGACCACCGTATGTTGCCACATCTTGCTGTGCAATAACTTCGCTATAGCTGCTCCCCAATTCTTGTCCAGTTTCCAGGAACTGTATGAAAACCATCAAACTATAAGTCCATGAAACAGAAAGCAAATGTATGGCATAATCTAAAACAACATCTTCAAAGTTTTTGCTGTAACATCATTGTAGTGCAGTAACTTCACATGATCAGACTATTAGATCTACTTTCCCTTCTTAGATTGATGTTCAAGTTCATGTAGTCAATATTCAATATTATATGCAAACCTTTCGAGCAGCAAGCTTATACTTCTTGCCCTCGAGATGAGCCAATCCAGCCGCACAACGTAGTTTCGCAATCGTGGCTGGGTCTAAAGCTTCTTGACTTTGCTCGGCCTTGCCAACGTAACTAGCAACATGAGTGAACTGACCCATCTCAATGCTAACCAAAATGGCATTCAGACACATGTGTATGATATGCTTAGAAGTAGTGCAATAGTCGCGCGTGCGAACATAGTTCTTGAACGCCTCGCCAAGCTGACCATGCGCATAGTAAAAATCGCCAAAATCATTATAGCCCATCCTGATGCTTTCTTTTATCAGATTTGTCTGCAGAGGAAGTAAGAAAAAAAGAGTTGTCAATGGATGGGTGAATATTTATCAAAAACCATAAGTTGACTTATTTGTACAGACTAGTCCCCAAGCATACTTTCCTCTAAAATATTATACAACGTATCAAAGTTTACCCAACTGAATTCGGATTAGCAATGACAGAATATAGAATGGAAAATATTAACCGTAGCACTGCGACCAAATACCATCAGTAAGCACATACAATAAAAGGCAAGCAAATTAAAGCACCAAAAGATACACTGAATCACTTTAAAAATTTACCCTATACGCATTGAGCTCATTCTCCAACTTCTCCTTCCTCAGCTCAGCGCGCCTCTCCACCGCGTCGGCCCAATGATTATCCATGCCGTAACTAGGTCCCAATTTGCCGTCAATCTTGGCTACAATCTCCCTAAACAGCTGAGTGTCCTCGCCCTTCTTGGCGTCGTCGTAGGCACTCCTCAGCGCCTCGAGGCGCATCGACTCATTGTCGCATCGATCCGCGATGAAAAGCAGGCGAGTGATTTTCGTCCGGCCGGTGTACAAAGCCGCGTAGGCCTCGACGTCAAGCTGCTCGCCGCTGATGATCGGACGGTAGTTGCTCGTCTCGACGGAGCCATTCGAATCGACTACGGCTCCGATTTCGTCTTCCGTGTCCATTGATTGGCTGAAGAAAACGGTGGTTTTAGGATTTGGGATTTTGCTGCGAGGGATTTGGGGGGTTTTTGTACGTTTATGTGGAGGAAAATTGTGGGCGTATTAGTTTTGGGAGTTTGGTTTATTTACTGTGTGGGCTTTTAACTTTAGTGGGCGTTGATAAGTGTAAAATTGGGCCGAATTCATTTAATTTTCTATTTACTAAACATCACAATTCACATCCACCAATATAGAGAAAAAGTTATCGAAAACTATTTTCTAATTTTCAGGTTAAACTAATATTTATATTATCTGAGCTTATGGGGGACACCAAACGGGCACTAGTAATGTTTCATGTTTTTTTTTCCGATTTAATTTTAGTTTATTTATTTTCTGATTTAAACTATAAAAAAACTTTTAATAAATATTTTTTTCTATGTTATTAAGGCTCAGGACCTCAAAGAAACGGGCGTGCTATGTCAATTTTAATTGAATAGGATAATTATCATTACTAGCATTTTTTGCACACTTAATGCGTGTGCATAAGATAGAAAATTTTAACGTGCTAATGAGATGTGTAGTTGAGTAGTGGGTTTCTTTAATAATATTTTTTTCATTAATTTATTAAAGATAAATCTACACACCAAATTTAGCTCACGTGGGTTTCACTATGTTTATTTTTAGTATTTATTAAGTATACACTGTCAGGAACCGAAACTTCATATCATGAATTCGTGCATTTACACGAATTCAAATAGTTGCATAATTAATTTCATGGTATATGCATAGGAGATAATACTATTTGGAGGTACAATAAGTTAGGATTTTCCAATAAGCATGATTTGTGATTTGGATGTTGCGAAAATTAGAAGTTAAGTTGGGAAGATTTTCGAAAGGCATTTAAAGATAGGTTTTCGAAAGTTAGTAAGTGAAATTCAAAACTTAGGGTGAGTTCAAAATACCCTATGGAGAATTTCGAAAGCTATATGTGTATTTTAGAATTGGTTTCGAAATTGAGAAATTCGAAAGTGAGGGTTTCGGATAAGTCTAGTTTCGAAAAGCTAACAGAAATTCGAAAGTTATGCAAGGGAGATTTCGAAAATTGTATGATTGGCTAATACATGACTTAGTAAGTTTCCTTATCATGACATTCTCTAACGAAGGGTAATTCGAAATACGATGGGAGTTTGAAACATAGTTTTTCGAAAGGTCTTGGAGAATTTCGAAACTCTGATAAAGACTTTCGAAAATGTATAATGGGGAGTTAACACACTAAATAACCTTAAAGTAATGATTAATACATGGTTTAAAATGAAATTAGGTAAGTATCCTTATCATTAGTAATTTTTGAAGAGGAGGAAATCGAAATAGGATGGAATTCAAAACTTACGAGAATTTCGAAAGGGCCAAGTGAAGAATTTCGGAAGAAGGTTTCGAAATTCTTAATGACATGTTTCGAAAAACCCTAATTAAGGGTTAACATTAAGGAGTTATTAGAATAAACTTGAATTAAGAGGAGTATTTGGTAAATGTCACTATCGTTTGGAAAATAAGACACAATTAAGCATGGATAGGAACGAAACTTTTGAAACTAAGTCAAGCTAGAAAATAACCTTTAAACTAAAATAATAGCAATGATTCAGCCTAGGATAAGTACGTGATAATATATCCATACCAAAATCATACGAACCTCGAGAAGTGTTAGAAAGAAGCTCGAGAGAAGAGGGAGAAGAGCGAGAAGAAGGATCAAACCAAGCTTTGGAGTGGTAAGAATTCCTAACATGATCTTCACGTGTTGTGCATGACGTAGCGTATTATGCTGTTTAGCGAGCACGGAAACTGACATACGATCATGTTCTATTTAAGTTTCCATGAGCTTGAGAATACCTAAAGGTCTTGGTTGAGGTTTATGGTGTGTTTGAGAAAATAACATCTTGAGTTTCAGACGTTTTTACATGATTTTGATATGATTTTCGAAAGCTATGATTTTATAGCATTGGATTCTCGAAAGGTTGATTTCGAAGAAGTTTTTTTTTATATAGGTCTGATTTTTCGAAGACGTTTTGAACAAGAAGTTCGACACTGTTCGAAACAAGTTTGACCATCAAAGTTCAAAATCAGTTTCGAACAACTCTAATTAAGGGTTAAGAAATTATTAAGAAAGGATTAACAAATGATATTGATATTAGGTAAAGGTCATAATCATTGGTAATTATTACATGTTAATTGGAATGAGAAATTCGAACATGAAGTTCGAAGCCAATTTCGAATTTGAAGTTCCAAATTCATTTCGAACTATTTTGAACAAGTTGTGACTAATTTCGATTAAGTTCTGAATCGAACTTGAAAACAATTTCGAAGGAAAAAATGAGACTTTCGAAACCTAAGATCAAAGGAGACTTTCGAAACAATACTGCGTGAGAATTTCGAAACTATGCAAGTTTTCGAAACCATATCAATATCATGTCATTTTCGAAAGCTATCTACGTTACGTAACTTTGGTTCCGAAATTATATTTTAAACTATACAGATTATCGAATTATAAGATGGGATTTTCAAACTATGCTAATGTTCGAAACATATATTCGAACCCTAAAATGAATTTCGAAGCTATTATTTTGTAAGTCGAAATCTCAAAACAAAGTTATTTGGTATTCTTACAGTCAAATGCATATACTGATATTCGTAACTATCTGATAAAGCATACATATCACGCACGCATCTCATTTTAGGGTTTTATATATACGAAAATAAAATACCTTTATAGGTCAGGAATCTGAAAAAGGCAAAGACAAAGTCGAGTGACGAGCGGGGTTTTAAACCATACTGTGACTATGATATGCAATATTTGTTCTGTCTCTATATGCTTATGTGAACTGATTCGTCGAAGGATTCTTGATCGACGTTTTATATGAAATTTACGTGATCTATGTGGGTACGATGTGCTGCCATATGATATGTGCGACTGGTTAGGGTATTGAATATATATCATACAAGGTTAAAGGTTCTTTCTATGTGCTTTATGTGAATAGAATGATCGATGACTCCATGATTTACATAGAAAGAACCTTTAAACTTGTATGATATATATTCAATACCCTAACCAGTCGCACATATCACATGGCAGCACATCGTATCCACATAGATCACGTAAATTTCATATAACACGGCGATCAAGAAACCTTCGACCAATCAGTTCACATAAAGCGTATAGAGACAGAACACATGTTGCATATCATACTCACAGTACGGTTTGAAACCCCGTTCGTCACTCGACTTTGTCTTTGCCTTTTTCAGATTCCTAACCTATAAAGGTATTTTATTTTCGTAAATATAAAACCTTAAAATGAGGTGCGTGCCTGATATGTATGCTTTATCAGATAGTTACGAATATCATTATATGCATTTGGACTGTAAGAATACCAAATAACTTTGTTTCGAGATTGACGACTTACAAAACAATAGCTTCGAAATTCATTAGGGTTCGAATATATGTTTCGAAAATTAGCAGAGTTCGAAAATCCCATCTTATGCTTGGAAAATCTGTATAGGTTAAAATATAATTCCGGAACCAAATTTTGTAACGTAGATAGCTTTCGAAAATGACATGATATTGATATTGTTTCGAAAACTTGCATAGTTTCGAAATTCTCACACATTATTGTTTTGAAAATCTTCTTTGATCTTAGGTTTCGAAAGTCTCATATTTTTCCTACGTAGTTGTTTTCAACTTTGATTCATAACTTAATCGAAATTAGTCTCAACTTGTTCAAAATAGTTCGAAATGAATTTTGAACTTCAAATTCGAAATGGTTTCGAACTTCATATTCGAATTTCTCATTCCAATTTAACATGTAATAATTACCAATGATTATGACCTTTACCTAATATCAATATCATATGTTATTTCTTAATAATTTCTTAACCCTTAATTATAGTTTTTCGAAACTGATTTTGAACTTTGATGGTCGAAACTTGATTCGAACTTTGAGTTTCGAACTTCTTGTTCAAAGTCTTCGAAAACTCAGACCTATATATAAAAAAAACTTCTTCGAAATCAACCTTTCGAGAATCCAATCCTATAAAATCATAGCTTTCGAAAATCATATCAAAATTATGTAAAAACGTTTGAAACTCCTAATCAAGATAGTTCTTTTCTCAAACACACCATAAACCTCAACCAAGTGTTGAATTTTCAACCTACACATACACATGCGAGAGGTAGAGGAGATCATTTTGATTTTTTCTTCAAATGATGTAAGCAATGAGGGCATATGGTTTGGCATCTTCCTATGGCATTAGGCTATAAAAGGGGATGAAACCTTCACTTGTAAATCACCCCAAAAACGTGAGTGAGAGAGAGGATAGGTGAGAGAAATAAAAAAAAATCTTGTCCGGGTGGAAAAGGGTGAGAGCGGGTGTAATTTTACTGCGGTAGTTGGGAATATGTACAAATATATTACCCGGGTGGGTAAGGGTCTCGAGTTTTGGTTTAAACACGAGTGTTAGTTTGTACGCTATAATATTCTCAATATAGTAAAGCTGGTGCTCTCCGTGGAGGTAGGCGGTATTGGCCAAACCACGTAAAAATCTCGTGTTCTCTATCATCGTCATTTCGGTACTATATTGTCCAAATAAAATAGTCGCGGTTTAAAATAAACCTTCCGCTGGGCCCGAAAAATTACCGCTCAACCCCAACAAGTGGTATCAGAGCCAAGCCTAATTGATATTCTGATTATGCTGTGGTTGCAGCTTTGTCTGATCTTCAACATCAGAAAATATATCAAGAAGGTTTTTCGTTACGGGGGAGCCAGTGTCGGGCGAAGCTGTTGAATCTCTGCAACGATAATGGCGACGGAAAACAGTTTCAAAGTGCGACAATTTGATGGTACGGGGAGTTTCACTCTGTGGCAGAGACGAGTGAAGGATATCCTTGTTCACCAAGGTCTGGCTAAAGCTTTGAAAGGGGACACAGCAAAGCCGGAGAAAATGACGAAAGAAGACTGGGAGGATTTGGGGTCAAGATGTGTGAGCACAATCCGTCTGTACATTGCGGATAACATTATTAATAATGTTTTTAATGAGGATTCTGCACCAGACTTGTGGGCGAAGTTGGAGGAGCTGCATCTCGGGAAAAACTTAACCACAAAGTTAGATCTGAAGCGGGAGTTGTACCGGCTGAAGATGGAGGAAGGTGGGAATCTCATGGATCATATTAGCGTGTTCAACGGACTTGTGGATTAACTTATAAAAGTTGATGTAAAGTTGGAGGAAGAAGATAAAGCCCTTTTACTTCTTACCTCGCTTCCTGATTCTTATGATAATTTGGTCACAACCATCTTGTACGGAAAGACGACGGTGAAGATGGTGGATGTGTAGTCAACTCTTTTAGCGCATGAAAAGAGGAGACGATCAAATTATGGGGATAATCAAACTTCGACGTTGGCTATACACGGGGAGAATCGTAGAGGAAGGTTTCACGCCAGGGAATTTGGAGGTAGCAGCAGGTCCAAATCAAAGGATGACGGGAAGGGGATCGTGTGCTACAAGTGTAGTGAGCCGGGACACATCAAGAGGAATTGTCCGACTTGGAGGAAGGACAAGAACGGCGAGAAAAATTCCACAACCATGATAGCACAGATTACAGATGATGTTGTAGACGTTCTCACGGTCAACAATGATGACGCTCGTTCTCAGGATGAATGGATATTTGATTCGGGGTCGAAGTACCATATTTGCTCCGAAAGAAAATATTTTGATAAGTTCCAGAAGATACGAAGAGGTTCGGTTTCCATGGCTGATGGATACCGTCATGCGGTTCGTGGTGTTGGAACTGTGAAGATCAAAATGACGGACGGAGCGCTGCGAGCTTTGGGTGGTGTGATCTTTTTCCCAAAGTTACGGAAGAATTTGATATCCTTGAGCCAGTTAGATTCCAAGGGCTATGGGAGTCTCATAGCAGGGGGAGTCTGTAAAATCACACGTGGCGAAAAAGTCCTACTGAAGGGAGAAGAGCGTGGAGGTTTGTATCGTCTAGACGGGAGTGTGGTACAAAACACTCTGACTTCGATGGGTTCAAGAAACTCGCGCGCGCGTGGTGGAAAGACGGATGATCGTGAGAAGGGAAATCCTCCTGGAGAAGGGGTTACATCGAAGTCCCTCTTCAGAATCGACGAGTAGAGTTGGTTCGACAGCTGCACATGGAATTGGCCGCGGGTGAATCAAGTGGGTAGGACTGCAATTCTTGATTCGAACATGTGTAGCTGGTACAAGGAAGGCCAATGGGCGTTCGTGGTATTTACGAACGGGTTACTCTCAGACGGACTCGCTGGGATGAGTGCTTTGTTTGGTGAAGAAGACGCCGATGTTGAAAAGGGGGAGTATTGTTGAATTTTCAACCTACACATACACATGCGAGAGGTAGAGGAGATCATTTTGATTTTTCTTCAAATGATGTAAGCAATGAGGGCATATGGTTTGGCATCTTCCTATGGCATTAGGCTATAAAAGGAGATGAAACCTTCACTTGTAAATCACCCCAAAACGTGAGTGAGAGAGAGGATAGGTGAGAGAAATAAAAAAAAAAAATCTTGTCCGGGTGGAAAGGGTGAGGCGGGTGTAATTTTACTGGGGTAGTTAGGAATATGTACAAATATATTACCCGGGTGGGTAAGGGGTCTCGAGTTTTGGTTTAAACACGAGTGTTAGTTTGTACGCTATAAAATTCTCAATATCGTAAAGCTGGTGCTCTCCGTGGAGGTAGGCGGTATTGGCCGAACCACGTAAAAATCTCGTGTTCTCTATCGTCGTCATTTCGGTACTATATTCTCCAAATAAAATAGTCGCGGTTCAAAATAAACCTTCCGCTGGGCCCGAAAAATTACCGCTCAACCGCAACACCAAGACCTTTAGGCATTCTCAAGCTCTCAAAAATCGATACTTAAATAGAACATGATCGTATGTCAGTTTCCGTGCTCGCTAAACACCATAATATGCTAAGTCATGCACAAAACGTGAAGATCATGTTAGGAATTCTTACCACTCCAAAGCTTGGTTCGATCCTTCTTCTCGCTCTTCTCTTTAGCTTCTTTCTAACACTTCTCGAAGTTCGTATGATTTTGGTATGGAGGTATTATCACGTACTTATCCTAGACTCAATCATTGCTAATATTCTAGTTTAAAGGTTATTTTCTAGCTTGACTTAGTTTCAAAAGTTTCGTTCCTATGCTTTAATTGTGTACTATTTTCCAAACGATAGTGACATTTACTAAATACTCCTCTTAATTCAAGCATTGGCCCTTATCTAATAACTCCTTAATGTTAACCCTTAATTAGGGTTTTCGAAACATGTCATTAAGAATTTCGAAACCTTCTTTTGAAATTCTTCACTTGGCCCTTCCGAAAATCTCCTAGGTTTCGTATTCCATCCTATTTAGATATCCTCCTCTTCGAAAATTACTAATGATAAGGATACTTACTTGGTTTCATATTAAATTATGTATTAATCATTACTTTAAGGGTTTTTAGTGTGTTAATTCCTCATTATACATTTTCGAAAGGCCTCTTAGAGAATTTCGAAACAAGACCTTTCGAAAAACTATGTTTCGAACTTCCATTGTTTTTCAAATTACCCTTCGCTCGAGAATGTCATGATAGGGACACTTACTAAGTCATGTATTAGCCAATCATACAATTTTCGAAATCTCCCTTGCATAACTTTCGAATTTCTCTTAGCATTTCGAAATTAGACTTATTCGAAACCCTCACTTTCGTTTCGAAATTCTAAAATACACATATAGCTTTCGAACTTCTCCATAAGATATTTCGAACTCACCCTAAGTTTCGAATTTCACTTATGCTACGTTTGGATTGGGAGATTTCGATTTGAAATCCGAATTTCATTCAAATAACCCGTTTGGCAACCGCTCGGATTTGGATTTCGATTTCATCCAAATCCGAGGAGAATCCGAGCGCTTGTATTTTGATGGATTTGAAATTCGATCGGAAACGGTCCGTTTTCGAAATACCAAATCTTGCCGTGATTATTTTCTTAAATTATTATTCTTATTATTATTATTATTGATAAACAATGAGTCGAGCCGACCCGCGAGCTCGACGAACGACGAGTCGAGTCGGCCGACGAGCTCGACGACATGAGTCAAGTCAACTCGCGAGCTCGACGAGCCCGCTCGAGCTCGACGAGCGATGAGTCGAGCCGGCTTGCGAACTCGACGACCGATGAGTCAAGTCGGCTCGCGAACTCGATGAGCCTGCTCGAGCTCGATGACCGATGGCTCAAGCCGGCTCGAGAGCTCGAGGACATTTTGAAATTCGGATTTTCGAAATCCTAACGTTTGCCAAACGGTGGATTTGGATTTAAAATTTGGATTTCAGAATTCATATTTCAAATCACGGATTTCAATTCAAATACATCAATCCAAACGCAACCTTACTAACTTTCGAAAACCTCTCTTTAAATGCCTTTCGAAGATCTTCCCAACTTAAATTTTCGTAACATTCAATTCACAAATCATGCTTATCCGAAAATCCTAACTTATTGTACCTTAGTCCAAATAGTATTATCTCATATGCATATACCATGAAATTAATTTATGCAAATATTTGAATCCGTGTAAATGCATGAAATCAGATAGGAAGTTTCGGTTCCTGACATACACAAAATACAGAAAACATTGTGATGCACACCAATTCAAATAGAATAGCGCCCCGTTTGGATTCCGGATTGCGATTTGAAATCCGAATTTCCACCAAATCTTCCGTTTGGCAATCGCTCCGATTTGGATTTCGATTTCGCCCAAATCCAAGGGGAAATCCAACCTCTTATATTTCGTCGGATTTGAAATTCCGTATCAAATGGTCCGTTGTCGAAATCCAAAACTGAGCACGTAACTAGTTTTTCGTAATTGATAATAATAATAGTAGTATAATAGTAATATTAGATAATAATAATAATGAAAAAATATAATAATAATAATAATATAATAATAATAATATAATAATAATAATAATAATAATAATAATAATTAGGGGGTGGACGAGTCGAGCCGATTCGCAAGCTCGATGAATTGTCGAGGTCGAGCTCGTCACGGGTTCGCGAATGAGCGACTCGAGCTCGAGGTCCCTCGTGGGCATCGAAAGCTCGCAAGCCCGGCTCACGGGCTTGTTTTTTATATAATGATTTTTATTTTATTTTACTTTGTACCTTTTTAAATTATTTTAGAAAAGCTAGAAAAATCGAGCTCGACTCGAGCTCTGTTTTGAAATCCAAATTTCGAAATCCTAATGTTTGCCAAACGGTTAATTTGGATTTGAAGTACGATTTGGAAATTCACAATTTAAAATCAAGCGATTTCCTTCAAATACGTCAATCCAAACACACTCTAGGACGGTTTGTAGAAGACCCCAACGTTTTATACAGTAGTGTAGATAACCTTTTTTTTTATTATTATTATCTATATTTAGTTAAATTAATATTCTTTCCTCTCCACTACGATAATTAATATATATATATATATATATATATGCTATGGTGCCCACCTACCGTGAGCAACCACCGTGAGCATCATAAGCAAATCTCTCAATTTTTTGCGTTTTTTCGATTTCCAACGCCGGCAACACCTCAGCAGACCCTCTCATATCCATTGCTAACCTAAATCGCCTTCTAAAACACGTTAGTTTTTAAGAAAATTCATAATTTATTATTCACATGTGGACGACGTACCGAGATGATGATTTTCTTAAAAGTTAATGTGTTTTAGAAGGCAATTTAGGTTAGCAATGGATATGAGAGGGTCTACTGAGGTGTTGACGGCGTTGGAAATCGAAAAACGTAAAAAATTGAGAGATTTGCTTATATATATATATATATATATTTGCTATGGTGCTCACCCACCGTGAGCAACCACTGTAAGCACCATAAGCAAATCTCTCATTTTCTTGCGTTTTTTCGATTCTCAACGCCGCCAACACCTACGTAGACAATCTCATATCCATTGCTAACCTAAATCACCCTCTCCAACACGTTAATTTTTAAGAAAATCCATTATTTATTCTTCACACGTGGACGACATACCGATGTGATGATTTCTTAAAAATTAACGTGTTGGAGAGGGTGATTTAGGTTAGCAATGGATATGAGATTGTCTACGTAGGTGTTGGCGGCGTTGAGAATCGAAAAAACGCAAGAAAATGAGAGATTTGCTTATGGTGCTCACGGTGGTTGCTCACGGTAGGTGGGCACCATAGCAAATCTCTATTATATATATATATATATATATATATATATATATATATATATATATATAACTACAAAGGTGAGTAAACAACATTTTCCATCACAATTATATTAATCGCACACACATAGAGTGTGCAAAAGTTGTTTATAATGTACAAGGCTTAATTAATTATTATAAATTAAAGAAATATAAAAGGAACATTAAAACAATCACAATAACAAGTTAATTCCACAATAACTACTCATTATCAAACATAAAATTTAATAATTTTATTCACATTTGATAATTACATATAGTTATTACAGTGCATAGCATGGGTAAAAAACCAGTACATATATTTTAAGTTAGCTCCTCCAAATGTTTAAGTTAGTTCCTTTCTTTTCTTTTTGGGCAGGTAGGTAGTAAAAGATCAAGAAAGAGAGCGGGGATTCATGAGCTTATCATGGCTCATAAAACCCGAGTAGAGCTGAACACTCCCAAAACCCACATCCTCTCCACCCTATTCCTCCCCGGCAGCGGCCACCACCGCCTTCAACCGCCGCAAATCACCACCACCCACCACCGCCAACTCTCCACCATCACCGCCCTAATCATCCCCGGCCAATCCTCAGGCCAGAATCAGAAATCATCATCTCTAATCCTCCCCGGCCAATCCTCAGGCCAGAATCAGAAATCACCATCTCTAATCCTCCCCGGCCAATACTCGAGACAAAAATCAGAAATCGCGTCCAAGCAACAACATCAACAGCTCTACCAACCATTCCGACCGTCGCCGTTGTCGCCGCTCCCTCAGAAGTTTCGGATTCGACTCGTCGTGGCGACGCAAGTGAGGGAGGCGACCGACGAAGAAACTTCGGGTTACTGCGTCGTTTATTCGGGTTTCGAATCGATTGGTGGTCTCTAGAGGATGATTTTCCAGAAAATTTCGCAAGAAATCGCAGATCTTAGGGAGAGACGTGATTTCACGTAGCACTGTTCTAGTGGCGTGGAATTGTTGAAGTTCAGTTCAGGTATCAAGTTCCACTCTAACAGGCTAAGTTAGCCCGAAACCCATTGGGTTTTTAGGCCCACGGGCCTTGTGGGTCGGGCCAATAGGCCCAATATGGTTTTGAGCTACCCAAATATAGGCCCAAATCAAACTTATTTCGGGCGGAGTGCGTTGGCCCATGGGCTCATGCCCAAACTTTCACCTCTAAACCCGAGGGTAGTCGGGTGTAAACAAGCCGATCTCGACTCATTTTCTAAGCACTAAGTCGAAATTTTTAAACTAGGGTCGAGCTCAAGCTCGAAAATGAGAAGACACTTACTCATGCCAAGATTGATAAAAAAATTTCCAACTCTAATTAGCAAGCATTTTTCACTAATTTAGCAAACAAAATCCTCTTCTTCCCTTTTCCTAGACTGAGCCGCTTCGAGCTTGTTCTGATTCCCGATGGCGTCCGAAATAGCCTTCGGTAGCCAAAACCCGGGACGTTCGAGGAATTTCGCGCGGTCGAGGACCAAAGGTTCTCTTACGGTGACCGAGGTTCCAGCGTACGTCCAAAGGCTTAGAGTCGCTTCCCCTTTTAGACCTAAAGAAAACCAACCTAATCCCGCTATGGATATATCGACGCTATTCACGTCCCAGCTCGTCCCAGACGCTTTGATCTCCGTCTTTTCCCACTCGCCAAGGTCCGAGTCGACTCTGCACGGAGGCTGCAAACAAGTAAACATAAGAATGTTTACGAAGAACTTAAATTTCTTGGTCCTATTACTTTCACGAAATTGGCTTTTCGTCGTCCAACTTGTCCCTGTCCAGAACTAGTACAGTATGTTACTAAAATGGTAGTCTTACATCGTCGCGAAATCCTCTTTTCGTCCTCCAACCGTCCATGTCCAGAACTAGTCTATTACGTTCATCATACATGGTTATTTTGAAAAAAAAAAAATCCGACTAGCAAATGCAAATTTGATCAACATTCTTGCTGAAACAATCATATTTTCCTTACAGGACGAAACGATCAATAAATGGCCGTGAAAAAATTATAGCAAATGACTATCTATACTTATATTAAGCCTCACGGCTTGCTATAAGCTGCCATAAAATTGGTCTGTCAATTTTATTAAAAAATATAATAAAAAAACCACCACTACCTTCAATTGATTACAATTTTACCCTTCTATTTCTAGTTAAGATTAACATGATGTATTTATATATTACAGCACATGCATTTGAGCGCGCAAAACATACTGGTGTATGATAAATGGCTTCAGCATGTTGGACTGGACTAGTTCCGGACACGGACAAGTTAGAGGACAAAAAAACGAAATTTCGCAAAATATTTAGAGCTACTTTCAGACAAGACAGAAAGTTAGACGACGAAAAGCGAATTTCACCGAGAACGTAAAAATACATGCATACATACATACCTGCAACCTGATCCCGGAATGCTTGCTCCTAATCTCCTCGGCGTTCTCCGCCTTCCCCATATGAAGCGAAACGCTCGGCGACGCCCAAACGGTGACGTAAACCGTCTCGACCGAAGCCTCCTCGAGATCCAACCTCACCAAACCGCCCACGTGCACCGTCCGCCCGACCCCAATCCTAAACGTCCGAGGCTTAAGCTCCTTCCTAATCTCAACCATCTTCCTCTCCTCCTCGCTCAGCCTCACCGTCAACAGATACGGATGCAAAAGCCCCGGCGTGTCGTACATCTTCGCCCGCCCGGGCAAAATCCCACCCACCCTGACTATCCCGAGCGTCGTCCCGGGCAGGGCCGCCTCGGTCAGCCTCGTCCCCGTCCCCATCCCGACTTTCTTCGTGAACGCATTGATCAGAGTCGACTTCCCCGCGTTCTGAGCCCCCACGACCCACACGTTCCCCCTGGGCCCCGCCGACTCCCTGACGAACTCCAGCAAGTTCCTAACCCCTAAATCTTTCTTCGCGCTGACTAGGTAAACCCGGGCGAGGCTCGTCGCCCTGTGGGCCCGCGCCCGGTGCCTGACCCACCGGTCGAGCCTCGCGGGCGAGACTTGGGACGGGAGTAGGTCGACTTTCGTGGCGACGAGGACGAGTTTCGGCGCGTTTTTCTTGTCCCCATCGAGCGCTTCGAAGAGGGATTTCGCCGCGCGCTTCGGGAAAGAGCCGTCGAAGTCGGAGGCGTCGACCACCACGACGACCACCGTGGCGTCGGATTTTCCGGCGGGTTTTATCAGCCTGTTTGTTACGAGCCTATCGAAGTCGAAGTCGGGTATTAGGTTTTCCGCGGGTCGGTTTTTGACCCGCCCGTAGTTTCTCAGCGAGTGGCACCTTGCGCAGACTGTGATCGACTCTTGGTTATTTTCGGTCCGTGCTTTGTCTCTGGCGATTCTTTTCTTCTCGGATTTCGAGATTTTTGGCTTAGTTGCCTTCTTCTCAATTGTTTCCTCGGTGATGTTTCCGTAGCCGACGCCGGCAGGGGCAAAACCGTCCGATTCTTCGGTGCGGTCATTTTCTTCGCCGTCGATCAGATCCTCCCATTCATCTGAATCCCAATTGATTTCATTACCGATTTTTTCGGAATCTTCGACCAGAAACTGGTCAGAATCGTCGTATTCGTCTTCAAAGCCCTCGTCTGAGAAATCGTCGGTAATTTCGTCGAAATCGCTTGGCTCATCAGCTTCGATTTTCCTTTGCTCAAAATACCCGGGGAGATTAGGGTTTCTGTCCTGCATAAACACTCCACAGCCAGCGCAGATTTGTCCGTAGCGCTCGTCTTCGTCCCTTCCTTCGCTCAGTACCAAAGGCTTGTCGCCTTTTCTTCTCGAAATTCGAGCTTGTTTTTTGTCTAATTCGTGCGTGGTTGTCCCGCTGGCTCTTGCTACGCATAGATTTCTGTTTATCAGCTGCTTTGGCTTCAGATTGCCTGCAATTGAAAAAAACTGTTAGAAAAAAATTGGGATTTTTGGGAAGGGTTTTTTGCGTTTATCTCTTGGAATTTCGAGAAACGAAAGAAATTCGAAAGTTTTACCAATAGACAGAAGATTTGCTTCAATGTCTCTGATGAAAAACAGCTTCTTCAAGTTAAAACTGCTTGCTCCTGAAGACACAGAGAAGGTTGACAGCAAAGTCGCCATTGTTTTATCTTCTCAAATCTTTGTATAAGAGGATACTATACATAATTTATTTATTTTCATGGCAATATTTTATCGTATATCACATTTCTTTTATTTACGTAGTTCCTTTATTTACTAACTATTACTTTTCGAATTTAATTATATTTTTCTGATATTTATTTTTTAATATCAAATAAATGTAAACAGATGTTTACTGATTTATGTATGATAAATAAAAAAGGTTAAAGTAACATGAAATATTAAAGTAATTAAATAAAAAGGGATTAAATCACGGTGAATCTATAGAAAAATACCCAATTGAATAAAAATTTTACACATAGGTACCCAGAAAATTTTACAGACAAGTACCCAATTTAATTTTTACCAGTTTCTTTAGTTATGTCGTACCTTCCTGTGTGCATATTGCGTACCATATCACGTTGATATAGGATACCTAAATATAGCATACGTCGTACATAAGGTATACCTGTGTTACATAGAGCGTACCTAAATATAGCATACGTCGTACCATTTTCTGTTATATAGGGTACCCAAATGTGTTGATATAGGGTACCCAAATGTGTTGTATGATGTATTTTTGGGGATCGGGTATCTATGTGCAAAAAAATTATTCTGTTAGATACCTACATATAAAAAAATCCTGACAGGGTACTAAATTACAAGTTTTTATCCAATTAGGTATTTATTTGTAAAGATCCGTTAAATCGCAAACATGGACAAACTAAATTGGGAGTTTATATCCACTCCACGCCCTTAATATAATAGAAGAATAGATAGAAGAGATAATTGCCCAAATTCAAAATCAAAACAGACATAAGAACTATTTGGCATGATGCATAAATGTTGCATGTATGAATTTATATATAACACAGTAGAACTACGTAACAACCAGCAATAATATCTCAAAAATTATAGAGATATTTGCAGACATATTTCGGCAATTTTTTTCTCTTATTTATCTAAGGACTTGAAAGCCACCGTGAGGAGATAGATATTTCCATGTGTAAGCACAAAATTGACGCCGGCACTCACCTCAAGGAACAAAAGCACCAAGGCGGCTTTTTTTTTTTCTCAATTTCATTTTTCTGTTTTCTGAATTGGGCGTTTTTGTCAAATTGACAAAGATTGAATAATCTAGGGTTCTACGAAAATTTAATCCAACAACAAAGAGCTTAAGCAGCTTGTTTCAGAGCAGAGATTGTCTCGTTTTTGATTCGATGGAAGCTTACAAGCGATGGGTTCGTAGGAATAGAGACTATGTGCATTCTCTCGAGTCTTTAGCTAATGTAAGCAGTAGATTATATTTGGAACTTTTCAGCGTTGCGTTAAATCGAAATCGCTTGCTAGTGCCAGAACTTGTGATTAGGCTGAGGCGTGCGCTTGGAT
Organism: Craterostigma plantagineum; assembly: GCA_027422505.1. Taxonomy (NCBI): domain Eukaryota; kingdom Viridiplantae; phylum Streptophyta; class Magnoliopsida; order Lamiales; family Linderniaceae; genus Craterostigma; species Craterostigma plantagineum. Next base: position 21,025,304 of record JAPQWV010000012.1, read on the forward strand.
GGTTTTTCTCTCATGTGATGGTCTTAATTAGACGCCTATGAAGTTGGTGATCTTGAACAAGTAGGGAATTGGGTTGTTCAAGAAGATTTTACCGACTCTATTTTTTCTCGGAATTGGGTTAAAGTTTATGGGTGCTTACATTAATGCTTGGCGAGGGAAGTCCTATTCATAACGATGTACTTCATGTATTTTCTTGTGCTCCATTGATCTCTCAAGCTAGTTTATGTCTGTCAGCGTGAGAAATGGTTTAGATATTCAGGTCTTGCTATTTGTTCGTGCTTTGTATGCACTCCCTGGAACCTTTCTGCATCATTTCATACGATACATTCTGAGTTGAAGTATATAAATAAATGAAGATCTAAACTATATTCCCTTTTTTAATGTTGTGCTCATAGATAGATTTAATTGCTTTTCAGGGTTTAACATGGCTGCTTCCCGAGCGGTTTTCAGAGTCAGAAATTGTACCAGAAGCAGGTTCTGTTGACATTTGGTTTGCTTTCATCATGAATGGAAAAATTATCTTTTTATAATCAATTCTCCCGTTAGCTCTTCAATAAAAATCTCGTGTAGATTTGAATTTTGAAATCGTAATGTGTTAAAGGAGAGTCCAAGTAAGTAAAAGCGCTGTGGTGCAAGAAGCAAACGCCACTTTATTAACTGAAGCATTAACAAATTATCGATATGTGATTTTATAGATTCAGTTGAGCATCATAAGAAAAAGATTTGGTCTTTCGGGCTGCAAATAGTTCATCTTTTCATTGTCCGGCTGACTAAAAAGATTTATTTTCATAAAAAAGCTGTATATCATCACACAAACAATTTCATGTATTTTTACACAGTTTCTTTAGTTCTGCTTTTTGGTGTCCGTGATTTGATTGTTTTCGTTACTATGATTTTTTTGCTGGTTTGTTTTCTTCAGTAACTTCAACCTTGGGTATTATAACCAGCATTAATGAACACATACTCGATTCAGCTCCATCTCAAATAAGAAGGGCAGACATAGAATTATGGTCATTCCCTATTCCATTATGCATTACACTTCTCAAGGACTTGGAAACTCTTGTCGAAGTTGTAGCGCAAAATCTCTTTGGGGAAGAGAAGAAATGGAACTTCCTTGCCATAACAGAAGCTATCAAGCAAGTCCCAGTCCCACAGTCAGTTTCTTTGGCACTATATCTTAATATCTTTTTGTCATAACAAAAAAGGAACTTCATGATTTATATAAACTACAGGGCAGTGCTTAGGTTAGCAATGTTGAAGAAAAGTGGATATAAAATGATTTTGCAAGGTGGGGAAATTATCAACGAACCAAGCAACTCTCTCGATTCAGATAGTCAGAGAAATGGATTCATACCAAGGCAAGGCCAACAAGGTAATTTCAGGAATCATCACGGACAAAATCTCGAGGGAAGGGCATTGTCTGCCTTAAATAGATTCGGCGAAAATGCTCGGATGGGTCACGAGCCTTCATGGTTACAAAGGGTCCACAATCAGCAGCCCATTACAGAGCCTCCAAGTATTCGTTCATTTATATTTGCATGCTATTTTGGTTTTTATCCTAAGCAAAATTTTCTTGAAACATATGTTTGTCTTCACAGAAAACGTTGAAGAGAAACCCAATTTATCTGCCTTCTTATCTGAGAAAGGTTTTCCGGGCGGCTTATTCTTGACCGGCGAAGTAATGTTTATACTCAGGCCACTCGTCTATGTCTTGCTGATAAGAAAATACGGGGCTCGATCATGGTTTCCTTGGCTCGCCTCTTTATCAGTTGAACTTATTGGAAATGGGATTATTTCGTTCGTTGGAGCTTCTAGTCAAAATGGCTTTGCCCTGTCAGCCAACGATAAGAACGAGGTTAGCCTTTTTCGCATAATATTTTCCTGCCTCCAATTTTCTTGATTGCTCTTAACTCACCAATTGTCAATTGCTTTTAGAATGAAATCATTGAAAACTATGTATTGAAGCTGAAAGTATATCTGTTACTGCAGTTGAAGAGGCGAAAGTTGCTATGGGCTCTTTACCTCATGAGAGATCCATTCTTCACCAAATATACTCGGTAAAACATCTCATCTACACTCATATTGTTCCCACATTTTCCTAATTCACTATCGGTCTACGAAAAAAATTGTTCTTTTCTTTTGCGTTCTGTGATTTAGGCAAAAACTCGACGGTACTCAAAAGACGTTGGAACCAGTTCCCATTGTCGGGATCCTTATTGGTACGTTCGATAGTTTTATTAACAGTTTATTATCGTCGCGTTAGAGAGGTTCTTCTTCCTTTGTTTTCAAAAGAAGAGAAAAAGAAAAGATACTTAAAATCTTGTCTATGAATAATGTGCAGAGAAACTCGTCGAACTCATCGTGGGAGCGCAAACTCGATACACTTACATGTCTGGTTCGTAAGGCGTCGAAACACGGTAATTTTTCTCAACACGGAGTTAAACAAACTGAATAATTTTGTGAGTCTATAAGGCTGTGTTCTGTGATAGGAATCCATTATATGTGTATCTTTGTAAGTTCCACAAAAAGAAGTGTTTTCTCATGTTTTAGTATGTTTTCCATTTTCCAGCCCATCTGTGTTAGGCGAATGAATTTGTTCGTCGCGCCTTTTTTTCGTTATAAAAAGGTCGGTAGCCACCACCACCGCCGCCGTCGCCTTTTGTTCCTTGCATCCTAGTCACCTTAGTGATTATCGAGCTCGAAAAATTGACTAATTACGCTCGAGCTCAATCTTAAAGCTCGAAAAGCTTAATAAGAAGCTTATGAGCCACTCATGAGCTTTCGAACGGTTATGACAGAGTTCGACATATAGTATTCCTAAATTACTTAATTTTAAAAATTATTGTTATGTATAATGCGGTTCCCTAAAAAAATTCATTATCTATTGTTATATATAAATGGAGAAAATAGTGGTTATAAACTGCCACTTTGGTCTGTCAAATTATTTACAGTATTTTATTTATAATTTAATTCAAAAATTATCTATTCACTTCTAAACTTCTTAATTATTATACTTATACCCCTGCACATTGATAAGTTAGAATTTTACCTAATATTTATACCAAGTAAAAACGTGTTTTCGGTTGTTATTTATTGAGGTGCCCTTAAATATCCTATATTTACGTTCGTATTTCTTGCATCGCAGATATTGGAGGAAAATTAGACAAACATGAAAAGACTCGAACATGAATAGAGCTTGAGGAAATTAAGGAAAAACATATACCATTAATATAAGGATTAACTCAATTCTATTGGCTTAGTCAAATATGCAACGTGGTTCTTGAAGATACGCATCATTGGATAAGGAAAGGACAAATCCTCAAGGCAGCTCAAGATACACACACGGCTCAAGGCGTTTACTAAGGAAGAAAAATCCAGTTTTTTTTTGGCAGCTGGAAGATTTCTTATGTGCTCAAGGATGGAAAATAAAAGAAAAATACAAAGAGAAGGCTGCACAATGATAAAGATGGAATTGACCAACTTTGCTCTCACATGGCCTATAAAAAGGATTCTTCACGTACATGCAAAAGAGGGGAGCATTACACAAAGCCACACACAAGCTTACAAGGCTGAGATACATCCAAAACCCCTTTTCATTTATCGAAGAAAGAAGGCAGAAGACACCCACTAAGCACTTAAGTAATTGTCTCCATTTCAGCTTGTGCAAAGGCCATTCACGCTCAATAAATTGGCAGCTCACACGCACCAAGCAAGCAACTCCCGTTACCAAAACGCCACAACAACTCATCGACGGAGCAATTCAGACGCGCACCAAAGCTTTTTGACAGCTTGCGAGGTGAGATTTCTTGCCGAGATAGGACGAGAGACCTCGAGGGAACACGGCGTCATTGTGCTAAGGGAAGTTTTACGTCGTTTTAATTATATAAATGTCTACGTTGAATATTTTGTGTTTTTCGTTTATTAATATGTGTGCTTAAATTTCTGTTTGATTGAGGCCGTGTTAGGCCGTATTATGACTACGTGATAATGCTGTTTTATTATATTTAATCGTACGAATCGAGTCATGTGTCCTATGTTTCAGTTAAATGCTTGCGTGTGTCTGATCAACATATGCACGATATTTGATTGGTTTATGAGACGGACAAAGTGATTAGACTGGTTCGAACGATAAATATAGGACACCACAACGTAAAACCGACCAGAGATGGAATTCGGTTTCGTACGTGTGGTTTCCGAGATCTTAGGCGCCGAAAGCGTTTAAACTCGGGGAATTTCATAAATGCTAAATGCGTGCGTAGAAACTACATCATATAGACATATAGGGATTGGTTCTCTATCGCATAGAATCGTTATTGCGGGACAAACGAGTAGCGATTATTTTAGGAAATTCTACCTTGACTGAGACTCGTATTGATTATTTATGATTAACTGCGTGAAGACGTAGGAATAATGCGTGCCGAGCATGCGCCTTGATCGCCTTGTCGTCAATCGTTGCGTTTGTTGTTTATTTACGCTTTTATCTGGTTTGATTATTTTTAATTTCAAAAATCATAAAATACCTTATTTAAAATTCGCTTTAGTCTAGATTAAATTTCATAAGAATATCTTAAAATTAATCGAGCTGTCCTCGTGGATCGATACTTGGACTCACGTCCATTTTATACTACTTGCACGACCTAGTACACTTGCTAGTATTCGAGCGTGTCACACATTATTTTCCTCTTTATATATTTACAAATTATGTTTCATCTTGAAAACATTAAATATAAATTTCTAAATTAAAAAAAAACATTAAGTATAATCACATTTTAAACACATGCATATAGTGTGCGAAAAAGTACTAGTTCTTATAATGTCACTCTCAAATTACAGAACAAAAAAAAAATTATTAATCGATTTATTTTACACTCCAAATATCATCAGCTCGGAGGCAAGCGAGTCGGCTTTCGTCGGTATGGGAAACATCGGGATAAAAATAACGGTCAAGCTCAAAGCCCTCGGGTGTAAGATCTTACAACTCAAGGAACGAAAAGCCGTCCCTCTCTTACACTTTCTACCCTAACGTCATCGAACTTGCCATTCAGAGTGACGTCCTAATCGTCGCCTGCCCACTGATGAAAGAAACACACCAGATCAACCGAGTCGTACTGAAAGCCCTAGGGAATGAAGGGATCGTTGTGAACACAGGGCGGGGCCCAATTGTGGACGAGGGAGCGCTAATTCGGTGCTTGGCGGAAGGCGAGATTCGAGGGCGGGTTTGGACGTGTTCGAGCGCGAGCCGAAGGCTCCCGAGGAGCTCTTCGGGATGGAGGCGGTGGTTTTGTCGTCCCACCGTGCGGGCTATACGGAGGAGGCGTTTTATAGTTCTTTCGCGAATGCGATGGGTAACTTAGACACTTTCTTCTCGGGGGGGGGGGGGGGGGGGGGGGGGGGCCTGCCTCTTCTTACCCCAGTGGCTTCCCAAGTAGATCGATTGCGGAGTAGTGTTATGCCTTCGAAATTTACATGTACTCGTGTGTTGTTGGGTTCGATTCGTCCAAATGTCGTTACATTTGGTTACAAGCGGAGGTGTTCGAGAAATTTCCGATTTTGGAGAAGTTTCATATTCGGCACTAAATTTGATTCTACGTTCATTTTTTTTCCGACAAAAATATATCGAAATTCTACTTGACATATCCCGTTATTCTGCGTCGCCAGACGAGAACTTTTTCTGATTTTTTGTTTGAAAGATGAATAAAGATTCAAATTTACCACGACGTACGAGAAAATGATTTATTTTAGAGGTTTGTTATGGTGCACAACTACCATGAGCAACCAGCATAACAAATTTCTCTATTATTTTGCTTTTCCTCCCCCATCTTCCGGCATCACCATCACCGCCATCGTTGGACTGGGTTATCTGACGCGTTGGTTCAACATAAATTCATCATCTAAATTATCGAATAGGGAGATCAACACTTAAATACCCTTAGTATAAAAACTTATGGATAAGTCCCATGTTAGACATTTTTTATTCTGAAGTATCTAGTTGAAAAAAAATTACTTTTAGGTACTCATTCAACTGAAAAGACGAATGTACCGATTACTTTATGATTTTATATTATTTTCCTCTTGTCGGTTGGAATATCATGCTGTGTCAGATCTTGTCGGTTGGATAATGTTAGTGAGTAATGAATATGTTTGATACTACAACATACTTATATTTGGTACAGTATACAAGCATAGTACCCTAACATAGTAAAATAGGGTATCGTAACCTTCACCAATATGGTACTATATATTTAGTGATTTTTAGTTTAACATTAAGCAGTTTAATTTTTATTATGTGCTTTATTTTGGATGTTCCTCATGCATTTTTTGCACAATAATCTAAGTGTTTTCGATAATTAAAAAACGTAGTACAAAAAAGATACTACAAGTAACCTATGTATGTTACTACAATAGTATATGTTATGGTACTACAAACGTCTATCTATTGGTACTACAATCATCTGTATACTGGTACTACAAATTAGGGTAAGTATTTTTCGACGCCGTTCGAATTATTTTTGATCAGTGACTATGATATCATAGTTATAGTATTATATTGATCATTTAATATCAATATTGGTGGATTAATATTTAGAGTTATGATTATTACATTGAAACACCAACTTTCTTTCTACTGGATATTATACTAATAAGAACATCTTACTACATAGTCAAGATTTTTGATCTACTGGAAGTTAGTGTTTACATTTTTACGTTACTGTGTGTTTAATTTTTACTATGTTCCGTATTTTGGATGTTCTCATGTCTTATTTGCACAATAATCTACGTGTTTCCGATAATTAAAAACGCGGTACGAAAAAAATTCTACAAGTAACCTACGCATGGTACTACACTAGCACATGTTATGGTACTGCGAACATCTATATACCGGTACTATAATCATTTGTATATTTGTACTACAAATTGGGGTAAGAATTTTTTGACGCCGTTCGAATTATTTTTGGTCGGTAACTATGTTACCAGAGTTATAGGTACTATATTGATCATTTGGAATCAATATTGGTGGGTTGATTATTACATTGAAACACCAACTTTCTTTCAACCTAATATGATACTAGTAAGTACATCTTGCTACATAGTCAAGATCTTTGATATGTTGGAAGTTAGTGTTTATGTTTTAAGTTACAATGTGTTTAACTTTTATTATGTTCCATATTTTTGGAAGTTCTCATGCATTATTTACACAACAATCTTCGTGTTTTCGATAACTAAAAACGTGGTACGAAAAAAATACTATAAGTAATCAACTCATGGTATTACACTAGCACATGTTATGGTACTACCAACATCTAGAATATTGGTACTACAATCATCTGTATATTTGTACTACAAATTAGGTTAAGAGTTTTTCGACGCCGTTTAGATTATTTTTGGTCAGACTATGTTATCATAGTTATAGATAATATATTGATCATTTGATATCAATATTGGTGGGTTAATATTTAGAATTATGGTTATTACATTGAAACACTTAAATGTAGCAATTTCCTCATCTCGTCTCCTTCAAACATATGGATAAACTCTCGTGTCTTACCACAACCCGACTCTCTGCACCACCACCACCATCATCATCAGTTTCTTCAGGAACCCGCATCATCAGCTCTATAAGAACACGCGCTTGCTTCCTTAACTCTGACTCCACGTTCGATACGAGTAACTCGGGCTGAGAGACGCCAATGCCTCCATATCCATGTACCTTAAACATGCAAATATGGATAAAGCAACAATAATTTTTTAAGTTAGCAAATTTATACCCAAGAACCATATTGATAAGGTGCAAGACCTTCACCAAGTAATCATGCACAACCGCTCTCCCACGCATACTCCCCAATCATATCCAAATCGTCGATATAAATATTCAAAAATGGTGGATTTGTGGAACCATCCGTGAGAAAAACGCATAACTAAATAAATAACAAGTGCATACATTATCAACATACAATACCATCACTTGAAACATGATAGTACCAAACTACTAAAACAGGGAGTACCACTATAAAGCATATACAGTACTCAGTATCAAGCATATACCGTACCACAATGTATAACTACAATTAGAGGCCTATAATCGAATCCCTAACACTGCATACCGAACCACAACAAGGCCAAGTTATGTCCATGCAAAAGAACCTCATTGGATCATAATCAAAGTCAAATTTCGAATACCGACAAAAACCGCAATTGAAATACAAAAAGTCCAAATTGATAACTGAAATAATAAACCCATAATCAATCAAGTGATCTAAACCCTAACAGAAATAAAAAATACACCCAAATAGTGCAATTAATCGAAAATATGACTTAAATTTCGAAAATATCAAAATTACATTTCCTTTCACGCAACGGAGAGAGACGAAGGAACATGGTTGTAAAACTCGGCCTAGGCGGCCGCCTAAGCGGCGCTAGTCGTAGTACCACCGCCGCGATTATGCCCTAATCGCCCAATTTATCGGTAAACAGATTAATCAGCGACTAATCGGCCGACTAATCCGATTAATCGGTTAAATCGGCCGATAACTCGGCCAATTATTAAATTATTTTAAATAATAAAAATTTGACTAAGAAAAGCGCACGAAGCACCAACTAGCGCCTTTAAAATTTGCACGCACTTACGAGTTTCATATGGATGTGGGCACGGCTTTATATAGAAAGAGAATTCAGCTTTTTTTACAAAGCAAAGCGGTGTGGGACAAAGAAGTGAATAGTTTAATAGTTATTATATTACACGCCAAATTTATTCCTTTTTTTTTTCCCAAGGCCAAATGATATTCCTCACGAGACAAAATTTATTGTTTTCTTTATGAAGTGACAGATATAGAAACTGCACAGCCTGAGCCAAACTAACTAATAATTCACCGTTATGAATAAATTTTTAAAATAAAATCTTACACTTCTCATTCATGTCGACTTTATATTTATATTAAAATATTATAAAGTGTATAATATGAAACAAAAACAATATATATTATAAAGTGTATAATAATTAATATGAAACAAAAACAATATAACTTCCTCCTACATCATCTCTAAAACATTGTTACATTGCTGATATTGACAATTTATTTAAAATATCGGATTGTAGCATCTTTACTTTAGTATAATATTAGCATATATTTGATATATATAGAATAATAATACAAAAATATGTTTACCGCCTAATATCCGCCTAGAAACCGCCTAGGCCCCGCCTAGGCCGACTAGGCGCTAGGCCCCCTCCGGCCGCCCGACTAGCGCCTAGCGAGTTTTACAACATTGCGAAGGAATATGTGCGGCTTCTTTGCGGGTGCAAGAGATCAGTACAATAGTTGAAAGAAATCTCTTTCGGGTGCAAGAAATCTCTCCTCATTCAATTTGTTTGTTATGGATGAATTTTTCTATTTTTATTTAAGTTAAAATATAGGTAAAATTGTAATAAGTAGAAGATAAGGGTATAATGGTCGGTTTGGTACCTGAGAGCAATATTTTGGTCGGCATTTTTAATTAAATAAACGAAAAAAAAAATAATCATTAACAAAATAAACCACAAAGCAAAAGCATTAATAAAATACAGATTTTCGTACTCCCAGAGTACGAGTTAGTAACTCGTATTCTGAGAATACGAGTTATATTTGGCCGCTGATCTCTGACCTGACGTGGCCAAAGTAACTCGTATCCTGAGGATACGAGTTAATAATTCGTACTCTGGGAATACGATTTACTTCGGCTGGCCCATTGACCAGCTGACCGTGACATGGCAGCTTACATGACGACGTAATTCGTAACCTGGGGATACGTCATAGTAACTCGTACTTTCAGAGTACGAGTTACCTGCGGGCCCGACCAACTTGCATGGCCATGCAAGTGTCGGGCAATAATTCATATGACTCGTACTCTGGTGTTACGAGTTACGTGAATTATTCCAATAATTCACGTAACTCGTAACACCAGAGTACGAGTTAGCGTAACTCGTATCTCGGTGATACGAGTTACTTAAGTCGTATCACCAGGTTACGATTTAAAGTTTCTATATAAACCGCCTCCCATAGCGTTAACTATCACTCTCATCGATTTCTTTTAATAACTCAAACAATGGTGTCGAGTCGCGTACAAGTCGTAGTATATTTCGGCGGCGAAATAATTCAATCATCTGATTCTACCATCAATTGTAGTATCCGTCCTGTTGGGTATAGGCGAATTCGTCGCAACACCAGTTTTTCCGACTTTAGGTCGTTGTTGTTCGAGATTACGGGTGCTGATAGCAGTCGTTATTCCTTGATTGTCCATGGAAAAAATGAATACTTTCAACACTCCCGTCACTTTCATCAGCTTTTTCAAATCACCAACGACACCGATCTACAATTTTTCATACATCCCGACTCAGAGAACAATTGTGTTGAGGTTTTTGTTGAAATAGTTGAAAATTCAAACTTTGATTTGCACGAAGAGCCTCATCGGAATTTTGGAGTTGGTTCTTCGAGTTATGCATGTCCGGATTTTCCCGACATAGTCTCAGTTACGGCAGGGTTTAGCAATGTTTCTCTGGAGATGCCGACGCTTGGTGTTCCATTCAATATGCCAGAATCCCTATCATAACCCGTGCCAGACTTCGTGCATGAACCCGAGGAAGACGTCGATGTTAGTGATTCAGAAGCGGACGATGAGGATCCACTGTCGAGTTACCCGATCCCAACGACGACGACAACAACAACGATGACGATGCTGCAGATGATACCACTCCGCTGGACTCTGCTGCTCCTACGCTGTTTCAGCCCGTCCCATTTTTCCAAACGTACCAAATGCCGCCTCCTGGTGGTGACGACTACGGTGGTTACGGGGAGTTTTACGATAGAGAAAACCCTATGTTTTGTCGAGGTATGATTTTTCAAACTAAGAAACATTTACAACGTGCCGTCGACGATTTTTCAATCAGGGTTGCTAGACGCGAGTACAACGTCAACGAGAGCAGCAGTATACGTTGGAGTGTTCAATGTGATCATACGACTGATTGTCCCTGGAGACTGAGGGCATCCTTTAAGCCAAAAAAAGGTTATTGGTCTATTACAAAATTTGAAGGACCACACACTTGCTATATGAATGAGCTGGCGAGCACACACCGTAATATCTCTCGAAATTTTATTGCTGATTTGTTGGTTGGAACCGTGAGAATCGATCCGCAGTTCCTACCCAAGAATGTCCAACAACTCGTGAAGGATAGATATGACTACGATATCTCGTATATTCAAGCATGGCATGGTCTGAAAAGAGCTATGAAAAATGTTTACGGTACGTGGGAAGAGTATGTTACCAAACTCCCAACATTTATGAAGGCGTTGCAGCATTACAATCCAGGGACAATCGTGAGGTGGCTGAATCTGGAGACAGGGAGACCTGGACATTTCATACTCGGGTATATCTTTTGGGCCTTTAAACCGAGCATCGATGGCTTCAAACATTGTCGGAAGGTTGTTTGTGTCGATGGTACGCATTTATACTCCAAATATAGACACAAATTATTGATTGCTACGTCGCTGGACGCCAACCAAAACGTCTTTCCCCTCGCGTTTGCCATTGTCACGAATGAAAGTACACACTCATGGACTTGGTTCCTTACTAATTTGAACACATTTGTTCTAGAGAATCAATCGGTTTGCCTTATTTCGGATCGCCACAAAGGTAATAAATCTTATTTATGTGATTTACTTGCTGTTTTCGTAATATCATTGACTCTTTCTGGCATATATGGCGTGTACAGGTCTTACGGGAGCAGTAGAGGCCACTGAATTCTTTCGTCCACCAAATGGAGTTCATCGCTTCTGTCTTCGTCATGTAAAGTCAAACTTCTACAAAAAATTCAAGGATCAACAATTGAAGGATCTATGTCATAGAGCCGGTACTGCGGCAACATTGGATAAATTCGATCGCATTATGACTCAGATTGCGCAAATTAATGAACTGGCGAAGCCTTGGTTATAAAAAGTAGGGGTCGAGCAGTGGACACTCGCACACGACGGCGGTTATCGATGTGGTGTCATGACGACTAATATTTCAGAAGGACTCAACGGGGTATTAAAAGGTGCTCGAATGCTACCCGCAAGAGCAATCGTCGATTTCACTTTTTCATAGGTAAGCTTGAATCACGTGGTCTGTTTTTTACTCTAATTTTCTTGTTTAATTAATTTTTGTTTTATTTATTAAAATTCACAGGTGCGTGCAGTATTTTCGTGATCGCTTTCAAGAAGCATCGTCCCTCACGGCGAATAACGAAACGCATTGGTCACGTTATGCAACGAGAATGTTCCAAAGTTGGACGGCCCGAATCTTGGGATCACGTTGTATACCGTTTTGATGTCCGACAACATACAGCAGAAGTCATAACATCTTGAATTCATCAGCGCACGTACGTCGTGAGGATCAACGATCGAACATGCACGTGTGGAAATTGGAGCAGGTATAACATCCCATGTTCTCACGCACAAGCAGCTTGTCGTCAATGGCAAATTCACTCCGGTAGTCTAGTGGCGCAGTACTACAGTAAGCATGAGTATTTGAAGACATACGAAGGTACCTTTGAACCATTGCACGATGAACGGTACTGGACGCCCGAAAATTGGACGCTTATTCATAACGAGGTTCGTCGAGAGAGAAGTGGTCCCGGTAGATATAGTTGAAATCGCATAAGGAATGAGATGGACAGGGGTGAAACTCGTGCTAGACAGCGCGGTAGGCGTTGAAAATAATATTAAATGTTGTTTCACCGTTTTAGTATTATATATCCAACGTGGTTTCAGAATTGAATTTCTTAATACTAAATAAAATAATAATAATAAAAGAATAATATAATAATAGAATAGTAATAATAACGAATAATAATAATAGTAATATAATAATATTAATAAAAGAATAATAATAATAGAATAATGATAATAATAATAAATAGATATAATAATAGTAATAGAATAATAATAATAGAATAAGAATAATAACAATGGAATAATAATAATAAAAGCATAATAATAACGAATACTAATAATAAATAGATATAATAATAGTAATAGAATAAGATTAATAATAATAATAAAAGAATAATAATAATAATAATAATAATAGAATTGTAGTAATAAATAGAATAATAATAAAAATAGAATAAAAATAAAAAATAATAGATACAATAAAAGTAGCAATAATGTAATCATAATAGTCATTACAAAATTCAAAAATAACATTTCACATATAGACTATCGGCTTTATGAGCCAAATGACCGTCAGTCCCACAACGAGCTGGCCTACTTACTCGATTTCCTCGACGGTTACCTTGCTCAGCATCATCATCCGGACTTCGAGGTCGGCACGGTCGTGGGGAAGGTGTCGTAAACGCCTAAAAATTGATAATGAAATTTTAATTTGTTCGCTTTAAGTGCCAAATGAATGAATATACCTGATGATCCATATAAGGCGGCTGTGAGCTGTGCTGGGGTGCAGACGACTGAAAAAAGGGCGAGAAGTCGTTGAAGAAGGACGGGTTCACAGCTTCAGGTACCTGAGATGTTCCGGCAATAATTGTCCAGCATCGTGTGCGTGAGATGTACCGGCCTCGTGTGCGTCCCCATGTTCCGGCCTCGTGTGCGTGAGATGTCCCACTGCTTCGTCGAGTTCGGCGTCGCGAGATAAACATGTTGTCCATCTGCCGCAGTAAACTGATCTACTGGTCATGCTCGCCGGTCTCCTCATAGTGAAGGCTGTCGTGCACCCCGCGTTCCTAAAAATCGAAAAGTAAATTATATAATTTCGACTATTAATCACTCTACATTAGTACATAAATTAAACTTACGATGGTCTCCATAAACACCGCATCCCCCATCTGAAAGCCCTGTGGCATCTGTCTCGCATGAGGAGATATGTAGAGTCGAGTGATCCGATGATACCACCCGTAATATCCGTCCTCCACCGAGCTGAAGGTAGTCGCGGGAGGACCATTCACGACGGCGTCCTCTCGTTCATCCCACAACCCAATCCAGCCTGCGTGATGTTGTCTCCAATCCATCCCCGACCGCTGTCGACGCTCGTACGTATGAAGATTCGTATCTCGATATGGCGGATTAACGGGAATTCCTTGGACTATTCCGAACTGCCGCAACACCCGTTCGGGGTAATGAAACTCCACGATATTGAAGAATATCAGTGAACACCTCGATCGACAAGCGATCGGTAAGCACGCTGGAGGAAGAGCGGCAATCTCTGGGTCCGCCATGTTGTATGGAGTCCACGCAAATTGATGCGGCTGCATGCGATCAATGCACTCGCGGATTGTGCGTACGTTCGAATTCGTCGACGCAGTAAAATCGAAGAATGAGTTCCACCTGTCAAATATTTACACAACATTTATAAATGTAAGAACGTAAAAAAGATTAGCAACTTTCTGAAGAACGACCAGACCTCGCAGCATGTGGCGGGGCCGGTAAGATTATCCCGTCGACGACCTGGGGCTCCATCGTGATACGACTATCACCCCGCACTGGCTGAAATGGCAAAATCCTCACATATGCCCCGCACTGGCTCAATTGTTCTAAGTAAATGTTAAAACCATTAAAATATAATAACGTTTTCTATATAATTACCTGCAACAGCCGTAGGAGTCCGCCTATATTTAGCTTTTTCGGCTCGCATGCCGAACAAAGCTCTCTGTATAGGAATGCTAGCACCGCACTGCCCCAACTATATGTGCTCACATCCTCAATATCCTCCAACAGCTGAAGGTAAGTCAGTGAAACGGTGCTGGCGCTGCAATCGGGGAACATCACGGCACCGAATAGCAGCATCGCATAACCACGTGCTGATTGTTCGACCTCTTCCTCATCGCTATCATCCATTATCGGATGTTCCAACAACCAACTCGATAACGACTTCATCGAAAGCGATGACCCCCTAATTTTATCCGCAGGCGGTCTAAAACCTAGCAACTCCTCACACTCGTCCATCCACTGGGTGACCGTCCTAGTATGGATCACACCAGAGACACATCTACCATCTACAGGCAACCCCCACAAGATACCTACGTCCTGTAAGGTAACGGTCGCTTCCCCAACATAAAAATGAAACGTATGAGTCTCCTTCCTCCAATGCTCTACCAACGCTGTAATCAAATGAGGGTCAACCCTCTGCGACATACAGCTGTAGACGCTGTATAGACCCATATCGTTCAACTTTCCTAATAAGCGACCGTGTAAGATATTCGGTGCTTCTCTAGTACCCCACACTACATTTTCTAGCGACCTACATTTAATAGTACTATCTATCACAGTCGCATCTAATAATAAGTCCCTACTACGGTGATTTGACTGCATCGTCAACACCGAACTATCAATAGGCCCGTAACAAGCATCCAAATCCATTCTACATTTAAAAAAAAAAAAAAACAAATCGACAATCAATAAAAACATTTGATATGATGAAATTAACACAAAAAATCGAATTTCGAATCATAACGGGGTACCCAAACTATTTGCGCGTACGTCGTCGTCTGGGCGGGGGAGCGACGGGGCGCGTGGCAGCGACGGGGGGCGGGCAGCCGGAGCGGGGCAGCCGGCGTGGGGCAGCGACGGGCGGCGGGGCAGCGGGCGCGGGGCAGCGGCGGGGCAGCGGTCGCGGCTGGCAGAGTGTCGAGGTGGCCGGGCAGCGTGGCAGGGCGGGCCGGCGGGTCGTGCCGGGGCAGCGGGCACAGGCGGGGGCAACGGGTCGCGGCTGGGCCAGGTGGTCGCGGCGGTGCGGCGGGGCGGCGAGTCCGGGTGGCGGGGCAGCGGCGCGGGTCGGCGCGGGGCGGTGGGGCAGCGCCGTGCGCCGGCGCGAGGCGGCGGGGCGCGGAGGTCGCGGCGGGAGGTGACTGGCGGGTCGGCTGCGTGAAGGCACAGGCGGCGGGGCAGCGGCGGGGGGTGGCGTCGGTGGCGGCGTGCAGCAGGTGATACGGCAGGGTCTTCGTGGTCGCCGTCGTCTCGTTTTCGTCGTTGTCTCGTCTTCTTCGTCGCGGTGTAGGGTTTTTAAAAACCAGATTTAATTCGTACTCTGGGAGTAACCAGATTTAATTCGTACTCTGGGAGTACGAATTAGTGTAACTCGTATTCCTGGAATACGAGTTACTCCACGTTAGCCGCACGCGCCAGCGTGTTAGTAACTCGTATTCCTGGAATACGAGTTACACTAATTCGTATTCTCATAGTACGAAACATCTTATTTTATTAATGGTTTTAGTTTTTGGTTTGTTTTGTTAACGATTGATTTTTTTAATTATTTTATTAAAAATACCTATTTTGGTCTGACTGGGTACTGGTACACAAAAATTTAATCTCATTAGTTATTTAAGTCTAGATATCCGTATCGAATATAGTAGGATAAAATCAAATTTTCATATTAGCAGTGATCCAATATTTCCTTTTGGAGTTTATGGTCAATTTGTTTTTAAATGTATTATTTTCAGTCGTGAGAATATTATTTGCAAGCCAAGAACTATTAATTTTTGTTTCGCTTTTCCTTATTTCTTCGGAAATGAGCTTCCTTAGAGAGATCTTTGACAGCCTCAGCTCGATCTTCTCCGACTCGGAACGTCAAAACCCAACCACCTCCGCCGCCGACAATCACCGTTCCATGGATTCGAACGACGGCGTATCGATTGGGAACGAACGCACTGCTCACAAGCTCAAAGGCTACTTCGATTTGGCCAAAGAGGAGATCGCGCGAGCCGTTCGCGCCGAAGAGTGGGGACTGCCTGACGCCATTTCTCACTACCAAAATGCGCAGCGAATTTTGGGAGAGGCTTCGTCAACTCCAGTCCCTTCTTACATATCGTCTAGGTATATCCGATGATCCTCTTGCTGGGTTTGACATTTTCTTGTTTCTACTGTTAAGGAGGTCTTGACCTAGTAGCCCTCCTCATCGAATGTTTGATTATGTCTATGTAAACCCCTCGCCTGATCAGTGGTACGTAGTTTGCTTGATGTAGAAGTTGCAGCTCTGCTTATTTATGTTTTTGTCTTGATCTATTTTGTTATCGATTCTTATCTCTGTTTTCTATTCTCAATGCTGCAGTGAAATGGAAAAGGTGAAATCTTATCGTCAGAAGATATCAAAATGGCAGGGACAAGTCAGGGAGAGATTGCAAACGTTATCACGGAGAAAAGGTTTGATTTGATTTCTTTTCCGATCGACATACATATTGCTCATGATTCATGATTTGTTTCCGTATGCTAACTTCTATTATTTTCCCCTCCTTATTCATACTTGTTCACAGGCGCATCATCAGAAATCAAGGTATGGACTGCTGTAGTTGACGTGTAAGTTCACTTGACTTCGTAAAAAACTAGGCTAATAGATTGATGGGTAGTAAAGTCAATAGCTGTCTCCCAGGATGTAGTAAAATTAAACTCAAGTTTGACTTGAGATTTGCTTTACGTAGGCCACACCCCCCATAGCGCAAACTGGGACAACATTGCATTCATCTTCGGTGGTACAAAAGCCTTTGGTCCAACGTAGAGCCAGTTTTTCTGGAAGAAGTCAAACTAATATCGTAACGACTTCAAGACCTGTTCAGAAATCTGAAAATGCCTATGATTCTAAATTGGTGGATATGATAAATTCTGTGATTGTCGATTGGAGCCCTTCAGTTAAATGGGAAGACATTGGTTAGGACCTACCAACACTGCCCCTATATATATAATTTGGTTTACGTTTTTTGTTTAAGTTGATTTCTAAAGAAAATAGCCCCCCTGCAGCGGGACTTGAGAAGGCAAAACAAGCATTGCTTGAAATGGTTATTTTACCGACTAAGAGAAAAGACCTTTTCACTGGGCTTAGGAAACCTGCAAAAGGTAATGCTTTAAAGGGGATTCGATATAGTAAACCAGACTGCATCTCTTTATCAATAATAGTGATGGGACCTTAAATTTTTTGCAGGTTTACTTCTCTTTGGACCTCCTGGCACAGGGAAGACCTTGCTTGCCAAAGCTGTTGCTTCAGAATCAGAAGCCACATTTTTTAATGTTTCTGCATCGTCACTGACATCAAAATGGGTACTTCGTCCTCCACTCTATAGTTAGTGCCTGGGTGAAACTCTTTGTTCTAATTAGGTGTGTATGGGCTATTTTCAGGTCGGAGAAGGGGAAAAGCTTGTACGAACACTTTTTCAGGTTGCCATTTCAAGGAAGCCATCAGTAATATTCATTGACGAGGTACATGTGTCTAGATTTTTTGGTTTATATCTAGGATGGCAGATTATTTTCATAGTCTTACAAATCTTCTATGGATGGGTTTCATATCTACAGCTTGTACTGACATTATTACTATAGAATGGGAACTACTATGAAAAAATATGAAACTAAATTCCCAGCTATTATCTCCTTCTCCTTTTCTTTGCATCTCATTTCTGTAACTTGTGTTTCAGATTGATAGTATAATGTCGACAAGGACAGAGAACGAAAATGAAGCAAGTAGAAGGCTTAAATCAGAGTTTCTTGTTCAGTTCGATGGAGTAACATCAAATTCTGATGATTTGATCGTAGTCATTGGTAAATGCAAGTATTCTAGCACTTTGTTGCACTGCTTAGTTGAATTCATTTATCTCACTTAATATTTTGTACAACACTACAGGAGCAACTAATAAACCCCAAGAGTTGGATGATGCAGTTCTCCGAAGACTGGTTAGTCTAGATTATGATGTCATTATCATCTTAAAGAACTGATTGACGAGCCTTATATTTTATGACATCATAACCTTCACTTCATAAGTGTGTTTTTGGACTTAACATTCACTTTAAATGTTAGGTAAGGTATGTCTTTTTAGTTCTGCTTTCTGAATGTGAACTCCGATTGGACAAATACTGTCTCATGTTCGCATGATGTAGCATTCTTGCCAGACCTTACTCTTAACATTAAACATTCTCCACAAGCATATGCATCAAGAATCCTAACAACAATTTAGTTTCACTTGTTTAATTATCTGTCAGGTGAAGAGGATATACATACCTTTGCCGGATGCTAATGCTAGAAGAGTTCTCTTGAAACACAAGCTGAAGGGCAATCAATTTTCTTTGCCAGGTTCGAGTATTATTTTTACCCAATGGATCGACTTTATATTTGACTTTTGATAATATACTTGAGAAATGGCTGATAGCTAACAATTCTTCTTTCCTAAAATAAAATTAAATAACAGATCGAGAGTTGGAGAGGCTGATTGCAGAAACAGATGGTAAGTAAGATTTGAATGACAGTCTAGAATTGCACCTCTCCATTATGAATTACAAGTCCATTTGGTTTGTGCTTTCGTTAGCCTTAAGATATTTAAGAGAAACTACATTGATGCTTCGAGAGGTGGAACAATCAGCATAAAACTAATGGCTTAACTATTAAAGATATAGAAAAGGTGCGTAAGCCCTTCCAACTGCCAAGTTCCAGTAGATTTTGTTCTATAATCTTAAATAATTGATGGAAAGAGGTTGACTTGGAAAAATTGATGAGAGACTGTAGCATGCTAGAATATATAATTGTGAATCCATTATTAAGGAGAAGAGTTTATAGCATCGAAAAATAACAGAAAGTTCCCTTTTTTTCTTTGTTAAAAGGATATTCTGGAAGCGACTTACAAGCTTTATGCGAGGAAGCTGCAATGATGCCAATTCGGGAACTTGGTTCTGACATTCTCACTGTCCAAGCAAATCAGGTAAGCCAAAATTGCTTAACGATTAAATCTTTCTTTGCATCATCTTTAGCTGCATAAGCACAGCATAACTCTAATAAGTGTTTTCGACCCGCACTTCTAATTCCTTACGTCTTTGTTCTGTTTCTAAGACTGAAAATAGTTAAAAGCCTTTGAAACGAACGTGCAGGTTAGGCCATTAAGATATGGAGATTTGCGAAAGGCGATGAGCGTTGTAAGGCCGAGCTTAAAGAAAGCCAAATGGGAAGAGCTTGAGAAATGGAACAGGGAGTTTGGGTCTAACTAATATTTGAGGTTTATGAAACAAAAGTACACAAATATGTTAGATGTACTGAAACTTGACACCCGTGATAACATGTTGTTTATATATGGTGTGCTTCAATTCGATTCGGGTAAAGTGTGTATATGTATGTCAGTGCAAACAATTTCAGTGTCATTATGATTGTTTAAGTTCTTATTTTACTAATTTTGGCTTAAAAGAAATTGGTATTTAAGCTTCAGATTCTTATTTTTCTTCGTTAGCCCATGTATTAGGGCTTCTCCAATCGAAACCCATTATCCAACCAATAGCAGAAATATCTATTCAATGGACACCAAAACGCATACAAAAATGAGATTATGGCAGTTTCTCTGACCTCTAAACGCATAGATGCGTTTCAACTCCTCACCAACGCAAAATCTTTTAACTATTATAAAAAGACCCCTTTAACTTAATAAATTTCTTTTGGAGGAAGAAAAATTTTAATTATTATGTTCCCTCTATATAAAAATAGAATCATGAAAATTGCATACTTATTTAATAACAACTAGGATTATTTATTACTAGTATTAATCTTTTATATCTTATTTATATGTAATATCATAGTTGTAATACTTTTTGTAAGGTTGTAAAATATGCGGGTAATATTGAAAAGTTATAAAAAAATTAATGTGGATGTAAATATTTTGAGAATATTCATTTGAGTTTGAGAATGCGTTTATGGTTGAAAAAGAATTACTGCATTTTGAGTTTGAGAATGAGTTTGAGAATACGATTCTCGATTGGAGGTGGTCTTAACTAATGAAATAAACCAAAAAAAACATCACTCGAAAGAGAAAAAAAACAAACTATATTATAAGTCAAATAGTTCCCACAAAGCTACTAAATACTTCGTCATGAAAAAACTCCCCATAAATATAATTTATTCGGATTCGTTCTATCAGCCAAAAACAACAAAAACCTCACTCTCTTCTCAGCTCTGTAGAGTTGGCGCCGCCCAAAGCTTAACTTTCTTGTCATCGCTCGCCGTTGCTAAAACCATCACCTTCTTACTCTCTGCCAACCAAAAATATCACGACAAATTCAATCCATCGTCGTCATTCATACTATACTACACACCAGAGGATCGATTACCATTACTACTACTTTTACTTACCCATTGGAATCATCGCAGGCGCCCATACCATATCCGTAATAACGCCTGAGATTTCATCAATACGGAAACAATGAAAGAATGAATAGGTGGCACGAAATAGACGAGTTCGTTCAATTGACTCACCGTCGTGGGCTTTTTCAGCTGTGTCCAAGACCTGCCCAGTCTCGGCGCTAAGCCACTGTAGTAAAGAGCTGTGGGTTGTTGCCAGTATTTTCCCGTCGGGCGATAGGCTTAGCCGATCATAGGTTGAAACATCGCCTTTTGCATCGTGAAGGGGTATGGGGAACACCTTCAAAGTCTTGGGATCCTCGTCCAAGTGATATCGTACTACCACCACCAAAAAATAAACACTTTGATTCGGTATCTACTAAATATATAATGCGACTCTCATTGGGATACTGTAATCAGTTGATGGTTCTATGGCTCAATTATCAACATTCAAGGAAGAAACATATATGTAACCATGTTGTTATTGGACGAGGAATGGGTTAAGGAGCTGTCATACGTACCATTTATGTTCCATATCCTTATTGTGCCATCCTTGGACGCAGTGATGATTTGATCCGAGTTTGGACTAAAGCAAAGCCACGTCACAGCACTCTATATGCATCACAAATACATAAGAAGGAAATGAAATTATTACCAGAATAAAGGATGACGAAGCAGTGAGCGTCCACTGCCATAAAAAATGCGTAATCAAATTTATCCTAATTAACTTAATGTCGCCTACTTGTCACAACCAATCCACAAGGTTACACCAACTAGGTCTGGAAGCAGAGAAGTTGATTGTGATTGATTATATTCATAGTTGAAGAGGGTCTCAATTAGTTGGCGGTGATACCGCCGAATATTAAAAAAGTATATTCTACATCAACAATAATATATGAAGCATGGATATGCAAGCAGAAGATGGTATAAAAACAAGTGCAAATGAATGGACCTTGTGCCCTTTAAGCTGCATAGCTTTTGAAATTTCCTTGACGGAACCATCTTTGGTATATACAATTTCCCAAACCTGCGAGCATGAACCAACCGCGTAAATGAGCGTTCATTGTTGTGGCATAATAGATATACATATGCACAAGGGTTGAAAAAAAGATAGTGGTATCATATTTGAGGCTACACTCTTTCGGTAGCAAAACAAGTATAGCAAAATTTAAGAATTGTAAGTTCTGTTCCTTAACATAATAGGTGTCTAATATGCTACATCTTAACTGAGATGCATGAAAAACATGATAAATGAAGCAATTGAAGAGAATAACAAATGATAATAATGCAAAATGTTAGCAGACAAAATGATAGGAAAGGATTTCACCTTCACATCAGCAGTAAAAGCAGCAGCTGCAATGAAACGGCCATCTGGAGAAACAGTGGCCATCGTATTCTTGAGCTGATTGGTGTCAACATCACCCAGCATCTTTCCAGTTTTTGCATGCCAGAGCTTTATATCAGTACCTGAGAGGAACAAAGAAATATTGAGAGACAAGCAAATAACATATAATGAACCAAAAGTTCACAATAATGTATAAAAAATATATCATTTAATGAACCAAAAGTTAACAGTAATGTCTACAAAGTAATCATAATCCATAGGCAGGAAGAGATTTGCTGATTTGTGAATTAAGTTGACACAACAGCTACTTAGATGCTCTAGAAATTTTAATATAACATGGACAGTTGACAAAGGACATAGTGAAGAACAAAAACAGCTATTGTCATGACTAACTATTCTGAGTTTATGAAATATGACCTTCATTCAGCTCCTTAACAAGAATAGAAAACTCTATACAAACTGATTATCAAGATAGGTCAAATTGAACAATTACAATTACTTATTTATAGAATAGCTGCCTCAGTTGCTTTAACATGACTAGGTCATATTCATAAAATGACACAAGAAAATGAACAATTCCTTCTCATCAACCTCGTACAAAACAAAATAATATCAGATGCCAGAAAACACCTTCAGAGCACGACAGGACAATAGTGCTTCCATCCGCAGTGCCATAACTTGCCTTGGTTCCAACAAGAGTGAGAACATTTCTTTTATCATGAATTTTGTGGTGTTCCCATTTTTTTTCAGGGAGAGGAAGTTTGGTTTGTTGCTTCTGATCGCCGGTTGTTTTGGCTTTCTCCTCGCCATACATATACAGAGACGAACCTAATAGTCCCTGGGTGGCAACAACAACAGAAGAAGGATCATCCACATCAGCAAAAGCAACTGCAGTTGGTTGACCTCCAGCAGGCAAGTTAATTCTCAGAAACCTTGAATAATAAAAATGAAGATTAGAATGATCAAATGCAAATATAATGCTTTCATGGTATTGGTGAAATGAGTACATAAACTAGAGATAGTTACTTAAAACTTTTGCTTGATGCATCGTCCAATTTGAAAACCCTGATGATCCCATCTCCACAAGCTGACAATAACCAACAAGAGGCATCAACAAAACTGGACATAACTTTCTTGACTGTCAATGAATTTTTATGAGCATGCAATCTCACAAAATAAGCATACATACAATGCCATGGACAGGTAACCCGTAGAAAACATTCAAGGCAAGTAGCCAATAACATCACTAACCTCCTAAATAGAAAGACGGATCGAGGTTTAGAAAGGGGAGGACATGATACGCAAATATTGTTACATACATTACGCATTAACTACGTTAAACTTGAGGAAAAAGGTAGAACTAAAAAAGTCATATAATTTCCAAAACACGATAGGGATGTTATGAAATTAATGAGAGAGAACCAACATCAAAGAAAATTATCTGAATCTTAATATCCAAAAAGCAGGAGTAAAGTAAATGCTATAAGAATGCCCCAATCCCAAACAGCCATTTCCCAAGAATGGAAAATGTTCAGACTTTTCCATCACAAACAGTGACGTAAACCTGACCAAAATGAACAGCATGCACAAGAAGCTGAAAAAAAAACACCGCAACACAATCACGAATCCAAGGCTGTCAAGTAATCAAAAACAATTGCCAATACCAAACAAAAATTTAATCCAAAACAAAAAGAGCAAAGAAGGATCTACCAGTAGCCAAACTACGCGCATCACCCGAGAAGCACAGACTAGTGACAGCATCGCCGTGACCCTTCAAAGTATTCAAATCTAGCTGATGATGTTTCTTATTAGCATCCTGCAATTCGTAATAAAAAATCAACATAAAAAAAAACTCTCTAAACCCCATCACACGACTCAAAACACCGAAAAAAAAAAGAGAAAATGGACATCATTCAATACTTTATCATGCGAATGAGGATGTGATTTATGCTGCTGCTTCCTTGGCTTTGAAATGGGTTTAGGCTCAGGATTTAAAGTGTCGGGCCGAGCAATCGATTCGACTTCAGATTTCCTACCACGTAAATAACTTCCGAAGATCACGAACGCGATCACGGCTCCGATCAGCACCGAGAGAGCAATAATCGGAACGATCGGCTCCATTTCAATCAAAGGTTGAAAGACGTGCGAATTTCCACAGTGTTCATCCTATTTGATTAACTTCGCATTTTCCAACGAGGGAGGAAAAGAAATCGGGCCGTTAATGGGCTATGTAGGCGCAATAAGATTGTTGCATTTGGGCCTCGTTAGCCCGCAATGACCCAATATTGTATTTATTTAGCGGAAATAATAAACAAGAAATATATAATAAGGAAAAAAGAAACTATCGAGCTTGCTCAGCTTAGCTTTGGTGGGAGAGAAGGATGAACATGAGCAAGTCGTGGAGTTTGGAAAAACTATGCAGCTTATCCAAATTTCATCCGCTCTTCGCACGCAACTACAGATTTCCCAGAGGTAATGGCATCGTAGCTTCTGGCTTGAACAGTTTGACGTTATTTCCAGTAGTTCCATGTTAGATATGTTAATTTCGCAGGTCTGAAATTTGTGGATGGGCACCGAAATATGTGTTTATGCAAGCAAATGCAGACTACTTCGTATGATGCTGTTAGTGTTTCAGTAGGCGGCGATGATAATCAGCTGGCATCGATTAAGGTGTTATTTCTCGCTTCTGAATTTGATTAATGAATGATTTTGAATTTTAGAATTTTTGTTGGTACGAGATAGTGTTAGTGATGTGATTCTCTTGTTTTGGGCTTCTTTTTATAGGAGAAAGTTGCGACATCATCTGAAACTGTTGGTGCGTTTCAGAAGCTTCCAATGGTAATGCCTTCTGTGGACATATTATATTCTGCCTTGAGGAAGGCGAAGAGGGTGGGTCCTACAAAGGGTAGGTAATTTGGCATAGGTTTCGTTTTTTTTTTCGTCTTCGTTTATTTTTTAATTACGTGATGAACTTGAAATAGGAATTGCTAATGCTGCCAAACGTGAGAGAAACAAAGGGGCAAAACAGATTGATGCTTTTATGAAGGTGAACTCTCACATATGTGTGATCGTACTGTTGTTTCGGTCTCGGTTTGATGTTTTGGTTGTTTCTGTTGATGTAAGGAACTTGCGCTTCCACTGAAATGATGTTTTGGTTGTTTCTGTTGATGTAAGGAACTTGCGCTTCCACTGAAAACATATAAAGAGAACTTCCCCAACAAAAATAGCTTGCACCACTACGAAAGATCTTTGGTTGAGTTGACTCTTGGGGACGGAAACTATGAAGAGGTATCGATGAAGTGTTCATTTTCCTTATATTTTCGTAGAGGTTTGCAAGCCTGCTTTATTTTACTACTGTTGAGATGCGACATTAATTTTTCGTGATGAGTTAGGCCAAGCCTTTATCAGTTGTGGCTCGCTGTGAAATTGTAATAGTTTTCTGATAGTCTTGTCGCCATGTTAACCATTCTTCTATTCTTGAATCCCTCTTAAATGGACAGGTCTTGAGAAAAGTTGACACGCTACGTAAAAAAGTTGTGTCCGTGGGAAAAGAGCATGCTTCTCTATGTGCCAAGGTCGTAAGTGTTTATGTAAAGTGTCTTGTTTCCTTACAAAAATGTTTCCTTAGGTTAGGTTAGGTTAGTGAGTTCAAGAAAAGCTAATCGGAGAAAGAATGAAAATTTTGGTTACTGGACTTTGTTAATTCTTGTGACATCATTCTTCTCATTAATTGAATCAACACACTGTTAAAGATTATGCTTACTTGGTTTTTTGCGTATATTTCCTTGATTCACGGCAGTCGCTAACAAAGCGTGAAGCTGAGGACAGGCTGAGTGAGGTTAGTATGTGCTTGACAAGATTATTCCATTAGTCCTCTAGCTAATCGTTTTATTTTTGTCGCAGGGAATCAAGAAGATTGAAGAAGTATTTAAAATTGAAGGAAAATCTGTAGACGAGTTACTGAATATAGCCAAGGTGAAATTCCTTGGTAAAATAATCTTATGATTTCACTTACCTTATAAATTGAGGCCTCGAATCTGCTTGACATTGCTAAACATCAGCTCCCTATTCATCAGATTTTGCTTGTTCATCATATATTCCAAAAAAACACTCACGTTCTCACAATATCATCAGACTTTGAGGGCAATGCCAGTTGTTGATTTGGAGACACCGACTCTTTGTCTTGTCGGGGCGCCTAATGTCGGGAAGTCATCTTTAGTACGCCTTCTATCAACAGGGAAGCCTGAGGTATGCACGGCATCACTTTAATGTCACGCAAGTCTTAGACGAACATTTTTAACTTTCAATCCTTATCGATTAAGATGGAAAATAAACCTATGCTCTATGTTCAACAAGACTTATTTTCTCTTTTAGCTTAGCTAAGATTACTGATCGTTCCCGTAATATTACATAGATCTGCAATTATCCATTCACCACGAGAGGAATTCTGATGGGCCATATCATGCTGAGCTACCAGAGTTTTCAGGTCGATAATTTTTTCAGTCAACTTCTATTGTCATCATAGGCTTAAGCTTTTAAGTCATAACTTTGGTTCAGGTTACTGATACCCCCGGCCTGTTAAGAAGACACGACGGTAAATTTCCCCATGAACTTATACACACAGCTCTTTCTTACATTCCATTCCTACTACCTTAAGAACCAATTCGTCTTTTCCATGTCTGAAAAGTGCAGATGACAGAAATAATCTCGAAAAGCTGACGCTCGCCGTTCTCTCTCATTTGCCAACCGCCGTACTCTTCGTTCACGATCTTTCAGGAGAATGCGGAATGTCGCCCTCTGACCAGGTCTCATATCATATTTGAATCTGCCTATAATCATATTGCATAATTAGATTAGAGAAGTTGGGCAAAAAAAAAATGGCAGACTGAATTAGTTACTACAGTTTTACGTTATTTCTTCGATGTTGTTCTTCTTGGCTGAATGGATCGAGAACAGTTCTTGATTTACAAGGAAATAAGGGAGAGATTCAAGGACCACCTTTGGCTCGACGTTGTGTCTAAAATCGATCTGTTAAGTAGTTCCCCGATAACGTTTGCCACCGATGATGTCAGCGATGATAGCTTAGAGCTCGAAAATTATCGCAGAGTGGGGCCCGAAGGAGCTATTCGTGTATCGGTCATGACGAAAGTCGGGATTGATGAGGTATATGAGGGCTTATTTATCTGTTGGTATCTATTGGGCTATATATGTGATATTGTAATTTGATAAGTTTGATAATGCAGTTAAAGCAAAGGGTCCATGAACTTCTGGTAAATCAGTTGGCTGCAATAAACATTACAAGAAGCAGCGAAGACGGTGTCGATGATTCCATGTAAGTTTCAAATCCAGAAAATTATGTATTAATTACGTAACCTCATATTATTTATCCTTTTTTTATTGTGTATTCTTTAGAAGGTTTTTGTTATTTTTGTTTAAAATCATATTATATGACTTGGCATGATCACGCCAACTAATATCACTGCGATATTTTCGTGCATAGGGTATTTAAGGGTGCGTTGGCATGTGTATAATTTGACGTGGAAAGGAAAAAAGAAGTCTAATTTGCGTTTTGTCTGCGGAAATCGACGCGGAAAAGAAAAGAAAAGTGTGGTGGTACGCATCGAATTATTGTACTTTACGGTTCACGTGTCGTACAATCACAACTTTTCTTTTCTTTTCCACATCGAAATTCACGAACCAAACGGAGCCTAATGGATGTGGAAAAGGAAAAATAAAGGAAAATATAATGATCGTACAATAATTCGAAGCGTAAAATTACACTTTTTCTTTCTCTAATCCACATGAATTTTTCATACCAAATACACCTTAAATCGTTCCAACGATTTTCATATTGGAGCAGCTTTTCAATTACAGTATATATCGTTTTTATTTTTAATTTAGTGTCGGTATATTTGATGATGGTAAAATTACTTCATATCTTACAATAAAGTTTTTTTTTATTGAATAAAAATGACCATAAAATTCAAACAAGGTCAGAAGATAACAAAGTCGCTAAAGCTTGCGAAGGTGGGGAACGACCCTCACCATTGCAACCTAAGACTTTAGCAAGGTAGTGGGCAGCACCGTTACCACCACGTTTAACAAAAGAAAATGAAATGGAATGAAACATATCAGTAAGGGCTAAGCAGTCGTGCAAGATTGCACCAGAATTCGATGAGATTGATGAATTTGACGCAAGGTTCTTAATGACTGAGAGGCAATCTCCTTCAAAGATGGTGAAGCGCCAGTTGTTTCGAAGGGCAAATTGCAAGGCCCAAAGGACTGATCGTGCCTCAATAACCTTCGGTAAAAAAGATCCATGAAAGAATCTCGTGAGCCAACCACAACATGCACCAGAGTCGTCGCGAGCAATAATGCCAATAGATGCCCCGCCGCGTTGGGGGTGTAGAGCTCCGTCAAAATTGATTTTGATAAATCCTGAGGGGGGACATTGCCAGTGCGACGGGTGAGTCGTAGCACCAAGATCGCCGTTAGAGAGCGGCCTATCAAAAGATGCAATATCAGCTGCCCTCTTAATTGAAATAAGAGGCGGGGTGTCTTCGTGCTTCATCACCCAAGAATTCCTAGAAAGCCAAATAGCCCATAAGAGATTGAGGAACTCGTCGAAAAGGTTCGTGCCTAAGATTTCAAAAACTTTGCGCAACCAAAATTCAGCAGAGATGACCCACAATTTTTCAAAGCCCGAAGAGAAGCTAGAGGCTTTCCAAATTTGGCGTGAGTAAGGACAAGAGATAAAAGCGTGCTTGGTATCTTCTAATGGTGAGCTGCAACGGCTACAGTGAGGGCTGGGAATACACTTTCGGCCCACAAGATTTGTTGCTGTTGGGAGAGCATCGCGACAAAGACGCCAAGCAAAGAATCCCGAGGCAAACACTTCTCGTTTTGTTCGACCAATGATGGTGGGAAGTCCCAAATAGAGGCTGTGGCGGTTTGATCGTGGGAGGCCCAAGGTGGTGCAACATTGTTGTCGGGAATGTTCGTCAACGTTGGGTGAGAACGAAGCCGAAGATTTTTCGAAGTTAACAATCTGACCTGAACCTGAACGATATACGTCCAGAACGTCAGTGAGAACCGTCATCGCTGTGCTTGTCGCCTGACAGAAAATAACAGTGTCGTCTGCAAAGAGGAGATGGGAAATAGAGGGAGCTCCTCGCCGTAAAGAAAATCCTTTCAATTTTTTCAGATGCTCGGCTTCCTACAGCAGACTACAAAAAGATTATGTGCACAAAAGGAATAAGAAAGGAGATAGTGGGTCTCCTTGGCGAAGACCACGGGATGGGGTAAGACTGCCAAAGACTTTGCCATTAAGGGTAAAATCATATTTCACATTCGTAATGCATTTCATAATTAAAGAGATGAACGAAGAATGAAAGCCAAGTTGGCTCATAACCTTTCCGATGAATGGCCACTCAACACGATCAAACGCTTTGTTCATGTCCAGTTTAAGGGAGCAGAATCCCTCTCTACCTCGTCTTTTCTGTCTCAAGGCGTGGTTAAGTTCGAAGGCAACAAGGACATTGTCTGTAATAAGCCAATTATGTACGAAAGCTGATTGGGTTGGAGAAATAATGTGGTCCATCACTGCGCGAAGGCGGTTAGTCACACACTTAGATGCAATACGGTAAATAACGTTACACAAGCTTATAGGGCGGAATTGGGCCATTGTTTCTGGGTTTTTCAGTTTTGGAATTAAAACCAAGCGAGTGCTATGAAAGAAGGGGAAACACGCATCATGATTAAGAAAATCTAAAATATATCGAGTAGTTTGTCCCCCAACAATATCCTAATATTTTTTATAGAATAAAGGGGGGAAACCATCGGGACCCGGGGATTTGAGAGAGGACATACCTGAGAGGGCTAGTTTTACCTCTTCCTCGGTTTACTGATCACATTGATTGCTTCAGAAAAATAGTATGTATCATGAGACACAAACCCAGAAAATATTGTGAGTTTTGAGCCGAAAAAAAAAAAATTAGAGCAACACAATACTTGCTCGATGTGTTTTTCATGAGTGTCACGCATGGTCTGAATATTTTCGAACTTGCTTTGTTATGCATGTCAATATCACTGTGGATTTTTGTGTACGAAAAATGATAAAGGCGCTTAGGATGAGTCAACTGGCCTAAATATCTCCGTACCCAATATATCTATCAATTAGTGAGCCCCTTTGAGCCTTAATAGCCTTATTTATTGATTTGGAGCCACGATTTTCTGCCACATTTTCCCTTATTTTATCCTTCATCCTTGAACCATTGTCGGCATGTTAACTTACTAATCGCTTTAGAGTATTGGGTCTATTATATTAAAGGAAAGACGATTATGTCATATCTGGTGTGGTAGTCTGTTTTATTTATTTGAAAAAAAAGGTATCGAAAAAAAAAAAGCGAAAAAAATATATAGTAGAAAAAAATATATTATTTGCAAAAAAAAAAAGAAAAAAAAAAGAAAAAAAAAAGAGGTTTACAATTGATGTTTAGAAATATCTTTTTGAGTAGTAATAATTTGAGTGTGTTTCCATTATTTGAGTCATATTTTGTGCTATAGAGTATAGACGGGGAAAGCGATTTAGTAACTAATATGCTTGACCATATTACCTCACTCATCGCATATATCGCACCTTTATTACCCTGAGCCCCATTACAACCATTTTTAAAGACCTTTTGATTCGTGCATGAGATTCACTTTGCAATAATGACGTGATATATTTGCAAGCATAGAGTAATATCATTCTATGTTGTGAGTTGAGCGCTTTTATACAGATCCCATTAAACATTTTGAGTAACTTGAGCGAATCCTTGTGAGAACTGTTGAATGATACGTGTTAGGACTTTGGAAATGTTTTTTTGTGCTATGATATGCCTGTGAAATATCACTTCATGTCTCGTGTTTGGCTTGAACATTCATTAGCTGATGACGATCTCGACGGATTGTGCTTTTTATTTTCTGAGAATAAACATGAGAATTCATTTAGTGACGTCGAAAATCCTAACTTGATTTAGTTTATTCCGCTTTTGTGATCGAAGACGATCGAAGCTAGTTTGGGGGTTGTTGATAAGTTACGATTTTTCACTATTTCTTATGCCCTTTAAACATGTGTTTTTGGTCATTATAAATTAAATTATACATGAATATATTAATTAAGTGCATTGCAGTGTCAAAAGAAAAAGTCACGGAAAAAGGGGAGAACCGTGGAGTGAAATTGGCGAACTTATCAATATTGCATACACATGAGTATTGGCAGTGGGACACCTAAAGACAAAAGTGAAGACATTGCAAGCAACTAGCTTGTTACACGCACACTGATATTCAATGTTTGAGACAGAGTACATAAAGTTGAAAGCTCCACTACCTAATTTATTGCTGAAAATGGGGAGGTGAAAAGAAGTCATGCATTATGGAGGAAAATCCGTTCCATGTTCCATTCCATGTCCTTGTCAACGTTACTAAAGAAAGCACCCACCTCAACTATAAAGTGAAGCATCCATTTCAAAGGGGGGGAGAGAGACACCTTACGGGCCACTAAAATTCACCATCAAACATCCACACTCAAATTCACGCATATTACATGCATGAATATTTAAAAGAGACATATGAGAAGGAGGGAAAACGTGGGGGCAGAAACCGATTAAGTATACACCTTATTTTATCACCTCACCAACTAAGCAGCACTCTGAATTAAGGCAGCCCCAAGCCACGCATCAAGCCGCAGCTCATACGAAAAGTTTCTCACGCAACGGAGATCCCGGCGGAACTAGGCGTGATCCGTCCGTCGTGATAGTCAACCTTCGTACATCGTCTTACGCGAAAACAGGAATGTTCATCTCTATCTTTTTGTGTTTTTCGCTTTTTAATATGTGTGTTTAAGTTTATTTGTGGTTAAGGCCGTATAAAGCCGGATTATGAGTTCGTATTAATGTTATTCGTATCGTATTTAATCGTATGAGTTAAGTTACGTGTTCTATATTTGAGTTTAATGCTTGCGTATGCCTGATCAACATATGCTTGATTCTTGATTGGTTTATGAGACTGAAAAAGTGATTAGACCGGTTAGAACAATAAATATAGTGTACCACGACGTAAAATCGACCAGTGATGGAATTCGGTTTCGTCCGTGTGGTTTCCGAGATCTTAGGCGCCGAAAGCGTTTAAGCTCGGGGAAATTCATAAAGCCGAATGCGTGTGAGGTAACTACAGTCATATAGGAATATAGTTGATTGGTTCACTTTCGCATAGGGTTGCTAGTTACGTGAATAACGGGTAGCATGTACGTTAGGAATTTCTACCTTAACTAGATTCATATTGGTTAAATATATATACGATTGCATGCAGAAGTAAGATTAATCTGTGCCGAATATGTGCTTTAACCACGCTTGTCGTTAATTGATAAAAACCGTTATCTTTATTTGCGCTTGTCTTAAAACCGTCTTAAACAAATCTAAAAAAATATATATATAAACATATATAAATATATATTTATAAAAAAATCGCTTCAGTCTAAATTAAATTTCGGATTAATACTTAGAACTAATCGAGCTGTCCTCGTGGATCGATACTCGGATTTACGTTCGTTTTATACTACTTGCACGACCTAGTCTACTTGCTAGTATTCGAGCGTGTCAAGTTTTCTCGGAATTAAACTTAAAAATAATAATAATAACAATAATAATGATAATATTAATATTTTTTTAGATATATATAATAAAGTAGTAGTGACGTAAAAAAAATAGTAATAGTGCTAAAATAAAGATAAAATAATGATATTATAATGTAAATAATATTAATAATGCTTCTACTACGACAGAAAAATATAATAACAATAATAATACGAATAAAGATTTATAAAAATGTAATAATAAATTAAACTCGGAATTAAACTTAAAATTGATGATACCGCTGTCCCCGGCAACGGCGCCAAAAACTTGACACGCTCGAATACTAGCAAGTATACTAGGTCGTGCAAGTAGTATAAAACGAACGTAAATCCGAGTATCGATCCACGAGGACAGCTCGATTAGTTCTAAGTATTAATCCGAAATTTAATTTAGACTGAAGCGATTTTTTTATAAATATATATATTTATATATGTTTATATATATATTTTTTTAGATTTGTTTAAGACGGTTTTAAGAAAAGCGCAAATAAAGATAACGGTTTTTATCAATTAACGACAAGCGTGGTTAAAGCACATATTCGGCACAGATTAATCTTACTTCTGCATGCAATCGTATATATATTTAACCAATATGAATCTAGTTAAGGTAGAAATTCCTAACGTACATGCTACCCGTTATTCACGTAACTAGCAACCCTATGCGAAAGTGAACCAATCAACTATATTCCTATATGACTGTAGTTACCTCACACGCATTCGGCTTTATGAATTTCCCCGAGCTTAAACGCTTTCGGCGCCTAAGATCTCGGAAACCACACGGACGAAACCGAATTCCATCACTGGTCGATTTTACGTCGTGGTACACTATATTTATTGTTCTAACCGGTCTAATCACTTTTTCAGTCTCATAAACCAATCAAGAATCAAGCATATGTTGATCAGGCATACGCAAGCATTAAACTCAAATATAGAACACGTAACTTAACTCATACGATTAAATACGATACGAATAACATTAATACGAACTCATAATCCGGCTTTATACGGCCTTAACCACAAATAAACTTAAACACACATATTAAAAAGCGAAAAACACAAAAAGATAGAGATGAACATTCCTGTTTTCGCGTAAGACGATGTACGAAGGTTGACTATCACGACGGACGGATCACGCCTAGTTCCGCCGGGATCTCCGTTGCGTGAGAAACTTTTCGTATGAGCTGCGGCTTGATGCGTGGCTTGGGGCTGCCTTAATTCAGAGTGCTGCTTAGTTGGTGAGGTGATAAAATAAGGTGTATACTTAATCGGTTTCTGCCCCCACGTTTTCCCTCCTTCTCATATGTCTCTTTTAAATATTCATGCATGTAATATGCGTGAATTTGAGTGTGGATGTTTGATGGTGAATTTTAGTGGCCCGTAAGGTGTCTCTCTCCCCCCCTTTGAAATGGATGCTTCACTTTATAGTTGAGGTGGGTGCTTTCTTTAGTAACGTTGACAAGGACATGGAATGGAACATGGAACGGATTTTCCTCCATAATGCATGACTTCTTTTCACCTCCCCATTTTCAGCAATAAATTAGGTAGTGGAGCTTTCAACTTTATGTACTCTGTCTCAAACATTGAATATCAGTGTGCGTGTAACAAGCTAGTTGCTTGCAATGTCTTCACTTTTGTCTTTAGGTGTCCCACTGCCAATACTCATGTGTATGCAATATTGATAAGTTCGCCAATTTCACTCCACGGTTCTCCCCTTTTTCCGTGACTTTTTTCTTTTGACACTGCAATGCACTTAATTAATATATTCATGTATAATTTAATTTATAATGACCAAAAACACATGTTTAAAGGGCATAAGAAATAGTGAAAAATCGTAACTTATCAATAAGTGTAACGATATTTAAGAATATGTTTCAATAACTACGAAAACCTACAATTCGCACCCACTTCGATGTCGATTTGACATATGATGATGCAATATTAAAGGGTATGAGATTCATTATGCCACGAAGTTTTTCAACTTCGAAAAAATAGTTCACTTTTCCCTACCAATTGTTTAAATATTCTTAAATATCGTTACACTTATATATCTCATTAGATCGAGTGTTTATTCAAAAAACAATATATATAATTTTTGATGAATTTTAGAGAGAATGCACATAAAATTGATTTAGAATGGCTAGTGAAATAGATATATTAAAGATTTATATTTTACGCGACTTAAATTTGTTTCCGAGTGTAAATTGATGCCTACTTGCATGGCCTTTTTGATTTTCGATTTGCTTTGGCGAAAATAAACCTTAATATGTTAGGAAATCAACTTAGTAATTTTTTAAATTTCAAACAAATCGTTATAATAGTTAATTTCCATGGAAAATGGTAGGAAAAGGTATTTGTTTATCACAAACAAGATAATCCCACCCAATATTTACTTATCCTCTAATAATTTTGAAAGTTGCGCGAGTAAAACAGAAGAAGATATGCTCTCAGTTTCTTCGCCGTTGTTCTGCGCTTACCCATGTGAGTGTTCTTTCAACCTATCGATTGTGCGTTTGCGTCTGTAGAAGAGAATTAAGCGCTCGATTGTTCTTCAGCATTCGTACCTCTTGATGAGGGTAATCGTCCGATTGACAACAACTATTTACCCCATAGAATCGTCCGAGCTTGTTTGAGCAGCTCGAATTCATTCCATGAAGAAATGTTTTCTGTTATTGTTCCGTTCTTTTCGTCGCTAATCGTCCAATTGGATTTTCAGTTTTTTCCTCTTCGGTAGGAAACGAGTTTCTCCCAATGCGATAACGTGCTTTTCGATTTTTCAGCTTAGGTGTGTTCGCTCTAAGTATGCTCGTCATCGTATTACTTATAAGTGATTGAGCTCTACTCGATACCATGCTATGGCATATGGAACTTATTCTGCCTTAAATTGAGGATGAATTGATTCACTTATCAATACGAGTCTGCTTACATATTCAATATATTGGGTAAATTTTCTTGATTTGTCAAGTATACTTTCTCCATCATAACTCTACGATCGACATTTCCAGCGCCGAGATCATTTGTTTCTGAGAAGCGACCCCTTGTTGCTCGTTGCTCATCACAAAGCCATGGGTAATGATTTTTCAACAGAGAGATTCAATTCAATGTTTACATAGATTTTGAAATTTTGATTGCTCTTTGGCTGATGCATATATTGGATAGACAACAGGCTGAAATCCCGTCGCTCGACGGAGAAACAAGGCGGAGATTTCTTCGCGCCGTCGTATTTGGATCCGTAATATCGCTCGCACTGCCATCTTTAGCGAAGACGAAGAAGCAAAACCCTTACGACGAGAGGCGCATATTAGAGCAGAACAAGAGAATCCAAAGAGAAAACAACGCCCCCGACGAATTTCCCAATTTCGTCAGAGAAGGTTCCATTCTTTCGTTCTTTTTTTCTCCCTTTTATGTGCTGCATTTCTTTCCGCGGTGATATAAATGGATAAAAAGAGATAATTTTTCAGGCTTCGAAGTGAAAGTAGTGACCTCGAACAAGTACGTTACTCGGGATTCAGGCCTCATACTGTGGGACGTGGCGGTTGGTCAAGGCGATTGCCCAAAGGATGGCCAACAGGTTTCTTTCTCATTGCATCTGTACTGAAGTTTGTTATTACGATTAATGTCAGTTAATGCGAGAAAAAAGAAAGAAAGTTTTTTACCTTATGAGAAGAAGAACTACTGGTTGATTGAGTTTCTTCTTCTTTTTTTTCTTCTGTCTTCATTTGAAAGGTGATATTTCACTATGTGGGATATAACGAGTCGGGCCGACGTATAGACAGCACATACCTACAAGGGTCTCCTGCGAAAGTACGGTTGGGCACTAACGCATTAATTCCAGGTAAAGATGAAAACTTCTCATGACTTAGTTGACGCCAAATATGCATATAGTTTAACAAAAATTAATGTTATGTTTGGTTGGTGGGATTTAGTAGGGAAAAGAAACTAGCTTCGGTTGACTGAAGAAATAGATAAAAGAAAATAAAAGAGAAGAAAAGAAAATCTAGTTTAAGTTACTTACTGATGTGTTTGGTTTCAGGATTTTAATGAGGAAAAGGAAACTAATTTTTTTATCTGGTTGATTAGGGAAAAATATGTGAGGAAAAGGAAAAAAAGCTAAACTTAAGTTATTAATCTTTAAGCAAAAACCATGGAAAACCATGGTGAGGAAAATGAAGAAAAGCTAATGAAAATTATTCTCTCTGGTGTTCTTTTCCTCACCGTTTTCCTCGATCCAAACGCAGCCTAAAGCTAAGGAAAAATTAATTTCGTTACCAAATGGTGAGGAAACTGAAAGAAATAGCCATTTTCAATCCAATTTTCTTTTCCACAATGCTTTCTTCGAACCGAACATGTATGACAGTTTGAAAATTCATTGTAGGATTCGAAGAAGGGATCAGAGACATGAAGCCCGGGGGGAAACGAAGGATCATTGTTCCTCCTGAGTTGGGACCGCCTGTGAGTCGTCGTATTTTTCGTGATATTTTATATTTTAATTGATTTCCAAGTTCAGCGTATAATATTCTCAATTGTTATACTATTATTGTGGTGATGAATAATAGGTGGGGCCGTCGACATTTTTCAGCTCGAAGCAGTTTGAGGTTTTCGACGTTGAACTGCTGAGCATTCAAGATTGCCGGCGGAGGACGATAGGATTTTACTCAGATGTTGTATGTGGCTGACAAGCATAGTCATATTTCTCAAGTTTTCTTTTGTTTCTCTTTTATTAACAAGAACAAATTCAACATCCGAGGTATAATAGCATCTCCAACTGACAAACTCATTCTCAAACTCAAAATGCAGTAATTCTTCTCTAACCGTTAAACTCATTCTCAAACGCAAAGGAATATTTTCGAGATATTAACTTCTACGCGTACTTTCACAACTTTTCAATATTGCACACGTATTTTTATAACTTCACAAAAAAGATAACAATTTAATATTATATTACATCTAAATAAATAAGCAAAATATTGCTAGTATATAATATAATTTTAAAAACTTTCTAATTAGTTCTCATTTATTTTTTTTTAATTTCTTATAAGGATGCTTTTGTTATTGAAACAATAAAAATGAATTTAAATGCAATTGTTAAACATAAAACTCATATTATGCGTTCAAACGCATGCGTTTAGTGGATTAGACAGAAAGTACAAAACTCATTTTGATATTGGTTTTTGGATTCGATTGGAGTGATTTTATGATTTTTTTTTAGTTTTCCAATTCCATTTGAGATGGTCTAATTGTTGGAAGGCTGGATGATAAGATTATAGAACAAAATCATCCTCGTCATACATTTTTAGGCCTACGAATACTTTTAACTAATCTAGCTTATTACATCTAGAATATTATTGTAATAATTATGACTATATAGTATTGAGAAGACGATGAGAATGTGTGTAAGAGTAGGAGATGGGATTCTTATTTTATCAATAAGATTACGGTACATCTCTGGAATGAAATAATACTGACTACTGCTTAACACGCGGCATGAAATTTATCTAATTCAAAACTTATGGGCAAACGGTATTTCCTATTTCTTTTCACCTTTGTTCTCCAACTCAAAAGAAGCCATTGATATCAAGTACCACCACTGTTCAAATCTCTAACTATTGTAATAATTATGACCATATAATATTGAGAAGACGATGAGAATGTGTCTAAGAGTGGGAGATGGAATTCTTATTTTCTCAATAGGATTACGGTACAACTTCGGAATTAAATAATACTGACTACTGCTTAACACAAGGCAATAAATTTATCTAATTTAAAAATTATGGGCAAACAAGATTTATCTTTCTATTTACCTTTGTTCTCCAACTCAAAAGAAGCCAGTTATATCAAGTACCACCACTGTTCAAATCTCCAATTGTTGTAATAATTATGACTATATAGTATTGAGAAGACGATGAGAACGTGTGTAAGAGTGGGAGATGAGATTCTTGTTTTCTCAATAAGAATACGGTACATCTTTGGAATAAAATAATACTGACTACTGCTTAACACAATGCATTAAATTTATCTAGTTCAAAAATTATGGGCAAACAAGATTCATCTTTCTATTTCTTTTCACCTTTGTTCTCCAACTCAGAAGAAGCCATTGATATCAAGTACCACCACTGTTCAAATCTCCAACTGTTGTAATAATTATGACTACTAATTCAAAATTATGGGCAAACAAGATTTTATCTTTCTATTTCTTTTCACCTTTGTTCTCCAACTCAGAAGAAGACATTGATATCAAGTACCACCACTGTTCAAATCTCCAACTGTTGTAATAATTATGACTATATAGTATTGAGAAGACGATAAGAATGTGTGTAAGAGTGGGAGATGGGATTCTTATTTTCTCAAAAAGATTATGGTACATCTTTGGAATGAAATAATACTGACTATTGCTTAACACAAGGCATTAAATTTATCTAATTCAAAAATTATGGGCAAAAAAGATTTATCTTTCTATTTCTTTTCACCTTTGTTCTCCAACTCAAAAGAAGCCTTTGATATCAAGAGGAATCATACCGATTGGAAAGTACCACCACTGTTCAAATCTCCAATCCTTCCTCCTTCCAAAAAATTACAATGCAAAAAATGATCTTTATCAGATCTTGATTGCAGAAGAAGACATCATTGAACGACCAAATAGGATGATATATATATATATATATATATATATATATATGAAACCAAGACTCACGGTTTAAAACAAATGGTTGTCAGCTTGGGAAAGCTCGATGAAGAACATCGAGTAACAGAACCCCATCGCCCGAAGCTTCAGCGTTTCTCCAGATTATGAAATGTGGAGAAAAGTACTTTGCATCGCTCCATCGTTTCAATGCATTCAAGCTGAAGGGCCCTCGTATTTCTCCTTTGGGATCCTTGTAGTGCCATTCTAATGTTGAAAGATCGGCAGAGCTTGGTGGTGATTTATCATCATCATCGCTGCTCAAGTCAATCACTTTTGTAGCTGCATTTTCACGGTTTACTTCTTTGTGATTAGCAATCTGTGCATCTGCTGTATTTGATCAGTAAGACAGATGTTAGCCAGCACAAAGAAAATTAGAATATCTTTTACGATTTGAGGGGCAAGAAAATGAAAATGGGAATTGGGTTCATGATATAATAGCTTTGAGTATTTGATATAGCTAACATTCAAGATTTGTAAGCTCGAGTCCATTGTGTTAATCACGGCCTTCATGAAAATCTTTAGACAAAAATGATTTATAATTGGCGAATCGATGTAAGAAAATTTACCATGTTGGTTATCAACCGTACTGTCAGCAGCAGCAACTTCCATTTTCTGGGCAGGAGAATCGTCAAGAATGACTTGAGGAGAGGTAAGGATATCTCCAGAACCTAAAGAGAAGGCCAAAAGAGTTCTATTCAATGAATCATCTCATTAAATAAACCCACAGAAGAATTCTGACCAGCGAATCATTAGAAATTGTGGGTATGAGCATCAATATAAGAGTTTTTTACCATGTTTTTTCTCAACAGGCGGAGTGGTAACAGCAGTAGCATCTTCCACTTGCTGAGCATGAGAATCATCAAAATTGACTTGAAGCGAGGTCAAAATATCTCCAGAACCTGTAAAAGAAGGCCCATAGAGTTTAAATTAACGACTGGCAAATCTTGAGACCAAAATGGATTATAATTGGCATGTTGTGTGAAGTGGAAGAAATGCAAAGTTTCTACAATGGTTGTTCTCCGCAGGAAAAGTAGTCCCAGCAGCAGCATCGTCCACTTTCCGACCATGAGAATTATCAGAACTGACTCGAGGTGATGTAAGAACACATCCTGAACCTGTTCAATTCAATAAATCGAATTTGACAAATGAAACCCAGGTGAGGATTCTGACTCACAAATCTTTAGACCAAAAAGGATTATAGTTGGCATATAATGTAAGATTATTTATCACGTTTGTTCTCCACAGGCAAAGTAATATCAGCAGCATCTTCCACTATCTGATAAGGAGAATCATCAAAACTGACTCGATGCGAGATAAGAATATCTCCAAAACCTGTAAGAGCGTCCCATGGAGTTCAATTCAATATTCGTCGTGTTAAATGGATCCATAAGAGAATTCTGACTTGAAAATCTTTACGCCAAAACGGGTTATAACTAGAATGGTGCAAGAGTAAAGTGTAAGAGTTTTTACTATGCTTGTTCGCAATAGGAAAAATATCAGCAGAAGCAGCATCTTCCACTTCCTGAGCTTGAGAATCATCAGAACTGACTTGAGGCAAGCTATGAATACCTTCAGAATCTGTAAGAACAGGCCAGTAGAGTTCAATTCAATGGATCACCTTGTCAAATGAACCCAGACGAGGATTCTGCTAGATTTTGAATGCAGGTAGTACGAAATCAAGATGAGTTCATGTCTTAAAGCATTACCAGTGCACTATTGCCTAACACCTTATGGTGTTTCTATTTTTTTGTATCAAATAGCGGAGAGTAATTGGACAACTATGATTTAGATATTACCAAACACAGCATGACAGCAGACAGTTAGAGATGCTTAAATACAAGACATAATCTAAAAAATATACCATGTCACAAATATCACAAAAACAGTGGGTCAGTAAAAAATGGCCATTTGCTAAGTAATATCAATGCCCAAAAATCTTCTGTCAACAATGGTAACATGCTATTGCATGTCCTTAACAGAGAACGTAGCTCGCAATTCAGTTTAAGTAATTGAAGACGTACCAACAACAGCAGCTGGATCCATAATTAGTTCTTCGGCTATCACTTCCGGCATGGTATTTAGCATTTTTTCTATCTCTAAAGGAGTCTCAAGCTTCTTTTTTCTCTCGCGCAACTCCCGCAATTTAAATTGGAGGATTAAAGTAAACAATGCCACTTCCGAAAAGAGTAATCATTTGAAATGCAAATTATAAAGCAACACCCTATTTGCAAAAGCCAATAAAGGAGAAAATATGAGTCTCAACTGGTATCCTCTCTCACTGCATTGCATATTTATCAGATACATGTTCCAATCAGTAAGGTATGGGAAAATAGAGGATGATTAAGTTGATGAAAGGATATTGTTGGCGCCATCCTTTTATATTGGCATGTTCAATGCGATGCTTTAACACGTTCAACTCTTTCGCAATCGACTGAAAAACATAAAAAGCTAAGATCATTTTTGTTAGACTAGATCAAAGTAAGATAAAGAGCAAAAATCAGAATAAAACTCCGGTTTCTGGCAGGTGATGTACAGATTATTTATTATTCCAGCTCTAGTAACTGCAAAATATTTGGCATTGACATCCTCAATTCTTTCACTGAAGTTTATTTCCAGAATTTGAGTTCGATGGAGCATCATAAGGCAGGATACAGAGGGGGGAAGTTTAATCCAACACAGCATGCTTAAAGATACTTGACAAAAATGACATACTAGAAGTTACTTTTTTTGTATTTTCAGTAACAAATTGAAATGCATTGATCCTTAACTGAATATTTATAAAGAAGAACACAAAAGGTCTGAAATCTTACATGCTTCGTTATGTCGCTATGCAGCATTTGAGCCTTAGCCTGAACCTCGACCTGTCATATGTATGGAAAACAATAAAAAAAAGTTACGTTTGAAACTTGACGATAGTGAATGCTAATGATGATTAAAAAATGGTATCACGAAGAACATAGCTACTTCGATGAATCAATATCCCAGTTGTCAACAGAACCGAAAACTTGACTGCTAGAATAATTAGATGGGAATAGATCATGAAATAATATCCGATGAATGGGATGATGGTGAAAGCTCACAAGAAGCAGTCTCTTAAGCAAGCCAGCTTTAACTGTTTCGCGTACATCTTCAACTTCTCCCTGAAAGAAAATGGATGATAGCCTACTAAACAATTAACATTGCAACAGATACTGTAAGCTAAATCGTTTTGAATAATCTATAACATACTCAACAGAGGCAAATGGCAGAGATTCTGCAAGTTGGTGCCGAGAAACACATACATGGAGAAGTATAACATATTTTAGCTAAGTAGATGATATGATCAAAGGAGCATTTACAATAACATATTAGCTATGGACGTGATATAATATAATCAAATAAAGGAGCACTTAGAAAACTCAATAACTGTATGTCTGCCATCTATTTAACTAGGGACTGTTGCAGTTAATTCCATATATTCAGCTATGCACCAAAAAAATCCCTGTTCTTGACAAACATATCAAGCATTTGTCATGACTTCCTAAGTCGGTATTGGCACATTGCCGATGGTCATCATTCTTATTCTAACTCAGCAGAACTGCCTATCAATTAAAAGGATGTGGGTTTTACTTTGAATACTTACCTCTTCAAAATTACCATCTGAAAGCATGTTGATGGGAACATCTTTATGATAATTTGAAAGTTTTAGGAGGATCTCATTGCTATTACCTCTATCTATGGCTGCAAAACAAACAAACAAAAGAAAAAGGATTAGTGTTACCGTATGAAATCTCCATGTAAATATTCAAATCAATGATAAGTCAGCAACAATAATTAGAAGCAAGCACCCTGATATCCCAGTTTCATAAGGAATCTGTTACAGAAAACTCAAACATTGTTGAGATCACTTCAGAGGCCCCGAAGAAAGTGAAATAAGGATAACTGATATGCCATGTAACAGAATAGCGATAATGTTAAGAAGCGGATTTCGGCAATTACCTGTGACAATCTGGAGTTGAAAAGGGAGGTGAGAAATGTCATTAGGATCACATTTCAGCCGTACAAAGCTTCCCACTAACATAGAGTCAAAGCTTTCACAACCCTTAACAAGAAGCTCCTCAACTAAAGTTTTCTTCAGATAAACTAGCTTGATATTTTCAGCAACAATAGCAGCAAAGCAGCTTCTGGGCTTTTTATCGGGAGCCTTACCCATCATCTTACAAACAACTTTCTTCTTCTCCTTGGAACCATCTTCACCAGAAAAATCTGAGGAATCATCATGAGAAGTGGAGTCACGGTTTTCAGCAAAGTGCTCTTCCAACAAACTGTGCACTTTCGACTGGAGAATCGCCTTCCTCCTGAAGATCGCATAGAGAACATCGTCACACTTGACTCTCCTCTTCTTCTT
Organism: Craterostigma plantagineum; assembly: GCA_027422505.1. Lineage (NCBI taxonomy): Eukaryota > Viridiplantae > Streptophyta > Magnoliopsida > Lamiales > Linderniaceae > Craterostigma > Craterostigma plantagineum. The sequence goes on from JAPQWV010000012.1 coordinate 21,069,480, forward strand.
GAGGCAAACAAGACCCTTCTCAGCTATATACTTGTTTATCACGTCCACAACCTCATGTTGAGAGCGCTGGGTGCTCGTGTCCTCACCCAATGCCTCAAGAAACTCAATAAGAGGCCTTGAGCCCCAACTTACAAATTCTATTCTTTTTCTGAATCTTTTCTTTCTTTTCCGTAGAACTGATGTTTCCTCTTCACGGGTCTCGGCGACCCAAAAATCCTCTTTCATGTTCTGATTACAATAGGACAGAACAAAATAGAATCTAAACCCAATAGTCACCTCATCAAATGAACACAATTACACCACTCAGCATTTTCACCATTCGAATTAATAGTTACAGAAGCCCGGGATTTATCACCACGCAATGCGTTTAAGTACATGTTTCTCAGCATATATCAATTGGCGAGACTTCTGTGTTGTTGCCACTCTCAAGCACGAACAAGAACAGATAAAATTAACACAAATATCCATCATTACACAGACCCACGCGCACACATTCGCAAGTAACTAGTAAGTTCTAATCAGCAAAGCATGCAGTTTCAGAGAACCCCAAGAAAAAGATGCTTGATTAATCAAATGTTCGAGTACATGCAAAAGCACTTGTATTATCATTCCCACACAAATGCAGAAATACGATCATCTAACTGAAGAAATTCAAACGCGCAGTAGCTCGTATGGGAACACCAAGCAATCAAGGAAGCCCATCAAGTGAGTAGCTAGAAAAGAAAATTTCGGAATGAAAGATTGACCTGACGGAAAACTCTTTTGCGCATATAACACTCTATTCTATGTTAAATTGCGCATATCATCTGCCAAAATTTTCTCATTCTGGGCACAAAATGGATTGGGGTTTTGAGTGTGCAGTAGTAGTGGGTATTCGGGTTCGGGTTTTCCTCGTAAGATCGGGTTCGGATAGCTCGGGTCAAATAAATTCAATATTTAATGGGCATTATATTAGGCTCTGTTTGGTTTACAATGTCAGAATAAAGGCCCAATATAAAATTTATTTTAGTAAGCCCATGATAATTTATCTAATTCCATTAGCCAGTTTATGTATATTGGGCTTCGTGGGCTGCTGAATTAACTTCAAACCAGAATAGAAACTATTTTGTTATTATTTATAGGGGAAATTCCACGCGGGCCCCTCCGTTTAACGCTTTTTATGGGGCCGTGGACAGACAAGCCAATATAATAAAATATTTTATTAAATATTCATATATAAATAGATTATATAGGTTTCTTAATATTTTTGAGCTCCAATTTTTAATTTAATCAAGTTTAATAATATAAATAAATTATTATTAATGAGATTATATTTTATTAGAATTAATTTCGAGCTTGAATATTTAATTTCTATATTTTTTTTCTGTTTTTTAATATTTTTCTCTTTTTTTTAAGGGTGGGGCGGCTTACCCGCGCCCGACCCGCCGGCCCGTTTTGCCAGCTCTACCTGTATTTAAAGCTTTTCTAATTGTTAATCAAAGTATTTTTCAAGGTAAAAACCCCTAACGTATGACGTCGTGAATTTAAACGAACAAAAAAGAGATTTTTTAGGTGCATGACTCGTAGTAGATTGCTAATGGTATTCTAGAAATGACAAAAAACGCTTCTTACACGTAAGTCACATTTGTAACTTTTTAAGATCACGACGTAATACATTATGGTATCTACCTTGAAACACTTCTGACACCAATTGGAAAAATATTAAAGGGTGTTCAAATGTCGGTTAACCCACCGGACCGAACCGAAACCGAAGTTTCGGTTCGTACCAAATACCGAATCGAAACAATTCGGTTCGATTTTCGATTTTTATTTGATAACCGAAAAACGTTTTGGTTCTGTTCGCTGTATTACCTCCGTAAACCAAACCGAATCAAATAACCGAATTCCCATTTTTTATTTTGAGACATAAATAATAAAATATATACATTTTTATATGTATTATTTAATAATATATCCACCATATTTAATAAAATATGGTAAATATTAGGTCAATCGAAATTCTATACATATATCTATATATATATATATGACTATATTTAAAATATAAATCAAATTAATATATTAAATAAAATATGGAAAATGTGAGGTAAATAAAACTTTAATACATATAATATGATAATAAATATTTATAATTTAAATCATATGTATATTATTTTGTTTTATTTTTCTTTATTAAAATTTGGTTTGTTAATGGAACGGAACCGAAAAATCCGGTAGGTTCGGTTTTCTGTTTACCGAACTGAAAACCCCGAAAAAGAGTCAATAGATATTCTTCTGCTCATCTTTACAACCATTTTCTATGCATTCGTCTACGAAAGCAAGCACTTGTCTGTGCAGTGACTGATATTCAATCAATGACCGGTCAGTATAAGTGCGGAAAATGATACTGAACGATTGTGATCGATATGAATTGTAGTGTGTGTGTGTGACCGAATTGTTTTTGGAAGTTCGGAGTTAAAATTTCCTACGTCTCCCCTTCTTCCTCGCAAGGAAGGTTCACTAGATCTTCAGTTATACAATCTTTAGTACAACCTACCCAGCTGATAACAGCTCTAATCTAATGAATCACTTAGGCAGTTGTTATAACAATCCACCTACTTCAACAGCTTTTTACAGCCCGTTGGAGAACAAAGAACATAAACTAATAACAGTTATGACTTTAGATTTCACTCTTTTCTTATCGCTCTTTTTGTGCTTGATCGATGATGACTTAAAGAATTTGAGATTCGAAAGTTGTAGAGTCGTGAAGTATTTGTCTTCAGCTTGTACTCCTTCTTTTATACTTGAGGTTTGAAATTCAAACCGTTGTGAGATAAACTCTTCACTCTGAATAGTGCATTAATTGACTTTCCCAAAATGAGTCTGTCCGGTTTGTGCTGCAGTTTGTCCTGTCACGTTGCTTTATTCCTTATTTGCGCTAGTTGACCTCTGCCTCACTCTATACTTGCAGCTTTGCATTGAATGTCTGTAATTTCCTTTCTGTCTTCAATAAACTCTTTTGAATATCCCATTTGTATCACGTCCGGTCCATCATATATTCTTATTTAAGTGATTTATCTGAGACCGGTATCCTTAGTGGTATGCGGTAGAGTTCTTCGTTTAAGTACAGCGTTTGTTCCTTAGTATGAACTCTCCGGTTTCTTGTCTTCAATTGGTTTTGTCAATATCAAAACTATTAATCCGAATGTTCTGATTCGTATTACTAGCAATTTCCCCCTTTTTGGTGATTGACAAAACTTAGCAGCAGAAAGGACCAGTTTCCATTCATATAAAAAAAAATTTGATACAAGTTACAACTACTCATAGCTATTGCTCTTGAAGATCCGTTCCACTTCTTTTAGCTTGGCGTCGTCCTTGTATGCATGTTCCTTTAAGTCATGCATTCTTTCAAGATCAGCCAGTTGATCCTTCGTAAGCGTGCAGGCCAAGTGCCTCAGACTGTTGCTATCATACTGCACTTCAACTGGACCAACTACGCTAACTGCGAAATGAACTGCTGAGGCGCGGAAACTTGAGCTAGTGTCATCTTTTCTGCTGAGTCTTTCCCCCTTTTTTCAAGAACCGGTGTGATCATTCCGGTCAAGGCAGTCAGTTGAGACTTGATGATCTCGAGATCGGCACAGGCATCAGAGCGAAGACAGGCAAGATCATTTGTAAGAGCACAGAATCTATCATTGGTGTTCTGCCGGTCACTGTTGATTTCCTTGTTGAGAACAGACATTGTTCGATAAGTCTGTTTGACCAAAGAGATTTCCTTTGGAGAGGCCATGATCTCGACCGGTATGGAGGCGGTTTGAAGAGATTCACCCGGTTGCTGAGAAGCCGGGGAGCTGACTGTGGAGCTGACTGTGGAGGAGTTGGAGTCTAAACTTGCACCGGTTGTGGATCAGTGAAGACAATAACCGACTCAGTAGTGACGACGCTTACTGAGGTGCCTTGGTCAGCTGCTGCATCAGTAGTATGCGAGGGAGCAGACTCACTATCAGCTCCGGTTGCCTGTGCAGATTGAACCTCCACCGGTTGGGGTTCTGCAACAGTGACTGAAACGTCGCGGACATCTTCAGTATTGGATTGAGAAGAGAAAGGAGCAGAATCTGCCATCGCAGAGACATCATCAAGGGTGAGAAGCAAGGAGGATTCATTCAAGGCCGGGAGCTGAATAGGTGCCTGAGGCGGTGCGAACAGGGCCGAAATCTGAATCGGTATCTGCAAGGGAACTGAGGATGGTATTGAGAAGCCTGGAATAGGTTGGCGGAAAAACAGTGGTCCGCCAAGCAGAGATGATGAAGTCGGTATTGAGGGATCTGATTCTGATGTTGAGAGAGTAACTGGTCTGGATACCAGTTGGAGAGAAGCATCGTTGGCTTGAGCGGAGGATGAAGGCATTGGCGCGAGGACCAAGGCTGTAGTCATTGTGGTGGCAGCCGATGTGTTGAATGAGATGGAAGCAGATCCAGTTGATGCCGAGACAGTAGATGCGGATGTAACATCCGGTTGGAGCTTATTGAGTACAGTGGCATAATATACCTGCATTCTCTGCATCTCTGCCTCCAATCTTGTCAGAATCTGAAGTTCATGGACTGCATCACGTTCGTTCGGTCTGAAATTCTGCCTCCGCTGTTCAATGTAGTGCTCCAGTTGGACCATTGTGAGGCGAAGTCGGTATAGCTCCTGAGCATTCATCAAGTTTTTGATAGACTCAATGCCTAGGGACTTGATGATTTGGTCCTCAGTCTTTCTGGCCTGCTTGAGACGGTCAGAAAAACCCTTGGATCTCCAGAGCTTTTGACTGAACGGGGTGTACCGCAAGTCAAGCCAGTCTTCAAAGGCCTGGAGGTCAGCCGCAATATTCTCATCAATCTCCGCACTGATGAGATGCCACGCGGTATCATCAACTGATAGAGGCTCGTCTGGTACAAGGATGGCCTTGCCCTTCCCTTTGTCAGTCGGGACTGTTCGGACTGGTTCTTGTATTACCACACCGCGTTGTGGTGGAGCAGTCCTGATCACCGAACCAGTTGTCTCTGTAGCTGAAGAGACAGTGATGGTTGACGCAACAATAGAAACCGGCTGTTGAGGTTGTGCAGATTGAGTCGGTTCCTGAGAAGGGACTGATCCGGTCTTCGCCTTCTTTTTAGATGCTTGGTTCCTTGGCTTTGTGAAGACCTTTGTAAGTGGCTGAGTATCTTCGGATGAGAGAGAGGACGCCAAGACCAGTTTCTTTTTGGTTGGCTTTAAAGAGACTGGTTTGTCAGTGGTCACTTTCTTCTTCGAGGGGGCAGGTGAAGTCGGTCTTGAATTAGTCTCGGTCCTGCCGGATGATTTCTTCTTTGTTGATGCACAGTAACTGGCTTAGCAGGACGATCAACTGAGGGTTTCTTAGTCGGCTTGGCGACAACGAGTTCCTAGCCTTTCGTTTTGCAAGTTGCTTCTTGGGTGAAGCCGCGCTTACCATTTGTCGGATGACGTCGGCCGAAATGATATGAACGAAGCCCAGTGGGTAGATGACTCCAACATCAGCAATCTTATGCCTGTAAGGAAGGATAGTTGCGGGGCGAAGTTTTTGTACTGCCTTTCTCGAACTGGCAAGACACCTTTCATCACCGAAAAGATAACTGAGGACCAGTTGATCTTTATTTTTGTTAGGATGGCCACCATGGCCTGAACCTTATCACTTGTGAGCATGTCGAATGACCCGGATTTACCCAAAACGGCCTTGGCTATCACGTCGTGGAGCAGGCGATATTCTGGTTTCAGAACAATCCTCTTGTCAGAGTCTTTAAACAATATCCCTGTTAGAGACATCGTAGACTTCAGGTCCTCCTTCACATCGTCTGGTACAATAACTGTGGTTGCGCCAGAGGTTGGTAGATTGAAGAGCTCTGCGAAGTATTCTTCAGTAATGTCGAATTGATGCCCATTAATGAGGCATTGTAGTCGGTCTCCAACGATAACGACTATGTCAAAGAGTTGTCGTAGAGCCTCTGGGTAGTATTCGTTTGAACACTGAAGAAACGTCTGAAGGCCGGTCGCAATTAGGGCTTCGAGAATATGACGGAAACTGTCATATTCGGTTTCCATATTGTTGGCAAAATAGATCTGAACCGCCGTTCTTGTAAGATCGTTGTTGACTGGTGCCATTGTGCTGAAGATGAGATGAGATTTTTGATGAAGAATTTTGAGAAATTTTGGAGAAAGGAAGAGAATTCTGCTTGTGAGTTGAAGATAATGATGAGCCTTCTCCGATTGAGTACGATGTTTCTTTTGAGCGGGATAAAGCGTGTCTTTGCATTTAATGCATAAGACGTCTTGTCGCTTAGCCTTCTTCTCACATAGTGACTGCTGAGTAGCACAGGGCTCATTGTCAGTTTTTCCCGAAAAGGTACTATGACGGGATGTGTGCAATTGATGACGTGTATTAAATAAAAACGATTTCGGTCAGTCATTGGTCAAGAAATGGGAAATATATCGGTACAGATACCGTTCTTCTGAAAAGGAGTAATCGGTATCTCGAAACAAGAGAGTGACCGGTTTGGAAGAAAATGGCCGCTTTTATATAAAAAATGACCGATATATGTACACAGAAAATAGTTGACTCTAAGAGGCTTATCTGAGAGTCAGTTTTGGACGAAACTGACACGAGTTATGTAGTGTTGACCAATATGAAGAGAATGACTGTTTAAGAAAGAAGGCGTATTACGATCATCAATTTGCACGGTTTGTTGTAGTGTCTAGGCAACCAGTTATATCAATCAATTTGATATAACAATGTTCTCCCTGACTCTATGCTTAGGGTATTTTTAAGATAAATCTAGTAAACCTAAAGCATTTCGAAAGAAAAGGAACTTAGCTCCTGGTAGCGGCTTTGTCAGTATATCAGCGACTTGCAGATCGGTTGAGATGTGTTCCAAGCGCACATTCTTCTTCAGCACATGATCGCTTATGAAGTGATGTCTAATCTTAATGTGCTTCGTTCTTGAATGAAATACCGGATTCTGTGTGATGGCAATTGCACTCGTATTGTCACAGAATATTGGGGTATTGGTTTCCTTGATCTTATAGTCTTCCAGTTGATGCTGTATCCATAGGATCTGTGAGCAATAGCTTCCAGCCGCTAAGTACTCTGTTTCAGCTATGGATGTGGCTATCGAGGTTTGTTTCTTGTTGAACCAAGAAATTAGCCGGTCACCAAGAAACTGACATGTTCCACTGGTGCTTCGTCGATCGATTTTGCAACCGGCATAGTCAGCATCGGTATATCCATGTAGTGACAGACTTGAATCTTTGGGATACCATAACCCAACATTGATCGTTCCGTTGAGGTACTTCAAGATACGCTTTGTAGCAGAGAAGTGGCTTTCTTTCGGATTAGACTGAAACCGGGCGCACAAACAGACGCTGTACATGATGTCCGGTCTGCTGGCAGTTAGATAGAGTAGTGATCCGATTAATCCCCTGTACTTGGTAACCTCAACTGGAGTCCCTTTCTCATCCTTGTCTAATTTATTGAAGAACTCATTGGCGTGGTCGCTTGAGAACAGTTTTCCATACCAAATCTTTTGAGTAGCTCTTTCGTGCACTTGGCTTGATTGATGAATATGCCTTGCTCCAACTGCTTTACTTGGAGTCCCAAAAAGAAGGTAAGTTCACCCATCATGCTCATTTCAAACTGATCTTGCGTCATTTTAGAAAACCGCTTGCATAGCTTGGCATCAGTTGACCCAAAGATGATGTCGTCAACATAAATCTGAACGATCAGTAGGTGATCTCCCTTGGTGAATCGAAATAGTGTCTTCATCATAGTCAATTCCTTCTTCTTGCCTATAACCTTGAGCGACCTGCCTTGCCTTATTCCTAGTGACAAGTCCATCCTCGTTTATCTTGTTCTTGAAAACCCATTTCATACCTATTACGGTTTGGGTTGGCCGAGGAACAAGAGCCCAAACTTGATTTCTCTCAAACTGGTTCAGTTCTTCTTGCATCGCTTCTATCCAGTTGTCATCCTTGAGAGCTTCATCGACCTTTGATGGTTGAATCTGAGATATGAACGCATGGCTGAATAGGTTTGGATTCGTCTGCCGCATTGTCTTCATGGAGGCTGTAGGGTCTCCTATGATCAGTTGCTGTGGATGATTCAGCTTTGTACGATTCCATTTGATGCGTTCCCCCTCAATTGATTCCTCCGATATGCCTTGTGTGTCACTATTTGTTCCGACTTCCGGTATACTTTCGTAACCATCATTGCATGGATTTGCTGGTTCAACTGGTATTTCAACATTATCAGCCTGAATGCCGGTTTCCTCTATGAAAGGTATTTCAGTAAGCTCCAAAACCGGTTGATCAGGTTCTTCATCACTTTCGCTTTCAAGATGGGATTTCTCCAGTTGACTGCTTAAACGATTAATGTTACTGGGTGTTTGATCATCGGTCTCTGACTCTTCAAAGACTACGTGTGCTGATTCTTCAATAGATAGGGTTTTAGTGTTGAAGACCCGGTATGCTTTGCTGACAGAAGAGTAACCGAGAAATATCCCTTTTTTCTGCCCTTGTATCGAAGGCTGAGAGTTGGTTTTTCCCGTTGTTGTGGATGAAACATTTGCACCAGAAAGTTTTGAAGTATCCGAATGAAGGAACATTTCCGGTCCATACTTCGTATGGTGTTTTGCCCTGTTTCTTGCAAATCAAGGACCGGTTCTGTGTATAGCACGCAGTATTGATGGCTTATACCCAGAACGTATGGGAAATGTCCGCATCTGCTAGCATTGTTCTGGCTGCTTCCTTGAGTGTTCTATTTCTTCTTTCAGCGACTCCATTCTGCTGCGGTGTCCTGGCAGCAGATAACTCATGGCGTATACCATGGTTCTCAAGAAATTCGGTTAGTGTAATATTCACAAATTCAGTACCTCGGTCACTACGAATTCGGTTTATGTTACCATTTTGTTCATTTTCTATTCTTTTGAACAGTTTTATCAAACTGACTGAAGTTTGGTCTTTGGATTTTAAGAAAACAACCCAAGTAAACCTAGAAAAATCATCTACAACTACGAGTGTATATTTGGCACCACCAAGACTGACCACCGGTATTGGTCCAAAAAGATCCATGTGAAGTAAATCTAAACACCGGTTTGACTCTAAATTCCCTTTACTTTTAAAAGTTGACCTAACTTGTTTACCTAGCTGACACACAGTACAGTGTTTATCTTTTGTAAACTTTAGATTTGGTAGACCTCTAACAGGATTGTTTTCTCTAAGTACTGAAATAGTCTTAAAGTTTAAGTGACTGAGGCGTTTGTGCCACAACCAACTTTTGGGGTTATGAGCTATAAGACAAGTTTGAGTGGATACCAACTAATCTCCCCACTGGACTCTATAGGTACCACCAACTCTATGACCGGTTATCAGTATACGTTTCGTTTTATCTTTGACAAAGCATTTATCCTTTTCGAAAGATATTAGAAAGTTGTTTTTACATAACTGACTCACACTTATTAAGTTATAATGGAGGTTTTGTACTAGAAGTACATCTTCTAGGGTAAGGTTCCTGTGAGTAATCACTCCCTTCCCTACTGTTTTACCTTTACCGTTATCTCCAAAAGTGATTGTTGGTCCGGAGTGTGGTCTAAGCTTCTTCAGCAATCCTTCGTCTCCTGTCATATGTTGACAGCATCCACTATCCAGATACCATACTGACCGGTTTAGCTCCTCCATGTACTCCTGAAATAAAATATATATATATATATATATATATATATACATATATTGGTACCCAATTTCACTTGGGTCCAGAATAGATTAGATTCTTAGGTACCCAGATCTGAAAGACCTTGACAGTCCGACCAGTACGTGGGTCTATAAGATATTTTATATTTCTAGACCTATTCATTCCTAATCTAGGTCCCCGGTATTGTCTACCCCAGTTTTTACACTCATAATTATACCTTTGATTCCCCCTATGTTCATGCCTATTAGACACTGGTCTGGTTTGTGAGGAAGCAGTTTTTGGTAGTCTCTTATCAGGTTGATATTCTCTCCCAAACCTGACTGGGGAATTTGACATGTTCCTGGTATTATTAGTTTGTGAAGAGCTTGCTGAGACAAAGTTGATCCATCCGGTATTCCTTGCGTGTGTTGAGGGTTCACCTGGTCCGGTGTCCTTAAACCCTAGCCCGGTCCTATCGCTATTATCTTTCATATTGCTCTGAATGCTTTTTACTGTCTTCTTGGACTGATTCCAGGTCTTCACAATAGTGTTTAGCCTAGAGTTTTCAGCTTTTAGCTGCACTATCTCATTCATAAGTTCCCTAACCTCCTCAGTCAAAGCTCCTGTTTGACTGAAGTCACTATTGGTTTGTTCAACCGGTGTGATTTTGCCCTTTTGCTTAATTCTAGCAGATAGCTTCTGATATTCATCAGCCATTTCTTGAAGAGCTTGAAGCAGCTCTTCCTTTGTAAAATCATTTGAGGTAGAGTCGCATACCTCGTCGTCAGCCATATTGGCCGTAAGGCACTCATGAGATTCCTCGTCGCTACCGGTATCTGACTCATCGCTATCTGATTCTTCAGAGTCTGAGTCATCCCAAGTCCTTCCGGTTTTGGCTACCAGTGCCTTTTGATACTTCTTGGACTTCGAACTGGTTTTCTCATTTTCTTTCTTGGAGACTCGGCAATCAATAGCAAAATGCCCTTTCCTACCACATTTGAAACAAGAAACATCAGTCTTATCAGTTTTATTTTTCGAAAAGCTCTTACTTTCCGAAGTACTGCTTCGGTTTTTCTTCATGAACTTTCCGAATCTTTTTACAAATAGCGCCATGACTTCATCAGTTAGTTCCTCAGATGTTTTTGAAGTTTCTGGGGCTACAAGTGCTTTGACCGGTTGTTCGATAATTGTTTCTTCTATCCTTGTTTGCAGCTCGAACTCATAAGCCTTGAGATCAGCAAATAGATCGTGAACTTGTATCTTGCTGAGATCCTTTGATTCTCTCATGGCCATGGTCTTTACATCCCATTCTCGAGGAAGTGCCTTCATTACTTTGATGGCCACGTCTCGATTTTCCAGCGTTCTTCCAAGAGCAGAGAGATCGTTGATGATGTTCATGAACCGGCTCTCGAAATCGGTCATTGATTCCCCGAGGTTCATATTTGCCCCATCGTATTTCTGAATGGCAACTATTAGCTTGTTTTCCCTTGTAGACTCATTGCCTTCACAGATTTGGCATAGTTTCGTCCAGAACTCCTTTGCGTTTTTACACAGCATGACCTGTCTGAAAGTTCCGGTATCCAGTGTTTTGAACAGAATGTCTTTGGCTACGTTGTCCAGGTTCATCAGTTTCTTTTCTGCCTCTGTCCATTCACTTTTCACCTTTACAATCGTTTGTGGCTGTGTCCCATCTTGCGTGTGTAGTTGGTTGATCTTTGTTAGTTCTGGAGGTCCGTCCGTGATGACATCCCACATATCCTCATTCTGGGCGGCTAGATGAGTCATCATTCGAACTTACCATTCCGTGAAGTTTTCTCGTGAGAACATCGGCAACTTGCTTGACGTATTCATTTTATCGGTTGATGATTGAATAAACCCGCTCTTATACCACTTGTTAGGATCAGTTTATGCGTTTAGAGGGGGTGAATAAACCCTTGACTCTTTTTCGGTTTGTCTGTGCAGCGACTGATATTCAATCAATGACCGGTCAGTATAAGTGCGGAAAATGATACTGAACGATTGTGACCGATATGAATTGTAGTGTGTGTGTGTGAGACCGAATTGTTTCTGGAAGTTCCGAGTTAAAATCTCCTACGTCTCCCCTTCTTCCTCGCAAGGAAGGTTCACTAGATCTTCAGTTATACAATCTTTGTACAACCTACCCAGCTGATAACAGCTCTAATCTAATGAATCACTTAGGCAGTTGTTATAACAATCCACCTACTTCAACAGTTTTTTACAGTCCGTTGGAGAACAAAGAACATAAACTAAGAACAGTTATGTCTTTAGACTTCACTCTTTTCTTATCGCTCTTTTTGTGCTTGACCGATGATCGCTTAAAGTATTTGAGATTCAGAAGTTGTAGAGTCGTGAAGTATTTGTCTTCAGCTTGTACTCCTTCTTTTATACTTGAGGTTTGAAATTCAAACCGTTGTGAGATAAACTCTTCACTCTGAATAGTGCATTAATTGACTTCCCCAAAATGGGTCTGTCCGGTTTGTGCTGCAGTTTGTCCTGTCACTTTGCTTTATTTCTTATTTGCGCTAGTTGACCTCTGCTTCACTCTATCTTGCCGCTTTGCATTGAATGTCTGTAATTTCCTTTCTGTCTTCAATAAACGCTTTTGAATATCCCATTTGTATCACGTCCGGTCCATCATATATTCTTGTTTAAGTGATTTATCTGAGACCGGTATCCTTAGTCGGTATGCGGTAGAGTTCTTCGTTTAAGTACAGCGTTTGTTCCTTAATATGAGCTCTCCGGTTTTTTGTCTTCAATTGGTTTTGTCAATACCAAAACTATTAATCCGAATGTTCTGATTCGTATTACTAGCACTGATTCGACCTCAAATAAAATGTCTAATAATATACAAAACGCCAATTTAAAATAAAAAATTTAACCATATTGATTCATCAGAAATCAGTACAGCTTAATTTCTGAAGGTGGGAGAGAATTCGCCGAAACAGACAGTCCAGGCTGTAACGAAAAGGCGAGAACAACCATATCTTCACACAAACAAATGAAGAGACTCTGTAAGAAGGAATCCAGCTATTTGTAAAATATCTATCACTGTGCTCATCTCATTTTCTTGTCAATGGACCGAAATAGTATTTTCCTGTGGTCAGATTTCACTGGAGCATTCAGATGATGATTGAATACACATACCCGACCAAGCATAAACTGCAGCATTATGGTCAAACACATCGTCACAGATATTTAACTCTATGAGAAAAAAAAGGCGTTAGGTGTTTCGAGATCACACAAATTCCATCAAAGGGACGACAACATACTTCTCTACTCATCAACGAGCTATCAGCTACGGTCGCCATCGACGTTCTAAGGGACTACGTACAAAAACTGATAGAGATAGAGAAAATCGAAAATTCTTACACATTTAGCAGCTAACCTCGTTTGTATCAGTTCGTTCCAATAATACCACCCTTTAACCATGGTCATCCGTTGCTAGATGGTTTCCAATTTTATCAAATTCGATGGCCGAGATGATATCAACTGCAGCAAATAAAGGTTGAACAAAGATGAGAAACCGATGTTTTGCAATTTCACAAAGTATTCACATGAAAAAGTCAGAGCCAGAACAACGTTAATCAAATATTCTATAGGCCATCAAGGTTAAAATGTAGAGGTGAATTCAGGACAAATCAATAACAAAAAACAGAGATCAAAACAAAAAACAACCAACATTGAACTCAATTTACCTAGCTATACACCACTCCACGCCAAATCCCAAATCAAAGTACCAACAAAAAAAAAACAATTAGCCATATCGACCATCGCCAGATCAAGAACAATCCAACAATCAAGCCCAAATTAGAATATCATAAGCAGAGAAAGAAAACATTATTGCAGAATTTGCGTTGAAGAAGAACTCGTGAATGATCGTAAGGTGATTGTGAAAAGTGTGAACTGAAGAAACGAGAGCCATAACTAAATAACACTGTTTACTATTAGAAGAGAAAGTTAATTCTTTACTTATATAAAAGAGCGAATCCACCGGTTTATCGCCAGTTTCCCAACGGTAGCCGGTTAACCGTTCTAATATAATATTGTAATTATACTGTATTGAAAGGACAATTTTGTAATTCTATTCCAGTTTCCCCTCACCTCACTCGTTGAGATCAGATATTCATACCACGCCGGCCGCCGCATCACAAGAACGCTCAAACGTGAGTATTTTTTAGCTCGATCTCTATGTACAGGTTCGTGGATTTTGTCAATTGCTGCGATTTCATGCTCTTGAGCTCGATTTCATAATTGATTGATGAATCGTCACCATCTGAATTGGAAATCTATACAGCTCTTGTCGCTGAGGCTGTACCCGACAAAATCCCCTTCGAAAAGATTTGCTTGATGTGGTCACCTTTTGAGTGCCAATGGCGAGCACGAATAACTCGAACCCACCGTAGCTTATGCGGTAGTATTTGTCGTACGAGTGGATTGGCTGCGTCATCAGATGAGGGCAATTGGCTCGGCGAGAATGAAGAGGTCTTGGGCTGGTGAAGATTGCACCATGAGGAAAAGTGCGTATTGGTTTGATTGTATTTTATTTCTTTTTGAGCCGCACTGCTTGTCTGAATGATGTTGTTTATGGTGTGAAATAGATACTCACTTACATGTAGGAAAGCTCACAAGAAACAGTTGGTCAGGCAGAAGGCGAGCCATCTTCATCGATAACGTCTCCTCAATTCGTGTGTAGTTAAAAATGGTTCATATGGAGTTCGTTTTATTTGAAACTTTTCAGGATTGATCTCCTTCGATTCGTCTGAGTCGAAAATAATCATGAAATCACCCCTCAAAACTTCTATAGCTATTGGGATTTTGCCGGAAGTAAACCGTAACAATCGTCCCTGTTACCGACTAATTCGTCCGACGCTAGTTGCTTGCCTTTCCAAGCCTTGTAGTACGAGACATCTACTCCCCTGTTCTGCATCATCGACATGATTGAATTGGGTGCGGAATGTCTTTAGGACCGGTGAAATGTTCCAACAGAACTTATGATACAACTGACGAACTTCCTTGCCGATGTCTACGGCGACGATGAGAAACCCCGGGTGTGCTTGCCGCAGTACGTTCGAGAAAAAAGGGGAGTCCTTGTTCTGTGCAGCTCGTACTCGCCATGTGCATCATTCGGTTGCGTATTTCGCTATATACATGGTTTTATTTGACCGGACCAATTTGAACTCGAAAACACGAATCAAGGGCGACTTTAGTGATCACGTCCTTGACTTCTTTCTTATCCCGAAATTCCTGACCAACAAACAGGCTTGAACCATCCCCAAATCCATACGTGCCGTCGTCAGCATGTGGAGAGTTATGCTCCGCCATTGTGACATCGTCATTATCACTTTCCGAAGCATAATGTTCCTCGGGTTGTTCGAACGTATCATCTTCATTCTCATTTTGATTCTCGCACGGTCCGGTTTGATCTTCTTGAAAACCCTCGTATTCAGAAAGATGGTAAGAGTGGTAGTTAGATGTGTCGCCCATGTAACCCTCCACGGGATGGATTTCCTTATTTGCGTCGCACTGCTCTATTAAACCGACGTTGAAATTCAATTCATCATTAAGATGAGCTTGTGGTGGTGTGGCACTGACAAAGGACGCAACCTCAACATGGAGCACGGGTCTAGACTGTGGACCACCAAAATCAAGGTATGCACGTATACCGTAGTCATTCTCGATGTAGATGGGTCGTGGGGAATCGTAAACTACGCTAGGCATGTAACGTGAGTTTAGAATTCTCGCTGCGTAGCGACAAAACCTTCACAATCTCATCCTTCACGTCATCTAACGTGCATGTTTCCTCGTCGACCAAGATTGATTGCCATCTATGAGTAGGAAGAGGACACCACTTCGAGGTATTGTCCTCGCCAATTATCCTATGACCCTCGACTTGGAACAAAATGTTAGTGATCGTCATGATTACCCACTGCAATAGAAGTAAAATTTATTAGAACCGTAGCCCTACTTGCGAAAACCAATACAACTTGTGAAACCCTAGTTTGCGAAAACAATAGTTTGTAAAAACCCTAGTTGTCGAAAATGTTATTTCGGATGTTGTGTTTGCTAACGTGATTTCTAGGCATAATTAAAGAACTAACAGCTTCCAAACCCCTAACAGCTTTCGAAAACCCTAACATATAGCGCGGGACCCCTGCACCAATTCTTGGGACCCAAGCTCTAGAGCGCGAGACCCATGACTTAGTGCGCCGGACCCATGCCCTAGGGCGGCCCATGCACTGACGCACGGGACCACAGCACCAGCGCCTGGGGCCCTTGAACTGATGCCCGGGTCCCGTGCTCTAGCGCGCGCAGACCCGGCTCCAGTGCGCGCGCCCCCTGCACTGATGCGCGGCACCCCGGCACCAGCGTGCGGGGACCCTGAATTGATGCCCAGGTCCCGTGCTCCAGTGCGCGCGGCCCCTGCACCAGCGTGCGGGGATCGTGTAAACATGCGTGGGGCCCCAGATCTAATGCATGGGGCCGTTGTGGATATATGTGCGGGTTCCATGAAGCATGACCACGAGTTTCGTCTTTCCGACTGGAAATTCAAAATTCTCGTGGCCAAACATCACGTAAATGACACAATCACGTAATTTGGAGGGTTAAAATTCGTAATTCAAAAAGAAAAAACTTAGTGTAAAGAGTTAGAGCTGGGTATTTCCTTCCAGACTTGTTTCGCAAACTTCGAGTTCGACTTAATGACGAAAATGAGGCTGTGTTTTTCTTTAGAAACGATGAAGAAGAAAGGATGGATCGATCTGAGTTGGTATAGTAATTATTACGTGCTGCTGTGCATTTAAATGGAGTTTCGTTTCTTTTATATATATACAGAGTGTATGTATATTTATTTTTTTTTCTTTTATTTCTAGTTAATTAACGAGGGTTTAAAGAAGATGGTTAATGGTTAATTAAAATGAAGGCCATTGACCAAAAAACGTCAACGATGCTATTTTTTTAATATTGACTTAGTCGGCAATTTTTTTAAAAAACCCTAAAAAAAACCGTATTGGTGTAAAATTCCCATACAGCAATTCTCACGGTAAGACTAGATGCACATCGCCAAATCATATTCCACGTGTCAATAATGTAACAATCCCAAGCCACGCTGCATTTATAAACCCTCCTTGTATGGACACAATTTCTCTCGACTGCTCGCGCTAGGGTTTCGCTATTCGCATAAACACTCGATTTGTTCATCACAATCCTAGAAATCTCGATTTCTTTCTACGGTTCAGGGCATCCGAACCAGAAGTGTAGAGTTATTTACTCGTTTATCGACGCTCCGTTGTTTGAATCGTTTGCTTGATACGAAAGCAAGAATGTCATCGAAGGTGACGAAGAAGACGCCGCCGGGACCGGGGAGCAAGAGGGCGGTACGGGGACGCGGTGCGGCGGCGAAGGAGGCGGCGTCTCGTGATGAAAAGTCCGCGTCGGAGGATGCCCAAATGGGGGAGAAGGAGAACCTGGCCGTGGATGCGCCAACGGTGCCTTCGGATGTGGGCACTTCGGAGGAAGTGAAAAATGAGCAAGATACAGGCGGATCTGGGACCGGTAAGAGATTTATTATCTGCTTTTTTTTTTATGTAAATTCATGCTCTATTCTCTTGGTACTTTGGGACATTTGCATGTCATGTTTGGGTAGGTATATGTGATTGGTACGTGCATCGGTGAGATTATAACTTATTCTCTTATTTCTTTGACGGTTTTGTGATTTAAACATGCTTCTTTGTAACTGGATATTTGGGTTTTGGTGTTCTAGTGCCATGTGGTTCACACGTCGAACGGTTTTCTATGTTATCCTTAGTTTGTTTAGAAAGTTGACTTAATCCTTGAGTTCAGGAGATGTTCAGTCCCATTTGAATTTTCTGGGATTTAGGTAGGTAGACCGGTAATTCCCTTATGCTTGAATTGTTATATCTTTCTTTATTATAGAAAGATAATTTCTGATTTCTTTTTAATTTAGTGCGGGTTGCTGGCTGTTCTTCTTCTTCGTTGAGACAAAGGACTTTTTGTCCCGCAAAGAATCATTTGTTGAATGCCATTTGTCTGGTAGTTGATTGGTTTTCATCAGGAACTTGTATAATCGTTTTGTTGACTAGAAGCTGCCAGATGGCATTTTCTCTCATAATTCATTTGCTTGGCGTTTACGTTGTTTGTTCTAAAAACAAAATGAATTCCCTGTTGTCGCTATCGTGGTTAGCTTACATAAAGTCATCTACTTGCTATTGAAAACTGCTTAAATGCTCTTGTTCTTGGAAATGTCACTCACTAATTTCTCCGTTGGATAGTAATGAATGATGTTGTGGTTAATAATGAAGCCATCCAAAGATGTACTCCTAGCTAATATTTTTATTGGTTCTTGACTTTCTAGTAATGGTCGTTATTTGAGTTAGTACGTGGTGATGGCATTGGACAGCTGCAATGATTTATGAGTCATTCACCATAGTTTTGATGTTGATGGACTGCATTGAAATTGAATTATGAGGCCATCATCCATAGTTTTTTTGTTGATCACCATGTAAATTCTTTTACATCGTTTAGGAGATATTGTTGCGAAAGAACCTGTAGATGACTATGAGAAGGCCGAACGACTAGACTTAGAGGATAATGACCCCGATTATGAACCGGAAGAGTATGGCACTGTTGATTATGATGAGAAGAGAATTGAGCAAGATCCTCGAGAAGCAGATGAATATCCCGAGGAAATGTATGTTGGTCAAGAAGATGGTGATTTAATCGAGGAGGAAGTGGAAGGAGTACAGGAAGAACTTGGACCCGAGGACGATAATGATCCTGAAGAGGAGGACCATCATGATATGATTGATACAGCAGAAGAAGATGAGCATCAAGCTTACAAAGAAAGACGCAAGCGGAAGGAGTTTGAGATTTTTGTTGGGGGCTTGGACAAGGATGCCACCGAGAAAGATCTTAGAGAAGTTTTCAGTAAGGTTGGGGAAGTCACTGAAGTCAGACTTATGATGAATCCTCAAACGAAGAAGAATAAGGGATTTGCTTTCTTGCGTTTTGCGACCGTTGATCAAGCAAAACGAGCTTGCGCAGAGCTGAAAAACGCAGTGGTATTCTCAATTTCATTGTTTTCAGAAGTTCTGATTCCTATGCGTTGCTGAATCTGCTTGAAATCCGATGGTTTAGGTGAACGGCAAGCAGTGTGGTGTAACTCCAAGTCAAGACAGTGATACCCTGTTTTTGGGGAACATATGCAAGACATGGACCAGAGAAGCGGTAATCCATTCGTTGGTCGTCATGCTAATACTATAATATGAGCCTTGAGCTGCTTCTCATTTGAATTTTATATCCATCTAGTTGAAAGAGAAGTTGAAGCATTATGGTGTTGAAAATATTGAGGATGTGACATTGGTTGAAGACAGTAAAAATGGAGGATTGAATCGGGGCTTTGCGTTCTTGGAGTTTTTCTCCCGCTCCGAGGCCATGGATGCTTTTAAACGTCTCCAGAAGAGGGAGATAATGTTTGGACTCGATAAGCCCGCTAAGGTTTCGTTTGCTGATTCTTTCATTGACCCTGGTGATGAAATTATGGCCCAGGTACTTGCTTCATTTGGTTCTTTTTCTTTTTTAATGAAGTTGAGGTTCATCCTTATTCCTTACATAGTTGGTTGGTTAGTATATCCAGTTGTTGTATCGTAGTTTTATTTTTCTAAGATGATTATTCATCGAGTTGTTGGGATGCTTGTATGTTAAGGATTGTGTCGAGGTAAAGTTAGAAGTTTAAGAAATGAACTTCAATGTATAATTAGATGGGAAATCTTTCAGATAAAGAACAGAAGCTGGTTGCATACTATCATTGAATTATTATTTTTTCATAAGTAGCTTTCGATATCGGTCATACCATCACACATATCCTTTGTATTCACTGATGTTGCATATGCATTCCCTCAAGTTTTCTAGATTTGCTACCACTATATTGTAAAATATTGATGGTTTGATACTTTCACTTACACTCCTAGTTATCTGTTAGTTTATCTCCACTCTTTATTCCAGTTGATCTCTTAGATGAGTCTTATCTCTGCTTGTCTATCTAATGTTATTGAGTAAATTTCAGGTTAAGACAGTATTTGTGGATGGCCTTTCTGCTTCATGGGATGAGGAATATGTTAGGGACCTTTTAAAACAATTTGGTTCAGTTGAAAAAGTTGAGCTTGCACGTAACATGCCATCCGCCAAGAGAAAAGATTTTGGATTTGTTACCTTTGATACCCACAATGCTGCTGTAACCTGTGCTAAAAGTATCAATAATGAGGAACTGGGTGAAGGAAATAAGAAGGTGATTACTTCATTCTCTCTTTCTATAGATATATTATATATATACATATATATGTTCTTGCTGCATATCTGAGTTAATAATTTCATATTTCAGGCTAAAGTTAGGGCCAGACTGTCAAGACCACTTCAAAGAGGGAAAGGAAAGCACGCTCCTCGTGGAGAGTTAAGGCCTAGTCGTGGGTCTACGCGAGGTTTATTGAGTTCATGGAGCCGTCCTGCTCCTAGAGATATCCCTCGTGGTACCAGAGGAACAATGAGCCGTCATCCGCCTGTTGTGGATAGTGGGTATCGAAGGCCCTCTAGTATCCGAGACAGACGACCAGTTGTGGCTCCTCCTCCAAGGAGCCGCCCCATTGCTCCACCGTCAAGGTCCTATGATAGAAGACCACCTGGTAGGTTATGTTATAACTACTTATTACTTTCGGCATTAATTATTTATTGGATGGCCTGAGTCTGACTTTCTGTATGTAGTTCCATCGTATCCCAAGAGTAGTTTGAGGAGGGATTATGATTACCGTGAGGAGTTTAATTCCAGGAGCAGAGCTGCTGTAGACTATCCCCCTAGAGTAACTTCAGATAGAAGAGCTCCTAGCAGGGATGAGTATCCTCCTCGTGCTTCTGCATACCCAGATATACCTAGAAATGCTATGTCACGGCCTACGGAGAGAAGAGCTTATGTTGATGATAGACTACCACCTCCAAGTTACAACGAAAGGTATGAAAGGCTACCACCTCCAAGCTACACTGAGGTGCGTGGACGTCAATATGAGTCCATGTCCTCTGGAACCAAACGTCCATATACTGCCATGGTAAACCTTCCTATATCTTCTTCAGTTAAATGTTCAAGTCAGCGCTATTCTTTATTTATATAAGCAATTATTTGATCTTTGTGATGTATGCTTCAGGATGTTCCTCCTCGCTATCCTGATACGGGGGTGCGTCACAGTCGTACTCGCTTAGATTATGACCTTGGTGGTAGTTCTGCGCACTATGGTGATGCCTATGGGGAGAGGTAATCAAGCATTTTTCGTGTATGTGTGTCTGCCTGTGTGTTATTTCTGATTTTATTTCACTTTGAGTTATCGAACTGTGTTAGCCTTGGGAGGTCAAACTTGGGATATGGTGGAAGCAGGAGCTCGCTGGCCGGTCATGATTCTCATGGAATGTATGGTGCTCGCCAGGGTATGAGTTACAGCGGAGGTACACTTCAAGCCGTTGTGTCATGTTTGAGATTCAACTATTATTTTATGGACACGGTGTTTTTATCTATCTAGTTGTTCCATTTTTTAGGTTCTTGTGGTGGAGATGATGTTGGTGGGATGTACTCGACAGGCTTATCTGGTGGTTATACATCACGTGGCAGTGATGTACGTAAATTTTATTCCACCACAGGATTATGATTGATTTTTTCCTTTTGGGTTTTTATGAAAGGTTCTTCTCTATAAATAAATGTTACAGGTTGGTAGCAGGTCTTATACTTCACCCTTTCCCGGCCGTGGTTCAGGCAGTAGCAGTTATATGGGTAGTGGTGGCTCCAGGTCATACTACTGAGGTACGTGTTTCTTGTCTCCCTTGATGTTCTGATTCATATTAGTTTTTTACTGGATCCACTAGTTAATACAGTCAGGTTGGTGTTGTTGAGCTTGTTGTTATGGGTTTTGGACCTTTGGTTGATCTGGAGATTACAAGTCTCTTTTACGAATCATCTCCTGAGTTGGTGCTTGATAGACTTGGACGAAGACATCATTGTTTTGGATTTCATGAATGACAGAGAGTGGATTGAGGAGCAGGTCTGGTTATTGAAGTTTGGATAATTATGCTCTGGAGCTTATTGGTGATGCAAAGCCTTAATGGGATTGTGAGATTGACGTGAGACTTGTGTAATAAATGCACCAAGACAAGTTTAAGACTCTTATGGAATGGCTTTAACATTATATGTTTATTGTCTGGTTTAAGGATTGTCATATCTCAAGTTTATTGAGGAGACATGTTTCTGAAAGTGATGTGTTCTGTTTGCTCTTTCTGGTAGTAATGGTGTGAAGGTAAGGCATGGATAATGAAGATAATTTATGTTCTGAGCCTTAAAGCAAGGAAAAGCTTTAGGAAGGGTCCATTTAATTTGGTTATTACCTACGAGTTTCTGGAAAAAGCGAGCGGTCGAGTTCCAGTATCTTTAAATTTATTGCAACGAATTAACACGGATGTGATGAGCATGGGATTTGCGTATAAAATGTTCCCATTTTTCTTTCTGATATTTGCCTCTACTGCAGCGCGTCGATAAGTTGGAAAACGATCTTTTCTATATGGAGAGTCAGACGGTAAGTTGGAAAACTATCTTTCTATATGCAGAGTTACACGATAAGGTGGAAAACGACCTTTCTACATCGAGAATTGCACGGTAAGTCGGAAAATGATCTTTTTATATGGAGTCGGTAAGTTGGAAAATGATGTCCTGTATATCGACATTACGCGTAAGTTGGAAAACGATCTTTCTTCTACAAGAAAGTGAAGCTTTTGTTTAGGTTGTGGCCAGAGAGAACATTTGTTGGTAATGATTACTACATACCAACAAATGTTATTGCATGTACTTACTCACGGAGGTGGATATGAACGTAGGGCTAATTGGTTTCGTACGATATATTGGATTTCTGATGGCTTTATAGGTCTAGTTTCGCTCGGCCTCCCAAACGACCCAATATCTCATTAGCCACGTCATATTTCTCGTTTTGGATCCATGAACTTCACCGTTCCTCTTAAGAACTTCGGGAGCTGTCTGGGAAGTTAGTGAATTTCGGCGTATCGAGGACATATATGTGATTGGCTTTTGAATGAAAAACGAGTAAGTTTATTTGGGAGAAAATTCGTTGGTCATCGTTTGCCTGCATATATATGGAAAGTATGCTGAACAAAGCTTCAGAAAGAAAAAAAGGATGATTTCCTTCATTTTTTTTTTTTGAATTGCCTTGGCATTTCAAGTCCTTTTATTAACATCGTTGATTGAATAGTTATTGAAACCTTTGTGATGGCTCATCAATGAATCATATTTTTCCGACCACAGGAATTGATTATTATTTTTAAAAAAAATTCTGGTCAATTCCACCTTTGTACGTACACCTGGACTAAGCGTAGTAATTGTTGAAGTGAAATTGAATTATGAACTTTTTTTATCCTTTGGAGTAATTGTTAATTTTTTGTACCTCATACCCTCGGACAAATGATGATTGAAATTTATACAATTTTGTTTTGATAATTTATCAATTTACACCTCATATTTCATACAGATAATGAGATGTTTTACTGGTTGAATAAATGTAATTTTCGTTTATAATATTTAAATTTTATTTCTGTCCTAAATATGAAAGAAAAAAATAATTATTCAACTTAAAACACAAATATTGCCTCATTGTAAACGTCGAAAAAAAAAATTCGGCTACACTTAGGTGGACAAATAAACAGATGGAGAGCGAAACACCGTATGTAACATTTTCTTCACAAAGATTTTCTTGCAATTATCGTTTGATTGCGACTCTCATCGTGTATGTATTATAAAGGGAAGTATAGTACCATATACATAACTTATAAATCCACTCTCTCACTTTTGGCACATTATTTCCAGTGCTATTTTGGTTTTCATACCGATTCAGTTTGCTTTGTCAATGACTATCAGCGATCCCATTGGCATGTGTGACGTATTTCCTCATTTATCGTAAGTCCAGTTTGAAGCGAATTTGAATCTCAACGTCAGCTAAGGAACAATACCAATTTTCAGTTTCAATGGGCTAATCATTTGGTCTCCTAACAATTCAGTTAAGTTCTTTCAGAAGCTGAGTTGAACCTCAACTTCAATTACGTGACGTTCAGCCTTTCAGTGGCACTGATCCTCATTCCGATCAAACTCTAATTTCTGCACTAATTTTTCTCCAATCTATTAACTCTATATTCTAACTAAAGATTACTTATTATCTTATAGTATTATGCAAATGTAGTCTTCTTTATATGCTGCCATGTGTCCTCCAAAAAATAAAAAAAAAAAAATTAATAAGGTAATTCACACGTAGTCCTACAAGTGATTCTAAAACCAGTTATTAATTTGAAAAAGACATAAATGAATCCCCACGTTTCCCCAATAGTTTCGATAGTAACTACCCAAATATAGAAAACCTATAAATGATAAACGTATTAACTGGTCAGCCATAATAACTGGTCTTCTAAAATTTTCCGAGAATTGCTCATCTGAGCAGTAAGTTTCGCATACGCGATCATCTGAAATTTTCGAGTAATTGATCAGCCGTAACAATTTTTCGGATGAGCAGTAAGTTTACTCCTTTTCGGCCTAAAATTATCTTTAATAATATAATCAAGCCCATGACACCGCTTCATTAGGTTACTTAATCTGATCCGTGTAGAAAATCTCTCCAAATTCTCGAAAGAAGAGGTGCTCAGATAGTCGAACTCAAACGAGTAAGATAGAGGTAATTATTTTGTTTTTTATTCTCATTATAATTCTAATATACTCACTCTTTTCCATAGGTTTTTACAATAGATGGTTGTGCGATGATAAGATCTCGGTTAATTCAAAAAGTGCATATTTGGTTTATGAATTTGGGATGGTTTTCTACCGACTCATGTGCAACAGTTGTTAACTGTGTTAATGATATTTACAACGTCACCAAGACAAAGTATCGAGTATAGCAACATTAACTTCTTATATTAATTTTGTTAGGTTTTGTTTTATGTATTTTAGTAAACATTAAAAGCTTTCCAGATGGTTTACGTAAATTCTCAGCAATTTGCAGCATTTTCCCTTTATTATCCATCATCTCTCACTTTAATTTTTACATCTTGAGTTTGTGCTATACAGAATAACGATTTCTAAATATAATAAACATGCGTGGGAATGATATATTTTTGTTCTGCATTAGAGTTTGGACCGAATGTCAGTAAATCGTGGTTTCCATATAGAATGCAATTACCGCAAATGAAATGAATTCATAGAGTTGTTACATTCATAAATAAATTATTACATTTTTTGTGTTAATTTTTTTATTCTGTGAATACGGATTTTTTTGGGTCCATGTACCATATACTAGGGAATATCGCGTGCTATAATTTGTTTAAAGTGCTTTTTTTAACCAATTAATTTGTTTGTTGATTTTTTAAAATGGGATATTATTAATCTATTATTTGTTAAGTGGTTGCATAATTTTAAGAATAGTCTATTGTTTGCAAATAAAGCAGGAATTACCGAAATCACAATGATATTAACATTACTTTTAAGACTCCATATATCGAATTATACATACATGATTTAAACAAATCAGTGTTTTCAATATATTTATATTGTTAACGAATTGGAATTTATAGTTGCTGACTTCAACTTATTGCAGGTTATATGTTATTGTTTCATTTCATTTGACCGGTGCATCATTTGCTGAATTTATCACAAAAACCCTGACCAGGAAAATATAGATTACTACAGGATATTCTTTTCTATTTGTATTTGTTTTATAGTATTTGTACATTGGACATAATATATATAAGACATATAACATTTAAGAATGTATTGAACTATATTTTAACTATGTGTGACATTTTTCGTTGCTCATACATGTTTTTTATGTTCTCTTTACTATAGCTGTTGTGAATTATATATGATATTCATACTATAGCAATAATTATGATTCTAACAATTTTAAAAAAAAAGGTTAACCATATTTGAGTACTATAATTTTGGGTCTGTGAGATTTAGATTTAATGTTAAATGATTATACTTTTAAATCTTACTTCTTAGATTTGTTTATTCAATAGTTGTAAACATATTTCTTCACACTTCGAAGGAGAAAAATAATTATATTTCAAAGTGTTGTCTACCACTAACCATGCAGTTGTTAAACTGACTACAATAACTACAAACATTATTCTTTTAGGTATTACAACTTTATACCTAGCCAATCACTTCAAAACAGCTATGGACGCTCATCCTTTCCGATCCTCTATCCCTTTGAATCAAAATATACAAACACGAAGGTCGCAACAATTGTCATTACAACGGGAATCTCGAGCTGTTAGGATGACAAATCTTCGCAATAATCGATCAAGGCATTCCATGAATAGTCAACCTGCTAGACCCCGAAACGAAGCTGGTAATATCTTATTAATGTGAATTTATGAATTGTATAACCATTAAATAATTTTTTATTGATTGAGAATATTGCTAGAATCATCTACTACAAACGGAAGATGTCGCTTCTCGCAACGCTTTGATATTGGAGAGAAAACAACCAAGTGTGTCAATTGTAATGCTATCATGTGGATTTGTGAGAAAGTTCGAGATAGTAGCCTGTCAAATCCTAGATTTCACTTATGTTGCGGAAGCGGTCAAGTTAAGCTTCCAAATATTCCAATATCACCATCGTTCCTTCAGTCCCTTCAATCACAATCAGTTTTCAGAGAGAAAGTTCGAACATACAATTCATTATTGTCGTTCACGTCAATGGGGGGCCGAATCGACAACAGTGTAAACGATGGCAGAGGACCTTATGTGTTTCGCATTTCTGGTAGTAATTATCATCGAATTGGTTCATTGCTCCCTGAACCAGGTAGTGGTCCTAAATTTGCGCAACTTTATATTTACGACACTGAGAATGAGGTTTACAATCGTCTCAATGCAATGGGGTCATCGAGTAGTTCAGATATAAATGAAGATATACTTCGTGGACTACAAGTCATGCTTGACCATGTAAATCCTTACGTATCGGTTTTCCGACGTGCTCGAGATATGCTGGTCGACCTAGAAAACAGTAGGAATGTACGCATACGTATCATTCAAGCAAGAGAAGGTAGACAATATACGCGTCCAACGTCAAGCGAAGTCGCTGCTTTGTTGGTAGGTGATTGTACCGAGAACTTGGGATACAGAGACGTGATCTTACAAACAAGAACTGGTAGTTTGCAAAGGATAAATGAAACGCATCCTGCTTATGTACCTCTTCAATATCCATTGTTATTTCCTTACGGAACAGATGGTTGGTCGTTGGAAATACCAATTCTATCTTCAAGTACTTCAAGGAATAAAGTCTCGATGAGACAGTTTTATGCCTATCGAATTCAAGATAGAGACGGGGATGGTGATAGCTTGGTTAGGGGTGGTCGTCTATACCAACAGTTTATTGTGGACGTATATTGTGCCATTGAGCAAAGTCGTCTATTATACGTCAAATGTAACCAAGGTCGCTTGCGTACCGAATTGTATAGAGGACTTCAGGATGCAGTCTTACATGGAGATCTTAATGCATCATCTGTTGGACGAAAGTATATTTTGCCATCATCCTTTACTGGTGGACCACGCAAGAAGAATGATTTACCTGAAGATGTTACAAAGAATGTTGTGTATAGTGAAGTCTTAGCCAATATGTAGTGACAAAATTTAGCGCATTTTAATTTGATCAGTGTTTGAATCGTTTTTATTGTTTTAGATTTATTTGCTCTATTTGATGTTGCATGCACATAGATTCTCTTTGATTAACCATAGCTATATACCTTTCTGAATGTATACCTGTAGATGGAGCATTTAAGATATAAACCACTTAGGCAAATATGCCCTCAATATTATTCGTGGAATCTTAGAGGACGATTAATATGGATATACGATCTTCATACTACAGTACGATCAAATATGGTGTACAAGGTACAAAATCTGATCTTCATTGATACTGAGGTATGATAATGCTTTTCGCTTCCTGTTGCATCATATAACTGATCGTTAAATTGTCGCATTATATAATATTTAATATTAATATTTTAGGGAACAGAAATACAAGTTACTCTTCAAAACAATGATGTGGATATTTTTCGAGATACAATGAAATTAGGTAATGTTTACTGCATTGATAATCTAAGTGTCGATCGTGCATCAAATTCGGATTGGTCTATTCGGAATGATTATAAGTTGAAGTTCAGCGGCCAAACCCAAATTATCGATAATGTACATCACTCTGATGATGATATTCCCCTATACAACTTTCGATTTGAACAACTTAGCATGATTCCACGATATGCTACCCACAAGGACCACTTAGTCGGTGAGTACTTTTACTTATTCTTACGTCAAACATGAATCATTTATGAATGGTCTTCTTAATAATTTCTGCAGATGCAATTGGCTTATTAGTTTATGTCGGTGAGTTGGAAGATGCTAAATTCAGGAATAAATATGGCAATGATGTCCAAACTCACGTTCGAAATGTTTTACTTTGTGATATGAGGTATCATCAAACGGCTTTTTTATTCTTTGAACTCTGTAATTTTTATCATTATTCTAACAATTTGCTATATTCGTTGTCATCATGAATGTGATAAAACTTTCGCTATGGGGAAATTTTGCAATAACCGAGCAATATCAACTAATCTATGATGAGAACAAAATTCAAATTTTGGCTGTAGCAAGAGTTGAATTAAAGACATTTGACGGTAATTCCACAGTTGTAACACCTTCTTTGTTTTCAGTGGGTAGTGGTAACTTAATAGCAAGCATTTATATATTGTTAACCTCTTCTCCGATTTAGGCGTATATATAAACACAACAAAATTTAGCAGAGTTTTTGTAGATCCAAATGTGATCCAGGCACACCAGATTCGTACATGGTATGTTATTTTTCTAAACTTTTCGTTTCATAGTCGTACTTATCTACATGAGAATTATTTAACTTAATTATTACTAATCTCAGGTACAATGGGGATAAAAATGCACAGAAACAGATTTCTTTGAGTCATAAAAGAGGAAAATCTCTACATCAATTTCACATCATGCTTGATGCGGTTTCGATTACCTTAAAGGATTATGGCGTCATTGAAAACGTATTATTCCTTACATTTACCGCACAAAAATATTGTTTCTTTTATAAATTAAATTATTAATATTAATTTGCAGGTTCGTTATTTCCGTGTACGTGCACGTATAGCTCATATAGATATGACAACTATTTGGTATGATTCGTGCCCATTTTGTATCGTCAACAAAGTCACCGACAGTTATTGCATAACTTGCAGCATGCAGGTTGAACGCACTATACCGAGGTAATCACGTACATCCATTTTCAATTTTTTATTTGTTGCACAGTTTCAAAATCAACACTAGATATTAATTTATAGGTTATTATATGAATTACAGGTATACGTTGAAGATAACAATTACAGATAAATCAGGTTCAATGAATTTGACATGCTGGAATGATCAAGCGAATGTCATATTGGGCCGTTCTGCATCTGATCTTCAGAAGATTTTCAATGAGGTATATGTTAATATCCGCTTCTCTCTCCTTTTTTTTTATGGTTCTTCCATAATCTCATTATGTTTTTTCATGACTATTTTTAGTGTGGAGACGATGGACCGCTTTTAATACAAGATTATATAAATAGCGTGTTGAATTCCGAATTCGTTTTTATTTTGCGTGTGCCCAACACAGAAGATGACGAAGTTAAAGCGTCGCACGTTTTTCGAGTAGAATGCGAGGAATAGTATGATTATTTATTCTTACAAAGTTAACAGTTATGTTATTGGCATATCAATCTAAGTATAATTGTACTTATTTTGGATATTATATGTGATGATTTGTAATTTATAGAATAATTGCTATGAATGTAGAAAACATTCCTTATATCATAAAAATCATCAATTATTATCTGATCTCAGATTTGAAGTGTTTAAATCATATTTTTCTTTTCGAATTTTAAATAATTGTGACCCGTGCATTGCACGGGCAAAAAACTAGTATCATAATTAAATTAATGGATCTATATCGCAGTTGTTTTAAATAATTTTAAAATTATTATATATAATTGCTATATTAAATTTTTCATATTTTCTTAATTTTAAAGCAAAATAAATAAAGAAAATTAAGGTTGCTTTTAAATTTTGAAAATAGTATGATATATTTTAAATAAAATTACAATAAGTTTTAAAATAAAATAAAAAATAAACTAATTAACATTACTTGGTTTTGAAAAGAGTGTTTTCTCTGAAAATAGGGTATTATTGTCCAGCAACTCTATGATAGACTAAATATAAAGTCTCATTAAAGTATAAACAGATTCTGTAATTACACACTTTTCCACTATAAAAATGGCCAAAGCTCAACCCTCTTTCACTCTCAAGCTTGAGAGTAGGCAACACCATAATCAATAACGTTTTACCATTTCTCTCCTCTATATTAATAATAAAGCAATGAAACTCTCAAGTAGTAATACCACCAAAGCCAAGAGTCGCCCATGCACAACTTTTACTAATAACACTAACTCCTCAAACCCCACCAAATCACCCCTCCTTACCATGAAAACTCAGGAAAAACAACAACAAACATCCAATAATCAAATCAGCAAAATTCTCCGAAAAAATTGGGTGGACTACCAAGGGGTCGAAAACTGGGACGGCCTACTCGACCCACTAGACGAAACACACCGAGGCGAAATCATACGCTACGGCCGCTTCGTCGAGGCGGCCTGCTTCGCCTTCGACTTCGATCTTTCTTCGTACTCTTACGCGAAGTGTAGATTTCCCAAGAACAAGCTATTACGCAAGTTGGGCCTGGCCCGGACGGGCTATAGGGTCACCAAGAATCTAGTAGCAACCTCGGCAATTCATTTGCCACACTGGACGAGCCGGCGGGCCCCACCGTGGGCCTCGGTCCAGTCCAGCTGGATAGGCTACGCCGCGGTTTGTCAGGGCAAGGAGGAAGTCTACAGACTGGGCCGGCGTGACGTTGTGATAGCCCTACGTGGCACCGTCACTTGCTTTGAGTGGTTAGAGAATTTTAGGGCTACGCTGACTCCGTTTTACTACGTTCAACATGGTTGCAGTGGCGGAGCCAAAAAATCAAGTGAGTGGGCTCTGGTCATATTCGATCCATTGCATTTCAATATCTTTCTCAAAATTTTCGTTTAGGTTATGCTACTTTAATTTTGTTATCCAGCGGTTGAGTCAGAAAATCATGTGGGTTCCAGTCAAATTGGACCCACAACATTTCAGTATTTTCTAAAATTTTTACTGGGCGTCATTCATACTATAATTTCGTTGCTCAAGAGGCAGAGCCGGAAAATCAGGTGGGTGGGGTCCAGTCAAATAGGAGCCCATTATTCAGTATTTTTTTTAATTTTTTTAGTGGGCCCATTTACTTTAATTCTGCTTCGTTTTACTCAAATCATTAAAATAATTGAACATATATTATTACCTAATAATATTTTTCAGTAGGGTCCACCGACCCCACTACTGGTCCTTATGTACCTCCGCTCCTCTGCGGACCCATGGTCCAGAGCGGGTTCTTGAGCCTGTATACGTCGGGCACGAGCCGCCCCCCGAGCCTGCAGACCCTAGTCAGGGACGAGATTGCCAGGGTCCTGGAAAAATACCGACACGAGCCCATGAGCCTAACCATAACGGGCCACTCCCTAGGAGCCGCCCTAGCCACGTTGATGGCCTACGATATAAAAAAGCCCTTTCGAAAGAATGCACCGATGGTCACCGTAATGTCCTTCGCGGGCCCGCGGGTCGGGAATCGGAGCTTCGGGCGCGAGTTCGAGGGGATGGACGCTAAGGTATTGAGGATAGTGAATTCGGACGACGTGGTGACTAAAGTCCCGGGATTCGTAAGGGACTACGGTGATCATGGTAAAAAGGAGGGGTTCGATGAGTGGGTTCATAAGGTGGTCGAGGAAATGCATCAGTGGGTGTACGCCGACGTGGGCCGTGAGCTTAGGCTGAGCAGTCGTGACTCGCCGGGCTTGAGCGGGATTGGGCCCGTCGGGTGCCATGAGCTGAAGACGTATCTTCGTTTAGTTGATGAGTTCGTTAGTTGTAAGTGTCCGTTTAGGGCTACGGCGAGGAAGGTGATGAGCAAATTAATTTGACTTTTTGTTGCATTTTTGGTGTAAGATTTGTGAAGTGTGAAGGAAAAAACAGTTATTCACTAGTGTGTAGTTTTTTTTATAATAATTGTATAATTTATTTTCAATTTTAATTGACCGAATGGCATGAGCTAGTGGGTTATTATTTTTTTTTAACAAGTTATTTATTTTTTTATAAAGTTAAATTGAGTAAGACACACAAGGGAAGAGATAATATTAATTTAACTAAAAATAGATAATAAACTAGGGGTATCATGATAATTATCTTACAACAAAATTAAAATTGACATACCATGACAGTTTCTGTAGGGGTCAAAATAGAAAAAATACCCCTCGCCGCTTGTATATAGTATAGATAAATAGCTCGAATTTTTTGCAAATTTTTATTTCGTCGTAACTAATAAAGACGAGTTACTCCCTTACGATCACACAATTGAAGCAGATTGATGTTATTTCATTTCACGATGTATGACGAATAATCTCAAGAATCACGTCTCAACATTGCTATATGTCGAGTGAATACGATTTTAGGGCAAGTAAATAACAATGAGGACACGATAAAACTAGGTCCTAAGTCACTATGATACGATATCAAATTTAACCATAATATAAAGCTCGTGCATTAACTTCCGTTGGGCATTCGAAAATCGATTAACTTGCGAAAGATAGGAGAGGTAAAGCAACGTTCTTGCATGGGTTCTTTTTTTCTAGGGTTGGATAAAATTTTTATGACATACCAAGAACACTATACGATGATGTATTAAAACAAGCACTAATTATTGGACGGTAATCAATAAGAAAAAAAAAGGAAGAGAAAAGAAAACACAATAAATGCGAAAAAAGAAAGATAAGGAAAAGATGTAAATGCTTAGACCACCGACCGGGTTCTTTATTCATAGACTACGACCCGCCGGTTCAGAGTCAACCGTCCACATATAATATAACTAATTATTTCTTAATGTGGAGCGAAAATTCACGTTAGTAGGAAAGTGAAGGCAGAAATCTTAATGAAGTCAAATATATTCCGTACAAGTTAACATCCGATGACGAGTTATAATTATAATGTTATATCAGGCTGAGTTATATAGAACCACCGTCCATAGTGATTAAATTTTATTTTAGTGAACTTCAAGCGATGTATCTATATTGGTTGATTATGTTCTTTTATTTTTATTTTTCAAATTTTTCTCTGTCGAATTTTTTACTCCTATAAATAAAAAGGGCTATTTGAATTCAGGCCCCCCTATTTTTTGCAAATAGGATTCATGCCCCTGTTAGAATTAATATAGTTTTAAGGACCTATTCAAGAATTTAACATAGAATAAAGGTTGACTGACGAAAATACCCTCATAAAAGAATCGTTATGAAGTGGTATCCAACGCGCATGAAGTGGTATCCAGCGCAACATAACAGGAAGTGGTACTGTAGATCCATGAAGTGGTACTGTAGACCCATGAAGTCGTACGGGTGAACAGTGAAGTGGTACTGTAGATCCATGAAGTGGTATTGGTGAACAATGAAGTGGTACTGTAGCACATGAAGTGGTACTAATGAACAATGAAGTGATACAACATTTGTAGACCCCATGAAATGGTACTGTTGACCAGATAAGATCTGGTACGGGAGACCCATGAAGTGGTACTATTGACACAGAGAAGTGGTACAGCATCTTGTAGACCCATGAAGTGGTATTGTTGAACGGAGAAGTGGTACAAAAGAACTCTTATGTGTTTCTTGTGCAAATATTTACCCGATTTCTGCAGAAACACTTAATAATTCTCCTGTACCACTTCTCCGTTCAACAATACCACTTCATGGGTCTACAAAGTGATGTACCACTTCTCTGTGTCAACATTACCACTTCATGGGTCTCCCGTACCAGTTCTTCTCTGGTCAACAGTACAACTTCATGGGTCTACAAATGTTGTACCACTTCTCTGTTCACCAGTACCACTTCACGGATCTACGGTACCACTTCATTGTTCACCAGTACCACATCATGGGTCTACAGTACCACTTCATAATAAAATATACCAAAATAATGTGGTATCAGTTTGCGATGAAGTGGTACCGAATAAACATGTCAGTGTTTTGAATAATGTGGTACCAGTTTGCGATGAAGTGGTACTGAATAAACATGTCAGTGTTTTGGGCGGGAAAGCTGAATAAACAAGGGTAAAAAAGTCTTTTAGCAACATTTAGGGCCTGAACTCTAACGAAAACTTACATTGGATCCTTCACTTTAATTCAAACATTAATGGGGCCTGAATTCTAACCGAAATTGCTAATGGGACCTGAAATTTAAATAGCCCTAAATAAAATCCTTTTACTTTGTAATAATTTGTCAAGGTGTAAATTCTAAAAAAAAAACGGTGTCAGAACTCAGATGTCAGTCGCTGATAACATCAGCCGTCTTTAGGTCTTCGGATTATGAAAATTTCATTTTAAATCACATTTAATTGCTATATTTCAGTCTAACCCACGGTGGTCTTGGTCACATCGCAGAAAAATCAACTTTAAATACGACCAAGTTCTCCTTTTATGTCCCTAATTGATTTATTTTTCTACGAAGTTAGGAAGCCGCAAGTTTTAAAAGTGATGCTTTCAATCAGACTAAATTGCTTCCTCCATACACCAAAAAAATAAACGGAAATTTTAACATTTGTAAATGAAATTACAAAGTATCCCTAAAAAGTAAAGACCATCTTAATAAAAGCAGTCCCGAATTTAATTAAATCGGGAAGTTGTTGGTCGTCGAAGCGAGAAACCGTTGAAAGATATGGATCTACGTTACAAGGGGTATCTAACGAATATTAATACGCTCAAAACCGAGTTCGGGTGAATAGGTAAATTAATTTTCGTAGTTGGCCCAATAATCACTAAAATGGTTGATAGTGTAATGATGGAATTAAGTGTCTCATATTGATTAGACACTAAGAAAATCTTCACTATAAATATAGAAACCCATGTGAATATCCAAAGGACTTGCCATGTGAATGAGTTTAAATGGGCTTAAGTGACGTAAGTGAGCTTGAGAAATTTAAGTGAGTTTTGGCCCAATAATAGCCTGGGTGCGGCTCCGACTCCCACCGAGCACTGTGCCCGTGGCCGAGGCCGAGCCGTGCCAAAGTGCGCAATGGGTGCTTTTGAGGTGCACATTTGCACTTCACACGAAATTTGCATATCACTCTCCAAACTCCCCAATTTCTCGAAGCAAGAAAATCGATTTCCAGTACGATTCTCCGGAAAAACCGAATCGTTGTGCTACGATTACGAGCTAGAAGTCGTTGTATCTTGGGGACGATCGCCGCTAACCGAAAGCACTGTATACGGCGATTTCGTTTTACGGACAATGTGTCTAACACACACCTCGACCTTTAATTCTACGAAGTTTACTGTCATGGATAATCTCGATAAACTCAAGCTCGAGTTATTCATCATTTGATATTTATTGGAATCGCGACAGATGTGTTCGTGTACTGCTACTGGGTTCTTACGCACTGTAACTTGTGTGTAATCAACAAAGATAACACTCGGTCTTCTGACTACGTTCAAGATAACTACTGCTACAAATCAATAATCTGACGTTCCATCTGCCCCCGACCAGACCGCAACCGAAGAACCGAACATATAGAGCTTTCGTTCCTTGAAACATGCTTTTGTTAGTGAACTTTTTGGGCTATAAATATAGGGGATTTTAGGAAAAAATACCCAATGACAATTTAAACTAATGAATCAGTACCTACAAGTTTGATTTTGTGATTAGGTATTGACATTAGGCAGAAAATTAGTATGAACTCCCTCACATGGAAGTTACAACAATGCCCTTTCTTCTTTATTTTTTAATTTGAAAATCTTTCTTCTTTATCCAAACACTGTGGATTGTTAAATGAAAAAGAAAATAAACAACAAAAGCATATGCCACATGGAAGGCAAAAGGAAGGTTTCTCTTTAGTTTGTATTTTCTTTTCCTTTTTTTTCTTTACTTGGGAAAGTAAAGGGTATTATTGTAATTTAACATATTAGGTAGTTAAAAGAAAATTTTTGCCTAGTGGCAGGGGCGATTCACAAAATGAATTTGGCAGGGACTGATGACTAAGTACAATATGTGTTCAGGCATTTTTCTCTAAATTACTCAAAATATATTTCTTCAAAAATTGGGGATTTTGGAGAAAAATACCTAGTCCAATGTTTAACTTATAAATCAGTCCCTAACGGAATTGCTTTGTGAATAGCTACTGCCACTAGGCAAAAAGTTAATTTCCACTCCCTCACGTTAAATAATAATAATAATATCCTTTGGCTTTTTCTAATAAAAATAACAATAAGAAAAAACAAAATTGGGTGTAAAACGTAACAGTAGAAAACACTAGTAAGAAACCTTAACGAGGGGGACGATGGAGGTCTGATGGATGATATTTCCGGCGATGCACGGCCTTTCCGAGAGCGAAAGAGAGGTTATGGAGCCGAGCTTATTTTGTATTTAGAGGAAGAGAGCACGAGAGAGATTGATAGAGAGAGATCTATAAAAAGAAGAGAAATACGCGGGGCGGAGGGGGGGTATGAGCGAAATCATCCTCTCGTATACGTCTGTGGCCATATGGATCTTCGTCTTCCTCACTGTCATCGTGTACAACAAGTTCATACTCAATCAAAAGAGGTACAGTACGCTATCACAGCTCGCTTGATTCACATCACATGTTTGTTTGCTCCTCGCTTGTTTAGCTACTCGTTGTTGTCTTCAAGGTCGTGGATCCAATGACCAGATCTCTACCTCAAATTGGTGGATCTGAACAGCCGATTGTATTCCCTATCATTATGGTTGCGGATGTGTAGTCCATCAGAATGATATTCAGGGAGACTTTTAGCTAAGAAACGACGGTAATAAGGTCTCAATCTCCATTGAGATGGGAATCGTAACTACAGCGAGGTGTTTTTCAATACATGGAGTCTGATTCTCGAATTGGGTGTTGTTGCCTTCGAGGCCTCAAGGCTTGTTATGATTCAGGTGTTGCTTTTTCTCAGGCTATCACGGTGAATTCTATTACTTCTCTCGATTATGTTGCTTTATTGTCTTCTTTGTGGCATGGGGTTCTCGTGGAGTTCCCAATTCATAACGAGAACTCGAGCTTTCATTTCAATTATGTGGTTTTCGGACAAATTCGTTATGTGTGCTCGCCTTGAACCTTGTCATGTTCTTTTTTGTAGCAAAGAGTTCTTCTTTGACAATGAATATTGATACGCATTTGCTTTCTTGGGCGGCACATATTATAATCAGCACTCGAAGCTGCATGCACTCAAGGCCAAAGAGGCCAAGAAGAAAGCTCAGCGAACAGAAGCTGGGAGATTGTTGGGGAAAGAGTAATGTTGACAAAGAAAAATGAATCTCACGATTGATCGATCGTTTTCTTTGTACAACCTTTGTTCTGTTGTATTTGCGCTTGAGGATCTAATTTATGATACTCATTAGTTCCATTTACTTGGTGTATTTTATGGTCATGTTATCTAATCGCATTTGGATTTTCACAAATACACTTCCTACTGTGATTTTCATCGTTCATTGTTGACCCAGTAGTTTTTTTCTACTTGCCATACATTTAAAAGTACAATATATAAGAAGTATTCGAATTATGGACTAAAGTACCTAAATAGGGATAGGAAGTACTTAAATATTGGCCTTAAGTACCGAAATTTGGTCTTAAAATACCTGAAGGTGAAAGCGAGTGATCTATAACAAATATAAGTATTTTTGGTCTTAAAGTAGGTATTTTCAGTCTCGATTTAGGTATTTTGTAGCTGAATTCGAGTATTTGGCCTTATATGAAGGTGAAGTTGTTAGAATGATGATCAATGTCCTTATTATGCAAATTGTCTTGTGTATATGGTCGAGTTATAAAAGTCTAAAATGATGTTTTTTGATCAACATCTTACATATTAATGACATTACTCATCATCAACAATATAAAATGAGCTTTCTAGCAACTTCACCTTCGTTCAAGGTCAAATACTTGAATTCAGCAACAAAATACCTAAATTGAGACTAAAAGTACCTAATTCAAGGCAGAAAATACTGATTTTTATGCATAAAATACTTGCTTATGTGGTCGAGTTATCTAAGTCTAAAATGATGATTTTAAATCAACATCTTACATATTAAGGACATTACTCATCATCAACAACATAAAATGAGCTTTCTAGCAACTTCACCTTCGTTCAAGGCCAAATACTTGAATTCAGCAATAAAATACCTAAATTTTGACTAAAAGTACCTAATTTAAGACAGAAAATACTGATTTTTATGCATAAAATACTTGCTTATATGGTCGAGTTATAAAAGTCTAAAATGATGTTTTTTGATCAACATCTTACATATTAAGGACATTACTCATCATCAACAACATAAAATGAGCTTTCTAGCAACTTCACCTTCGTTCAAGGTCAAATACTTGAATTCAGCAACAAAATACCTAAATTGAGACTAAAAGTACCTAATTCAAGGCAGAAAATACTGATTTTTATGCATAAAATACTTGCTTATGTGGTCGAGTTATCTAAGTCTAAAATGATGATTTTAAATCAACATCTTACATATTAAGGACATTACTCATCATCAACAACATAAAATGAGCTTTCTAGCAACTTCACCTTCGTTCAAGGCCAAATACTTGAATTCAGCAATAAAATACCTAAATTTTGACTAAAAGTACCTAATTTAAGACAGAAAATACTGATTTTTATGCATAAAATACTTGCTTATATGGTCGAGTTATCTAAGTCTAAAATGATGATTTTAAATCAACATCTTACATATTAAGGACATTACCCATCATCAACAACATAAAATGAGCTTTCTAGCAACTTCACCTTCGTACAAGGTCAAATACTTGAAATCAGCAACAAAATACCTAAATTGAGGCTAAAAGTACCTAATTCAAGGCAGAAAATACTGATTTTTATGCATAAAATACTTGCTTATATGGTCGAGTTATCTAAGTCTAAAATGATGATTTTAAATCAACATCTTACATATTAAGGACATTACTCATCATCAACAACATAAAATGAGCTTTCTAGCAACTTCACCTTCGTTCAAGGTCAAATACTTGAATTCAGCAACAAAATACCTAAATTAAGACTGAAAGTACCTAATTTAAGGCAGAAAATACTGATTTTTATGCATAAAATACTTGTGTATATGGTCGAGTTATCCAAGTCTATGATTTTAGTCTTAAATGATTCGTCGCTATCCGCACGTATTTTTTGCACAAATATTGGTACTTTATGTCTAAAAGTAAGTATCTTTCACTCGATTTCATGTATTTTATTGACGACTTCAAGGATTTGATTTTATATGAAGATGAAGTTAGAAGGGAACTTGTTTATGGTTTTGGTGATGACCATGTTCTTATTACATTAGATATGTGCTTAAAATCTATGATTTTAGTTTTAAATGATTCGTCACTATACACACGTATTTTTTGCACAAATATTGGTACTTTAGGTCTAAAATTAAGTACTTTTCACTCGATTTCAGGTATTTTATTGACAAAATCAAGTATTTGATTTTATATGAAGGTGAAGTTGCAAGAAAAGCTTAGGCTTAGCGGAAGCATGTTCTAAAACTTCTGTACAATCCCGAGAATTGAATCAAAATTGTATCATATTATCTAAACTAACGAAACAAATCACACACATCATGTTTTAGACAAATACACAAATCTGAACATCATTCGTGCACATTTGCTTAAAACGTCTCTTGTTAAAATTCTTCTAACATCTGCATCGATCTTTAAAGAACAGGCTACGACGTTGTCGAGGACATACTCCATACTTTGTCAGCTGTTTTTCAACTCGAGTTAATTTGATCTTTCAAGCTCGGCAAGAGAAATGACGTGAACTAAAATCAGCTGTAAAACTTTTATCTCTTCAATGAACACAAACCGAGCTTCACTGAGACTTATGCACCTTCAAGCTTCGCGATTTACCATACTCGCATGACACTTTTTAATCATCAGAAAACCACAACTCATTTGCCGAGCCACATAAATACAAATCTGATTGACATTTATCTAACGACAGATGAACAAAAGTAGGGAAAAATATATCTAACCTTACCGCAGCTCCGGAAATTCGGTGGTTGGAGACTTGGAGGCAGCTTTGGTGTTCAGAATAGACGATTGAGAAGCGCGCAGAGGCGAACTATGAGTTCATCTTCATGGAGAATGGTTTTTTGTTTAGCCATCATATGATCAATAGTTTGTGCCCACATCGTACTGTATAGATTGGCGAAAATGAACGTAAAACTTTTCAGCCCAAGCAAAGAGTTTTAAAGGAGATTCAAGCAAGAGAAAGTTACCCCTTTTCTAGATGCCACGCAGAGCAAAAGCATCGAGCAACTCTTGCAATCAAAAAAAGAAATACCTAATATTACCTCACGTAATCTAGCAACACCTTCAGGCATTAAAAAACATCAGCTCGTGATCAGCGTCATTCATCGATTATCTTCTGTCCGCGGGTGCGAGGTGAGGGATCCCATCGACGATCGGATACGAAATCCTAATCGAATCGCTGATCAGCAAATTGGTTTTCCCACAGTATTGCAGCGGCTCCTTCGATAGCGGGCGTACGAGCACCCTGCGAAAAAGCTGTTTATCTCCGCGCCGGCGCATTTTAGCAGTGTTGCCTCTGACCATGGTCTTCTTCTTCCATTGTTTTCTTCAATGTGGTTTCCTCTGCAACGTCTTACTAGAATCACTTTATTTTTATTCATTTTATTCAGAAAAGAAAAGGGGTAGTATAGTAATTTGGAGATGAGGGAGTTAAAATAAATTTAAGTGACCGTTCCTTAGTTCGTTCACAAGCATTAGTGAGAATCATTCCAAACCTACAAAATACGAACTGAAAAAGAAAGAAAGAAGGAAGGGATAAACTGTCCAAATTTACAATTATTTTCATAGAGAAAGAAAATGATAATTTTACAAGCATTTTTATGTTTCTTGATTCTTTATCTAATTATTTTCTCTTCATAAAATTGGGCAGCCTATTCATCCTTGATCAAGACTCGATATCATAGTTAGGTCACATTTAGACATTAAAAAGTATCCACCAATAATGGAAATACTGCAAGGTGTATTCATACAAAATCACCATGCAAAATTACATTACAATTTAGGTTGTTAATCAATCTCAACTGTTTTTT
The DNA here is from genome assembly GCA_027422505.1 of Craterostigma plantagineum. NCBI lineage: Eukaryota > Viridiplantae > Streptophyta > Magnoliopsida > Lamiales > Linderniaceae > Craterostigma > Craterostigma plantagineum. The sequence goes on from JAPQWV010000012.1 coordinate 21,110,600, forward strand.
CACAGATTTTTAGCCCAAGTTCTCTGTCGAGGCCCAGTGACAATATTGAATTAAAAAAGACCTAAACTTATATTATTTTTTCATGAATTAAGAAACTAAACGATTATATTGTTGGATTATTCGTTTTATCGATGCAATGATTTTCGGAGTACAGTTGTCATATGTAGTTTAAGTTTTTGAAGATGAGACTAGTGAAAATGTCCAAATTTAGCCCAATAACGTAAGTCAGTACTCAGTACATATCCCCAATTACCAGCTTAATCAAAAGTTAACACAAATGAAATCAATGAAATGCATAGAGACATCCAAACAACACAGGACATATTCCCACCACTCAAGAAAGAACTATAAGCAAACAAAACAAACACAGATAATATAAGTTTTTCTACTACGCATCAACCACAACAGCAAAAATAAACAACTCTCACGCCGGGCCCGCAAGACAAACTCCCTCGGTGGGCCCCACCATCACCTCCCTCTTCCTCCTCGGGCTCGCCGACTGCGGAGAATCCATTAAGCTCTTAATAAGCAACTCCTTCACCGCAGATACCAACTGCTCCTTCGGCGGGCTAAGCCCGCCAATGCGGGCATTCCCGGCCCGACAAAAGCCCGCGTGCTTTTCCAAAGCCTCCTCCACTGTGATTTCGACCTCCTTCGTCGATCGCCTGAGTTCTTCCTTCACGGCTTCCCCGCAAAGCCCGCATACCCACCGGCCCGAATAACGGGCTTTGATTTGCTCGACGTACTCTTCGGTGCATTCTTCGGTGAGCCTGCAACAGTGGCATTGGGCAAAAGGAAGGCCACAGTTTGATGATGGCTTGATGAAAAGGATGGTTGAGACTTCCATTGAATTGAAGGGAGGTGATAATTTTGGGGTGGAGTTTGGGGTTATTTATAAATTGGATGGGCTGAAATGGATTTTTTGAAATTTCGAATGGGGTGATGGGTAATAAATGTGTTTTTCATTTCATGCGTATTAGTTATTATAATATGTTTCGCCCGCAACGGGCGATGGTATTGAAGGCACTAGTTGTTACTCGTTTCGTTAAGTATTGAGTATCATTATTTTGTGCATTGTTATTTAATGTCTCTCTCCCTTTTGAATTGTTGAGTTTTATTGTACCTTACTTTTGAACACTAGTATCGATATAAAATTAAATGTTTGTTGTTTATCTTGCATTTTCTAAAATGAATCAAATCATATTTGTAGTAGAGTTTGTTTCTATTTAAATGATACTACGTTCCATTTACGATTGTGCAAGATCGGGCGGTAGCGGGAAATTACCAAACTGTCCAAACGTCTTCCAAAACTTTTAAAATGGCTTGTAAAATGTATCTAAACTTTCTTCTTGTCCGCGTGGGCTTGGGACAATACACACATTCAGAGTAATTTTATCGTCTTATAATTGAAGTAGCGGGGTAAACGAGCCGAGCTCGGCTCGATTAAGTTTTATTGGGATCGCGCTCGAAAAATTGCTCGAGTTTGGCTCGGTGAAAAACATTAAAGCTCAGCTCGGAAGACTCGACGAGCCACTAGCCCAGATATGCTCGACTAGGTTGCCAGCAAGTCAACTCGAGTTCGATTTTGACTCGAATTAAACTTTGACCGAATTGATTGTGAGCGGCTTACGAGCAGGGTTAGTTTGCACCCATAAATTAAGCTTGATTTATCACACGTTCAAATTGAACAACTTATTGGAGGCGTGGGACCACGAACGAGTTGTGTCAGACATTTTGTATACAAAAAAGATTTGGAACCATTCAAGTTTCCGCATACAAGATTTAAAACACCGAGTCAATTTTTCTGATTGAATAGTCAAATTGCATAATTAGGCTTGTAACTGAGTTGATCTTCCATGGCTTTTTTCATTATTAGTTAATTAAGGCCAGTGTCAAATTGGACCAGAAACATTCATGAATACGGGTGTTCAAATGTCGGTTAATTGACCGAACTGAAACTGAATTTTCGGTTCGTACCGAATACCGAACCGAAAAATTTCGGTTCGGTTTACGGTTTTTATTTTGATAACTGAAAATAATTCAGTTCGTTTCGGTTTATTACTTCGGTAAACCGAAACCGAACTGAAAACCGAATTCCTATTTTTTTTAATATTTTTTTATATACAAACATATTACTATATAAAATATATAATGATATATTTCTATATAAATATATGTCTTAGTTAATAATATATCCACCATATTTAATAAAATATGGAAAATATTAGGTAAATAGAAATTTTATAGTAATATATATAAATATATATATATATGATAATATAATTTATAATATAAATCAAATTAATATATACAATAAAATATGGAAAATATGAGGTAAAAATAAAAATTTTATACAAATATATATGATAATAGATATTCATAATTTAAATCATATTAATACTATTGTTTTTTTCTATTTTTTTACAATTCGGTTTTTTGGTCGGTTAAACGAACCGAACAGAAAAATTCGGTAAAACCGAAAACGAACCGAAATCCGGTTAATGAAATTCTCGAATCGGACTTTCGGTGGTTCGTTATTACCAAACGAACACCTCTATTCATGAACGAATATGTATAACAAACATATGGAATAAATAAATATTGTTTTTTTACAAAAATAAAAAAAGAGTCGCGAGCTTTTATAACTACGATCAACTCGAGCCCATGGCTTTTAGTCGAGTTAGCCCATCGACTTATAAGTCGGCGGCTCGACTCATCATTCCCCTAACATAAAAAAATTTATGATCTTAACCCAAAATATTAAATTGATAATTTCAGTATTTGGACATTTACGTCATATTGTTCGTTTCCCTTCCAACAAAGGGGAATGCTCCAACTGAGTGGCATAAGCTCTCATTTCACTCTATAAAGCACCTTTGTGGAAAGACAAACCACCGATGAATCACATTAATGGAGTAAAGCCGTAGAAACGTAAATGGCCGATTGACGACGACGCTAAGAATCAAAGCAATCAATCCCAACTTTAATGCATACCTATCTCTCTCGAGTTTGGCGACAGATGCTTTTTTATAAAAACGTCGTAGTGGAGACCACACACAGTATTAAGCTCACCGAAATTTGAGAGCAAAATGGAGGCAAACGAAGGAATGGTCGCTGGATCTGAGAAGATGAACGAGCTCGTCAGTATTCGCCATGGCTCCGATAGAGAGGTATATCAAATTTTGTTTTTTTTCCTGAATGTGTGGTGTAGTATCTTTATCGTTAGCGTATCTGATCGTCGATCGTCACTTAAGCTGCTGTGTTTCGGATTCCGAAGCTGTAGTTCTTATTCGTCAATCTCTAATTGAGTTTCCTTTTAATGGAGATAATTGCAATTCTTCTTGAACTATTTTGGACGTAGTTTTAATGCTAAATCGCCATAATCCTTGTTGTTCTAATGCAGTCAAATCCCATGAAGGAAATCAACGGCCAGCTTTGTCAGATATGTGGAGAATCTGTAGGCTTATAATGGCGAAATATTTGTTGCTTGCTATGAATGTGCGTTTCCTATCTGCAGAACTTGCTATGAATATGAGCGCAAAGATGGAAATCATGCTTGCCCACAGTGCAAAACACGATACATGAGGCATAATTGTCGGGCCTTATTTCTTTTCTTTTATTTTTCCTTTCTTAATTTTGCTTGAAAGTCATGGATGGTGTGTAAGGGGGCTTAAAGTTCACTGTATTTAAAATCATGAAGGCAGTGTTAGAGTTTATGGTGATGTCTACGAGGATGATATAGATGATCTGGACAATGCGCACGACGAGTTATCTGCATTTTCAAGGCACTAAGCCACATCTTACCAGTGGGACTCGGTATGTTGGGCTAAACCTTCGTCGATTTAGTATTTATTCACCCCGAATATCTATACGGTGGAATTGATTATATTTTGGAAGTTGATGGTACATATTATTATAATAACAATGATACTAATCTGTGCTTAAATTGGCTCTCGCTTATGGAGCTCTAACATTGGAATGACTCTTCGTTGGCAGTGCCCTCTATGTAATGCTCTGTTTTTCATTTGGTTGAATTGCAGCAATCCTTACGATTTTTCACTAGAAGAATACTGCTTCTTCTTTCCCTCTATTCAGTCAGTTGGTGTTTGTTCATGAGTATACAAGTGTATGTATACTTATTTGTGCTTCTACTCTGCAAATAGGTCTTCGGCGAAATTACTCATTCGATGCAAGACGCTTACTCAGTCAGAAGCACGTCGGGCCCTGCTGTTCGTCGACAGTCAGGTGGCCACCTTTCGACATGCGTCGCTTTACCTATATATTATTTTTTTCATGCATCGCCATCTGACAATGTCTTCTTAATTTCTTCAATCCCCGTTCGTATTGTAAACCCTTCCAAGGATTTGAATGCCTATGGACTTGGAAATGTTGATTGGAAAGAGAGGATCGATGTTTGGAAATCGAAGCTGACTAATCGGTACAGCGAAGGGAAGGGGGAAACTGAATTCACTGGATCAAATGGTGGAGAACATCCAATGTAAGTTGTTCCACTTAATATGCCAAATAAGGTCTAAAGGTAAATTTGATTTCTTGAGGATATCTAATCTTGATTAGTAGAAAAGACTGAAGGAACTCTTTTGATAGATTAGCTATTGTTTTCTGTAAATTGAATTAGCAAATTGATTGTTTTGCTAACTTTTCTACGGTTTCGTACTAGGGTCGAAGATCCTCGCCAACCATTGAGCCGCGTTGTCCCCATTCCATCTTCTCACCTAACTCCTTACCAGATTGTGATCATGCTGCGACCGATAATTCTGGGCTTTTTCTTGCAATATCGTTGTACTCATCCAGTGGGAAATGCCTATCCACTGTGGTTAACTTCAGTCATCTGCGAAATATGGTTCGCCTTGTCGTGGCTGCTCGATCAATTTCCAAAATGGTGCCCCGTTAATCGCGAGACTTATCTTGATAGACTTGCCTTGAGGTTAGTACAGTTTCTTTAAGACGACTTCTTCACCTTCTTCAGGCTATAACATTCCCTTCTTGTCCTAATTTCAGATACGATAGAGATGGTGATGTTGGAAATAGTTAGTGATCAATTAATATTAATTATTAGTCTGAATCGTTTTCTTCAGTACGTACATTATTAAGGGGTATGACCTTTGATATTGAACAGTTATTCTATTAATAAGTTGTACTATAAAGGGTCACAATGCTTGACAATGGAAAGAGGTAACCCTACTGAAGAGGTATTTTATATATTATAAATACATCTAGTCCCTATAGACTTTCTATTATCAGACAGAATACACACTCACATTCCCTGCAATCAAATAATATTCTAAAACCAGTTCTTGGGAGAATTTACCGATTTTGCTGTCCGTAAGTTCTATTTGTTTTGAATATCCTGGAGGAAATTGCTATCAAACCAGCAGCAACATAGTGGGGGCAATATTTCCTTAAGGACAGTGAAATCACGTTCAAAAACAAAGTCTTCATTACAGATAATTATCCAACAGGTGAAACATCACAGTTAGCGCCCGTCGATGTGTTTGTGAGTACCGTGGATCCTATGAAAGAGCCACCTCTTATTACCGCCAACACTGTGCTGTCCATTCTTGCCGTGGATTACCCTGTGGACAAAGTCTCGTGCTATGTCTCTGACGATGGCTCGGCTCTGTTGACATTTGAATCCCTCTCTCAAACTGCCGAGTTCGCTAGGAAGTGGGTCCCGTTCTGCAAGAAGCACAACGTCGAGCCTCGGGCGCCCGAATTTTATTTCGCTCAGAAGATAGAAATCAAGCCTTCTTTCGTGAAGGAGCGCAGAGCAATGAAGGTGAAGAAATACGACTAGTAGATTACTGTTCTTATTCGTTTCTTTAGGTACCAATCTTTGCCGTGGGACGATTTTACAAACTCATTCCTTGCAATCAAATAATATTCTAAAACTAGTTCTTGGGAGAATTTACAGATTTTGCTGTCCGTAAGTTCTATTTGTTTTGAATATCCTGGAGGAAATTGCTATCAAACCAGCAGCAACATAGTGGGGGCAATATTTCCTTAAGGACAGTGAAATCACGTTCAAAAACAAAGTCTTCATTACAGATAATATCTAACAATCTTAAGGAAATATTCTGGTATGGAGGCTACTAGTTCGAAATCCATATTCAACAAGATGATTGATTCTGATGTCAAACTGGATCGCTTTGATGGGACAAATTTTACTCGCTGGAAAGACAAGTTACTTTTCCTTCTCACTGAACTGGGAGTTGCATATCTGCTAAGTGGAAATCTTCCTACAATTCCTGAACCATCTGACGATGATACGGAGGAGATCAAATCAGCACGCAAGAAACGCCAAGAAGATGAAGTTCGTTGCAGAGGGTACATACTTAACGCTTTATCAGATAGACTTTATGATCTATTTCGTTCGTCCGACTCGCCACAAGAAATCTGGACTGCTCTGGAAAATAAGTACACATCTGAAAAGCAAGGTACCGATAGATTCTTAAGCATGAAATTTTTTGAATTCCAAATAATCGACAATAAGCCTGTTATGGATCAAGTAGATGAATTACTTGTCTTGGTTTCAAGACTCAAGGATCTAAAAATAGAAGTGTCTGAACAGTTACAAGTGGCTGCTGTAATTGCAAAATTACCGGTCACTTGGAATAATTACAGAAAAAAGCTGTTACACACTTCTGAGGATTTTACCATAGACCAACTCATAAAGCATATTCGAATTGAAGAAGAAACTCGCATTCGCGAGAAAAAGTTCGCTTTAGAATCTGGTTCTAAGGTTAATTATCTTGAGTCTAGTAAAATTAATTCTGGAAAGAAAAGAAAGTTTGGTGACATTTCAATTGACAATTCGACCAACGGCAAGAAAAGCAAGCAATGTTATTTCTGCGGAAAAAAGGGTCATTTTAAGAAGGAGTGCAGATTCTTCAAGAAAGTTAAAAGGGAGGAAAACATTTCTGCTCCAAAGAAAGCAAATATTGTTGAAGGTCCAACAAGTTCACCGGATATTGTTGCTATGATTGCTGATCTTAAAATAAGCATGATAACAGAATGCAATGCGATGACAATTGACAAATCTGGTGATTGGTGGTATGATTCCGGAGCTACCGTTCATGTCTGTAATGACAAGAGTTTTTTCAAGAATTATGAGGTTGCTGGAAAAGAAGAAAAGGTCTTGATGGGGAATCATGATACTGCCAATGTACTTGGAAAAGGAACAGTAGAACTACAATTCACATCCGGAAAGAAGATGATCTTAATGAACGTACTCCATGTACCTGATGTGAGGAAGAATCTGGTCTCGGCGAGTTTGCTGTGCAAGAAAGGCTTGAAGGCTGTCTTAGAGGCAGAAAAACTTATAATATCTAGAAATGGTGTATTTGTAGGACAAGGTAACAAAATTGAAATTGACTTGTTTGTGAACAAAGCTTTTTACGTGGTTCAGATCACTCAATGATCCTACATCCACGAACGGTACTGTAATCTTATTTCACTATTTACAGATTACAGAATGACAAGAAGATAAACCTTGATCTTCTTGATATCAAGAACACTAAAAAATCACAGTGACGAAGAAGAAGAGGGGAAACTGGTGAAAAGTGTGAAGAAATGAAATCTAACTAACTAACACGCAGAATGCACTATTCCCTCTTTATACTTGAAACTCCCGCCAAGTCACACAAATCGCCAATAGCAGCAACGTCTTTATAAGTGATGAAACGCGCCAGCAGTTTAAAAAGACGTTTATACAGTTTACACTTAAGCCTTTCAAGCTTTAAGCCTTTCAACGACTCTCAGTCCAAAACTCTGCTCTTTACCCTCTGAACAGCCTGATCTGATTCTACCCTTTTTGCTGAAGTTCCAATAGCCCCCCGCAAGATGGACTGTACAAGTTGATCACAGACATCTTGAGTAGAAAGTCTCTTAGTGACGGAGCAGGCAAGGCTTTGGTGAACACATCAGCCAATTGGTTCTCAGACCTGACTGATAGGAGTTTGATCTCGCCATTGGCTATGTGATGCCGAATGAAATGGCAGTCTATTTCTATATGTTTAGACCTCTCGTGAAACTTAGGATTCAATGCTAACTTGACTGCGGATTGATTATCACAGAAGAGGACTGGTTTCTGTGCCAAAGTGATATTCAGTTCACCTAATAAATGCTTTATCCAGAGTACCTCTGCAACTAAGGCTGCCAATGCTCTGTACTCGGCTTCAGTGGATGAACGGGAGATTGTTGCCTGCTTTTTGGCTTTCCAGGTCACTAGAGAGCTGCCCAGAAACGTACAGTAACCAGAGACAGATTTCCTTGTGTCTCTGCATGATGCCCAGTCTGCATCAGAAAATCCTTTAAGTTCCATGTTTGGATCAGAAGATAGCAGAATTCCTTGCCCGGGTGACCCTCTTAAGTATCGGAGAAGATGATGTGCTGCTGTCAGGTGGGAAGTCCTCGGCATGGCAATATACTGACTCAGTTTGTGGACTGTAAAGGCAATATCAGGTCTAGTAAAAGTGAGGTACAACAGTCTTCCCACAAGCCTCCTATATAGGAAAGGATCGGGCAGTAGCTCACCTTCATCTGCTGTCATGGTCTGACTTGGACTCATAGGAGTTCCCAGCGGTTTAGCCACTATATAACCTGTCTCTTCTAATAAGTGCATCGTATATTGCTTCTGTGACAAGTAAATTCCTTTATCACTCCGCGCCACCTCGACACCAAGGAAGTACTTAAGATCACCCAAGTCCTTTATTCTGAAACAGGAATTGAGAAAGCACTTGGCAGCTTCAATAAGTTTAATCGATGGTCCCGCTAATATAATGTCGTCCACGTACACTAAGAGCACCACTAACTGATCTCCCTTCCCCTTTAAGAAGAGTGTATGATCTGATTGGGTTTGAACAAAACCAAATTCCTTCACAGCAGTGGTGAAAGTTTTATTCCATTCCCGGGAAGCTTGCTTTAATCCATACAAGGATTTTTGCAATTTGCAAACCACTTTGTCACTTCCTGTCTGCTGGTATGTAGTGTAAAAACCTTGAGGAAGTTCCATGTATACTTCCTCAGTCAATTCTCCATTGAGAAACGCATTATTAACATCCATTTGGATCACACTCCAATTGAGTTTTGCAGCTAGGCAGAGAATCAGTTTAATAGTGCTATGCTTTGCCACCGGTGCAAACGTATCTATATAGTCTATACCCTCTCGTTGATCATACCCCTTGGCAACTAACCTCGCTTTATGCTTCTCCACTTCCCCGAGAGAATTATGTTTAACTCTGTAAACCCATCTGCTCCCAATTGCCTTTTTACCCTTTGGCAGTTTCACCAATGTCCAAGTTGCATTTTCCTCAAGTGCTTTCAGCTCCTCACGCATTGCCTCCATGCACTTCTCTGATTGGCAGGCTTGTGCAAAAGTTTTGGGCTCTTGATTAACAGAGATGCTGTTAATCAGCCCTTGAAACTGTTTTGAGAATCTCTGAACTGTAAGCATCTGTGATATTGGATAGAGTGCTTTATTTTGCACCATAGTATTGCAATGGTAATCTGCCAGATAAGAGGGTCTCTTGGTTTGTCTGCCTGATCTCGTGTTGGACATGGGAGCTCCTTGTGGGTCCTCTGCTATTGGCTGGTGATCACTCCCACTTTGCTCTGTATCTGAGAAGTCCTGATGGTCTCCCAAACCTGTGACTTGCTGCTGTGTGTTATCTTCAGCTCCAGTAGGTTGATCCTGGTATGCAGTTGAGCCTTCAGGCCCTTGATGTGCAAGTTCTTGAATGTGAGAACAGCCTGGAGGTGGCAACTCCTGTTCAATCAGGGATCTTGGCAAGACAAGTTGAGAGAAAGGGTCCTTTTCTGCTCCAGTTGCGGTCTGTCTTTCTTTTAGTGGGAAAACATCCTCCAAGAACTTCACATCCCTTGAAATAAGGATTTTACCTGTTGTCAATTCCATGAGCTTGTAACCTTTGACTCCATGTGGATATCCAATGAAGATGCATTCTCGTGCTCGTGGATCAAATTTCTTCCTATGACCCGCAAGTGTTGAGCTAAAACACAGACATCCAAAGGCTCGCAACATGCTATACTCAAAAGGCCTCTGGTACAACATTTCATAAGGACTTTTACCATGCAAAACAGCCGAGGGAGTTCTGTTTATGAGAAATGTGGCAGTCAAGGTGCACTCAGACCAATATTCAGCTGATAAACCGGATTGAAAGTAGAGTGATCTTGCCACATTCAGGAGGTGCTGGTGTTTCCTCTCCACAACAGAGTTCTGTTGTGGAGTTTCCACACAAGATAGATGGTGCAAGATACCCTTATTCCTGAAAACTTCAGCTAAATTAAGCTCTCGTGCATTATCAGTTCTTATTGTTTCAACTCTATATCCAAACTGTGTCTCGACATAGGCAGTGAGGAAGAACAGTTTGTGCCTTTGCCTTGTGTTTAACCATGAACAACCATGTAAATCTTGAAAAATCATCCACTATAGTGATAAAATATTGATGGCCGAGGTAAGATGGTATGTGGAATGGCCCCCATATATCACAATGGATTAGATCAAAAGGTGAACACACACTTTTGCTGTCATTTGGAAAAACATTTCTTTTCTGTTTTGCCAACGGGCAAATTTTACAGTAGCTATCTACATGCTTATTGTCATGCCTCAGTGAAAGTTTTAGCATGTCTAACACCTTACTAGATGGGTGGCCAAGCCTTCTATGCCAAAGACTAGCTGACATTTTATTGAGAAACACAGAATCATAGTTTTCAGTCTCTGGTGGTCTGAGATCTGCTGTTCCTTGTATCATGTACAAACCTGCTACTAGGCTACCCTTGCCAATCACTCTCCGTGAATGGTCCTGTATCAGGCAAAAGTTAGGTGCAAACAGAACTCTGCAACACAAATCTGTGATTAGTGAGCTCACTGAAATCAGGTTGAAACGAAATTGTGGTACAAACAGCACTTCTTTAAGTGTTATGTAGTTATTCAGTCTGCATGAGCCTGCTTGATTCACTTCTATAACAGCATTATTGGGCAACATCACCCTTGATTTATTTATTTGGTGCAAATCATGCAATAATTCTATATCACCAGTGACATGCATTGTAGCCCCTGAGTCTAACAGCCAAGCATCTGTACCTATCAATTTTGGCAGATCTAAGGTTAGGCAAATACCTGTCCTTTTACCAGGCTGATGTGGGAATTCCATCTCCTCTGTTCCCTGTGAGGAGCCCGACTGGTTTATCAGAGACCTAAGGCTATCCAGTTGTAATGGTGTCAGCTGAAGCTGGATGAGAGAGCTGTTGTGCTGTGCTGGTGGCTCTTGGTGTCTGCTGAGCTGTGCAGCCATGTCTTGGTTTCTCACAGATTGTGCAGTGGTGTGCATCACCTCCACAGCTGACTGGTTTACTCTTGCTGTTTTGAATTTTGAACTCTGTCTGAAGCCGGGTGGATACCCATGGATCTGATAACAGCTGTCTATAGTGTGCCCTTTCTTATTGCAGTGTGTGCACACTGGTCTCTGTGACTCTTTCTTCTGGCCAAGCCATCCCTTCCTTGCTTGATCTTGGTCCTTCTTTGCAGCAAACATTGCCATGTTGCCATTCTGATCTTCACTGCTGCGGATGGGTCCAAGATTCATTGATCTTTGCCTCTCTTCTTGAGCTAACAGTGAGAATGTCTTGTTGATTGAGGGCAGGGGATCCATGGTCAGGATCTGACCTCTAAGCTGTGAATACGAGTCATTCAACCCCATCAAGAAAGCCATCACATAATCTTCATCAAGCTGGGTCTTCATTAGCTTCATCCCTCCACAGGTACATTTACAAGTGGGCAGATAATTTGCCAACTCGTCCCACAAACTTTTCAGCTTCGTATAGTAAGTCACAATGCTGTTGTTTCCTTGAGATAAATTGACCAACTCTCTCTTTAGCTGGAAAATTCTCGGTTTGTTGGTCTGTCCAAACCTTTCCTCCAAGTCTACCCACACATCTCTCGCCTGCGAACTATACAAGATACTCGCCGAAATCTCCTTATTCACTGAGTTCAGTATCCACGAAATAACGATGTTGTTATTTCTTTTCCAAGAAGCTAATTTCTCCTTCTCTGTGACTGCGGGTTGAACTAGGTCCCCATTAACAAAGCCCTCCTTATTTCGGCCTGTGAGTGCTATCAGCATAGCCCTGCTCCACATGGCATAGTTCTCCCCATTCAATTGCTCATGAACCAGGTATTGCCCAGAAGTATCATTCGAGCTGAGAAAATATGGATCATTCACCTGTTGTGATGCTGAATTGGCGTGTGTTTGATCTGCTTCCATAATCTGATTCTGAAAGATTGATCCTCAACCACTGATTCGCTTGATTTGGCGCAGTTACGAGCTGAATTGCTCTGATACCATAACAAAATTGAAATTGACTTGTTTGTGAACAAAGTTTTTTACGTGGTTCAGATCATTCAATGATCCTACATCCACGAACGGTACTGTAATCTTATTTCACTATTTACAGATTACAGAATGACAAGAAGATAAACCTTGATCTTCTTGATATCAAGAACACTAAAAAATCACAGTGACGAAGAAGAAGAGGGGAAACTGGTGAAAAGTGTGAAGAAATGAAATCTAACTAACTAACACGCAGAATGCACTATTCCCTCTTTATACTTGAAACTCCCGCCAAGTCACACAAATCGCCAATAGCAGCAACGTCTTTATAAGTGATGAAACGCGCCAGCAGTTTAAAAAGACGTTTATACAGTTTACACTTAAGCCTTTCAACGACTCTATCAGTCCAAAACTCTGCTCTTTACCCTCTGAACAGCCTGATCTGATTCTACCCTTTTTGCTGAAGTTCAAATACAAGGATATGCTTGTGATGGCATGTTCAAATTGAATATTAATAAAGTCGATGTTTCTGCTTATATTCTTGAGTCTTCTTTTAATTTATGGCATGCTCGTTTATCACATGTTAATTATAAAACAATGAAACTTATGTCAAAACATGGTTTAATTTCGTGTACACATGAAAATGTTGGCAAATGTGAAATATGCATACAAGCAAAAATGACAAAGAAATCTTTTCCGAAAAATGAAAGAACAACTGAATTGCTTGAATTAGTTCATTCTGATATATGTGAATTAAATGGTCATTTAACTAGAGGAGGAAATAGATATTTCATTACTTTCATAGATGATCATTCTAGATTTACGCATGTTTATTTAATGAAAACGAAGGATCAAGCTTATGAAATATTTAAGCATTATAAAGCCTTGGTTGAAAATCAATTGGAGAGGAAAATGAAAATTCTTCGAAGTGATCGAGGAGGTGAATATTTTCCAATTGAATTTTCTGCTTTTTGTGAAGACAATGGCTTAATCCATCAAACAAGTGCACCTTATACCCCACAACAAAACGGTCTCGCCGAAAGGAAAAATAGGACATTGGTAGATATGATTAATTGTATGCTTTTGCACGCTAAATTACCCACGAACCTATGGGGAGAAGCTTTGCTAACGGCTTGTCATGTGCATAATAGAATACCCTCAAAGAAATTTAAAATTTCTCCATATGAAGTATGGAAAGGAAGAAAACCAAATTTAAGTTACCTAAGGGTGTGGGGCTGTATTGCCTATTATAGAGTTCCAGATCCTAAAAGAACAAAATTAGGACCAAGAGCTCTTAAAAGTATTTTTGTGGGATACGCTGAAAATTCAAAAGCATATAGGGTGTTGGACTTAGATTCACATGTTATTGTTGAATCAAGAGATGTTGAAATTTTGGAAACAAATTTTCTCAAAGATTCGAAGAATAATCAACAACCTAATAGAGCTATTCCTGATGAACATGACATAGGAAAAAATTGTAATAATAAACGAACGTTAGCAGAACCTCCTAATGAACCTAGGAGAAGTAAAAGGGTAAGAAAAGAAAAAGGTTTGAGTTCTGATTTTATTTCTTCACAAGCATTAGTCTTTCTAGTTGAAGGAAGTAGAGACGAAGTATTAACTAAAATACCCATTGTTTTGAATACGGAAGAAGATCCAAAACATTCACCGAGGCATTATCGTCAAGAGATTCTAGTTTCTGGAAAGAAGCTATAAATGACTAAATGGACTCTCTTGTGGCAAATGGAACTTGGGTATTGGCCGATTTGCCACCAGGCACTAAACCTATAGGATGCAAATGGGTATTTAGAACGAAATATAACACAGAAGGATCCCTACAAACCTTCAAAGCAAGACTTGTGGCTAAAGGTTTTAAACAAAAGGAAGGAATTGACTTTTTTGATACATATGCACCTGTAGCTCGAATAACTTCAATTAGATTATTATTTGCACTAGCTTCTATTTATGATTTATATATTCATCAAATGGATGTCAAAACGGCATTCTTGCATGGTAACCTCGATGAAGAGGTCTATATGGAGCAACCCGAAGGATTTGTACTACCTGATAATGAAAGGAAAGTCTGTAAACTAGTAAAATCCTTATATGGTTTAAAGCAGGCTCCTAAGCAATGGCATGAAAAGTTCGATAGCGTGATTTTATCACATGGATTTAGTCATAATATGGCTGATAAGTGCATTTATTCAAAATTTACAAAAGAGTATGGCGTTATTGTCTGTCTTTATGTTGATGATATGTAAATTTTTGGAACAAATATGATAGGAGTAAATGATACAAAGTCATACTTGGCGTCTCATTTCAAAATGAAAGACTTGGGAGAAGTTGATACTATCCTAGGTATAAAGATTAAAAGGCATAGTGGGGGTTTTGCTTTGTGTCAATCACATTATATAGAAAAAGTCATCGCCAAGTTTAACCACTTGGGAATTAAAGAAGCTAACACCCCTATTGATGCTTCAATAAAATTAACAGAAAATTCGGGTAGATCTTTGAGTCAATTAGACTATGCCAGTGTAATTGGTAGTCTAATGTATGCTATGCATTCCACAAGACCCGATATTGCTTTTGCTGTATGCAAACTTTCAAGATATACTCATAATCCCAGCACTGAACATTGGAGAGCTATTAATAGAGTTCTCGGGTATTTAAAGAGGACAAAGTCTCTAGCGTTATTTTATAACAAGTTCCCTTCTGTACTAGAGGGTTATACAGATGCTAGTTGGATAACTTGCGTTAATGATAATAAATCAATGTCTGGCTGGATTTTCACTTTAGGTGGAGGTACTATATCATGGGCCTCGAAAAAACAGACGTGCATTACACATTCGACAATGGAATCTGAATTCATTGCATTAGCGGCGGCAGGCAAAGAAGCGGAATGGTTAAGAAATTTGCTGCTAGATATTAAATTATGGCCACAACCTATTCCGGCAGTCTCATTGCATTGTGATAGTCAAGCAACTATGTCTAGAGCATTTAGCAAGATATATAATGGCAAATCTAGGCATATAGCTTTGAGACATGAATATATTAGACAACTAATTTCTGACGGTATAATTACTGTAATATATGTCAGATCTAATAAAAATTTAGCTGACCCATTAACGAAAGGACTCTCGAGAGATATGGTTAAAAGCACTACGAGTGCGATGGGTCTGAAATTATTTTGTCATTAGTAATAGAAACCTCACCTTTCTCATTGCACAGCAATTTCAAAGGTTCAAGAGGTAATAACAAGCTACTAATGATAGTTAGCAAGTACTAGGAATAGTTTTGTACTTATGAAACAGAGGTTGAATATATAATTATTCTTAATGAAGAGTTGTTCAGTTATGCACAAGGAAGCACAAATAACGTTTCAAGGTCTTCACCTATGTGAACACGAGAAGTAGTGCCGCTTCTATCAGAAGTTTGGAAATAAAACTTCTGTAAGCGTTCATGAAACCAGGAGGTAGCACATGGCCATAAATGGTGCTAAAGCTAACGGTGAACTTGTTAAAGAGGAGGCGGGTTCTATGTGTATGATATTGCCGATCTTGTCATATAGAAATTATAGTTTAAGTTTAATAACCACCATACATTTCGATAAGGTTTTGCAATTCCAATACTAATAGGAGGTTTAAGCCGAAAGGTACCTTCTAAATGCATAAAACCCTAAAGTTTGATTGCACAAATCACTAACTAAGTGGGGGATTGTTGGAAATAGTTAGTGATCAATTAATATTAATTATTAGTCTGAATCGTTTTCTTCAGTACGTACATTATTAAGGGGTATGACCTTTGATATTGAACAGTTATTCTATTAATAAGTTGTACTATAAAGGGTCACAATGCTTGACAATGGAAAGAGGTAACCCTACTGAAGAGGTATTTTATATATTATAAATACATCTAGTCCCTATAGACTTTCTATTATCAGACAGAATACACACTCACATTCCCTGCAATCAAATAATATTCTAAAACCAGTTCTTGGGAGAATTTACCGATTTTGCTGTCCGTAAGTTCTATTTGTTTTGAATATCCTGGAGGAAATTGCTATCAAACCAGCAGCAACATAGTGGGGGCAATATTTCCTTAAGGACAGTGAAATCACGTTCAAAAACAAAGTCTTCATTACAGATAATTATCCAACAGGTGAAACATCACAGTTAGCGCCCGTCGATGTGTTTGTGAGTACCGTGGATCCTATGAAAGAGCCACCTCTTATTACCGCCAACACTGTGCTGTCCATTCTTGCCGTGGATTACCTTGTGGACAAAGTCTCGTGCTATGTCTCTGACGATGGCTCGGCTCTGTTGACATTTGAATCCCTCTCTCAAACTGCCGAGTTCGCTAGGAAGTGGGTCCCGTTCTGCAAGAAGCACAACGTCGAGCCTCGGGCGCCCGAATTTTATTTCGCTCAGAAGATAGAAATCAAGCCTTCTTTCGTGAAGGAGCGCAGAGCAATGAAGGTGAAGAAATACGACTAGTAGATTACTGTTCTTATTCGTTTCTTTAGGTACCAATCTTTGCCTAAAGCTATTGAAAACTCTTTCTTGTGCAGAGAGAATATGAAGAATTTAAGGTTCGGGTCAATGCGCTCGTTGCAAAAGCTCAGAAGACTCCTGAAGACGGTTGGACAATGGATGATGGGAGTTCTTGGCCGGGAAATGACCCTCGTGATCATCCAGGGATGATTCAGGTAATCCAATTTCTTCAATTCGTCCTCTTTTGCCCGATGAAAAATTAAATTTAATATTCGATTTTGGTTATGAAGGTCTTCTTAGGGCACAGTGGAGGTCTCGATATAGATGGAATTGTGCTGCCAAGACTTGTTTATGTATCCCGTGAGAAGCGTCCTGGCTTCCAGCATCACAAGAAGGCTGGCGCTATGAATGCATTGGTTAGCGTTTAATACTCACATGATTTTCTGAAAATGCCGATTTATCGTTTGCTAGAGAATTTTTGCTGCTATTGAAGGAGATTGACAATCTCTTTCGTAACTAATCTTTTTTTGCTGTTTTGTTCAGATCCGCGTCTCTGCTGTCTTGACGAACGGAGCGTACCTTCTCAACGTAGACTGCGATCACTACTTCAACAACAGCAAAGCTCTCAAAGAAGCCATGTGTTTCATGATGGATCCTTCTTACGGAAAGAAGACTTGCTATATTCAGTTCCCACAATGTTTCGATGGCATCGACTTGCACGATAGATACGCTAATCGCAATATCGTCTTCTTCGATGCAAGTTTTTGAGCTATTAACTCATCCACTATCTCCCTATGATTTTATAGTTGTTTATACTAAAAATTCCTCTTATGGTAGATCAATTTGAAAGGCTTGGATGGACTTCAAGGACCTGTCTATGTGGGAACTGGATGCTGCTTTAACAGGTGAGCTTTATACGGTTACGATCCTATCTTATCCGAAGACGAACTGCAGCAGAACATAATCGTCAAAAGCTGCTGTGGTCCGAGGAAGAGAAGTAAGAGTGGCAATAAGAAGCGAGCCAAAAAGAGGACAGACTCTAATAACCTCCCCATTTATAACATGGAGGACATAGAAGAGGGTTTCGAAGGCACGCAATTACTGATAGGCTCGTCGTCTTATTCATTCGCTAGGCATACTACATAGTGATTGTTCGATGTTTTCAACAGGAAATGACGACGAGAAGTCGCTTCTTACATCTCAGAAGGGCTTAGAGAAGCGCTTCGGTCAATCTCCAGTCTTTATCGGGTCGACTTTCATGGAAAAAGGCGGTCGCCCACCTACAACAAACTCGATTACTCTGTTAAAAGAAGCCATCCACGTCATCAGTTGTGGTTACGAGGACAAGACCGTGTGGGGCAAAGAGGTAATTAAAATAATAACCTTTTCCAACGAACTGACTACTGCACCTTAAGGGTGCGTTTGGTCGATAAGAAAATGAAAGGCGCGTAGGTACAACGATCAAACCGAAGGGTTCCTTTGTTCGTTGCATCAACGTGGTTTTTCGTCACGTTTTATATACATAAATTCCGCGTACCAAACACCGTAAGACTTTTCTTCCCAATGTGTAGTAAAATCTAAAGTTCATTTCGTAGATTGGGTGGATTTACGGCTCGGTAACGGAAGACATCCTAACGGGTTTCAAAATGCACGCGAGGGGGTGGATTTCGATCTACTGCATGCCTCCCCGCCCGGCCTTCAAAGGCTCGGCGCCGATCAATCTCTCCGATCGGTTGAACCTAGTCCTAAGGTGGGCCTTGGGTTCCATCGAGATTCTTCTTAGCAGGCATTGCCCGATATGGTATGGGTACGGCCGGAAGCTCCAAGCCCTCGAGAGGCTAGCTTACATCAACACCATCGTATACCCACTCACCTCCATCCCCCTCCTGGCGTACTGCACCCTCCCCGCCGTGTGCCTACTCACAAACAAGTTCATCATCCACGAGATTAGCAACTTTGCAAGCATGTGGTTTATTCTGCTCTTCGCCTCCATCTTCGCCACCGGCGTCCTCGAGATGAGGTGGAGCGGCGTCAGCGTCAAGGATTGGTGGAGGAACGAGCAGTTCTGGGTCATCGGAGGCACCTCCGCCCACCTCTTTGCGGTGTTTCAGGCAAGGATTGAATTGAATATACTCTAACGTCGTTGTTTCAGTGTTTATGGGCGCTCCTAAGCGAATATCGAGATATCTATTGATCCTAAATGTTTACACACACACACATATAAAGTCATTGGGCGAATGCCATTTTTGGTTACCAATGTTTGGAGTATTGACGTTTTTAGTCCCCATATTTCGAGATGTCACTCTAGTTTCGACGGAATATTCATGCTAGATCAGCTCGAAGGCTGTGTTGTTCCCACGGTTTTCGTCCCGCAAAAATTCAGGCTGGCTCGACCTGTAAATTCATCCAAACTAACGGTTGAATTAATTAGGGTACCTAAATGGAACAAAATCGGTAACATTAAGGATAGAAACTGACATCTCGAAACTTGGGGACAAAAAATGACCACGCCCCAAACATCGGGGATAAAAATCCTACATCCACGTCAATGTTAACGTGAACATGATAATTTTCAACCTCGGTTTCACAGGGCGTCCTGAAGGTGGTGGCGGGCATAGACACCAACTTCACTGTCACCTCCACGGTCTCGGACGACGACGGGGAGTTCTCCGAGCTGTACGTATTCAAGTGGATCCCTCCTAATCCCGCCCACCACCGTATTGATCCTCAACCTCGTCGGGATCGTGGCGGGTGTTTCCTACGCGATCAACGCAGGTTACCAGTCGTGGGGCCCGCTTTTTGGTAAGCTGTTCTTTGCCATATGGGTGGTTGTTGATAAGTTGGGATTTTACACACGTTCTTTACCCCGTACAAGCATATTTTCGATCGCTTTTTATTTGAATACATGTGTATATCTTGTTTGGCAGACAACATAGCAAAATGGACCAAAAATGGGAGAATTCAACGAGGCAATGGAGAACTAGCACGCTAAATAAATACATCATGGCCAAATATGGTGCTCAATGTGTCAGCTTGTTTAATTGAGAGCTCCCAATCAGATTTGCATATCATTGTATACACTCAAGTGGGCCAAGTGAAGCATATTTGTCCAAGACAAGCTAGGACAAAAATTCTCCATGAATGCATAAGTCAAAAGATGGAACAATTCACGTGGCCAACCTAACTTTTCAAAGTCACACATGAGCTGAGCCTAAAATATTTCAACCACATCAACAAAGGTAGAGAGAGGCATGCGAATTTCAGTCGTTCAACACCAAAACACTATCACAACCTCATCTCCATCACCATCAAGTAAACATCTCAAGACATATAAGCGCACGGCTCAAGGAGGAAAAATTTCACACGATCTTATCTTATGGGCTGCGTAATATCTCAGTTTGTCGTTGAAAGAAGAAGATTTTGAAGATCTCTTACACAAGCGTGATAGACAGCTCGATGGGTTTCTACGTCTATAAATGAAACAAAGCTATCACACATAGAGGAGAGCT
This sequence comes from Craterostigma plantagineum, assembly GCA_027422505.1. Lineage (NCBI taxonomy): Eukaryota > Viridiplantae > Streptophyta > Magnoliopsida > Lamiales > Linderniaceae > Craterostigma > Craterostigma plantagineum. The sequence continues at coordinate 21,130,964 of JAPQWV010000012.1, forward strand.
GAAAATACACAGACGCACACATATAATTCATCCTCTCAAATCTTGCTCAAGGCCACGTTCACGAAGAAATAAGGCAGAGCACTCACCTATCGAAACCTCGTCAAGCTCCCACGTCACAAGCAAGCAGCTTTAGCCTTTAGCTCTTCACCACTCACGCACCTCACCAATCGACTTACACAGATAGCCATATACACGCTTTTAAGGCTGAAATACATACATCCAAAAACCCAACTTCATTTGTCGAAGTAAGAAGCTGATTCATCAACCTCACCTCGTCAATCGACTCACACCTCAACCATACAGTTCTCAACTTCTAAGCCGATACCTCCGGAGCTTACATATCGCAGCTGAAGCCGCACTTCCTTTCAAGCACGCAGCTCAGACGAAGCATATACGGGCAAGACTTGACGACCGAGCACCTTCATTCTCATTCGCCCACCACCCGTTCGACGGAAGTACTGTGAGGGACGTAATTTTCTATCTTTCCTTTTAACGTGTTGTTTTACTTATGTGTTTGTTTAAACCTGAGTTGCTTTCGTTTATTAATATGTGCTCCTAAGTTTATTGTGTGATTGAGGCCGTGTTAGGCCATATTATGACTACGTGATAATGCTGTTTTTATTATATTTAATCGTATGAGTTGAGTTATGTGTTTTATATTTGAGTTTAATGCTTGCGTGTGTCTGATCAACATATGCACGATTTGATTGGTTTATGAGACGGACAAAGTGATTAGACCGGTTAGAACGATAAATATAGAGCACCACGACGTAAAACCGACCAGAGATGGAATTCGGTTTCGTACGTGTGGTTTCCGAGATTTTAGGCGCCGAAAGCGTCTAAACTCGGGGAAATTCATAAAGCCGAATGCATGCGGAGCAACTACAGTCATATAGAAATATAGTTGATTGGTTCATTTTCGCATAGGATCGCTATTGCGGGACAAACGGGTAGCGATTATTTTAGGAATTTCTCCCTTAACTAGATTTATACTGTTTATGTAAAATCGATCGCATGACTACGTAGGAATATTATGTGCTGAGTACGTGCCTTGATCACATTCGTCGTCAATTTATCCATTTGCTATCTGTTTTATTTATGTCATTTGCATTTTTATTTTATTTTATTAAATCCACAAAATATAAAAACTTGTTTTAGTCTAAATTAAATTTCACAATAATATCTTAAATTAATCGAGCTGTCCTCGTGGATCGATACTTGGACTTGTCCATTTTATACTACTTGCACGACCTAGTACACTTGCTAGTATTCGAGCGTGTCAAGTTTTTGGCGCCGTTGCCGGGGATAGTGGTAATATTAATTTTAAAATATATTCTGAGTTTTAGTTTAAACAGTTTTATTTCTATTATTTTTTTATTAGTATTTTCTAAAAAAAAAAAGAGTTTGAAAAATATTATATTAAAAAAATATTTTATATTGATTATTATTATCATCATTATCATTATTATAATCGTTATTATTATTATTATTATTATTATTATTATATATTAATTTTATTAGCCATGTACAATCACTTCTATTATTCTTCAGCGGCAGATCTACCTATGTATGGAGAAAATGAGGTTAACGACATTATTGCGGCAAAGTTTGAGGCGATTCATCGGAGGATAGACGAGATACAATTTCAGCGCTCACAGGCCACACATCATGTTCATCACAGTTGGAATTCAAACGGATTCTACAAGGATCCATACTGCGAGGAGCCACGAGAATTTTATAATGAGCAGTTCACTCCACATGGAAATGAGAAATCCGCCTGGGAGATAGCGCTCGAAAAGGCGATAGAACAGACGGATAAAGCGTTCGAGAGACAGGCCGAACAGAACCGTAGAGCTGAAGAGCGACAACGGAATTTCGATGCTAATTTTAACGAAAGTTCTAAAAAAATTAGAAGCATCAATACGGAGTTTAATGGCCCAAGTGGAGAAGCTAACAATTGAAGAATCTGAATGCGAGCCAGAAGCGCTTTCGAGCCACACAGAAACAGATCCGGAACAGTTGGTTTGTGGAACGAAGATAGAACTAGTGCCGGAACCAAATGAAGTTGACGATGGGATTGAACCTGAAAAAGTCGATCAACCCGCAGAGGCTACTGTAGATGTCATTCCATCAAAGCCGAGTACCCCACCAGTCTGGATTCGACCGCCGTTTCCAACAGCGTCACGAAAAGAAAAACAAGATGATTTGTTTTCAAGGAGCAGCAAAATTGACGAACAAAGGATGATAATTCTCACCGAAGAATGTTCAACATGGATACAAAAGAAGCCCCCGAAGCATAAAAATCAGGGGAGTTTTTATATTCCGCGTTATATTGAGGTTCCTTTATTCTCTAATTTATCTTATATAAGTGTTAGCATTGACGCAACGCCTCTTTCAGTTTGTATAAAAATAGGACTCAGAGAGTCAAAGCCTACCTCAACGATTCTCCAAATAGTAGATAGATCGATTAAGTCTCCACGAGGAATCACAGAAATTGTGCTGGCGAAGTGTTCTTCGTCTTTCAAGGAAAAATCACCTGGAGAGAACACCTACAAACTGAAAGACCTCCAGAACAACAAGGGGGAGCAAGAAACTTTCGATCCAATTTTACGAGATTTTATGAAATCAACAGATCACACGGAGAGCATAGTCACGGAGGAAGTTGCTAAAACGTTGGTGATCGTTGATTTTGACATTAGTTGGGATCCGGAAGTCGACCTATGGAGAGAGTTTAAAGATTGTAACCACAGGAAGCTGTATCATTCCGAGATCAAAATCCTCTCCAGAAAGGTGAAATCAAAATGTTCAGTAGTTCTTCTGAACATACAGAATCGACGACCATCAAGACGAACAGGAGTCGAGCTATCGACTATAAAAGAGCGCTTCTTGGGAGGCAACCCAAGTACTATCTACGCATTATTATTTTTCGAATTAAAGTCTTATATATATTGCATCGTATCTTAAGTGTGTTTTGCTTTTGAATTTATTTTCACAATTTGTCTCGCGTGCTGTCTAGTTATGTTTCTTCGCAGGCTCATAGTCAGTTTGGGGGTGGTTCATCCGCAGAAGTAGCTCTGTCCTGAAGGAACTGAAGTCTTCTCACAACTCGCCCCACATCGATCAACGGATTATTCAGGGCAGTGTCACTTAAACTCTCTCTTTGCTTTAAATTTTTACACATTGAGGACAATGTGATAATTAGTTTGGGGGTGGGGTGACACATGCTAGATTTTATATGATATCGATCTCTTCGATTTATTAGTTGGGTTAACTAATCAATGTTATGATTTGAACGTCGCTTGTGAAATCTCATGTCAATGATGAAAATTTTTTAAATTTTGTTTGTGTCGAGATAAAATTCAGCTAATTGTGTGTGAAAGTTCTACATGTTACGTGTTTTGATATTAGCATGATTATTTGACCACATTGATTACTTCAGAAAAATAGTGCGTATCATGAGACACAAACCCATAAAATATTGTGAGTTTTGAGCAAAAAAAAATAATAATAATTGAGCAACACAATACTTGCTCAATGTGTTTTTCATGAGTGGCACGCGTAGTCTGATTATTTTCGAACTTGCTCTGTTATGCATGTCAATATCACTTTGTGGATTTTTGTGTACGAATGTGATAAGGCGCTTAGGATGAGTCACTGGCCTAAATATCTCCCTACCCAACATATCTATCAATTAGTGAGCCCATTTGAGCATTATTAGCCTTATTTATTGATTTGGAGCCACGATATTTAGCCGTTTATCCTGTTATTTTATCCTTCATCCTCAAACCCACTGTCAGCATGTTAGCTTACTAGTCGCTTCAGAGTATTGAGTCTATTAGTTTAGAGAAAAAAAAAAAAGATTACGGCTTGTTTTTTTCTGGTTGTGGTAGTTTATTTTTTTTTATATTTTTGAAAAAAAAAAGAAAAAGAAAAAAAAAAGTATCGAAAAAAAAAAAAAAAAAAAATATATATATATATTAGAGAAAAATATTATGAAAAAAAGGTAATAATAGATTTTTAGAATTATTTTCTTGAGTTCTTCGATATAGTTTTGAGTGTGTTTTCATGGTAGTATGAGTTTCCATTGTTTGAGTCATATTTTGTGCTATAGAGTATAGACGGGAAAAGCGATTTAGTAACTAACATGCTTGACTTTATCAGCCCACATATCCCATATGTCACTCCCTTATTACCCTGAGCCCCATTACAACCTGATAAAGACCTTTTGATTCGTGCATGAGATTCACTATGTGAATATGATATGATATATTTGCAAGCTTAGAGTAATATCATTCTATGTCGTGAATTGAGCGTTTTTATACAGATCCCATTAAACACTTCGAGCGAATTGAGCGATCCATGTGAGAGTTGTCACTTGATACGTGTTGGAATCTGGAAATATTTTTGTGCTATATTATGATTGCAAACTATCATTTCATGTCTCGTGTTTAGCTGGATCATTCATTAGTTGATGGCGATTTCGACCAATTGCGCTTTTGATTTTCTGAGAATAAACATGAGAATTCATTTAGTGACGAGTAAAATCCTAACTTGATTTAGTTTTACTCGCTTTTATGATCGAGGACGATCATAGCAAGTTTGGGGGTTGTTGATAAGTTGGGATTTTACACACGTTCTTTACCCCGTACAAGCATATTTTCGATCGCTTTTTATTTGAATACATGTGTATATATTGTTTGGCAGACAACATAGCAAAATGGACCAAAATGGGAGAATTCAACGAGGCAATGGAGAACTAGCACGCTAAATAAATACATCATGGCCAAATATGGTGCTCAATGTGTCAGCTTGTTTAATTGAGAGCTCCCAATCAGATTTGCATATCATTGTATACACTCAAGTGGGCCAAGTGAAGCATATTTGTCCAAGACAAGCTAGGACAAAAATTCTCCATGAATGCATAAGTCAAAGATGGAACAATTCACGTGGCCAACCTAACTTTTCAAAGTCACACATGAGCTGAGCCTAAAATATTTCAACCACATCAACAAAGGTAGAGAGAGGCATGCGAATTTCAGTCGTTCAACACCAAAACACTATCACAACCTCATCTCCATCACCATCAAGTAAACATCTCAAGACATATAAGCGCACGGCTCAAGGAGGAAAAATTTCACACGATCTTATCTTATGGGCTGCGTAATATCTCAGTTTGTCGTTGAAAGAAGAAGATTTTGAAGATCTCTTACACAAGCGTGATAGACAGCTCGATGGGTTTCTACGTCTATAAATGAAACAAAGCTATCACACATAGAGGAGAGCTGAAAATACACAGACGCACACATATAATTCATCCTCTCAAATCTTGCTCAAGGCCACGTTCACGAAGAAATAAGGCAGAGCACTCACCTATCGAAACCTCGTCAAGCTCCCACGTCACAAGCAAGCAGCTTTAGCCTTTAGCTCTTCACCACTCACGCACCTCACCAATCGACTTACACAGATAGCCATATACACGCTTTTAAGGCTGAAATACATACATCCAAAAACCCAACTTCATTTGTCGAAGTAAGAAGCTGATTCATCAACCTCACCTCGTCAATCGACTCACACCTCAACCATACAGTTCTCAACTTCTAAGCCGATACCTCCGGAGCTTACATATCGCAGCTGAAGCCGCACTTCCTTTCAAGCACGCAGCTCAGACGAAGCATATACGGGCAAGACTTGACGACCGAGCACCTTCATTCTCATTCGCCCACCACCCGTTCGATGGAAGTACTGTGAGGGACGTAATTTTCTATCTTTCCTTTTAACGTGTTGTTTTACTTATGTGTTTGTTTAAACCTGAGTTGCTTTCGTTTATTAATATGTGCTCCTAAGTTTATTGTGTGATTGAGGCCGTGTTAGGCCATATTATGACTACGTGATAATGCTGCTTTTATTATATTTAATCGTATGAGTTGAGTTATGTGTTTTATATTTGAGTTTAATGCTTGCGTGTGTCTGATCAACATATGCACGATATTTGATTGGTTTATGAGACGGACAAAGTGATTAGACCGGTTAGAACGATAAATATAGAGCACCACGACGTAAAACCGACCAGAGATGGAATTCGGTTTCGTACGTGTGGTTTCCGAGATTTTAGGCGCCGAAAGCGTCTAAACTCGGGGAAATTCATAAAGCCGAATGCATGCGGAGCAACTACAGTCATATAGAAATATAGTTGATTGGTTCATTTTCGCATAGGATCGCTATTGCGGGACAAACGGGTAGCGATTATTTTAGGAATTTCTCCCTTAACTAGATTTATACTGTTTATGTAAAATCGATCGCATGACTACGTAGGAATATTATGTGCTGAGTACGTGCCTTGATCACATTCGTCGTCAATTTATCCATTTGCTATCTGTTTTATTTATGTCATTTGCATTTTTATTTTATTTTATTAAATCCACAAAATATAAAAACTTGTTTTAGTCTAAATTAAATTTCACAATAATATCTTAAATTAATCGAGCTGTCCTCGTGGATCGATACTTGGACTTGTCCATTTTATACTACTTGCACGACCTAGTACACTTGCTAGTATTCGAGCGTGTCAAGTTTTTGGCGCCGTTGCCGGGGATAGTGGTAATATTAATTTTAAAATATATTCTGAGTTTTAGTTTAAACAGTTTTATTTCTATTATTTTTTTATTAGTATTTTCTAAAAAAAAAAAAGAGTTTGAAAAATATTATATTAAAAAAATATTTTATATTGATTATTATTATCATCATTATCATTATTATAATCGTTATTATTATTATTATTATTATATATTAATTTTATTAGCCATGTACAATCACTTCTATTATTCTTCAGCGGCAGATCTACCTATGTATGGAGAAAATGAGGTTAACGACATTATTGCGGCAAAGTTTGAGGCGATTCATCGGAGGATAGACGAGATACAATTTCAGCGCTCACAGGCCACACATCATGTTCATCACAGTTGGAATTCAAACGGATTCTACAAGGATCCATACTGCGAGGAGCCACGAGAATTTTATAATGAGCAGTTCACTCCACATGGAAATGAGAAATCCGCCTGGGAGATAGCGCTCGAAAAGGCGATAGAACAGACGGATAAAGCGTTCGAGAGACAGGCCGAACAGAACCGTAGAGCTGAAGAGCGACAACGGAATTTCGATGCTAATTTTAACGAAAGTTCTAAAAAAATTAGAAGCATCAATACGGAGTTTAATGGCCCAAGTGGAGAAGCTAACAATTGAAGAATCTGAATGCGAGCCAGAAGCGCTTTCGAGCCACACAGAAACAGATCCGGAACAGTTGGTTTGTGGAACGAAGATAGAACTAGTGCCGGAACCAAATGAAGTTGACGATGGGATTGAACCTGAAAAAGTCGATCAACCCGCAGAGGCTACTGTAGATGTCATTCCATCAAAGCCGAGTACCCCACCAGTCTGGATTCGACCGCCGTTTCCAACAGCGTCACGAAAAGAAAAACAAGATGATTTGTTTTCAAGGAGCAGCAAAATTGACGAACAAAGGATGATAATTCTCACCGAAGAATGTTCAACATGGATACAAAAGAAGCCCCCGAAGCATAAAAATCAGGGGAGTTTTTATATTCCGCGTTATATTGAGGTTCCTTTATTCTCTAATTTATCTTATATAAGTGTTAGCATTGACGCAACGCCTCTTTCAGTTTGTATAAAAATAGGACTCAGAGAGTCAAAGCCTACCTCAACGATTCTCCAAATAGTAGATAGATCGATTAAGTCTCCACGAGGAATCACAGAAATTGTGCTGGCGAAGTGTTCTTCGTCTTTCAAGGAAAAATCACCTGGAGAGAACACCTACAAACTGAAAGACCTCCAGAACAACAAGGGGGAGCAAGAAACTTTCGATCCAATTTTACGAGATTTTATGAAATCAACAGATCACACGGAGAGCATAGTCACGGAGGAAGTTGCTAAAACGTTGGTGATCGTTGATTTTGACATTAGTTGGGATCCGGAAGTCGACCTATGGAGAGAGTTTAAAGATTGTAACCACAGGAAGCTGTATCATTCCGAGATCAAAATCCTCTCCAGAAAGGTGAAATCAAAATGTTCAGTAGTTCTTCTGAACATACAGAATCGACGACCATCAAGACGAACAGGAGTCGAGCTATCGACTATAAAAGAGCGCTTCTTGGGAGGCAACCCAAGTACTATCTACGCATTATTATTTTTCGAATTAAAGTCTTATATATATTGCATCGTATCTTAAGTGTGTTTTGCTTTTGAATTTATTTTCACAATTTGTCTCGCGTGCTGTCTAGTTATGTTTCTTCGCAGGCTCATAGTCAGTTTGGGGGTGGTTCATCCGCAGAAGTAGCTCTGTCCTGAAGGAACTGAAGTCTTCTCACAACTCGCCCCACATCGATCAACGGATTATTCAGGGCAGTGTCACTTAAACTCTCTCTTTGCTTTAAATTTTTACACATTGAGGACAATGTGATAATTAGTTTGGGGGTGGGGTGACACATGCTAGATTTTATATGATATCGATCTCTTCGATTTATTAGTTGGGTTAACTAATCAATGTTATGATTTGAACGTCGCTTGTGAAATCTCATGTCAATGATGAAAATTTTTTAAATTTTGTTTGTGTCGAGATAAAATTCAGCTAATTGTGTGTGAAAGTTCTACATGTTACGTGTTTTGATATTAGCATGATTATTTGACCACATTGATTACTTCAGAAAAATAGTGCGTATCATGAGACACAAACCCATAAAATATTGTGAGTTTTGAGCAAAAAAAAATAATAATAATTGAGCAACACAATACTTGCTCAATGTGTTTTTCATGAGTGGCACGCGTAGTCTGATTATTTTCGAACTTGCTCTGTTATGCATGTCAATATCACTTTGTGGATTTTTGTGTACGAATGTGATAAGGCGCTTAGGATGAGTCACTGGCCTAAATATCTCCCTACCCAACATATCTATCAATTAGTGAGCCCATTTGAGCATTATTAGCCTTATTTATTGATTTGGAGCCACGATATTTAGCCGTTTATCCTGTTATTTTATCCTTCATCCTCAAACCCACTGTCAGCATGTTAGCTTACTAGTCGCTTCAGAGTATTGAGTCTATTAGTTTAGAGAAAAAAAAAAAAAGATTACGGCTTGTTTTTTTCTGGTTGTGGTAGTTTATTTTTTTTTATATTTTTGAAATAAAAAAAAGAAAAAGAAAAAAAAAAAGTATCGAAAAAAAAAGAAAAAAAAAATATATATATATATATTAGAGAAAAATATTATGAAAAAAAGGTAATAATAGATTTTTAGAATTATTTTCTTGAGTTCTTCGATATAGTTTTGAGTGTGTTTTCATGGTAGTATGAGTTTCCATTGTTTGAGTCATATTTTGTGCTATAGAGTATAGACGGGAAAAGCGATTTAGTAACTAACATGCTTGACTTTATCAGCCCACATATCCCATATGTCACTCCCTTATTACCCTGAGCCCCATTACAACCTGATAAAGACCTTTTGATTCGTGCATGAGATTCACTATGTGAATATGATATGATATATTTGCAAGCTTAGAGTAATATCATTCTATGTCGTGAATTGAGCGTTTTTATACAGATCCCATTAAACACTTCGAGCGAATTGAGCGATCCATGTGAGAGTTGTCACTTGATACGTGTTGGAATCTGGAAATATTTTTGTGCTATATTATGATTGCAAACTATCATTTCATGTCTCGTGTTTAGCTGGATCATTCATTAGTTGATGGCGATTTCGACCAATTGCGCTTTTGATTTTCTGAGAATAAACATGAGAATTCATTTAGTGACGAGTAAAATCCTAACTTGATTTAGTTTTACTCGCTTTTATGATCGAGGACGATCATAGCAAGTTTGGGGGTTGTTGATAAGTTGGGATTTTACACACGTTCTTTACCCCGTACAAGCATATTTTCGATCGCTTTTTATTTGAATACATGTGTATATATTGTTTGGCAGACAACATAGCAAAATGGACCAAAAATGGGAGAATTCAACGAGGCAATGGAGAACTAGCACGCTAAATAAATACATCATGGCCAAATATGGTGCTCAATGTGTCAGCTTGTTTAATTGAGAGCTCCCAATCAGATTTGCATATCATTGTATACACTCAAGTGGGCCAAGTGAAGCATATTTGTCCAAGACAAGCTAGGACAAAAATTCTCCATGAATGCATAAGTCAAAGATGGAACAATTCACGTGGCCAACCTAACTTTTCAAAGTCACACATGAGCTGAGCCTAAAATATTTCAACCACATCAACAAAGGTAGAGAGAGGCATGCGAATTTCAGTCGTTCAACACCAAAACACTATCACAACCTCATCTCCATCACCATCAAGTAAACATCTCAAGACATATAAGCGCACGGCTCAAGGAGGAAAAATTTCACACGATCTTATCTTATGGGCTGCGTAATATCTCAGTTTGTCGTTGAAAGAAGAAGATTTTGAAGATCTCTTACACAAGCGTGATAGACAGCTCGATGGGTTTCTACGTCTATAAATGAAACAAAGCTATCACACATAGAGGAGAGCTGAAAATACACAGACGCACACATATAATTCATCCTCTCAAATCTTGCTCAAGGCCACGTTCACGAAGAAATAAGGCAGAGCACTCACCTATCGAAACCTCGTCAAGCTCCCACGTCACAAGCAAGCAGCTTTAGCCTTTAGCTCTTCACCACTCACGCACCTCACCAATCGACTTACACAGATAGCCATATACACGCTTTTAAGGCTGAAATACATACATCCAAAAACCCAACTTCATTTGTCGAAGTAAGAAGCTGATTCATCAACCTCACCTCGTCAATCGACTCACACCTCAACCATACAGTTCTCAACTTCTAAGCCGATACCTCCGGAGCTTACATATCGCAGCTGAAGCCGCACTTCCTTTCAAGCACGCAGCTCAGACGAAGCATATACGGGCAAGACTTGACGACCGAGCACCTTCATTCTCATTCGCCCACCACCCGTTCGATGGAAGTACTGTGAGGGACGTAATTTTCTATCTTTCCTTTTAACGTGTTGTTTTACTTATGTGTTTGTTTAAACCTGAGTTGCTTTCGTTTATTAATATGTGCTCCTAAGTTTATTGTGTGATTGAGGCCGTGTTAGGCCATATTATGACTACGTGATAATGCTGCTTTTATTATATTTAATCGTATGAGTTGAGTTATGTGTTTTATATTTGAGTTTAATGCTTGCGTGTGTCTGATCAACATATGCACGATATTTGATTGGTTTATGAGACGGACAAAGTGATTAGACCGGTTAGAACGATAAATATAGAGCACCACGACGTAAAACCGACCAGAGATGGAATTCGGTTTCGTACGTGTGGTTTCCGAGATTTTAGGCGCCGAAAGCGTCTAAACTCGGGGAAATTCATAAAGCCGAATGCATGCGGAGCAACTACAGTCATATAGAAATATAGTTGATTGGTTCATTTTCGCATAGGATCGCTATTGCGGGACAAACGGGTAGCGATTATTTTAGGAATTTCTCCCTTAACTAGATTTATACTGTTCATGTAAAATCGATCGCATGACTACGTAGGAATATTATGTGCTGAGTACGTGCCTTGATCACATTCGTCGTCAATTTATCCATTTGCTATCTGTTTTATTTATGTCATTTGCATTTTTATTTTATTTTATTAAATCCACAAAATATAAAAACTTGTTTTAGTCTAAATTAAATTTCACAATAATATCTTAAATTAATCGAGCTGTCCTCGTGGATCGATACTTGGACTTGTCCATTTTATACTACTTGCACGACCTAGTACACTTACTAGTATTCGAGCGTGTCAAGTTTTTGGCGCCGTTGCCGGGGATAGTGGTAATATTAATTTTAAAATATATTCTGAGTTTTAGTTTAAACAGTTTTATTTCTATTATTTTTTTATTAGTATTTTCTAAAAAAAAAAGAGTTTGAAAAATATTATATTAAAAAAATATTTTAATTGATTATTATTATCATCATTATCATTATTATAATCGTTATTATTATTATTATTATTATATATTAATTTTATTAGCCATGTACAATCACTTCTATTATTCTTCAGCGGCAGATCTACCTATGTATGGAGAAAATGAGGTTAACGACATTATTGCGGCAAAGTTTGAGGCGATTCATCGGAGGATAGACGAGATACAATTTCAGCGCTCACAGGCCACACATCATGTTCATCACAGTTGGAATTCAAACGGATTCTACAAGGATCCATACTGCGAGGAGCCACGAGAATTTTATAATGAGCAGTTCACTCCACATGGAAATGAGAAATCCGCCTGGGAGATAGCGCTCGAAAAGGCGATAGAACAGACGGATAAAGCGTTCGAGAGACAGGCCGAACAGAACCGTAGAGCTGAAGAGCGACAACGGAATTTCGATGCTAATTTTAACGAAAGTTCTAAAAAAATTAGAAGCATCAATACGGAGTTTAATGGCCCAAGTGGAGAAGCTAACAAGTGAAGAATCTGAATGCGAGCCAGAAGCGCTTTCGAGCCACACAGAAACAGATCCGGAACAGTTGGTTTGTGGAACGAAGATAGAACTAGTGCCGGAACCAAATGAAGTTGACGATGGGATTGAACCTGAAAAAGTCGATCAACCCGCAGAGGCTACTGTAGATGTCATTCCATCAAAGCCGAGTACCCCACCAGTCTGGATTCGACCGCCGTTTCCAACAGCGTCACGAAAAGAAAAACAAGATGATTTGTTTTCAAGGAGCAGCAAAATTGACGAACAAAGGATGATAATTCTCACCGAAGAATGTTCAACATGGATACAAAAGAAGCCCCCGAAGCATAAAAATCAGGGGAGTTTTTATATTCCGCGTTATATTGAGGTTCCTTTATTCTCTAATTTATCTTATATAAGTGTTAGCATTGACGCAACGCCTCTTTCATTTTGTATAAAAATAGGACTCAGAGAGTCAAAGCCTACCTCAACGATTCTCCAAATAGTAGATAGATCGATTAAGTCTCCACGAGGAATCACAGAAATTGTGCTGGCGAAGTGTTCTTCGTCTTTCAAGGAAAAATCACCTGGAGAGAACACCTACAAACTGAAAGACCTCCAGAACAACAAGGGGGAGCAAGAAACTTTCGATCCAATTTTACGAGATTTTATGAAATCAACAGATCACACGGAGAGCATAGTCACGGAGGAAGTTGCTAAAACGTTGGTGATCGTTGATTTTGACATTAGTTGGGATCCGGAAGTCGACCTATGGAGAGAGTTTAAAGATTGTAACCACATGAAGCTGTATCATTCCGAGATCAAACTCCTCTCCAGAAAGGTGAAATCAAAATGTTCAGTAGTTCTTCTGAACATACAGAATCGACGACCATCAAGACGAACAGGAGTCGAGCTATCGACTATAAAAGAGCGCTTCTTGGGAGGCAACCCAAGTACTATCTACGCATTATTATTTTTCGAATTAAAGTCTTATATATATTGCATCGTATCTTAAGTGTGTTTTGCTTTTGAATTTATTTTCACAATTTGTCTCGCGTGCTGTCTAGTTATGTTTCTTCGCAGGCTCATAGTCAGTTTGGGGGTGGTTCATCCGCAGAAGTAGCTCTGTCCTGAAGGAACTGAAGTCTTCTCACAACTCGCCCCACATCGATCAACGGATTATTCAGGGCAGTGTCACTTAAACTCTCTCTTTGCTTTAAATTTTTACACATTGAGGACAATGTGATAATTAGTTTGGGGGTGGGGTGACACATGCTAGATTTTATATGATATCGATCTCTTCGATTTATTAGTTGGGTTAACTAATCAATGTTATGATTTGAACGTCGCTTGTGAAATCTCATGTCAATGATGAAAATTTTTTAAATTTTGTTTGTGTCGAGATAAAATTCAGCTAATTGTGTTTGAAAGTTCTACATGTTACGTGTTTTGATATTAGCATGATTATTTGACCACATTGATTACTTCAGAAAAATAGTGCGTATCATGAGACACAAACCCATAAAATATTGTGAGTTTTGAGCAAAAAAAAAAATAATAATAATAGAGCAACACAATACTTGCTCAATGTGTTTTTCATGAGTGGCACGCGTAGTCTGATTATTTTCGAACTTGCTCTGTTATGCATGTAAATATCACTTTGTGGATTTTTGTGCACGAATATGATAAGGCGCTTAGGATGAGTCACTGGCCTAAATATCTCCGTACCCAACATATCTATCAATTAGTGAGCCCATTTGAGCATTATTAGCCTTATTTATTGATTTGGAGCCACGATATTTAGCCGTTTATCCTGTTATTTTATCCTTCATCCTCAAACCCACTGTCAGCATGTTAGCTTACTAGTCGCTTCAGAGTATTGAGTCTATTAGTTTAGAGAAAAAAAAAAAAAGATTACGGCTTGTTTTTTTCTGGTTGTGGTAGTTTATTTTTTTTTTTATATTTTTGAAAAAAAAAAAGAAAAAGAAAAAAAAAGTATCGAAAAAAAAGAAAAAAAATATATATATTAGAGAAAAATATTATGAAAAAAAGGTAATAATAGATTTTTAGAATTATTTTCTTGAGTTCTTCGATATAGTTTTGAGTGTGTTTTCATGGTAGTATGAGTTTCCATTGTTTGAGTCATATTTTGTGCTATAGAGTATAGACGGGAAAAGCGATTTAGTAACTAACATGCTTGACTTTATCAGCCCACATATCCCATATGTCACTCCCTTATTACCCTGAGCCCCATTACAACCTGATAAAGACCTTTTGATTCGTGCATGAGATTCACTATGTGAATATTGATATGATATATTTGCAAGCTTAGAGTAATATCATTCTATGTCGTGAATTGAGCGTTTTTATACAGATCCCATTAAACACTTCGAGCGAATTGAGCGATCCATGTGAGAGTTGTCACTTGATACGTGTTGGAATCTGGAAATATTTTTGTGCTATGATATGATTGCAAACTATCATTTCATGTCTCGTGTTTAGCTGGATCATTCATTAGTTGATGGCGATTTCGACCAATTGCGCTTTTGATTTTCTGAGAATAAACATGAGAATTCATTTAGTGACGAGTAAAATCCTAACTTGATTTAGTTTTACTCGCTTTTATGATCGAGGACGATCATAGCAAGTTTGGGGGTTGTTGATAAGTTGGGATTTTACACACGTTCTTTACCCCGTACAAGCATATTTTCGATCGCTTTTTATTTGAATACATGTGTATATCTTGTTTGGCAGACAACATAGCAAAATGGACCAAAAATGGGAGAATTCAACGAGGCAATGGAGAACTAGCACGCTAAATAAATACATCATGGCCAAATATGGTGCGCAATGTGTCAGCTTGTTTAATTGAGAGCTCCCAATCAGATTTGCATATCATTGTATACACTCAAGTGGGCCAAGTGAAGCATATTTGTCCAAGACAAGCTAGGACAAAAATTCTCCATGAATGCATAAGTCAAAGATGGAACAATTCACGTGGCCAACCTAACTTTTCAAAGTCACACATGAGCTGAGCCTAAAATATTTCAACCACATCAACAAAGGTAGAGAGAGGCATGCGAATTTCAGTCGTTCAACACCAAAACACTATCACAACCTCATCTCCATCACCATCAAGTAAACATCTCAAGACATATAAGCGCACGGCTCAAGGAGGAAAAATTTCACACGATCTTATCTTATGGGCTGCGTAATATCTCAGTTTGTCGTTGAAAGAAGAAGATTTTGAAGATCTCTTACACAAGCGTGATAGACAGCTCGATGGGTTTCTACGTCTATAAATGAAACAAAGCTATCACACATAGAGGAGAGCTGAAAATACACAGACGCACACATATAATTCATCCTCTCAAATCTTGCTCAAGGCCACGTTCACGAAGAAATAAGGCAGAGCACTCACCTATCGAAACCTCGTCAAGCTCCCACGTCACAAGCAAGCAGCTTTAGCCTTTAGCTCTTCACCACTCACGCACCTCACCAATCGACTTACACAGATAGCCATATACACGCTTTTAAGGCTGAAATACATACATCCAAAAACCCAACTTCATTTGTCGAAGTAAGAAGCTGATTCATCAACCTCACCTCGTCAATCGACTCACACCTCAACCATACAGTTCTCAACTTCTAAGCCGATACCTCCGGAGCTTACATATCGCAGCTGAAGCCGCACTTCCTTTCAAGCACGCAGCTCAGACGAAGCATATACGGGCAAGACTTGACGACCGAGCACCTTCATTCTCATTCGCCCACCACCCGTTCGATGGAAGTACTGTGAGGGACGTAATTTTCTATCTTTCCTTTTAACGTGTTGTTTTACTTATGTGTTTGTTTAAACCTGAGTTGCTTTCGTTTATTAATATGTGCTCCTAAGTTTATTGTGTGATTGAGGCCGTGTTAGGCCATATTATGACTACGTGATAATGCTGCTTTTATTATATTTAATCGTATGAGTTGAGTTATGTGTTTTATATTTGAGTTTAATGCTTGCGTGTGTCTGATCAACATATGCACGATATTTGATTGGTTTATGAGACGGACAAAGTGATTAGACCGGTTAGAACGATAAATATAGAGCACCACGACGTAAAACCGACCAGAGATGGAATTTGGTTTCGTACGTGTGGTTTCCGAGATTTTAGGCGCCGAAAGCGTCTAAACTCGGGGAAATTCATAAAGCCGAATGCATGCGGAGCAACTACAGTCATATAGAAATATAGTTGATTGGTTCATTTTCGCATAGGATCGCTATTGCGGGACAAACGGGTAGCGATTATTTTAGGAATTTCTCCCTTAACTAGATTTATACTGTTTATGTAAAATCGATCGCATGACTACGTAGGAATATTATGTGCTGAGTACGTGCCTTGATCACATTCGTCGTCAATTTATCCATTTGCTATCTGTTTTATTTATGTCATTTGCATTTTTATTTTATTTTATTAAATCCACAAAATATAAAAACTTGTTTTAGTCTAAATTAAATTTCACAATAATATCTTAAATTAATCGAGCTGTCCTCGTGGATCGATACTTGGACTTGTCCATTTTATACTACTTGCACGACCTAGTACACTTGCTAGTATTCGAGCGTGTCAAGTTTTTGGCGCCGTTGCCGGGGATAGTGGTAATATTAATTTTAAAATATATTCTGAGTTTTAGTTTAAACAGTTTTATTTCTATTATTTTTTTATTAGTATTTTCTAAAAAAAAAAAGAGTTTGAAAAATATTATATTAAAAAAATATTTTAATTGATTATTATTATCATCATTATCATTATTATAATCGTTATTATTATTATTATTATTATTATATATTAATTTTATTAGCCATGTACAATCACTTCTATTATTCTTCAGCGGCAGATCTACCTATGTATGGAGAAAATGAGGTTAACGACATTATTGCGGCAAAGTTTGAGGCGATTCATCGGAGGATAGACGAGATACAATTTCAGCGCTCACAGGCCACACATCATGTTCATCACAGTTGGAATTCAAACGGATTCTACAAGGATCCATACTGCGAGGAGCCACGAGAATTTTATAATGAGCAGTTCACTCCACATGGAAATGAGAAATCCGCCTGGGAGATAGCGCTCGAAAAGGCGATAGAACAGACGGATAAAGCGTTCGAGAGACAGGCCGAACAGAACCGTAGAGCTGAAGAGCGACAACGGAATTTCGATGCTAATTTTAACGAAAGTTCTAAAAAAATTAGAAGCATCAATACGGAGTTTAATGGCCCAAGTGGAGAAGCTAACAATTGAAGAATCTGAATGCGAGCCAGAAGCGCTTTCGAGCCACACAGAAACAGATCCGGAACAGTTGGTTTGTGGAACGAAGATAGAACTAGTGCCGGAACCAAATGAAGTTGACGATGGGATTGAACCTGAAAAAGTCGATCAACCCGCAGAGGCTACTGTAGATGTCATTCCATCAAAGCCGAGTACCCCACCAGTCTGGATTCGACCGCCGTTTCCAACAGCGTCACGAAAAGAAAAACAAGATGATTTGTTTTCAAGGAGCAGCAAAATTGACGAACAAAGGATGATAATTCTCACCGAAGAATGTTCAACATGGATACAAAAGAAGCCCCCGAAGCATAAAAATCAGGGGAGTTTTTATATTCCGCGTTATATTGAGGTTCCTTTATTCTCTAATTTATCTTATATAAGTGTTAGCATTGACGCAACGCCTCTTTCAGTTTGTATAAAAATAGGACTCAGAGAGTCAAAGCCTACCTCAACGATTCTCCAAATAGTAGATAGATCGATTAAGTCTCCACGAGGAATCACAGAAATTGTGCTGGCGAAGTGTTCTTCGTCTTTCAAGGAAAAATCACCTGGAGAGAACACCTACAAACTGAAAGACCTCCAGAACAACAAGGGGGAGCAAGAAACTTTCGATCCAATTTTACGAGATTTTATGAAATCAACAGATCACACGGAGAGCATAGTCACGGAGGAAGTTGCTAAAACGTTGGTGATCGTTGATTTTGACATTAGTTGGGATCCGGAAGTCGACCTATGGAGAGAGTTTAAAGATTGTAACCACAGGAAGCTGTATCATTCCGAGATCAAAATCCTCTCCAGAAAGGTGAAATCAAAATGTTCAGTAGTTCTTCTGAACATACAGAATCGACGACCATCAAGACGAACAGGAGTCGAGCTATCGACTATAAAAGAGCGCTTCTTGGGAGGCAACCCAAGTACTATCTACGCATTATTATTTTTCGAATTAAAGTCTTATATATATTGCATCGTATCTTAAGTGTGTTTTGCTTTTGAATTTATTTTCACAATTTGTCTCGCGTGCTGTCTAGTTATGTTTCTTCGCAGGCTCATAGTCAGTTTGGGGGTGGTTCATCCGCAGAAGTAGCTCTGTCCTGAAGGAACTGAAGTCTTCTCACAACTCGCCCCACATCGATCAACGGATTATTCAGGGCAGTGTCACTTAAACTCTCTCTTTGCTTTAAATTTTTACACATTGAGGACAATGTGATAATTAGTTTGGGGGTGGGGTGACACATGCTAGATTTTATATGATATCGATCTCTTCGATTTATTAGTTGGGTTAACTAATCAATGTTATGATTTGAACGTCGCTTGTGAAATCTCATGTCAATGATGAAAATTTTTTAAATTTTGTTTGTGTCGAGATAAAATTCAGCTAATTGTGTGTGAAAGTTCTACATGTTACGTGTTTTGATATTAGCATGATTATTTGACCACATTGATTACTTCAGAAAAATAGTGCGTATCATGAGACACAAACCCATAAAATATTGTGAGTTTTGAGCAAAAAAAAAAATAATAATAATAGAGCAACACAATACTTGCTCAATGTGTTTTTCATGAGTGGCACGCGTAGTCTGATTATTTTCGAACTTGCTCTGTTATGCATGTCAATATCACTTTGTGGATTTTTGTGCACGAATATGATAAGGCGCTTAGGATGAGTCACTGGCCTAAATATCTCCGTACCCAACATATCTATCAATTAGTGAGCCCATTTGAGCATTATTAGCCTTATTTATTGATTTGGAGCCACGATATTTAGCCGTTTATCCTGTTATTTTATCCTTCATCCTCAAACCCACTGTCAGCATGTTAGCTTACTAGTCGCTTCAGAGTATTGAGTCTATTAGTTTAGAGAAAAAAAAAAAAAAGATTACGGCTTGTTTTTTTCTGGTTGTGGTAGTTTATTTTTTTTTTTTATATTTTTGAAAAAAAAAAGAAAAAGAAAAAAAAAAGTATCGAAAAAAAAAGAAAAAAAAATATATGTATATATATTAGAGAAAAATATTATGAAAAAAAGGTAATAATAGATTTTTAGAATTATTTTCTTGAGTTCTTCGATATAGTTTTGAGTGTGTTTTCATGGTAGTATGAGTTTCCATTGTTTGAGTCATATTTTGTGCTATAGAGTATAGACGGGAAAAGCGATTTAGTAACTAACATGCTTGACTTTATCAGCCCACATATCCCATATGTCACTCCCTTATTACCCTGAGCCCCATTACAACCTGATAAAGACCTTTTGATTCGTGCATGAGATTCACTATGTGAATATGATATGATATATTTGCAAGCTTAGAGTAATATCATTCTATGTCGTGAATTGAGCGTTTTTATACAGATCCCATTAAACACTTCGAGCGAATTGAGCGATCCATGTGAGAGTTGTCACTTGATACGTGTTAGAATCTGGAAATATTTTTGTGCTATGATATGATTGCAAACTATCATTTCATGTCTCGTGTTTAGCTGGATCATTCATTAGTTGATGGCGATTTCGACCAATTGCGCTTTTGATTTTCTGAGAATAAACATGAGAATTCATTTAGTGACGAGTAAAATCCTAACTTGATTTAGTTTTACTCGCTTTTATGATCGAGGACGATCATAGCAAGTTTGGGGGTTGTTGATAAGTTGGGATTTTACACACGTTCTTTACCCCGTACAAGCATATTTTCGATCGCTTTTTATTTGAATACATGTGTATATCTTGTTTGGCAGACAACATAGCAAAATGGACCAAAAATGGGAGAATTCAACGAGGCAATGGAGAACTAGCACGCTAAATAAATACATCATGGCCAAATATGGTGCTCAATGTGTCAGCTTGTTTAATTGAGAGCTCCCAATCAGATTTGCATATCATTGTATACACTCAAGTGGGCCAAGTGAAGCATATTTGTCCAAGACAAGCTAGGACAAAAATTCTCCATGAATGCATAAGTCAAAGATGGAACAATTCACGTGGCCAACCTAACTTTTCAAAGTCACACATGAGCTGAGCCTAAAATATTTCAACCACATCAACAAAGGTAGAGAGAGGCATGCGAATTTCAGTCGTTCAACACCAAAACACTATCACAACCTCATCTCCATCACCATCAAGTAAACATCTCAAGACATATAAGCGCACGGCTCAAGGAGGAAAAATTTCACACGATCTTATCTTATGGGCTGCGTAATATCTCAGTTTGTCGTTGAAAGAAGAAGATTTTGAAGATCTCTTACACAAGCGTGATAGACAGCTCGATGGGTTTCTACGTCTATAAATGAAACAAAGCTATCACACATAGAGGAGAGCTGAAAATACACAGACGCACACATATAATTCATCCTCTCAAATCTTGCTCAAGGCCACGTTCACGAAGAAATAAGGCAGAGCACTCACCTATCGAAACCTCGTCAAGCTCCCACGTCACAAGCAAGCAGCTTTAGCCTTTAGCTCTTCACCACTCACGCACCTCACCAATCGACTTACACAGATAGCCATATACACGCTTTTAAGGCTGAAATACATACATCCAAAAACCCAACTTCATTTGTCGAAGTAAGAAGCTGATTCATCAACCTCACCTCGTCAATCGACTCACACCTCAACCATACAGTTCTCAACTTCTAAGCCGATACCTCCGGAGCTTACATATCGCAGCTGAAGCCGCACTTCCTTTCAAGCACGCAGCTCAGACGAAGCATATACGGGCAAGACTTGACGACCGAGCACCTTCATTCTCATTCGCCCACCACCCGTTCGACGGAAGTACTGTGAGGGACGTAATTTTCTATCTTTCCTTTTAACGTGTTGTTTTACTTATGTGTTTGTTTAAACCTGAGTTGCTTTCGTTTATTAATATGTGCTCCTAAGTTTATTGTGTGATTGAGGCCATGTTAGGCCATATTATGACTACGTGATAATGCTGTTTTTATTATATTTAATCGTATGAGTTGAGTTATGTGTTTTATATTTGAGTTTAATGCTTGCGTGTGTCTGATCAACATATGCACGATATTTGATTGGTTTATGAGACGGACAAAGTGATTAGACCGGTTAGAACGATAAATATAGAGCACCACGACGTAAAACCGACCAGAGATGGAATTCGGTTTCGTACGTGTGGTTTCCGAGATTTTAGGCGCCGAAAGCGTCTAAACTCGGGGAAATTCATAAAGCCGAATGCATGCGGAGCAACTACAGTCATATAGAAATATAGTTGATTGGTTCATTTTCGCATAGGATCGCTATTGCGGGACAAACGGGTAGCGATTATTTTAGGAATTTCTCCCTTAACTAGATTTATACTGTTTATGTAAAATCGATCGCATGACTACGTAGGAATATTATGTGCTGAGTACGTGCCTTGATCACATTCGTCGTCAATTTATCCATTTGCTATCTGTTTTATTTATGTCATTTGCATTTTTATTTTATTTTATTAAATCCACAAAATATAAAAACTTGTTTTAGTCTAAATTAAATTTCACAATAATATCTTAAATTAATCGAGCTGTCCTCGTGGATCGATACTTGGACTTGTCCATTTTATACTACTTGCACGACCTAGTACACTTGCTAGTATTCGAGCGTGTCAGTTGTCCACCTCTACCCTTTCCTCAAGTGATTGCTGGGCAGGCAGAATCGGACGCCCACCATCGTGATAGTGTGGTCGATCATTTTGGCTTCGATATTTTCCCTGCTACGGGGCCACGATAAATGCCGCAGAAAAGGGTCAGTGCGGCGTCGACTGTTGAGATGAAGAGTTAGTCTCTCTCTCTCTCTCTCCCCCTCTCTCCCTCTCCCTCTCTCTCCCTTTCTCCCTCTCCCTCTCTCTCGTAGAGAGATATAGTTATATAAAATAATGCAGCATGAGGTGCACGCCTGCAGGTGTATGTAACTGAAAATAAAGATCTAAATATTTAGTCTAAACGATATGTTTCCTTACATGCGCAAAGCTAATGTCCTCACGGACCAAATCAGATGTAAAATGCTAATTGGGATTGTCAGTTGGCGCGGATTACCCATCCTTGCT
This sequence comes from Craterostigma plantagineum, assembly GCA_027422505.1. Lineage (NCBI taxonomy): Eukaryota > Viridiplantae > Streptophyta > Magnoliopsida > Lamiales > Linderniaceae > Craterostigma > Craterostigma plantagineum. The sequence continues at coordinate 21,153,818 of JAPQWV010000012.1, forward strand.
GGGATCCACTCTGAAAGGGGTAAAATCCCCAATTTTCTATTCCCGAAACAGGGACGGGATTATACGCCCCCTCGTTCTCCGTGGGGATCCGATGTTTTAAATTATTTAAAATGCCGCATTTATATTATTATAATACCTAGGTGATATTTTAAGGGGTAACTTCCGTTAAATCTCCCCCTATTTTCTTACACATAACTCCCCATTCCATATTATTTATTAACAAACTCCCTAAATCAAAACAATCTTACACATAACTCCCCATGGATGATTTTACCCCTATATTTTTGTAGTATCAATATATGTATGTTTGTAGTACCTCATGGATTGCCCCCTCTATTAATTTCCACGCCATCACCCCAACTTGTAGTACCAATATACACATGTTTGTAGTACCAATATATAGATGTTCGTTGTACCATCCCGTGAGCCCATGGACGATTTTTGTAGTACCAATATACAAATGTTCGTGGTACCAAAAAACCTGTCAACACCCACGGACCACCCTTACCCAAAATTGTAGTACTAATATACGTATGTTTGTAGTACCAACATATAGATGTTCGCCGTACCATCCCGTGAGCCCATGGACGATACCAATATATAAATGTTCGTGGTACCGTATTATAGGCTAGTGTGGTACCAAGATTAGGTTACTCTAGTACCAATATCTACGGTAACCGTCACGACAAAAAAAGGATGGCGTCGAAAAATTCGTTACCAAAACTGAAGTACCAATATACGTATGTTTGCAGTACCAGTGTACCTTACCGTGAGCTAGTGTGGTACCATACGTAGGTTACTTGTGCCGAGCACATGGTACCGAAAAAAGATACCACAAGTAACCTACGTATGGTACCGTACTATATCACGTTATGGTACCACGAACATCTATACATTGGTACTACAACCATACGCATATTGGTACTTCAAGTTTGGGTAAGGAATTTTCGGTCATCTGAATTATTTTTGGTCAGTGGCGGTTGCCGTAGATATTGGTACTATAAGTAACCTACTCCTGGTACCACACTAGCTTACGATACGGTACCACGAACATCTGTATATTGGTACTACAAATATCCTACAATTTTAGGGTAGGAGTTGCGATAGTTAAGCAAATGGTACGGAAAAGGTACTACAAATAATTTACGTATGGTACTACATTATCTCACGAAATGGTACCACGGTATGGTACCACGAACATCTATACATTGGTACTACAAGAATACGTATATTGGTACTACAAGTTTTGGGTAGGAGGTCCGTGGGTACAATTTTAGGGTAGGAGTTGCGATAGTTAAGCAAATGGTACGGAAAAGGTACTACAAATAACTTACGTATGGTACTACATTATCTCACGGAATGGTACCATGGTATGGTATCACGAATATCTATACATTGGTACTACAAGAATACGTATATTGGTACTACAAATTTTGGGTAAGGGGTCCGTGGTTGTTGACAGGTTTTTTGGTAATATTGTTGTTTTTATAAGGCTAAAATCGTCCATTAGGTAGCTATGTGATATAAAAGTTTGAAATGGGGAGTTTGATGATAAATGAATGGGAAGGGGGAATTAGTTGATTAATAGTTTGGGATTAGGGAGTTATGTGTAGATTTCTCATATTTTAAACGCTATCTGAATATATATATATATCATAATATAAATAATATTTTAAAAAAGATCTCGAATGGTGACTTGCACAGGGATGGGGATGGTGACTTGCACCCGCCCCGATTCGCCCCTTTGACATCCTTACTGCCGATGAGGCTTGGTCTAGTGGTTCTAATCTCCCTGCATCATCTATAGGAACGTGTACATGCATCATCTATCCCTCGAATATCATCATCTCGTGAATCTCCCGTCACAGTATCTTCCGAGCGTCCGAGCTGCAACTCGTAACATCCTCCTCGAGGCTACGCTTTCCTCGATCGCGACACGTTTCCTTCCTGTTCAAAAACCGTACGACGTGATAGTGTCCGTCGCCTTCGTCTCTGTATCTGTAGAACGCAACGTCCTCGTCGCGCTTTGCCTCGCTGTTGAGGACGAACTTGTCCCAGTCTCCCCCGAGCCAAAACAACGCGGTCGAGTACCCACACGAGACTCTCAACTGCATAGCGTACTCGTTCCTCTGATCGTCGCACGCCTTTATTGGGCCGCCTATGTCTTCCAAGTAGAGACCGCCATCTTCGTACTTCATCACCATTTCGGGGTCGGGCGCGAGGGTCGCGGCCTCGGCCTTGTCGAGGAGAAAGAAGGCATTTGTGACGTCGCTCGAGGTTAACTTCTTGGCGAAGCATATTGTCTCTCGGGGCAAATATGACCTGGAATTATGTCATTGATAGAATATATATATAAAAATATATATATATATATATATATATTAAAACATGATACACTGCCTTTAAGCTAAAGTTTTTAGGTAAAGTGATCATTTAACATGATACAGAGGCAGATTAATAAGGAGATCTAAATCCCTGCGACCACCCATTGAAGAGAAATGCATAGCTAGATAAGAAGGAAATCGGTCTAGAAGGGAGGAGATGATAAATATATAGAAGTAAAATATAATGTCATCTGTCTGAATTTAAACTTTAAGGTGGACGTGGTCATCGTATCAAATCATGATCTTGCTCCCATCACCATCCAAAATGTACGAAAAGCAAATTAGATTCGATTTTTATGGTGATTCTTGACTCAATGTTGACGATGGTACGCACCTTGAATCTTGCATTACGGTCCTCTCAGAAGTAGTTTCTTGCGAAACATCCCTCGAAGTTCCTTGGGCGGGCCTCCTATTTCTCCGCCTGACGCATTGTCATCGTTGTTTTTACACTTTCTTGATTTGAGAGAGAGAGAGAGAGAGAGAGAGAGAGAGAGAGAGAGAGAGAGAGAGAGAGAGATTGTTATTATATACATACCTTGATGAATTACCTCGGATATTATTTCCGACATCATTAGACTTATAAGATTGATCTTCTGATCGGTGGCAGTTGGAAGTTGCCCGCCTGCTGTAGTTTCTGCCCCGGCGAGGAGGCATAATTATTATTGATTATTATATCATATATGCATAAGCGAGAGAGATTAATAGTCGCTGTTGTTTACATTTGATCAATGCAAATTTGGATTATTATATATATATATATATATGTATGTATATATAGAGACTAGCGAGAGAGAGACAGAGAGAGAGGATCCATAGATCAGTTAGTAACAGTAATCTTGATTCACGGAAGAGCAGGTTAAATATTGTGAACGAGAATGGATTAATAACTGACTTGACTGGATATACCAAATTCTAACGTTTGAGGAAAAAAAAACTGCGACTCATTCTTTGAATATCTATCTGTTACATAATCTTATTAATTTAAAAATCAAATGAAAAAGCGCCTGAAAAAATGTAAACCCTAGAATAAGCAAGAAAAGAAAATGCTACACCTAAGCTATCGATTTTTTCTTTCATACTTTGGGTAAAATGAATAGCATTGCTTTTCCCGAGGCCAGACAAGGAACTAACTGAACCATGATTTAAGGTTGCCCTTCAACTCGTTAGTCGTTATCATATGAAATGGGCTCTTTTGATGAATTCTCAAGAGGGAGATTCAAAGAAAGCCAAGACTTTTAGGTTTCAAACAAATCGAATCTTTTTGTTCGATTCAATATTCGATTTGAAAATATGCAAGATTCGAATTCGAATATTTAGAATATGAATCCGAATAAAAGTAGTTTTCTTGATTCGAATAATTTCCGAATACGAATACAAAATCAAGGTACTCTTAGATTATTTATAGAATATTCGATACGAATAATTCCACATATATATATATATATATATCATTGGAAATATATTACTTATAGCATTTAATTCAATATATATCCTAAAGATAATATTTTGTTAAATCAAAAAATAAATATATAATGGGAAATCCTACCCCCGAATTAATTTTAACACCAAATTTATTACAAAAGTAAAAAAATTTAATTTTCAATCAGCAAATGCGTTCTTTCAATCCAGTATTTATTACTGATAATTATAAATTATATGCCTAATTACTTCCTCTCCATTATTTATTAATTATTTGTAGATATTTTGAAGGCTTTATAACTATTTATTTAATTCATCCTTTCACGTCACCTTATAACTATTATTTATTTCTTCACATTTATTAAATAAATTTATGTTTAGGTTTTTAATCTTTGTTTTTATTTTACTTCAACCTATTTGTCATGGTTAATATGAAATATTCGTGGTATAAGAAGATTTTAAAAATAAATCAAAGAATATTTATAAATTTAAAAGTTTTGGTTATTATAACTGGCAAAGTGTAAATTAACTTCAACATAAATTTTGTAGATAATACAACATAGTGGCAACAAAGCCAAGCACCTACAGCTCAGTACAAACTGTATAATAATGTCGCTTCAACTGTTAATTAAAAAAAATTGCAGATCTATGAAACTTTTTATTTATAAACTGTATTTTTCCTTGCTCCCTCATGAATGGTTTTGTCAGCTGTTATGAAATAGGCAGCTATGGAAGCTGTAGAAATAAAATAGCACTTGTTATATATACAGATTGGAAAAAAAAAACAATAATGATATCAACCAGTAATTTCTTTTTTTTTTCAATTAAAAAACAACTAGTATTCTTGACATGCTATAAATAATCTATTCTATTACTATGATATAGAATAAAGTTCATTTTATCAAAAGGTATATGCAGTTATAATTTCCAGAGCGTGATCAAGTACGGTGTTTGCCCTAAAAGATTTAAAAACAAAATAAAAAATTCAGCTCTACATAAGATTACCATAAAATTTCAAAAGGTTAGGATGTTCATCACACATTATGTATACCAAAAAAAAAATGATCAAATAAAATAAATATGTAAGAATTAAAATGTCATGCCTCCAGATATGACAAGAGCTTGGCCCGTGTGATTTAAGTTTGCTTTTACCCATGGAACTTTCCGAACTGCAATTAACTAGTAAAAGGAAAAAAAACGAAAAGAAAAAAACAAAAGTTAATACAGATCAATATATTTGCATAGCTAGGTATATTGTTTTGGACTTTAAATCGTTATATATAACTAGTACTTTTTTCGCACACTCCATGCGTGTGCTTAGAATATAATTATATTTATATTACTTCTAATTTTGAAATTCACTATTTGTAATGTTTAATATATAAAACACAATTTTTTTAACTATATAAACAAAAAATAAGGGGTAGGGATATAAGTATCATAAATAAAAAAATTTAAAAGTAAATAAAAAATTATTAAAATACTTAATTAACAAAGAGATGACTAAATTGCAAATAAATGACAGACCAAATGTTGCAGTTTATAGCCACATCACACCCTTTATATAGATAACTGCAAAAAATAATTCACCGAGTCTATATGTTGGAATAAATGGGTCCCAGATCATTTCTCCAACGTGGTAAAATCGTATTTTCGATCAATTTCTTTATACTTATATCGGAAAGATCCAAATCAATAGAGTTCGCAATCTACTAAATCGCAATTACGACCTAATTAATAATTTTGCTACTATATACTCCGTTCGATTCTTCAAGCTCTTTAGAATTTATTTTTGTTTTTAAATACAAGTCGTTTTACAGTTTTCAATATAAAATATCCCGATTATTTCCTATTGTACCCCTTACCTTAAATAGAAGTTGTTAAATTAAATAGGATAATATAATCAATTAAAGGCATCATGGAGATTGTACAATTTTCAAGATAAAACATCCTGATTATTTCCTATTTTACCCATTGCCTTAAATAGAATTTGTTAAATTAAATAGGATAATATAATCATGGAAATTTCAATTTATTTCTTAATATGTACGTAACATCAGACTTGTATTTAAAATGGGAGGGAGTAATTTGTATGAACAACAATGGGCTTTTAATTTCATATTATTAGTTCTCCAAAGCTTAAATTAAATTACCGTGGGTATTATCGTGAGCACACATGTAATGCAAGCAGCCTTAAATCCTGCCACAACACCTTCTGCAAGAAAAAGGAAAAAAACAAGAAACATTTGCCAAATGTATTAACAAATTATTCAACAATTTTCAATAAAAAGTTATTAATAAACAAACATATTTGCATGATGCATACGTTGAGTGCAATTCTTAGCATTCATTCTACTCTTCTCACTCGGCTGAGACGAATCCATATTTTGTTTTCTTCGATCCTTAATCGAACTAAAAATTCTATTTTTTTACTATATATTTGGAAATTGAGAGCTTTCGCCGATTAGGGGACGTTAAATACGTGGAGAAGAGACTAATCTTCGGCAATCCTTAATCATCGGTGGGTTAGTGATGTTAATAATTTAGTAGTTTTACTAAATGTAGGTTCTATTTTTACATCATAAATTACATGGAGTATATGTGAATATATACTGTTATATAAAGAGCCTAGGGGATAAAACTATAAATTGGTTTGTCAAAATTGACCAATCAATTTTTTTTTACTTTACCAACAGGGGTTGGTCCAAGTGGTAAGCGGCTCGCTTAAGCAAGGTCTCGAGTTCGAATCCTTGTGTATGCAGCAACCCCCTTTGGGAGCCTCACCTGCCGTTACCAGGTACGCGACGCGGGGCGAACCGGATTAGTCGGGGCGAACCGGATTATTCGGGGCAACCCGGAACCGGTCGGGTATCCAAATATTTTTTTATTACTTTAATTACTGCTCCATCTGTCTCACCAACTTTATCACGTAAATTACTGGGCACGCAAATTAAGGTGGCATTATTATAATAATATAGTACAATGTGATTAGATATAAACAACTTGCTTAAATTTATAACTTTTTCCTAATTCTTCCCACCATTTACTTTTCTTTCCATTTACATTTAAAATTGTGTTACTTTTTTTTACCCAAAAAGGGAAGGTGATGAAATTATTGGGACGCCCGAAATGAAAAAATGTGATAAAATTAGCGGGACGGAGGGAATATTAAAAAATAAAAAACCTATTAAATAATAATAATATTTTTGGTATATCAATTATTAAAAAGGATTTATTAACCACGTAGTTTAAAACCCATAATAACTACCTCATTCTATTTTTAACATATAATTTATTAAAATCATCCACTAATAATTAATTTTATATTTTTGCACATACCTAAAAGTACTAGTATGGATAATATTTCTTAGGTGGTATGGTATGGCATGGTAATAACCAACGACATTAACCGTCAAACCATTGTCTGCCAACGGTCATTAATTAAATATAAAAAAACAAAGGCCAAAATGTAAGATTTTTCTTGCTATCTCATCATTTATATAAATTTTTTTTATCATTGTTGTCTATACTTTGATTCGAGAATTTGGTGAGAAAAAGGAAAAGAAAATGGAAAGGGAGTTGATTTTTGTTAGAGAAATAGATTAAGAAAAGAATAACTCAAACTATGTTCAAAGCTAAAAATGTGGAAAATCAATTCCCTCACCATTTAGCGAGGAAAATAGCAAGAAAAATCAAAGAATCATTTTCTCTTTAGTTTACTTTTCTCACCTATTCTTGAACCAAACACATTGATATGGGGCTAACCCAATCAACGAAATTTATAAGTGTGGGAAAAGGAATTTATATAGCCGGGGAAGCGATATTACAAAGTTTGGGGACGTGCATAAGGTGCTTATTTGTAAAGGACTTAAAAGGGACGTGTTTGGGATGTATTTAGGACATTGGGGGATCTTTTTGGGGCGTTGGGGACCTGTCGGGACGTATTTGGGACGTGTTGGGGACGTGATGGGGGCATATTTGGTACATCGGGGACCTGTTTGGACGTGTTTGGAACATGGGGGACCTGTTTGGACGTGTTTGGAACATGGGGGACCTGTTTGGAACGTATTTGGACGTGTTTGGGACGCGGGGGACCTGCTTGAGACGTATAGGGGACGTAAATAAAATGACACATGATGTACGTGGTTCGAATCCTTGCGGATTCTACGTCCACGGGCGCTCGAGAACTCTCTTTTACTATACTTTGAAGATTTACACACTCAAACTACTCGCTCTCTCACATTCATCTCTAGAACACTTAACAAAATAGCTAAGGGGACGTCAAAAAGGCTGTGTTTGGTGTAGAGAGAGAATTTTGTAAGTGTTATAATGTGTTGGAATGATCATGGCCTCGTGAAAATGGTGAAGTCCCCTTTATATAGAAGACTCTTGGATATTGCCTGAAGGTACGTCCCTAGCTCCTGGATATTGCCTGAAGGTTTAACCCGAGCTCCATGGCGACTTGACCTTCTGGGACAACGTGTAGCTTTTGCAGTCCTGTCAGAGGTCCTTTTTGCAGTAGTCACAGCCATCAGTCACGTCCTGCAGCTTTATAGAGTCCCCTTGTAGCGTATTGAAGAAGCCTTCTTCTTCTTGGGAGTCGTTACCTACCTATCGGAGGTCCCCGGAGGTCCCTAAAAACCCTTATTTCCTGTTGTTAGCTCCTCAAAGCGTCTTGGAGGTCCCTAAAGCCTTTAGGAGGTCCTTATCTCTATTATTTAACATTATTTACTAAGTATAAATATTTTCTAATGGGCCTACTGGGCCTTTTCTTATCTTTTTATTTTATGGCCCATCTATTTTGGTCCGTATCAACCACTCCCCTACTCTAATTTGTTTTTTGGGACAAAAAGTGAATTAGAGTAAAAAACTGTAAGACATGCCATAAATAAAATATAGGATCGTAAGTCATACCTCCCTTACCAAAAATCCTTTATCGTGTCTTTGGAAATGTGTGTTTCCCCTTTTTCTTCTTTTCTTTTTTGCCTTGGAGCTAGTACTTTTCGATCATGTGTCTCGGTTTCCTATCGCAGGTATGACATCCTCATGGTAGGCTACTTTGAGCGATCTGGAGAAAGGAATAGCTCATTAGTTCCTCCGACTCCCAAGCCAGCGCGTCCTCTACAGCTCCCTTGCTTCCCAGGGTCCCAGTGGCAAGGGATGTCCTCCTTCTGCAGGGACGACGGACGTCCCTGCGGTTCCTTCTCCTATTAGGGGAACTCAAGAACCTCCCATCATCACAGCCCCTTTCTGGTGTTAACAAGAAAACAACTTCATCAAAGGGTCAGAAATAAAAACATAAAAGGAAGTTACGTCCTTCTTCCCCTTGGGGTGAATATGCTGAGCCTCTTATGGGACCTATGGGGACCTTAATGGCTGAGCTCCCTACTTCTGTGGTCCATCTGAACAGAGGTGAAAAGATGAGCTTGTTAGATCGTTGGGTGCTCCCAGACGTTCAGAGGGCCATCTCCCAGGTGGTGGGCTATGTAGCTGCCGGACCGTCTGCCAAGTCGTCAACCCGGGACCTGGAGATAGCTAATCAGCCAAAGTCAACAGATTAGTGCGAGAGGGAACTGCGGAGCTCCCTGGAGAAAGAATGATAAAAATGCAGCTCTTATGAAATAGCGCGAAGGGGATCTCTGGAGCTACTTCGCTGAGGAGAAGGAAGGGTGGGATGTCGATTTCGCGCGTATGACGGAGGTGCATTTGGCTTATCTTCAAGAGCTGCCATCTTTGATTGCTTTGAGTGAGGTCCCCAAGCTCCCGAGAGTCCCCATTTCTGGGTTGGCGTCTCCAAGGAGCATGTAAGTCCTGGCCCATGCTATGATCTCCCAGACGTCGTCTCCAGCTCCTTAGGGGACTTAGTGGAAGGCCTTTTCGGACATCTTAGGACCTGCAATGTTTTAGAGGAGCTTAACTCCCCTATGTTTATGTGTCTCTGTTGGAGCTCGTTTTTCCTTAGGCTTTATCGTCGTCGTTGCATCCATCGTCCTTGGAATCTGGAAGGGACCTGACGGGACCTGATGGCGGAGCTCCTTTTGCACTTCGAAGGAGATCCCAGGTCCTGCCGTACGTTGCTTCTAGCTCCCTGGGACATCCTATTTATATAGAGCTCTCCTCTTTTTCATCATGGTGATAGCCTGTAAAAAATACTTTGTCATGTTTTTCTTTCGAGGTATAATGGTGTGGGGAGCTTAACTCCCCATGTTCGCATATTACATCGGAGTTCCCTTTCTCTTTTATTATTTTTCTTTCGTCTTTGCGGGATCTGAGGGATGTTTCTGGGAACATCATTGTTGTGGCATGGTTATAGTGTCAGCTCGCTTATTCAATTCGTAAGCCAAGTACGAATTCACGCCCTTGGTTGCAATGACCGTATCATTGTCCTCGAGTGTCACTTTGCGCTAGGCTCTCTGTGTCCCTAGCGAGTTCAGTATCTGGGTAGACACTTAGGTCTACGAAATTATAACCCAGGGGATCCCCTCATCGATTTACCCTGGTTATAGCGCCAGCTTCGCTTTTTAGGTACCATTCACGTCGCAGGGCTACTGAGAGCCTTTGATGTCCTGTACACCGCAGCCCGTCAGCGGCGGCATCTTGTACGCCCTCATGGGCATCTTTCACGTCGTAGACCTGTGGCCTTTAATGTCGGGTACACCGCCGACCCGTCGGTCTATGGCATCATCTCACGTCGCAAACTATCAGTCTTTGATGTCTTTGTACGCTGCAGGTCCGTCGACCTTTGGTATCGAGTATTTTCACAAGTGCATTGTTTATTATATCATCAACTGCATATATTCCGACAAGGCGGTATTTTCTTAGGGATATGATTAGTTTACCCTGGTTATAGCGCCAGCTTCGCTTGAACGCATGGTTATAGCGCCCGCTCGCTTAAGTGCGTGGTTATAGCGCCAGCCCGCTTAAATGCGTGGTTATAGCGCCCGCTCGCTTACATGCGTGGTTATAGCGTCCGCTCGCTTAAGTGCGTGGTTATAACGCCAGCTCGCTTAAACGCGTGGTTATAGCGCCAGCTCGCTTAGTATCCGGGCTCCTTGTGGAGGCCTAGAATTTGAAAGTAACGGAGAAGTGGAGCTCCTTTGTCCTCGGTTAATGATGAGGTTCCTCGCTCAGATCTCCGGAGGTTCGGACCTTTGACTGCTCAAGTGAACAATTTTGGGCTCTGTTGGCAATTGGAATTCCCTGCCCTGGAGTACCTATTATGATAGGGATGTGAGCCTTAAATGGAGCAGGCCCTTGTCTAGAGGAGGTGGGGTTGTCTGCCTTTGATTGGCACAGATCCCCAAACTCCTTCTTGGCTACCTCCCGACCTTGGTTGATGCCACGATCAAGGAACTTCCTCGGTTGTTCCACTATGGAGGGCACTTCGATTTCATCCTTCAAATAATAGCAGTCGTTAGTATGACGCATGCATTTATTATGGTTCCGATGATATAAATGAGAGTAAGGTTTAGAGGGCCCTGAAATTCCGGCTAAGAGTCCTTATCAATGCGGGATGTCTCCCGTGGATCTTTAGGCGTCGTCAAGGAATCGGTTTCTAGATTCCAAATGTGGTAACTAGGCTCCTCATACCAACGCGGAGCTGGATTTGTAGATCCCAAATACGGAGATTTGGGTCTGCGTGCTAGCACGGAGCTGTCTCTTAGGTCCTACAGATATTACCAGCGAGGAGCTGGGCTTTGAGGTCATGCGGATCTTTGCCAGAGCGGAGCTGGGAATTGTCCTCCAGCAGAGCTTTATGTTCCAGCATGGAGCTCAGGTTCTATCTCCCTCAGGTTTTCAGGCGCTGCGGCCCTTTGGATCTTTTATGCAGGCGCGTAGCTAAGGCTATAGATCCCTATCAGAAGCTTAGGGACTTTGCTACCGTAAAGAAGATTGGGCTTTCGGGTGCTAATGCGGAGCTGGTGGCAGTGCGGAGCTCCCTTCGAGGTCCTACGGACCTTCGCGTGCCAATGCGGAGGATCCTTAAATGGGGTTGGCTTCTATGTGGAAGACGCGGGGGTTGTCCGCCTTAGCCGGCACAGATCCCCCGGGCCTCATCTTGGCTGCTTTCAGACCTTGGTCGAGGCTATGCCCAACGGACCTCCCTAGACGTCATACAAGGATGGGTCCTTCTATTTGATCCTTCAAACAATAGAAGTTGTTAGTGTGATGCATATACTTATTATGACAACAATGTTATATAATTGAGAAGGGGATGTAGAGGGCCCTGGAATTCTGGCCAAGGGCCTTATCAACGTGGGACGTCTTCCGGCTTGGTCAAGATCTCCTCCGTGTTGTTACATGACGGTATGAGGTTCTGCGAGATCCCAAGGGGAGATCCCAACAGCTCTCTATCCCGAGGTTGAGGTGGTTTTCCATGGAAGTCTGAGGGAGCTCTTGGGACAGCGAGCTCCCATCATGGAGGCGTTGGTGCACTCATTTGTTATGGAGAAAATGGTGGTGGATACCCCCAGGGCCGCAATGTTGGACCTACTGGTGTGGAGGTCCTCGTCCTCCCTTTGTTGATGAAAGGGTAGAACCCGCCGGTCTTTAACATCTTGGACCTCTCACACCAGCGGGGAGCTCCTATAATAGATCCATTGGGCCTTCCTTCGCTACCGCGGCTAGCACCTTTTTTGGGTGTTCTGTCAGGATAAGCCTCTCGATCACATCCTTTATCTCCCGTGGACCTCTGGACACCGGCATAGAGCTGGTTTTGGAGGTCCCCGAAAGCGACCTCAGTATCCGAACGAGGCGCGAACCTTTGCTACTGCGGCTAGCACCTTTGGGTGTTCTATCAGGACAAGCCTCTCGATCACGTCTTTCAAACAATAACAATTGTTAGGGTGGTGCACATGTGTACTACGATAACAACAACATATAAGAGAGAATGAGATTTTAGAGGGTCTGAGGCCCCGGCTAGGAGCCTTATCAACACGGGATGTCTTCCATGGATCTTCATGTGCCCGCATGGAACTAGGCTTTTATCTCCCGTGGACCTCTAGACATCGGCATGGAGCTGGGATGTCCTGAATGTGGAGCTCCGAGTATTTGCAAGCGCGGAGCTGGGCTCTTGGGTCCCAGAGATGGAGCTTCGGTTCTTCATGCCAGTGCGAAGCTAGAAGGTCCCGAATGTGGAGCTTAGGATCTAAGCGCTGGCGTGGAGCTGGGAGGTCCCGGATGCGGAGCTCCGGGTCTTCTTGCCAGCACAGAGCTGGGTTTTTTAGGTCCCGGAGGGGGAGCTTCAAATCTTCTTGCCAGCACGGAACTGGGCTTTCAGGTCCCGAAAGGGGAGCTTCGGGTCTTCATGCCAGCGCGGTGCTGGGCTCTTAGGTCCCGAAGGGGGAGCTTCGGGTCTTCTTGCCAGCGCAGAGCTGGGCTCTTAAGTCCCAAAGGGGGAGCTTCGGATCTTCATCCTTTCCTCCGCTCGATCAAGGTGGTGTTTAATGCATTACGTCTCAGGAGCTTCAATTGTGCTTTTGACAGCTCCTGTGGAGTGTAAGTCCACCTGCTTTGGCAGAGAGGGAACTTCTCCCATCAATTCTTGGTGGTCACCTCCAGTAGCCTCATCAAACTGTGGGTAGGAGTTTTTCTCTTGCACAAGATGGACTTCTTCCATCGATTTTTCCCGCGTCCTTCGTCTCGTCCCGGCAGAAATAAAGAAAAGAATGAACAAATAAAAAACGTTAAGCACTGTTTCGCACAGTATAGGAAAAAATACTCACGCCTTCAACTCTGAATTTCCCACAGACGGGAATTTATAAGTGTGGGAAAAGAAATTTATATAGCCGGGGAAGCGATATTACAAAGTTTGGGGACGTGCATAAGGTGCTTATTTGTAAAGGACTTGAAAGGGACGTGTTTGGGATGTATTTGGGACATTGGGGGATCTGTTTGGGGCGTTGGGGACCTGTCGGGACGTATTTGGGACGCGTTGGGGACGTGATGGGGGCATATTTGGTACATCGGGGACCTGTTTGGACGTGTTTGGAACATGGGGGACCTGTTTGGACGTGTTTGGAACATGGGGGACCTGTTTGGAACGTATTTGGACGTGTTTGGGACGCGGGGGACCTGCTTGAGACGTATAGGGGACGTAAATAAAATGACACATGATGTACGTGGTTCGAATCCTTGCGGATTCTACGTCCACGGGCGCTCGAGAACTCTCTTTTACTATACTTTGAAGATTTACACACTCAAACTACTCGCTCTCTCACATTCATCTCTAGAACACTTAACAAAATAGCTAAGGGGACGTCAAAAAGGCTGTGTTTGGTGTAGAGAGAGAATTTTGTAAGTGTTATAATGTGTTGGAATGATCATGGCCTTGTGAAAATGGTGAAGTCCCCTTTATATAGAAGGCTCTTGGATATTGCCTGAAGGTACGTCCCTACCTCCTGGATATTGCCTGAAGGTTTAACCCTAGCTCCCTGGTAGGGTTGTCAACGGGGCGGGTTCGGGGCGGGGATTAGATCCCCGTCCCCGCCCCGCGAGGCAAACGGGGACGAAATCGTCCCCGTCCCCGTCCCCGCGGGGATCCCCGTCCCCACGGGGATTCCCCGCCCCGTCAATATTTTAAAAAAAAATTCAATTTTTATTATTTTAAACTATATTTTAATATTAATTAAATTATTTAAACTATATTTTAATATTAATTAAATTATTTAAACTATATTTTAATCATATTTATATTATTTTAATATTATTCAAAGTACATTTTTATATTATTTATCTTATAATAATATTAATTGAATATAATAATTATTATTTTAATTTCGGGACGGGGCGGGGAACGGGGCGGGGATATCCGCGGGGAAAATATTCCCCCGTCCCCGCCCCGCGGGGATAGAATAGCGGGGATTCCCCGTCCTATTCGGGGCGGATCCCCGCGGGGACGGGGAATCCCCGCCCCACTGACAACCCTACTCCCTGGCGACTTGACCTTCTGGGACAACGTGTAGCTTTTGCAGTCCTGTCAGAGGTCCTTTTTGAAGTAGTCACAGTCATCAGTCACGTCCTGCAGCTTTATAGATTCCCCTTGTAGCGTATTGAAGAAGCCTTCTTCTTCTTGGGAGTCGTTACCTACCTATCGGAGGTCCCCGGAGGTCCCTAAAAACCCTTATTTCCTGTTGTTAGCTCCTCAAAGCGTCTTGGAGGTCCCTAAAGCCTTTAGGAGGTCCTCATCTCTATTATTTATCATTATTTACTAAGTATAAATATTTTCTAATGGGCCTACTTGGCCTTTTCTTATCTTTTTATTTTATGGCCCATCTATTTTGGTCCGTATCACACATAGTTCTCAATATGCGCATATATTAAAATGATAATCCATTCAAACTTAATAATTCAAATGGAATGATTATTCAAACTGACTATAAGAGCTCAAATTATGAATCCTAACGACCATCCATATCAAAGTGATTCCACGTTCAAAGGCAGATGGAAAAAATAATTCTAGATGTGCCGAATGTTGGAAATAAAATTTGTGAATTAAACATCTGAAAATCCACTTATTATTGAGGAGCAAATCATAAATATAAAAGCATTTGGATAAGTTTTTACAACCAAGAATGAATTATTAAACTAGGAAAATAGATAGTAATTTAGGCAAAAACCAACGGTTTTTGTTGAGAAATGGCTCACTACATCACTTAGCAAAAAAGCACAACATATAAGCCATGTGAGATTCTACTCTAAAATAATTGAAAGTAAATGTAATAGGTCACATGCTATATACATCTAATAATTAATTTATTCGATGTGAAATTACATTTGATACCTCCTTGCTCTGGAGGGATCAAGTGACAGAGTTATAACATTTTTAAATGGAAGTCCCAAAGGAAATCGAAGACCTCAAGAATGACATTTGGTTTCACTCTATGTTGAATTTAGTCGGAATATAGGGAGTAATAGATAATGTCTCATACATATTTAACTTTTTTTTTGGTAAGTTTTCATTACCACGTAAACTATAATGTTTACACTTCAACACGGATAAAACTACATCTATGTAATCAGATTCCGTATGAATCCTTGCACCTCTCGCCTCAATGTTGTGATCTTCAAACTGTGAATTTGACTCTTCGCAATTCCTTTAATCAGCCTCAAAGTACCTCACCAGCTCGATCATCATCGCCATGAAGCCTCCGATTCCGTTCGTTCCATAAGCAGTAAATCCCCAACTTGCAAATCATATTTTTCCTCTTGCCCAGATGTTTCATGAACCACTTAAATCCCTCAAACTCATTCGGAATGTGACAGTTTTGTTGGGAATGGTGTTGCGGTGGTCAGTGGGCCCCGCAGCGGAACAGGTCCCGGTTTGGCTCGGTACGACGATCGGGAGAAGTGGGACCCACAGGGTAGGACCCGCACAGTAACTACCACGGTAAAAGATAAAATTACCGTAAGGTAAGAAAGAACACCGGAACTTTAACGTGGAAAACCCTCTGTTAACGAAGAGAGAAAACCACGGCCGAGTCGGCAAAATCTTTACTATAGTAAAAATTACAACCCTCGAATTTTTACTATCTCAGTTTTACCACTCGTGTTTACCTCACACCTCTCTGTGGATGTGGAACCCTATCAGTTTCTACCTGAACTGATAACCACACGATTCACTCAAACTACTTCTCTCTATATAGTAAAACTCCAAATGAGCTTGTGATAATAATAACTGAAGAATCCTCAGCCTATTTATAGATGTCTTCAGCTCTTCTGGACCGCTCGAAACGGGTGGCCAGGAATGCGCCGCGTCGCCCTTCAATATGAACCGTTCATTAAATTATTATATATATAAAATAATATTATAATATAATATTATTATATTTTTTTCAATGATGGTAGGCGTTGGTTTGTGGTGGGTTGGCAAAGGCTGGACCACAACAATTTTCCCCCTCCAGCCTCATCCATTATTTGTGGGAGAGATCTCCTATCGCCTCAGCGATAGCCCATGCCGGCTTGCCTGGCGCAGAACAGTTTTCTCCTTGGAAATAACCTTCGTCAGAATGTCCGCAACATTCTTGTTTGTATGGATCTTATACAACTTGAACGCTTTCTCCTCAATAGCCAGTCTGAGCCAATGATAACGAACGTCAATGTGTTTCGTCCTCGAATGATACATAGTATTCTTGCTCAAGTCCAAAGCACTTTGACTATCGCAAAATATTATGTACTCCTCCTGCTGAATTCCCAACTCCTGAAGAAATCTCTTCAACCAGAGCATCTCTTTGTCAGCTTCCGTTGCTGCAACATACTCTGCTTCAGTAGTTGATGAAGAAACACATTTCTGTAACCTCGACTGCCATGAGATAGCTACCCCTGAGAACGTAAATATGTATCCCGAGGTCGACCTTCTGATGTCGAGATCATCGGCCATATCAGCATCCGTATAGCTCGTAAGAAAATATTTACCACTTCCAAATGTTAGGCATAATTTGGAAGTTCCTCTCAGGTACCTCATTGATATGGGGCAAACCCAATCAACGATATTTTTAAGTGTGGGGGCTCTGGATGCTTATTAGCGGTAGATTGATTATTATGCTGTTTGCTAGGTATGCGAGGTGATATTGATGCTGGGACGTAAACAGAGAGAACGCAGGGGTTTACGTGGTTCGAATCCTAACGGATTCTACGTCCACGGGGCGCTGGGAATTGTCTTTCACTAGGTAGCAATACGTTACACCCTCAGATAATCCTCACTTTCACTCCTAAAATGTGGAAAACACTTTTAAGGTACCTAAAGAGAAAATGCTATGCGAATGCTTTTGTAAAGAAATTATGATGATGAAGAAATATGGCCAAGTCCTCCTTTTATATCAGCTCCCCGCCGCCTATCTGCTGCCAGGTTCCAGGATTTTTGGGGACGTACCACCTAGGATGCTTAGGAAAGATGGCTGATTGCTTGAAGGAATGACTTCTGCGATGATTACAGTGATTTGTTCAGTAATATCTCCCTGTAATAAAGTGACACGCGTCTCTGCAGATATCTTTCCTTCCTTCCAACGTTCCTACACTTTTATACACAGTAGTCCTTTTTCATTTTGTCCTGTCAAAACTTCTACCCGCAAGGTCCCTGCAGGTTCTTCCCCCCAGGCAGATATTTCGCTATGGGCCTCCTTCTTTATGGGCTTTGTTGGGCCTTCTCTTATTTTCTTTTTTCCAGCCCATCTTAGTTGAGTCCACATCAACCACTCCCCTACTCTAATTTATTTTTGGGGACCGAAAGTGAATTAGAGTAAAAAATGACAAGTTCAAATTTTACCTCCCTTTCAAAGACCTTCTGTTGTGCTTCCTTGAAAGGACGTCCCCTTTTAGCACTTCCTTTCAATACCTCGGGAACTGCTCCCTTTTTAAGAGGGGCTTCTGGAAGTTTATTCCCTATTTTTTGAAAGGGTACTTCGCCATTTAACAGGTATGTTTCTCTTTTCTTTTCTCCGTTTATTTCATCTTCTTTCTTCGCATCTATGGCTTCCACTGTCACGGCTTCAGCGAACCATTCATCTTCCTCTACTCGCTCCCATCAGTCGATTTCCTCTGATACATCATCTACTCCTTCGATTTCACAGCCCATCTCCCGTCTAGAAGCTCGTACCCAACGCTCCGTCGCACCTCAAAACAGCAATCGTCCTCGAACCCGCTCGGCCGTCGCTTCTGCCATCCTTCCCACTCTCAGGGCGAAGCTAGATCTGTTGGGTCGCTAGCCGATACTCAGGATTCGGTCGCGCTTTCTGGGTCGCCGCCCCTTCCAAACCCTAAGTCTGGCCCTTCTTCTTCTATCGGGGCCCCTCTTAGTGTTTTTAAAGCCTCAACATGTTCGCAGACGGATCTGGATGCTTTGGTGGAGGGGGGTTTTGTTTTCGAGGGTTACACAGTGAGGATACCTTCGCCGGATCAGAGGGCTGACCATCCTCCTCCTTCGTGTTTAGCGTTTTGGGAAGCCCAAGTCAAGGCCGGATTGCGCTTCCCCGTTCCTCTCTTCCTTTCTGAAGTATCCAGGGCCTTCAAGGTCCCTTTGAATCAGTTTCAACCCTCCGCCTTTCGTCTTCTTATATCGTTCTTCGTGGCGGTGCGAGCTGCGGGAGGCGTTCCTTCCCCTGACTTGGTAGTTTCCCAATTTTCGCTCAAGCTTCACGGTGCCTTCTTCTATCTTTCCTCTATTTCTTCCAGCTTGGGAGGGGAGACCCATTTTTTTGGTAAGAATCATAAGATGGACAAGGATTGGCATGGGTCGTATTTCTTCGTGGAGTCCCCGGTCGGTTCGTGGGATTTTTCTTGTAATAGGTGGGTGCATGGTGCTCCTCCCTGTGGCTCTGGCAAATGTTCGAAAAGGAATCTGAAAGCCCTGTCTTTTTTGAATGCTCATGCCAAAGAGAATGGTTTCCTAAACCCTTCCTCCCTAGTCAGGTTCCCAGGGGTTTTGCACCATTTTGGGTTTTCGCCTTTCTTCGCCGGCCTTTCTTTCGAGGGTATCTGTATTCGTGGCTATATCTTCATGTTTTTCTGGTATTGTTGCTTTTGCTAACTCTTTATTTGTGGTCGTTGGGTGCAGGGATGACAGGCTCATGGCTTAATCTGTTGGCAAATATAGAGGAAGGGAATGCTCCCCCACCTCCTGGTGCTGAGAGGCCTGCCTCAGTTTCTGATCTCCCACTGCTTCCAGGGGCCCTAGACATTTGCGCTGAGGTGGGCCAGTCCCCTCCCAAGGATTCGGGGACCTCTGAACTGCCCCCAGCTCCCTCAGCTCCCAAGGCAAAGTGAAAAGCTGGCTCTTTGGCAAAACCTGCCAAAAAGTCTAAGAAGAAGTTACCCCTCATTGAAGGCGAGGGAGGTGAGGCTCAGGTTGAAGCTCCTCAGGAAGGGCTTCGGCGAGAGAGCCCACCTCCTTCTGGGGGTTCTGTGGCCAGAGTCGGGATGGCAGCGTTAAGCAACTTGGTCCCCACAGAAGACAAAGAGGTATTCGCCAATAGATCCCCCGCAGAAAATGAGGCAGAGCTTGCCTATCATCTTTCCAAGGTATGCCTTTGGTCGCTCTCAGTGGATGCTCCTTCCTGTTTGTCTTGTTTTTAGAGTTCCTTCTATGTCTTTTCTGTTTTTCTGGTCTTAGGATTTCCTTTTCGTGTATCTAGGTGATAGGCCTGGTGTCTGTGAAGAGTTCTGAGAGTTCGTTGGTGCCTGAGTTGGAGGGGCGCATCAGATCTCTTCAAGAGCAGCTAGAGCAAGTTCAGGCCAGCCTGACCGCTCGTGAAAAAACAATTGAAGAGATTCAAGCTAAGTCCGATCGTGAGAGGGAAGGATTGGAGAAGGAAAAAATCGAGCTGGTCAAGCAGTATGAGGAGCTGCTTAATTCTTCAGAGAAGGAGAAAGAAGACCATGCGGCCCTTCTGAAGCTACGTGAGGAGGAGCTCAAGAGCTCCTTCGCCAAAGAGAAAGCCAAGTGGGATGAAGATTTCATCCGTATGACGGAGGTCCATGGGCCGGCCGAGCTGGAGGCCATGAAGGCGGAGGGCGCTCAGATTTGTCAGCGCCACCTCTTATCGACTGCGGCTGGTCAGAAGTTCCTTGAGGATCTGGCCAAAGATTGGCGTCTGTCATACCTGGAGGACCCTATTTCCCTCAGGGACTTCGTCCCCTTTATGCAGCACTACTTTCTGGGGGGCCATCGTGCAGGATCCGCCGGCATTGCTGCAGTCGCCGCCCTCAAGGACCTTCCTCTTCCTGCCTCCTTTAAAGGGGATCCGATGGCTGAGGAAAACCCCTCCGCCGAGAAGCACATGGCAGTTCTCGCCCAGGCCGATATCTCCGACCTCCCTGGCGTTGTTTTCTACCCTCCCGTGGATTCTCCTGTCTGATTTTCCTTTCTTTGTATTGTGTAATGGACCTTTTTCCCTTTATGCTTTTGCGGACGGTTTTAGGATGTTACTTTTCTGGTGGGGGAGCTAAACTCCCCTGCTTTCGCATGTTTTCGCTGAGGTCCCACTTTTCCTTGTAATATAGGACCTCTTTTATTAAGTACTTTTCTTTTCGTACTTTATACTCTGTCGAATTTTGCCGATCTTATGATTCAGCACCTCGTTAAAGGTGTTACCTAGGCGCTAGGCTCTCTTTGTCCTTAGCGAATTCAGTAATGTAAGCCCGAAGGTCTTAAAAAGTGGGGGACTATCCCACCGTTTTACCCTGGTTATAGCGCCAGCTACGCTAAGGTACCTATACACGTCGCAGGCCTTACTGGGGACCTTTGATGTCCTGTACGTCGCAGCCCGTCGGCGACGGTATCTTGTACGCCCTCATAGGCATCTTTCACGTCGCAGACCTGTGGCCTTTGATGTCGGGTACACCGCCGACCGTCGGTCTTTGGCATCATCTCACGTCGCAGGCTATCGGCCTTTGATGTCTTTGTACGCCGCAGGTCCGTCGACCTTTAGGCATCTTTTCACGTCGCGGGCTATTAGCCTTTGATGTCATTGTACGCCGCAGGTCCGTCGACCCGTGGTATCGTTTCACGTTGCAGGTTGTTAGCCTTTGATGTCATTGTACGTCGCAGGTCCTTCGACCTTTGATATCAACTATGAGCGCATTTTGTTATAACAAAATGTTTATATTCCATTGGGGAGGTACGCCTCGTTAAAACCTTATCTGGGCAGAACCTCCCTTTGAGGCAAAAATCCTAGATGAAGGAAAAAGAGTACGTCTCCTCCCTCATCTTACATATCGGTATTATACATAGAACTTTTTCAAGTTGGAGATATTCCAAGGGCGGGGCAGGGACCTTCCCTTGGCATCCTCTAACTCGTAGGCTCCACCTCCCAGTACCTTCGTCACTCGATAGGGCCCTTCCCAGGGGGCTTCCATTTCTTTAGGGGCCGTAGGACGTCGGCTCTTCGGAGTACTAGATCCCCTTGCTGAAATCCCCTGGGTCGGATTCTTCGATCGTACATTGCTTTTATGCGGCTTTTGTACCCCTCCGTTCTCACATGGGCCTCTTCTCGCATTCCTTCGACAAGGTCCAGGTCTTCCCTTCTTAACTGCACGTTCTCCTGCTCGTTATACGCCATCATTCGGTGTGTCTCAATGCCAATTTCAGCTGGTATCACGGCGGCCGACCCATACACCAGTTCGAATGGAGTTTATCCGGTTGCTTCCCTGGGGCTAGTTCTGTATGCCCAAAGGACAGCGTCCAGCGCCTCCACCCATTTGTTTCCATCTTGTTCGAGTCGGGCCTTGATCCCCCTGAGGATGGTTTGGACTTCGGCCTGCCCGTTGGCTTGGGGATGTCCCACCGCGACAAACCTCTGTGTTATTTTCATGCCTTCACAAAATCCTCGCGTCCTGGCTCCACAGAATTGGGTTCCATTATCGGAAATGAGGATCCTGGGAGCTCCGTATCGGCAACAAATATTCTTCCATAGGAACTCAATCACCTTTTCTTCGTCTATCCGCGCCACTGCCTTAGCTTCGATCCATTTGCTGAAGTAGTCCACTGCTACAATAATGAACTTCTTTTGTGCCTTTCCTCGAGGAAAGGGACCGACAATGTCGATCCCCCATTTATCGAAAGGGCAGGGAGAATGCATGGTCCCCAAAGCTTCAGCGGGGACTTGGATTCTGGGACCATACTTCTGGCAGTTATTGCACCTTCGGACTAGGTCCTTGGCATCCTTGATGAGATTGGGCCAGAAATACCCGGCTCTGACCACCTTCCTAGTGAGGGACTTGTACCCTGCATGATCCCCCGCGCATCCTTCATGGATCTCTTAGAGTATTTTCTTACCTTCCTCTTTGGAGAGGCATCGGGCATATGCATGTACAAAAGATTTCTTAAATAGGCACCCATCTATCAGGCAGAACTTCTGTCGGTATCCCCTTTTGTCCTTCTGGCTGGAGTTTCTTAAGGTGGCTAGGATGGGGGCTCTCCAATCGTCACTTTCTTCTATGTCCGCCACGAACTCCCCTTTCTCCTCCTTATCCACCGCGAGGTATGTGATACCTTCTTCCTTAAGAGCTGGCCCTGCGCTGGCGGCCTTTGCCAAATAATCAGCCTTGTGATTTTCCTCCCTAGGGACCTGCACAATCTCACAAGAATCGAAAGCTTTTGTTAGCTCCTCAACTTTCTTACCGTACTCAACCATCTTTTCATCTCTTGCTTCGTAGTTCCCTCTCACTTGCTGTACCACCAGCTGTGAGTCCGAGAACAGAGTAATGTTTCGTGCTCCCAGCTCCCTCGCAATCCGCAGGCCATGAAGGAGGGCTTCGTATTCCGACTCGTTGTTGGAAGCTTGAAAGTGGACGTGATGGCGAAACGGAGCTCTTCTCCTCCTGGATTGATGATGAGGACCCCAGCTCCCGATTTTTGCGAAGTGGCGGACCCATCCACGTATACTTTCCATCGGTCCTCTGAAGGTCCCCTCGTGGTTTCGAGGATGAAATCTGAAAGGGCCTGGGCCTTCACGGCTGTCCTTCGCTCAAATTCTACATCGTACTCCCCTAGTTCGATGGCCCACTTCACCATTCTGCCTGATAGGTCTGGTCTGTCCAGCGTTTGCTTCAGCGGGAAATTAGTTCGTACGTTCACCTTGTGTGACAAAAAATATGGTCGGAGTCGGCGGGCGGAGGTCATTACTGCTAAGGCAGCCTTCTCGAGCTTGGAGTACCTAGTTTCAGCATCCAGCAGTATCTTGCTTACAAAGTAGATGGGCCTCTGGGAGGTTCCCTCTTCCTTCAATAGGACGGAGCTTACCGCGTGGTCCCCTACGGAGAAATATAGTATCAACACATCCCCCCTCAAGGGCTTAGTCAAGAGGGGTGTGTTGTGGAGGTATTTCTTCAATTCTTCAAAAGCTTGCTGGCATTCCGTAGTCCACTCGAATTGTTTGTTCTTCCGTAACACCTTGAAGAAAGGCAGGCTCCTCTTTGCTGAGTGGGAGATGAATCTGCTAAGGGCTGCTAATCCTCCCGTGAGTCTTTGGACTTCCTTGATGCCCTGGGGAGGTTGCATCTCCAAAATAGCTTTACTTTCGTGGGGTTGACCTCGATGCCTCGTTGGGTAACCATATAGCCAAGGAACTTCCCCGATCTTACTCCGAACGCACACTTTTCCGGATTGAGCCTCATTCCGCTCCCTCTGATTGCTTTGAACGCTTCTTCCAGGTCCCTGGTATGGTTGGTGAGGTGTACGGACTTTACGAGCATGTCATCCACGTACACCTCCATGTTCCTACCTAGTTGGTGCTTGAAGACCTTATCCACCATCCGTTGGTATGTTGCTCCCGCGTTTTTGAGTCCGAAAGGCATTCGGACGTACCCATATGTTCCCCCTGGTGTTACGAAGCAAACTTTATCAAAATCATTTGAATCGAGACTTACCTGGTGATAACCTTGGTATGCGTCCATCATGCTAAGGACCTCGCATCCGGAGGTAGAGTCCACAAGCTGGTCTATTCTGGGAAGAGGGTAGTGATCCTTGGGGGCAGGCCTTGTTGAGATCCCTGAAGTCGATGCACATCCTCCACTGCCCATTTCCCTTCTTTACCAAGACGGCGTTAGCCAACCAAGTGGGGAACTCAATCTCCTGAATATGTCCTGCCTGAAGCAACTTGTCAACTTCTTCCTTCAGGACCTGTGCTCTTTCTGCCCCGCACGTCCTCAACCTCTGTTTAATAGGCTTAGCGCCTGGTAGGACATTCAGATGATGTTTGGCTATATCGGGGTGGATTCCTATCATGTCTCAGGGGGAAAATGCAAACAGATCGGCGTTCCTTTGTAAATATCCCACTAGCTCCTTCGTGGCTTGCTCCCCCAAAATGCGTTCCTATTTTGGTGGTTCTTCCTGGCTGGTCGGGGTACAGTTTCACCCTGACGAGATCCTCGTCCGGTTCAGGCTGCAAGCTCGTAGGTCCCCCTCCCTCGATTTTGATCCTCTTGTCACGACCGCTCCCTTCTCGGGCAATTTCCTTTTCTTTGGCCACTGCCTTGACTTCATCGGCGTAGCATCGGCGGGAGCTTTGCTGGTCCCCCAAGATCTCACCGACATGCTCCCCCACTGGAAACTTGATCTTCAAATGATAGGTGGAGGGAATTTCTCTAAATTCGTTGATGGCGGGTCGTCCCAGAATGACATTATAGGAGGAGGCGATGTCAACCACCAGGAAGTTGATCATTTTCACGATTCGAACTGTATCTGTCCCCATTCCAACGGGCAGCGTTACCTCCCCCACAGGTTGTATCCCAGGTCCTCCAAACCCGTATAGCGCGGTGGAAACTGGCCGTAGATCTGTTTCCAGATCCATTTTCTTGAAAACAGTCAAGGAATATGATGTCGGCCGAACTCCCCCCGTCTATGAAGACTCGGGACACGTCGTATCCGGCAATATCAGTCATTATGACTAAGGCATCGTTGTGTGGCCTGGCAACGTGAGTCTCGTCTTCCGGTCCAAACTGTACGTTTGCGATGGCGTCAGTGTGCCCTACCAATCCCCATGGTTGGAGTTCCCCCGTGGTCCTAGCGTAGGACTTCCTAGCTCGGTTAGAATCTCCACTACTGGGACCTCCGACAATAATCAGGATAGGGGTCCTGGACGGTCCTGGGGGACCCTTGTTCGCTGGTGGAGGCAACGGCCTACCCTTGCCCGGCGCAGGTCCTCCTTCTTCTTTTTCGTTTTTCCGGGGACTGGGCTCAGTTCCCTGCTTTACGAACTCCTTCAGGTGCCCTGCTTGTATGAGCCTCTCTATCTCATCCTTCAAATGATAACAATTGTTAGTGTGGTGCTCGTATTCATTATGGTAACGACAATATAAATTGGAATAGGGTCTAGAAGGTCCTGAAGATCCGGCAAGGGGTTTCCTCAAAGCTGGATGTCGTCCTGCCACGGCTAGGACCTCCTCTGGATTAGCACGTAGTGGTGTAAACCTACGAGGGGCCCTGGGTGGAGATCCCCAAGCCTCTCTATGAGGCATTCGCAGAGGCGGCTTCCCCTGCCCCTGGCTTCTCATGGTCCCTTTCTTCTTCGGCGTGGCTATCTGCTTTTCCTCTTGTGCTTTGGCCATCTGACTTTCTTCCAAGTTGATATACTTGTCGGCCCTTAGCAGCAAGTCTTCGAAAGTCGGTGGTGGCCTCTTGGAGAGGGACGCGAAGAAATCCCCGTCTCGAAGCCCGTTTATCAAGGCGCTAACCTTGACAGAGGGCGTAGCTGTCGGCACCTCTAAGGCGGCGATATTAAATCTGCTTATGTAAGCTCGGAGACTTTCACTTTCTCCCTGTCGCACTTGGAAGAGCGACATGTCGGACTTGGGCTGTTTTCTGGCACTGGCAAACTGTGTGATGAATATCAACTGAAATTCCTCAAAAGATTTGATGGATCCGGGCGCCAGTTGGTTGAACCATTGTTGGGCCGCCCTCACCAAAGTGGTTAGGAACACCATACACTTGACCCCATCCGAGAAATCGTGAAGCAGGATGGTGTTTTGAAAACGTAGGACATGCTCCACAGGGTCCGTCGTCCCATCGTATTCGTATGGCAGCTGTTTGAAGTTAGATGAGACTTCCCCCACCAGCAGCTCCTTCGCAAAGGGGGTCCCTGCCACCAATCCTTCTCCTATTCTTGGAGGCATGGTTCTGCTCCTGACACCATCTATCACCTGCCTGAGGTCCGCAAGTTGATCTCGCAGCCCCTTCTCCTTTTTGGTCCAAGTTTCCCCCTTTCCCTCTGGGGACATCGTGACCTTTTTCTTCTTCTTGGAGCTTCCCGTCCCTTTAACAGGATCTGGGACCTTACTGACAGATTCGCTGGAGACTGGTGTGGGGATCCCTACGCCCTTTTCTGACGGATCTGCCCTGTTTTGCTCCTCATCCTTCCCCTGGCTTTGTTCCGACGATCCCCCACGTCCCTCAGGTTGCTTGGGGGACTCTGCTACCTTCCACGACTCACTCTCAGTTTCAGACAATTGCTTGCTGTGTTTAGAGGGTGTTGCTTGGGGTTGTGGATGCGTATCATTTTCCCCAGTTACCTCTATGAATTTACCGTCCACTCGCTCGGTCTCCACACGTGGCTGGGCCTTTCTTCGTTGTTTCCGTTTCTTCCTCCTTTCGGCCAGGGTACTATTGACGGTGTTGCGCACCAAGAGGTCCAACTGTGCGGCAGTCAAGGTGATTGGTGTTTCTGGTGATATCACAACAGGAGTAGGTGCTGGGGTGGCGTCTCGCCTTTCTGTATCGCCTCCTGCAACCTCCTTAAACTGTGGGTCCAAGTTTTTCGGTATGAAAGAATCTCCCTCCATCAGCGTCCTCGTGTTTCTTGTCTTACCCCTGTAGCACAAAAATAAAAAACACCCAAGGAATTTTCCAACGCAACCTCGTACTTTGCTTAAGAAATTTCTCACGCCTTTAACTCCGGCTTCCCACAGACGGCGCCATTTGATATGGGGTAAACCCAATCAACGATATTTTTAAGTGTGGGGGCTCTGGATACTTATTAGCGGTAGATTGATTATTATGCTGTTTGCTAGGTATGCGAGGTGATATTGATGCTGGGACGTAAACAGAGAGAACGCAGGGGTTTACGTGGTTCGAATCCTAACGGATTCTACGTCCACGGGGCGCTGGGAACTGTCTTTCACTAGGTAGCAATACGTTACACCCTCATATAATCCTCACTTTCACTCCTAAAATGTGGAAAACACTTTTAAGGTACCTAAAGAGAAAATGCTATGCGAATGCTTTTGTAAAGAAATGATGATGATGAAGAAATATGGCCAAGTCCTCCTTTTATATCAGCTCCCCGCCGCCTATCTGCTGCCAGGTTCCAGGATTTCTGGGGACGTACCACCTAGGATGCTTAGGAAAGATGGCTGATTGCTTGAAGGAATGACTTCTGCGATGATTACAGTGATTTGTTCAGTGATATCTCCCTGTAACAAAGTGACACGCGTCTCTGCAGATATCTTTCCTTCCTTCCAACGTTCCTACACTTTTATACACAGTAGTCCTTTCTCCTTTTGTCCGGTCAAAACTTCTACCCGCAAGGTCCCTGCAGGTTCTTCCCCCCAGGCAGATATTTCGCTATGGGCCTCCTTCTTTATGGGCTTTGTTGGGCCTTCTCTTATTTGCTTTTTTTCCAGCCCATCTTAGTTGAGTCCACATCACTCATGATCCACTTCATTGCTTCCCAATGTAACTTCCCGGGATTCGATAAATCGACTCACAATGCCAACTGCGTGAGCGATATTTGGCCTTGTACACACCATGGCGTACATCAAACTTCCGACCGCCGATAAATATGGAACATCTGTGACATCTTCTCCGTCTTTGCTTGTTGATGGACTGGATTTCTTTCACAACTGATAGTGCGTGGCAAGTGGCCTGCTAACTCATCATATTGAACCTCTCTAGAACTCGTTCAATATAGCGCTCTTGGGTAACCACAATTTCCCAGCTTTTCGATCTCGGGTAATCTCCATTCCGAGAATCCGCTTCGCCGAACCCAAATCTTTCATGTCAAACGTCTTTGACAAATCTTTCTTCAACCTGCTAATCATCTCTGCATCGTGTCCGACAATCAGCATATCATCAACATACAGGAGAAGAACGATAAATTTACCGTTCAAGTATCTCCGGACATAAACACATGGATCTGCATATGTTCTCTTGAACCCCTGATGCACCATGAAAGAATAAAACTTCGTGTACCACTGTCGTGGAGCTTGTTTCAGACCGTGCTTTTCTTCAGCCGCCAGACCATGTGCTCTTTATCTCTAACTTCGAACCCTTCTGGTTGTTCCATATATATCTCCCCATCAAGTTCACCATGCAAGAATGCGGTCTTCACGTCGAGTTGCTTCAATTGAAGATCCATGGTAGCAGCTAGTCCCAGTATGACTCTGATTGAACTCATCTTCACGACCAGTGAAAATATCTCGTCAAAGTCGATCCCCTTCCTCTGAGTGAAACCTTTGACCACTAATAGAGCCTCGTATCTGACCAGCTTGCCGTCATCCTTCTTCAATTTGTACACACATTTGTTCTTGAGTGTCTTCTTTCCTTTCGACAATCGAACCAACTCGTACGTATCATTCTTCTTCAGAGAATCCATCTCCTCTTGTATAGCCTTTATCCAACAATCTTTGTCCGTACAAGATTGTACTTCCTGGAAGCTCTCTTGCTCCCCCTCGTTAGTAATCAAAATATAATCAGAACTCGGATACCTCGTAGATGGTTGGTGTTCCCTAGTTGACCTTCTTAGTTGAGGTTCAACTACTTCTTGCACATCTGAAGACTCCCTCTGCTCAGTACCTTCAGTGTGTTCATCTACGATAGGTTCATCATCTCCAATGACTGGCTCTTCTTGTTCAGGTTCTGATTGCTGCATTCCTTCCTCTGTGGCATCGTCATATGGAATGCTGACTAGTGTATCGTCTACACCGCCACCTGTGGATTTTGTTACATCCACGTCTGAGTCGGCCATGGTCTCATGCTCATGGAATACTACGTGGTGACTTCGAATAGTCTTCTTCTTCTTTGGATCCCAAAGTCTATAGCCGAACTCCTCGTCTCCGTACCCAACAAAGATGCAAGGATTTGACTTATCATCGAGCTTCGATCTTTGTTTCTTCGGTACATGCATGAACGCCTTGTAGCCAAACACTCTCAAATGCGAATATGAGATGTCTCTATCGGTTCACACCTTCTCTGGTATATCGAAATCCAATGCCGATAAAGGTAGTCGGTTAATAAGATAGACTGCAGTGTTGACAGCTTCCCCCCAAAATGACTTAGATAGATTAACCATCTTGAGCATCGCTCGGACTCTCTCCATAATGGTTCGGTTCATTCGCTCCGCGACTCCATTCTGCTGAGGAGTCCCAGGAACTGTCTTCTCATGCCTAATGCCCTGCTTCGTGGAATAATCTCTGAACTCTCGAGAGATGTGTTCACCACCATTATCTGTAGGTAGACACTTTAGTGGCATTCCTGTTTCTCTTTCCACCATCTCATGGAACTTCTTAAAATAATAAAATACATGTTCCTTCGTCCGCAACAGATATACCCAGGTCTTGCGAGACTCGTCATCAATGAAGGTCAGAAAATATTTACTGCCTCCCAGAGATTCGACTTCCATGGGTCCGCATACGTCAGAGTGTACCAACTCCAATTCTTCATTCGACTGGTTAAGTTCTTCGCAAATGAAACTCTATGTTGCTTCCAAAATAAACAATAATCGCAGGGGTTTAGCGCTTTCTCCTTCGCTACTGGTATGAGGGACTTTCTAGCCAAGACATTCAACCCCTTCTCTCCTACGTGCGCCAGTCGTCTGTGCCACAAATTTGGAGAAGCATCATCTTCAACTGCGTTCAGTTGGTTAGCACATATCGTCGCGTGCATCTTGCACAGCGAGCAGCATAGCTTTTCTCTCGCTACCACCAGCGATCCCTTGGTGAGTTTCCAGTTGCTATTCACCATCTCGTTATAGTATCCTTCGTTGTCCAGCACCTTCACAGAAACTAGGTTGAGACATAGGTCTGGTATGTGTCGCACATCTTTCAGCCGTAATGTGCACCCTACGCTCATCTGGATACATATATCACCGATCCCCACTATTTTAGAAACACTTTGGTTGCCCATCTTGGTAGTTCCAAAGTTTCCCGCCTTGTATGTCGAGAAGTATTCACGCCTTGGAACACAGTGGTTGGAGGCACCAGAGTCTACTACCCATTCGGTGCTTGCATCCGCAATATGACAACAGTCTGCTTCGTTCACCAGAGTAACCTCTCCATCATCGTTGGAGGCGATTGCAGACGTGTTCTTGTCATCGTTTTGTTTCTGTTTTCTGGTGAGAAGCCTACAATTTCTATGTAAGTGGCCAATTTTTCCACAATGGTAGCACTTCATCATCTCCCTGGACTTGGATCTATCTTTCGACTTGTCGTATCCTTTTGGTCATCTACTCTTGCTCCGACCCCTGTTCTCCGTGACAAGGGCCTGATTTCCCGTACTAGTGCTGGCAGCATCCTTCCGTCGCAGCTCTTCATTGTAGAGCCTATTTTTCACCATATCCATCGGCACTTTACCGCTTGGTGCCGAGTTGGTGAGAGATACCACCAACGTATCCCAGCTATCAGGTAGAGATCCAGTAGTAGACATGCTTGTAGCTCATCATCAAGGATTAGACCGGCACTCGTGAGTTGAGTTACTATCCCTTCAAAGTCATTTAGATGTTCAGCTACTGATCGTTCCTCATTCAGCTTCATATTCATGAGCTTTTGCATCATGAATACCTTGTTTAGCGCGTTTGTCACCTCGTACATACCCTCCAATTTCGTCCAGAGTTTGTAGGGGTCTGTCTTATTTCGGACGTGGTTGTAGAGGCTAATGTCCACCCATTGGCGGATCACACCAAGCGTCTTTCTTTGCAATTTCTTCCATAGGTCAGCCTTCGCGCCTTCGGGCATCTTGCGTTCATTTTCGATTGGATCATGGATGTGACGCCCGGGGCCGATGAGGGCGGGGAGTGATCGCCGGTGCCAGAGAGGTGCACGGACAAGGAGCGGCTTCTGGCAGGCTTCTAAGGCGAAAGGGGTACGTGAACGAACCGATCCGACACCCGAATGAGAGGGGATCCTGAGACTGACAATGTATGGGCGTGTCAGGCTAAGAATCGTATAAGGAAATTGATAGTACTACTCATATCACCAAGGTCGACCTCCTTTTCGGGAGTCCATCTATAGAAACTCCGAAGTTAAGCGTGCTAGACTTGGGGCGATCTAAGGATGGGTGACCCCTGGGAAGTTTCTCAGGGTGCGTGTGAGCGAGTGCACGAAGCACGCTAAAAGGTTAAATGGTGGTACAGTGGGGCCAGACTATCAGTCGGAGTGTGGTGGGCCCAACCCCACTGGTCCTGATAGGGACCGATGCTATAGTGACACCCGGTATGGAACTGGTCGTTACAGGTGGTATCAGAGCACAACCTCTCGCAGTACGGTGCTGGTTCGGGGATGAACCAGGCGGAAGCTGGTGGGCATGTGACGCCCGGGGCCGATGAGCGCGGGGAGTGATCGCCGGTGCCAGAGAGGTGCACGGACAAGGAGCGGCTCCTGGCAGGCTTCTAAGGGCGAAAGGGGTACGTGAACGAACCGATCCGACACCCGAATGAGAGGGGATCCTGAGACTGACAATGTATGGGCGTGTCAGGCTAAGAATCGTATAAGGGAATTGATAGTACTACTCATATCACCAAGGTCGACCTACCTTTTCGGGAGTCCATCTATAGAAACTCCGAAGTTAAGCGTGCTTGACTTGGGGCAATCTAAGGATGGGTGACCCCCTGGGAAGTTTCTCAGGGTGCGTGTGAGCGAGTGCACGAAGCACGCTAAAAGGTTAAATGGTGGTACAGTGGGGCCAGACTATCAGTCGGAGTGTGGTGGGCCCAACCCCACTGGTCCCGATAGGGACCGCTGCTATAGTGACACCCGGTATGGAACGGGTCGTTACAATGGAGGTCTTTGCAATAAAGGTAATCCTCCATCCTTGATTTTCATATGGAGTAATTCGTTACTGTCAGCTTGATCATTCCTCCGGCGTTCTCCATGGCCGTCAAAATCTACCACCAACCTACTAGTATCTTTCTGATGTGGAAGATCAGTCAAAGCTGCAACCACAGAGCATATTCAGAATACTATTAGGCTCTGATACCACTTGTTGGGAATGGTGGTGGGCCCCGCGGTGGTCAGTGGGCCCGCAGTGGAACAGGTCCCGGTTTCACTCGGTACGACGATCGGGAGAAGTGGGACCCACGGGATAAATTTGGTGGGACCCACACAGTAACTACCACGGTAAAAAATAAAATTACCGTAAAGTAAGAAAGAACACTAGAACTTTAACGTGAAAAACCCTCTTTTAACGAAGAGAGAAAAACTACGGCCGAGTCGGCAAAATCTTCACTATAGCAAATATTACAACCCTCGAATTTTAACTACTCAGTTTTACCACTCGTGTTTACCTCACACCTCTCTGTAGATGTGGAACTCTATCAGTTTCTACCTGATCTGATAACCTCACAATTCACTCGAACTACTTCTCTCTATATAGTAAAACTCGAATGAGCTTGTGATAATAATAACTGAAGAATCCTCAGCCTATTTATAGATGTCTTCAGCTCTTCTGGACCGCTCGAAACGGGTGGCCAGGAATGCGCCGCGTCGCCCTTCAATATAAACAGTTCATTAAATTATTATATATAAAATAATATTATAATATAATATTATATTTTTTTTCGATGATGGTGGGCGTTGGTTTGTGGTGGGTTGGCAAAGGCTGGACCACAACAAGTTTATCATACCTGAATTCCCTCCCTAACAGTCCTGCTGAACTCGCATAACATGAATAAATGTTGGATATTCTCCTCTTCTTTCCTACAAAGTAGGCAATTCACATCTGGCACCACCATTCCCCACCTTAGCAAACGATCTCGAGTCTGAATTTTCCCATGGAACAACAACTAGAGCACCATAGAATGTTTAGGAACAGACCATCGGTTCCAAATGGCAGCAGTCCATCCGGTCATATGCCGAGGTGATGGTGTAGTTCCCATGAGAAGTAGCAGTCCATCTCCCTTGGGCAAAACCCTGCCTAATGTAATACTCGTAATACGGGATTTTTGATGTAAATGGTCGTGTAAATTGGGACTTAGGAACTTAATGAAGGAATTCGAATTTCAGTGGCAAGGTTACAATTTATGTATGTGCATATATATATATATATATATATATATATATATATATATATATATGTATATGTCTAACTTGTAACCAAACACAATTCCCTAGGATGCTCAAATTCGGACCTCGAGAAAGCTTCAGATTTCGAGTAGCCTTACTAATTTAATTTCAGGTGATTCAGCTAATTATAAACTCACTTAACTCGAAAGAAAATTAGCGTCACCTACTTGTCCTTTCAATACACGAGTTCCAAACTCCTATTTCATGTATATCTACCAAGTCTTTTAAGTAGAAACCCTCATTTTTACCATAACGAACTTCAAACATAGTGTTCTAAGTAAAACAAGGATCTCGCAACATACAGAGCTAATGAATTAAAAATCAGATCCTTCGAAGTAAGGTATATGAGCAATCTCTTATGCTGAGTGATTAATTTAATTTTGGTACTTATATGTTGTTACGTGCCCGTACTAATACCTATGGAGCTTTTCGAAAGCTTTATGCTTAGGAATATTAGATCTTTGAGTTAGAATTCATGGTTATAAGAGTATATATGATAGTTTATGAGCTACGATAATTTTGGAATACATGATATATACATACAAGTCTTGGTGATTTTCGAGAGAGATGATGTTCTCGAGTTGAAGTTTTAAAGCGTACGGTATTCCAGATTTAGCTAGGTTTTGGAAATGAAATTCAGTAATGAAGAAGGTTTTCAAAAAAAAACATGAAAAGGAGCTCATGATTTTCGAAAGAAATACTGTTTTTGGAATTCTGGATGATTTTTGAAAGTATTTTTCCAGATAAATTTGGTTTCGAAAGTATCGATTATATATGTTAAATTTTTCGTAATGTTGATTTCGAAAGGGTGGAATATTTCACAAGGTTGACTTCAAGAATAATAAAATTTTCGCAAGTATGCTTTCGAGAACTATAAAATTGACACAAAAGAAGCATTCGAGAAGTATAAAATTTTGTAAGAGTAATTTCGAGAACTATGAGGTTTTCGCAATAAGCCTTTCGAGAACCCTGAAGTTTTCGCAACAAGCTTTCTCGAGAATTACTTTTCGCAATGTGTTAAGGTTTCGAAAGCTGAGGTCTTTGAAATTAATTCTCGCAATTCGAACATGTGAGAGGAAGGAATTTCTCGTGGGCTCAAACTAGGGTTTTTGGGCCTGGGATAATTTTCGAAGCCAATTTTCGAAACAATTTTCAACAGCGATTTTGAGTCAATTTATTTTACTTATTTAGTATTCTCAAAATCAAATAGTTTTCGAAATATACATTATTTTCGAAACATGATTTCAACACTCAGGCAAATTTTGAAAATTCATATACTGGCTTAATTTAGCATATGTACTAATATAGTAAGGAGTCCAGAAACACTAGAGAATTCTCGAAGTTGCGTGACTAGTTTCATAAGGACGACAGGTAGGTGAATTATTAATCTACAATGCGTAAACACTTATTTGAATTACGTGCTTTTATGTGCTTCAATGACTTACGCGGTTTATGTGTTTTACGCACGTTTCATGTATTACCATGTTTAAATGCATAGCATATGCATATCGTATCATAGGGGTGAGAGGTGTTTACACCGTGCTGAGACGGTGATGATTTGGCGTACCGATGAGCGTGGTAGTTTGAGTTTATTGTGATTTTGTGACTCGTTGAGGGGTCGAGGTTGATACTCATATGACACCTGACGGCAGACAGGCGTGATCGATCTGTCTACTCGGGCGTGAACGTCTCGAGGTGCAAAACCGTCGTGATTTATTTTATTATTTTCAGCGGAGGGACATGACAGGGCAGTTGCGTAATCGTCAAAATACTGTCAATGTCAGCAACTGCTTACGGAAGAGCGACCTAGCAGGGCAGTTGCGTGATCGTCAAAACGCTGCTAGTGTAAGCTTCCGTATGTTATTGTTATATTATGGGCGCGCGAGGTGTCGAGTCTGACCTAGGGCCCTATTTTGTGCGATTTGAGATAGAGATGTGGGAAAAGAAAGAGTATACATTGCATGCTAGGTATTGGGACTGAGATTGAGTGTACACGTGCATCCATGCATTTTATTCACATACTGGGCAAGTCGCTCAGTGTTTACGTGTTGTAGGTACTGAGTCTGACGCCGACGCGCGTCAAGACTGAGG
Organism: Craterostigma plantagineum; assembly: GCA_027422505.1. Taxonomy (NCBI): domain Eukaryota; kingdom Viridiplantae; phylum Streptophyta; class Magnoliopsida; order Lamiales; family Linderniaceae; genus Craterostigma; species Craterostigma plantagineum. Next base: position 21,189,475 of record JAPQWV010000012.1, read on the forward strand.
CGGCTGGTGGCGGTGCTCCACGAAATTTTGAGGGCGGGGCGGGACATGGATGAAGACCTATGGAGCGGCGTTAGGGATTTTGTTATTTTGATATTTTGGAGCTTCGGCCTTTGTATATATCGGGTTTTGTAAACGATATTTTGTTATAATATATTATTTAGGCAAAAGGTTTTTTAGACGGGCCTTCCGCGGCTTACGTTGCGGAAATCCAGCCGCTCAAAAGCCTGGAGAACCAGCCTGGCCTGTAAATTGAATACCTAATTATGTGATTACGTGTTATTTGCTATGTGCCTTGTGTGAATAATTGTAGACGATAGTTGAAACAAAATGCCAAGGACGCGTAGTGAGCACGTGGGTGAATCCAGTCGTAGGGCTGAACCAGAGTCCCCTCCAAATGAAAGGGACTCCACCATCTTACGACTGACTGAATTGCTTCAGCGTCAGTCAGATCATATCAATCGCCAATCAGATCAAATTGACGAGCTACTCCATCATCATTGCTCGTCTGAACATCATCCCTCCCCACAGCCAGCGCGGATAGAAATCTTAGGAGAGCACTTTCGAAAAATGGATCCCCCAACCTTCGCTGATGCTATCGATCCAGCAGTGACTGAAGATTGGCTACGCACCATAGAAGATATGTTCACATATAGTCGCGTACCTGAAGACGAAAAGGTCCTGTGCGCCGTTTCCATGCTGAGAGGAGACGCCCACTTATGGTGGAACACAGTAAAGGTGTTAGAAGACCCGATGACAATGGCGTGGGAATGATTCAGGGAGCTCTTTCATAGCAAATATTTTACAGCACATGAACAGGAACGACGAATGCAAGAGTTTATGAATTTGAAACAGGGAGCAATGCCGGTAGCCCAGTATATTCGTCGATTCGAGGAGCTGTCCCGTTTCGCCCCTCATATTGTGGCCATGAATCTGTTGAAGGTGACGAGGTTCATTACGGGCCTCAAGCCTGAGTTTACCGAGATTTGAGCATTTCTGGAGCCCGATAGATGGAATTCATGCAAGTAGCAGAACGGGCGATGATTGCCGAACAAGTTGAGGCTCCGATTATTGAAGCTCAAGAGGCGAAGAGAAGAATGGAGAGTCAGCAAGGAGGGGGAGGTGATCGTAAGCGACAATTTTCGGCAAGGGTCAAGGAAATCAAGGAAATCGCAAGGGTCAGCAAAAATGGCGCCCAACACTGAACCAGAGACCTATGAATGTTGCCAATAGACCTCCGAACCCAGCACCCCAATACAGACAGTGTGGCCATTATCACTTTGGTGCCTGTTATCAACCTAGACCCAACCCAAACCCACAGTGTTTCAGATGTGGAAGAATGGGGCATTATGCTAGGAATTGCAATACGACTTTGCCCCAGAACCCGACTCAACCACCGGTTCAACCTCCACCGGTTCCTGCACGAGTTTTCACACTTACCAATGAAGAGGCCGAGGCAAACCCTTCCGTTGTGACGGGTACGTTAACTATCTATAACGTGCCCACATCTGTATTGATTGATTCTGGAGCCACCCATTCGTTTGTGTAGGCTAAGTATGTGATGAAGGTAGGAATATCTCCTACCTCATCTGAATACAACTATATAGTTACTCTACCACACGGTGACCCGACGTGTACCAACCAAGTACTGAAAGGATGCGTCGTAGTGAATGAGGGTAGGAACTTGGGTGCCGACCTGATTGTAATCCCGATGAACGACTACGACGTCATCTTCGGAATGGATTGACTTTCAAGATATGGAGCCATCGTAGATTGTAACAAGAAGGTTGTTAAATTTCCAGCTGCCTGAAGAAGAAGTATTCACTTTTTTGGGTAAAGCAAATAAGAATAGTATTCCACGGATATCAGCTCTGAAGGCTCAACGACTCTTGAGGTCAGGTTGTGAGTCTTATCCCGTATACGCGATAAAGGCGGAGGACTTACCTCAGCCGGAACTAGGACGTACCTGTAGTCAAAGAATACGCTGATGTATTTCCCGATGATCTCCTGGGGTTACCCCCTGATCGAGAAATACAGTTCACGATAGATCTGATACCAGGGTCAGCCCCAATCTCTAATGCCCCTTACCGTCTACCACCGAATGAGTTAAAGGAATTGAAGGAACAGTTAGAGGACCTACTATCTAAAGGGTTTATCCAATCGAGTTTTTCACCGTGGGGCGCACCCGTTCTTTTTGTGCGAAAGAAGGATGGGTCGATGCGACTGTGCATCGACTATCGGGAATTGAATAAGATCACGATAAAAAAAGTACCCATTGCCAAGGATCAATGATCTGTTTGATCAACTACAAGGAGCTACGGTATTCTCGAAAATTGACCTCCATTCGGGATACCATCAGTTGAAGATCAGGGAGGCAAATGTTCCTAAAACCGCATTCAGTACGAGGTACGGCCATTACGAGTTTTTGGTCATGCCTTTTGGACTGACAAATGCCCCAGCTGCTTTTATGGAGTTGATGGATCGAGTCTTTAAAGACTACCTCGATCGGTTTGTGATTGTCTTTATTGACGACATCCTAATCTATTCTAATACGAAGGAAGAACATGAGAATCACTTACGGATCATCTTAGGAATCCGCGAGAGAAACAGCTCTACGCCAAATTTAAGAAATGTGAATTCTGGCTTGGGCAAGTAGCCTTCTCGGGACACGTGATTTCTGGAAATGGAATCTCTGTGGACCCGAGTAAGATCGAAGCTGAATAACTGGCCACGACCTACTACTCCTACCGAAGTCCGAAGTTCTCTTGGACTTGCGGGATACTACCGTAAGTTTATAGCAGACTTTTGCAGTATTGCCTCTACGTTGACCAATCTGACAAGGAAGAACGTTCCGTTCAAGTGGACCGAAGCATGCGAACGAAGCTTTCAGGAACTGAAGAGACATCTTACCTCCGCCCCGATATTGGCTATACCATCGGGAACCAGAGGGTTTGCGGTGTACAGTGATGCTTCCAAGAATGGCTTAGGGTGCGTGCTGATGCAGAACGGAAAGGTGATTGCTTATGCTTTGCGATAGCTAAAGGACTACGAGAAGAACTACCCAACTCACGACCTCGAACTAGCAGCTGTAGTATTCGCTTTAAAGATCTGGAGACATTACCTCTCGGAGAGAGATGTGAGATCTTCACAGACCATAAGATTTTGAAGTATTTCTTCACTCAGAAGGAATTGAATATGCGACAGCGACGATGGTTAGAGCTAGTAAAGGACTATGATTGCATTATCAGCTATCATCCGGGCAAGGCAAAACGTAGTCGCCGATGCGCTAAATCGGAAAGCGATGAATGCAGAGTTACATCAGCTTGGAATAGAGGTAGTCAATTTAGGCGAAGTTGAGGCAAAACTAGCAGCATTGACTCTTCAACCCACGCTGCTAGAACGGATCAGGAAGACGCAAGAAGAAGTCGAACTCTATCTTAAAGTGAAAGATACGCTACCCGAGTATTTTGAAATACGAGAGGATGGAGCCTTATTATACAATGGTCGTCTTTATGTACCTGACAATGGGGAGCTGCGACAAACGGTAATGAAGGAAGCACACGCGACCACATACTCGGTACACCCAGGAGCCACAAAGATGTATCAAGATTTGCGAATAACCTATTGGTGGCCGGGAATGAAGAAAGACATCGATGCGTTTGTGAACCGATGTATGACCTGTCAATTAATTAAAGCAGAACACCAGCGACACGGTGGAACTCTACAACCCCTACCCATTCCAGAAGGGAAGTGAGATCGTATCACGACGGATTTCGTCGTTGGTTTGCCCAAGCCGACGAAAGGCCACGATGCTATTTGGGTGATTGTTGATCGCGTGACGAAATCGGCTCATTTCCTTCCAATCAGTTCCACTTTTTCCATGGAAACGTTACGCTGAATTGTATATTCAGGAAATTATCCGACTCCATGGAATTCCGACCTCTATTGTCTCGGACCGAGATTCGAGATTCCTATCGAACTTTTGGCTGAGCTTGCAGAAAGCAATGGGAACTAAGCTCTCGTCCAGTACTTCTTACTATCCCCAAACCGACGGGCAGTCCGAGGGAACGATACAGACCCTTGAAGATATGCTACGGGCATGCGTGCTCGATTTTAAAGGAAACTGGAGTAAGTATCTGCCACTGATAGAATCTTCTTAAAACAATAGTTTCCACGCTACAATTGGAATGTCACCATTTGAGGCTTTATATGGACGAAAGTGCCGATCCCCAGTCCATTGGGACGAAATCGGCGAGCGAACACTATTAGGACCAGATATGATTCGAGAAATGACAGAAGCTGTGACGAAGATTCGGGAAAGGATGCGAACCACACAGAGTCGTCAGAAAGTTACGCAGATCATCGACGGCGATCTTTGGAGTTCGCAGAACGTGACCAAGTATTTCTAAGATATCCCCAATGAAAGGAGTAAAGCGCTTTGGAAAGAAGGGTAGGCTAAGTCCCAGATACATAGGCCCCTTTAAGATCATCAAATGAGTCGGAAGTTGCATATCAATTAGAGTTGCTGAATTCATTATCGCAAGTTCACGACGTATTTCACGTATCGACACTACGGAAGTACGTCGCAGACCCAAGCCACGTGATCCAGAGCGAGTTTCTTTATCAACAACTCAAGCCTGACTTGAGTTACGAAGAGAAGCCTGCAGAGATTTTGATGTACGAAATGAAACAACTTTGGAATAAAACTATTCCGTTAGTTAAGGTGTTGTGGCGAAATAAATCAATTGAGGAAGCCACTTGGGTGCGTGAGGACGATATGAGAGTTCGTTATCCCGAGTTATTCCAGTCGGCATAATTTCGGGGACGGAATTTTTTAAGGGGGGAAGGATGTGATACTCGTAAATTTTAATTACGGGATTTTTGATGTAAATGGTCGTGTAAATTGGGACTTAGGAACTTAATGAAGGAATTCGAATTTTAGTGGCAAGGGTACAATTTATGTGTGTGTGTGTATATATATATATGTCTAACTTGTAACCAAACACAATTCCCTAGTATGCCCAAATTCGGACCTCGAGAAAGCTTCAGATTTCGAGTAGCCTTATTAATTTAATTTCAGGTGATTCAGCTAATTATAAACTTACTTAACTCGAAAGGAAATTAGCATCACCTACTTATCCTTTCAGTACACGAGTTCCAAACTCCAATTTCATGTATATCTACTAAGTCTTTTAAGTAGATACCCTCATTTTACCATAAAGAACTTCAAACATAGTGTTCTAAGTAAAACAAGGATCTCACAACATAAGGAGCTAATGAATTAAAAATTAGATCCTTCGAAGTAAGGTATATGAGCAATCTCTTATGCTGAGTGATTAATTTAATTTTGGTACTTATATTTTGTTACGTGCCCATACTAATACCTATAGAGCTTTTCGAAAGCTTTAAGCTTAGGAATATTAGATCTTTGAGTTAGAATTCATGGTTATAAGAGTATATATGATAGTTTATGAGCTACGATAATTTTGGAATACATGATATATACATACAAGTCTTGGTGATTTTCGAGAGGGACGATGTTCTCGAGTTGAAGTTTTAAAGCGTACGGTACTCTAGATTTAGCTAGGTTTTGGAAATGGAATTCAGTAATGAAGAAGGTTTTCAAAAAAAATGAAATGAGCTCATGATTTTCGAAAGAAATACTGTGTTTGGAATTCTGGATGATTTTTGAAAGTATTCTAGATAAATTTGGTTTCGAAAGTATCGATTTTATATGTTAAATTTTTCGTAATGTTGATTTCGAAAGGGTGGAATATTTCACAAGGTTGACTTCGAAAATAATTAAATTTTCGCAAGTATGCTTTCGAGAACTATAAAATTGACACAAAAGAAGCTTTCGAGAAGTATAAAATTTTGTAAGAGTAATTTCGAGAACTATGAGGTTTTCGCAATAAGCCTTTCGAGAACTCTGAAGTTTTCGCAACAAGCTTTCTCGAGAATTACTTTCCGCAATGTGTTAAGGTTTCGAAAGCTGAGGTCGTTGAAATTAATTCTCGCAATTCGAACATGTGAGAGGAAGGAATTTCTCGCTGGCTCAAACTAAGGTTTTTGGGCCTGGGATAATTTTCGAAGCCAATTTTCGAAACAATTTTCAACAGCGCTTTTGAGTCAATTTGTTTTTTATTTATTTAGTATATTTCTCGAAATCAAATAGTTTTCGAAATATAAATTATTTTCTAAAGATGATTTCAACCCTCAGGCTAATTTTTGAAAATTCATATGCTGGCTTAATTTAGCATATGTACTAATATAATAATATTTTATGTTTAATGAGTCCAGAAACACTAGGGAATTCTCGAAGTTGCGTGACTAGTTTCATAAGGGCGACAGGTAGGTGAATTATTCATCTACAATGCGTACACTTATTTGAATTACGTGCTTTTATGTGCTTCAATGAGTTACGTGGTTTATGTATTCTACGCACGTTTCATGTATTACCATGTTTATATGCATCATATGCATATCGTATCATAGGGATGAGAGGTGTTTACACCGTGCTGAGACGGTGATGATTTGGCGTATCGATGAGCGTGGTAGTTTGAGTTTATTGCGATTTTGTGACTCGTTGAGGAGTCGAGGTTGGTACTCATATGACATCTGACGGCAGACAGGCGTGATCGATCTGTCTACTCGGGCATGAACGTCTCGAGTTGCAAAACCGTCGTGATTTATTTTATTATTTTCAGCGGAGGGACATGACAGGGCAGTTGCGTAATCGTCAAAATACTGTCAATGTCAGCAACTACTTACGGAAGAGCGACCTAGCAGGGCAGTTGCGTGATCGTCAAAACGCTGCTAGTGTAAGCTTCCGTATGTTATTGTTATATCATGGGCGCGCGAGGTGTCGAGTCTGACCTAGGGCCCTGTTTTGTGAGATTTGAGATAGAGATGTGGGAAAAGGAAGAGTGTACATTGCATGCGAGGTGTTGGGAACTGGGATTGAGTGTACACGTGCATTCATGGATTTTATTCACCTACTGGGCAAGTCGCTCAGTGTTTACGTGTTGTAGGTACTTAGTCTGACCGCGCGTCAAGACTGAGGCGGCTGGTGGCGGTGCTCCACAGACATTTGAGGGCAGGGCGGTATATGGATGAAGACCTGTGGAGCGGCATTAGGATTTTGTTCTTTTGATATTTTGGGGCTTCGGCCTTTGTATAAGTCGGGTTTTGTAAACGATATTTTGTTATGATATATTATTTAGGAGAGAAAATGGACCCCCAGTAGCCGTGCAGGTTAAGCAACACAAAATTAATCTATAACTCTCCAACTAGGTGACCTAGTGGATAGGTCTGTAATATATCAAGTTTAAGCTTATGATTTGAATTTCATTACATTATAGGCATGACTTATATATGCTCTTTTATTAAGTGTCAGGGTTGGTATAAACCGTAAGTTTGGTCTATCAATTAAAATGGATTTAAAATGATGATAATATTTAATTAAAAGAAAACCACCAACTACAATTCATTTTTATCTTGTCATTTTACCCTTTTATATTTAGTAATTATAATTTAGTAATTAATATATACATTTATAGATTATATAGCACATATAATATGAGTGTGCAACTAGTTGTTAACACATACACGCCCCACCTTTGAAAATTAGTCTCATCCTAGAATTTAAGTGTAAATTAAATTTTTTTTTCTTTAAACCAAATAATAATAACCCTTCTATTTTTTGTATCACACCGTTAAAGACCGACAGCTTGAAAATAAAATTCGGAAAAAGAAAAGGAAATTAGAAAAAGGGGGGAAATGACGAAGATATGGGAGTCGTTGATTGTTCGTTCCTAATATCAGAGATCTAGGGTTTTCCGATTCCCCCTGTGAGGGTCATGATTCAATCGATTTGATCTCTCCCCATATTTCCCTACAATTAGCTAATAGTGTCGCTCGATCCTTTGGTGCTACAACTTCATCAAGAAATTAATGACCGACAGAATGCCGGTGAAGGGTAGCAACGCATCGATTAGGGATCGCACGCAGGAGTTCTTGAGGATAGCGGAGAAGGTGCAGAAGTCTCTTCCCTCGCAGAATGGGCCGAGCAGCAGCGGATCGTCCAAATTATCACATCCTCCAAGATCGACGGCGGCTATGCAATCAGAATTCAATCGGAGGGCTTCGAAGATTGGGTTCGGAATTCATCAGACGTCGCAGAAGCTGTCGAAGCTCGCGAAATGTGAGTCGTTGTGTTGGTTTAATTTGAGTATTGATCATGTTGTTGGCTAGCGTGAGATCTTTACTGTTGTACATTGGCTGTCCATATTGAGAGAGATATTGATCATCATGCAATTTTGAGGTTTGAATTAGATGCCATAATGTCAATTCTTTTGGACTTCAAGTTTGCATCCAGGTGTTGTGAATTGAATTGAATTAGCTCTTCAAGAACTTGACTTGTGTTTTATTGGTAGATTGGCTGGTCGTTTTGTGCAGGACTTTGCAGTTGAACTGTTATCTTATGCTGTACGTATTATTTAGTTGTACTGAGTCGCATGTTCTGGTTACTTGTAGATGATTTACAATTGATGAGTGAAAGTATATCTTATATTCTGGCATCGTTTCTATACCAGGTGTAACGGAGTGTTCGAAATGTTCCTCTAATTTCATCTTCTTTAATAAATGACTGTGCTTCATTTCCGTCTAAGGCCACATAGACATTGCTAACTCAATTCTTTGCATCTAGTGGCTAAAAGGACGTCGGTTTTTGATGACCCTGCAATGGAAATCCAGGAGCTAACTGCAGTTATTAAGCAGGACATAACTGCTCTCAATTCAGCCGTAGTGGATCTACAAATTTTGACCAACTCACATAATGATGGGGGAAATATATCCAGCGACACCACCACACACTCTACTACTGTTGTTGACGATCTGAAAAATCGTTTGATGAGCACCACAAAGGAGTTCAAGGACGTTTTGACCTTGCGGACAGAGGTATAATGATGAAATGACCAAAATATTTACTTAAATTCCCATTGAAAAATGCAGTCTTGAACCTTTTTTTTGTCTTGTTACAGAACTTGAAGGTCCATGAAAATAGGCGACAAATGTTTTCTTCATCTACTTCCAAAAATGCTTCAAATCCTTTTGTCCGACAGCGTCCTCTGGCCGCAAGGTCTTCTGCCAATAACTCGGCCGCCCCCCCTCCCCTTCCATGGGCTAGCAGTGCAGAATCTTCTTCATCGCAACTCTTCCCCAAGTAAGCAGACAACCCATGTTTAATTCATACTGGTTATATATGTTGTTACTTATGTTCGTATGATACTATGACCTGATTATGGGAATGTGAAAACTCAGATTTCAAATGTTTGTTCTTTTGTACATGAACTGGAGGTTAACCGACGAAAAGCTGTTATATTATTACGAATTCTGAGTAAGGACTTTACCTTTTCCCCAGGAAGCAATCGGATGGGGAGTCTCAACCATTGCTATCGCAACAACAAAATCAGCAGCAGCAACAACAAATGGTCCCCTTACAGGATAGCTACATGCAGAGTAGGGCTGAGGCTCTTCAAAATGTGGAATCGACCATTCACGAGCTGAGCAATATATTCAACCACTTGGCTACATTGGTTTCCCAGCAAGGGGAAGTTGCTATCAGGTTTATGTTCGCCTCCTTTTCACTCACTGAGAACATAGCAACAATTATTGTTTGTGGCTTCAATGAATAGTGGAGATCTTTTGCTTGCCTCGAGTCTTATTAAGGCCAGGGTTGTTTGATTTAAGAGGATACATCCTTCATTTATTTGAAGATGGTAGCAAAATCATATAGTGAAATATGTTAATTGATGATGATTTTTTTTGGATCTGCAGAATTGATGAGAACATGGAGGACACACTGGCAAATGTGGAGGGAGCTCAAGGAGCATTGCTCAAGTATTTGAACAGCATATCATCGAATAGGTGGCTTATGATAAAGATTTTCTTTGTGTTGATTTTCTTTCTCATGATATTCCTGTTCTTTGTTGCCTAATGAGAGAGAGAGAGAGAGAGAGAGAGAGAGAGAGAGAATGGAAAAATATGATTATTCTCGCAAGTGATGTGTAATAACTTTACGATGAAAAAGCTCGATACTCCATGCCTACCAACTGCTCTGTATATCTGTTCGTCATTCGTTGTGGTGTGTATTTCCTTTCTTTTGTTTTCCTGAGACCGAAAACAGTCATTCTTTTGTACTTTGTGTTTTTCTTTTGTACCATACACAAACCATTTTGCTAAAACAGTGGGAAGTAACAGTAATAACGAATTACTTCCTCAATCCCACTTATTTCTTCTCATCTTTCTATTTTGGGCGTTCCACATAATTCATCTAATTTCTATTTGGTAAAAAATTATGTCAATAATTAAACTAATTACACCATTTATATTAAAAAAATACTTCTTAATTTGCGTGCACACTAATAGATTTTTTCTCTCCATGCTTTAAAAGTGTACAATAACATTAAAAAAAGGGCTTTCTTAATTTACGTACACACTAATCTTTGGGAAGAAATATGTGGGACCAA